>CM046035.1:55417974-56162974 GCA_025215565.1 Flaveria ramosissima | reverse complement strand
TGTTATATATATGTATATATATATATATGTATATATATATGTATATATATGTATACTTTTATGCATAGAAACACAAATGTGAGAACACACTCCCGGCCGCACCACATATACCAAACCGTCGCGATTTGCGTCGACACTTGCATAAACACATCTAGTACGTTAAAATTAGAAGCAATGAAGCACACGTACATACAAACTACTGAACACATTTGAAGTACACTCACACACGCATTCAAGAGTACGCATACACCCATGCGAATACATATACATACGTATACAAAATAAAACACACGCATTCATGAACATAACCGACATAACCACGACATCCTAGGACCACAAACACCACCCGCTCACAGCCACGCACCCTGGCTCCCAACCAAAACCCGTAACCGCGAATAAGAACCGAGAGCGAAGTCGTTTCGTTACGAATGTGAAACGCAATAGGAGAAAACGTACCGTATGGGGTTGCTACGTACGAAGAGGAGGTCATCGGACGGTAAAGAGGGAATCACGATTGAAGAGGGATATCAATGGAGATCTTGTGCAGGTTGAGTAGGAGACGACAATTAGGGTTCGATGAAAGTGTTTTGGGTTGAGGGGAGGATGATGGGGAGTCGTTTATAGAGGGGGAGGGTATTAAGGTTTGTTATTATTATTATTTATTGACTTTTAAGGTTTATTATTATTTTTATTTAGCTAGTTAGGATTAAGTTAAGTTACATAATTATAAACTGAATCACTCAGTTGAATTTTTAGTGTTAACGGTAGATTTAATATATAAAAGAATGCAAAAGTTAACGATGTTAACTTGAAAGTACGAGGTATCACATTATCCCCTTGTTGAAAGAAAATTAAAACGTCAGGTTCAACAAAGAACTCGAGATTCAGCGATCAGTAACGTATATAGAATTTGGTTTATGCGAATCTAGAATAAACCCAATTTGAAAGAATTACAAGGTTTTATAAGAGTTCTGACATCATCCACTTGTTGAAAGGAATTTCGTCTCGAAATTGAAGAAGGATATCTTAAAATGATACCTTAAGAAGTGGATGTCTGATCTTTAAACAGTTGTGGATATTTCTTCTTCATTTGATCCTCTCATTCCCATTCCACCTAACGCGTACAATAGGAATCTTACTACGCTTTAGGGTTCTGATTTCTCGATCCATAATCTCAACTAGTTCTTCCATGAAAGGAAGTTTTTCATCAATCTCCAGTTCCTCTAGTGGAACAAAGAGTGACTCATCGGCTAGACACTTCTTTAGATTGAAAACATGGAACACATTCTAAACACCGAGTTTCGTAGGTAAATCTAGCTGATAAGCTACTGGACCAATCCTTTTGACAATCTAAAATGCCCAACAATCTAGGGTTTAGTTTTCCATGCTTCCCAAAGTGTACCACACCTTGCCAGGGTGAAACCTTTAACAACACCTTATCACTGACTTGAAATTTAAAGGTTTTCTCCTTTGATCTGCATAACTTTTCTGACGATCATGAGCTGCCGCCATACGATTATGTATCTGAACAAGCTTAGGACCAGCTAACTAACTATCACCGACTTCAGTCCAATAGAGAGGTGATCTGCACTTTCTACCATAAAGTGTCTCAAATAGTGCGGCTTTGATGCTCGTGTGGTAGGTGTTATTGTAAGAAAACTAACTAAAGGCAGATGGGTTTCCCAACTATTTCCAAAGTTAATAACGCACGCCCTAAGCATGTCTTCTAGGGTTTGAATTGTGTGTTCTGTCTGACCATCTGTCTGTTGACGATAAGCCATATCATATCCAGACGAGTGCCTAATGAATTCTACAGTGACTGCCAGAAGTGCGAAGTGAATCACGCATCACGATCAGAGATGATCGAGAGTGGTACGCCATGTCATGACAAAGTTTCCTTTAAGTAAATATGTGCCAATTTATCCATCTTGTAAGTCTCACAAATGGTTAAGAAATGTGCCGACTTGGTCAAACGATCCACTATCACCCAAATGGTATCGTTTTCAATATGTGAACGAGGTAATTTAGTGACAAAATCCATAGAGATATTCTACCATTTCCACATCGGAATCTCTGGTTGTTGAAGAACAAACCTGACGGGTTCTGATATTCCACTTTGACCTTAGAGCAAGTCAAACACTTGGACACGTAAGTGGCAATTTCAGCTTTCAGGTTAGGCCACTAATAAATGACCGTTAGGTCTTGGTACATCTTGTCAGATCTATGATGTACCGAATAACAGGACTTGTGTGCTTCATCCATCACCAATTCCTAGAGATTTCCAAACAATGGAATCCACACCTGATCTTCATAGTAACGAAGACCATCTGTTTTCTCCTAAAACAATTTCTCAGCTCCCCTAAAAGACTCTGACTTAATGTTATGTTCCTGTAATGCCTTAACCTGGGCATTTTTAATCTGTGATGGTAGGTCAGAATGAACCGTTAGCTGTAACGCACGGACGCGACGAAGCTTTAGGGTTTCCTTACGACTGAGGGCGTCGACTATCACCTTAGCCATTCTTGGGTGATACTTGATGGCGCAATCATAGTCATTGAGCAATTTTAGCCATCTTCGTGGCCGTATATTCAGCTCTTTTTTATCATATATGTGCTGGAGGCTCTTGTGGTCTGTGTAGATCGTGCACTTGGTTCCATATAAGTAGTGCCTCCAGATCTTCAAGGCAACACTACAGCTCCTAGTTCCAGATCATGCGTTGTGTAGTTCTTCTCATGCACCTTGAGCTGTCTAGATGCATAAGCTATGACATAGTTGCGTTGCATCAGTACACATCCCAACCCTAGATGGATGCATCACAGAACAACGAAGTTATTAGTTCCTTCTTATAAAGCTAGAATCGGTGCACCACACAGCTTGTCTTTAAGCGCTTGGAAAGCCGCTTCTTCCTTAACCCCACTTGTAAACAATTCCTTTGTGAGTTAGGGCAGTCTAAGGCTGTGCAAGTTTCAAAAATCTTTTGATGAAACGACGATAATATCCCGCTAATCCAAGAAATTGGCGTACCTTAGTAGGCGTCGTCAGTGTAGGCCAATTCTTAATTGCCTTAATCTTAGAAGGGTCAACATGAATGCCATTCTAATTATCTACATGCCCTAGAACTTGTGATCCTCTCATCCAGAAGTCATATTTAGAAAACTTGGCATATAGCGGTGCGGTTTTCAAATACTCTAGAATAGTCCTTAAGTGTTCTCCTCCCTATTCTTGGAATAAATATGTCATCAATGAAAATGATAAAAAAATGTCTAAATAGGGTTTGCAAACACGGTTCATGAGATCCATAAAGACCTAGGAGCGTTTGTCAAACCAAATGGCATGACTTGCGAACTCAAAGTGCCCATAACGAGTCCGGAATGCCGTCTTTGGGATGTCTTCCTCCCAAACCCGTAAGTGATGGTAACCTGATCTCAAATAAATTTTGGAATAATAGCTTGACCCTTGTAACTGGTCAAACAGGTCATCAATGCGCGGGAGTAGATATCTATTCTTCATCGTCACCTTGTTCAGTTTCCGGTAGTCAATACACATTCTGAAGGTTCCATCCTTCTTTTTCACAAAAAGCACTGGAGCTCCCTAGGGTGAAGAGCTGGGACGTATACATCCCTTGTCCATTAATTCCTGAAATTGCTTGGATAGCTCTTGTAGTTTGTTCGGTGCCAACCGGTATGACACCCAAGCGATCAGAGCTGCTCCAGGTGCTAACTCAATCTGGAATTCTACCTACCTGTGTGGAGGAAGGCCAGGCAAGTCCTCGGGAAATACCTCAGGAAAATCTATAACAACAGGAATGTCTTCCAATCATTTCTCCTCAGTAGTCTTTTCAGTAACTAGGGATAAAATCGCCGAATGCCCTTTTCTCAAACACTTCTAAGCCTTCATGTATGAGATGATGCCAACCACTGCACCACTCTTGTCGCCTTCCACAATGAGTATCGTTGCATCAGGCAAAAGTAGTTGGATGAGCTTCACGCGACAAATGATTTCGGCTTGGTTCCTAGACAACCAGTCCATACCGACAACGACATCAAAGCTACCAAGCGTAATAGATAGAAGATCAATATCGAATTCGTGTCCATACAGACTATTTTACAACCGTGGTATATATGGCAACATCTAGTATCTTACCATCGGCTATCTGTACAGTATATTCGAGTCTAAGGCTGTAAATGTAATATCTAGTAACTTATTGAACTTATGAGAAATGAATTCCTATCAACACCAGAATCAGACTGAATAGGGGTGAAACAACCATTGATAGGAAATTTACCAGTTAAAGTAGAAGGATCATTACGAGCCTCACCTGAACCGGTGACTAATGCTCTACCCTTAACACCACCATTTCCATTGCCATTGCCATTGCGGTTGTCAGCACCACTACCACCGCCATAAATTTTCATTAGCTTTGGGCAATTCCTTTTGAAGTGCCCGATTTGACCGCACTTGTAACATCCCTTCAATTCTACTTGAGGTTGAGGAGACTTGCCGGGATGTTCACACGACAGTTCTTGACGGCATGGCCAATTTTATTTTTTTTCACAGATCGCTCTCAGATGTCCTCATTGCACAGCCCATGCCGATGATAATTGTACTTGTTGCTTATAGTGAAACGCAAAGATGTAACAGTCGGGATCATCGTAAGGGAATTTGTTAACTGAACTTATGTCAAACACAGTCAACCAGGAAACTCCAATTTGAATCCAACCACCGGGGGAAAAGTCAAAGTATCTTACGCTCAATATGATTAATACCAAATGAAACAAATGTTGGAACGTTTAAACGGCCAAGACTCTTAAGTCTTAAGATTAACCCAATGATCAAAGAATACAAGCGCATAGAGTATCACTAATGTACTGTAACTTTCATGAAGATTACGCACATATCAAATAAATAGTATTGCACGATAACTAAAATGCTAGAACGAGCAACGTCTCATATGGACTGGGACTATTGTCATAATACAAATCCTATTAGGGTTTTAGATGGATGAAAAATTTCATACGAGTGGAGATGAAGTATTGTTTCCATATCCTTAGTGAAGTTTTATATAGATTGAGACTCTCATGTCCCTAAAGTATAGAAATGAAAATTGATACTAACTATGACTGTATCATCCTACAGGGTTTGCCAGATTTCTCATGCACGGCAAATTACAATTACGTGTGCACCCGTGATGGTAATTTTGCTTTGGCTTGGTCACTCCTTGTTCCTCCCATCCGAGCTAACATGACATACCTTGTCAAGTTACAAAGTGTTATCAATGATATAGGTATCAAAGATATAGTTATTAAACCAAAGTTCAATTAACCAAGGTTGTACGAAGGAATCGATTGGGAAAGCATTCACTTGGGCAAGGAATCGTCAATACGCTCAGGTCAGATGGGTAAATAGCATTACTGTAATTAAAATTTGATAAGTTGTCTCATAAATGTCTATGGTAGCCACCAATACAGCTATTGCCTGCTCCACAAGTTAGAGAAGTGGCAAGGTAGATAAAGAAGGCTTGACAGACGCAACTCTCGTCTGCGAAAACGCATTCAACAGGAGGCAGATAATGCTCCTAATGAACCATCCAAGTTAGGTACTAATGGTATCGTATGCAATTATGAGAGGTATGGTATAAAAGGTAATGTAAATGGTAAATTGTGAATTAACCTTTTCGTGACTCATAGTAATTCGAAGCCACTTGTGCGGAGAAACAGGAGGTAACATCGGAAAATCAGGACGAACCGGCCCTTTTCCTGTAAACATAGAATGAAGAGATGATTATGTCATTCTTGTAGCCGAATGCTCACAGGAATATACCACAACAAGCAAACCTAAGCAAGTATAGCAAACAGACAAGGGAAACTAATGAAGCTAAACGTGTCTATGTGCGTGTAACTAAGGCATCAGGCTATAGTCTAAATGCAATGCAAATGTAATGCAAATTTAATTTAGTTCGCTATAACCATTCGTTCTGATACCAATCTGTCACACCCTCAATTTCCACAAACGGGGTAATATCGTTAGGCGCGTGACATACTAGGATCTTAGCCATTTGTTACACCTAACGACGCAACAATTACAAAACATAATTTCTAACTTAAAATAAAGTTTCAAAAAATCAGAGTTATTTACGAAAACATGAAAGTAAATACGGAAGCATATAAATCCATAATTTTAAACAGCGCAGACACGCGCAAACCAAATAATTATAGTTTGAAGAAAATGTAAATCGTTCATTAGACACTACGATGATGAATGCAGCGTGAGATGTTCCTATTCATGCACACCTTAAGAACCTGAAAGAAACATGCTAAAGTGTCAACACAAGGTTGGTAAGTTCACAAGTTTTGATAAACATAACATAATAGTAAACAGATACAGTAAAAAAAGTAATATCAGTAGATATCTAGTCTACTAAACAAGTTACTAAGTGTATGAAGTTCGCAACCGGCGCTGACAATGTAAAGGAATGCCTCAGCTATGAACACCAGGTCACAGCAACAGAAATTAGGTCAATTAAACACCCGTTTGACGAATGTTCTGCTAGCACGACTAGCCCGGATGGGGTTTGTCAAACCCAGTAGATCTACTCAGAATTACCTCACTATAATACATACATTAACGGTTCGAGTGTGAGGACTTAAGTATGGTGTAACATTAGTAAACAAGTGATATTACAGTAATACTGATCAAAACAAAATACATTTAGAACACACGTTTCTTTCACCCCAAAGAAAGTAAGTAAAGTGGGGCTGAGAACTCACCTTAAATGCACAGAAACACGTAAAACAAGCACAAATGATCGGGTTCCAATTAACCTGAATTTCATTTAATATTTAATTGAGATTAAATATTAATAGTGGAATTAATTATCGAGAATAGAATAGAATAGTATGGTTCGTGATCCCAGTTCGGTTACGACGCGGACTAACCACTGACTTCCCCACTCACAAGCAACGCAAACAAGCACAACTAACCTCCCACAAAAGGAACCCGGTTATCACGTATAAACATACACTTTAATTACATGACTTATTTATAATAAAACCCATACTTATAAATGGCACGAGACCAATTTATATTAATGTATGATAGCCAACTATAACCCCACTTAAGGTAATTTATACGCCTACGCATTCCATTTCTAACATAAAATATACAATAGATCATATAATTATAATTTATACACCAACCTATATTGCACACCCCATGTGAACAATTTCAATTTTTATTTCATGCATACATAATGCACCATCATCAAAAAATCACACATACAGATTGCACACATTACACACACACACACAGGCAGACTCCACACATCACACACACACACACGCATAACACACACATACACATCGCACAAACACCCCTACCGGTACAACCATACTTTTTCTAAACAAACTTCAATCCTAAGAATTCATATACATATACCTCCATGTTCAAGCAACAAAACTAACACCATACACCAATATCCATAATTCACGGCTGTGATGTACATACCAACACTCATGCAATATATATATATATATATATATATATATATATATATATATATATATATATATATATATATATATAATATATATATATATATATATATATATATATATTATATATATATATATATATATATGCGTACAGATTTCACACAACACACACCCAACAGATACATACACAATCACCAACTCACTTACTTTTATGCATAGAAACACAAACGTAAGAACACACTCCCGGCCGCACCACATATACCAAACCGTCACGATTTGCGTCGACACTTACATAAACACATCTAGTATGTTAAAATCAGAAGCAATGAAGCACACGTACATACAAACTACTGAACATATTCGAAGTACACTCATACACGCATTCAAGAGTACGCATACACCCATGCGCATACATACGTATACAAAACAAAACATACGTATACAAAACAAAACATATACATACGTATACAAAACAAAACACACGCATTCATGAACACAACCGACATAACCACCACATCCTAGGGCCACAAACACCACCCGCTCACACCCACGCACCCCGGCTCCCAACCGAAACCCGTAACCGCGAATAAGAACCGAGAGGGAAGTCGTTCCGTTACGAATGTGAAACGCAATGGCAGAAAATGTACCGTACGGGGCTGCTACGTACGAAGAGGAGGTCATCGGACGGTAAAGAGGGGAATCATGGTTGAAGAGGGATGCCAATGGAGATCTTGCGCAGGTTGAGTAGGAGACGACAATTAGGGTTCGATAAAAGTGTTTTGGGTTGAGGGGAGGACGATGGAGAGTCGATTATAGAAGGGGAGTGTATTAAGGTTTGTGATTATTGTTATTTAGTGACTTTTAAGGTTTATTGTTATTATTCTTATTATTTAGCTAGTTAGGATTAAGTTAAGTTACATAATTATAAACAGAATCACTCAGTTGAATTTTTAATGATAACGGTAGATTTAATATATAAAAGAATGCAAAAGTTAATGATGTTAACCTGAAAGTACGGGGTATCACACAAGTTTTCTTCCGAAGGCAAATTTTTACTTGTCTTCCTCTTCATTTTGGAGCTTCTGAAAGGAAAAGATTTTCCTTCCGAAGCTTTCTTCTTCTTCAATCTCTCAGAAGTTTCCTTCTTGGTTATGTGGACAATACTTTTTGGATTGTAGAGACAATCCTTAGCAAAATGAGAAGTACTACCACACATAACACAATTCATCTTCTTCTTCCTGAGAGTATTGTTTTGAGAACAAGGTTGAACTTGATCACTTTCCTTCTCCATCTTCATCTTTGCAGATGATGTGACAATTATTTTAGGGTGAGAGCTGCCTTTGGAGCTAGATGGTTCAGGTTGTGTAGCACTGGCACACAACTGGTCAGCCGTTCTCTTCCAGTTTCTTTGTATTCTTCATGTTTAACCTACAACCATAAAATAATCCCAAAAGTAACTCTATTTCTCATAAATTTACATGTAAAGCATGAAAATAAAGCAGTTAAACATTGAACTTTCACCACCCGATCACAATCCCCACACTTACCTTTTGCTTGTCCTCAAGCAAAGCTCAATTTTAGTTTATAAAACCATCATTGAAAATATACATCACTAGTCCCTTTTTTTGAAAAATAATTAAGGTCTAAGGTCATGCCCTTATATACAAGATTTATATCGTTCAATAAATTTACATTCTAGCAAGTTAATTATATGCAAAATAAGACATCACCCAACTAAGATTAACATGATTTTGATTTTTAGTCTCATGTACACACCCCTCACAATAATTCACTCTTCTCGGCTTATATCTGGACTAGTAAAATATGTACTAGTGTAATCGCTCAATAACCCAATATACCATCTTGTCCACATAAGCTTGTATAGCAATCATACCTCCACCACTTGCATAGATCTTGCACACATATAAAGGACTTACGGGTTTTTGGGCTTAGGTACGGGTAGGAAATTTTTGGCTTTTAAAAGTGACTACTGCAACCATAGATATAAACCAAATAGTTAAACCATCCTTATCAACTTGACTCACAGAGCTAAATCACTTTGATCCTTTTTGAATAATACTTTTCTCATTTTTTTCACTATTTTTCAATTTTATAAGCTTGACTTCAGACGCTCTTTTACTTTGAATGGCTTAACAATCGGTTATCAACTAACAACTTAGGCTTTATGCATCAGTTTTAACAAACGAATGGCTTAAGGCTCAACATGGCTACTAAAGGCTAGGATGGATAACAATAACAAATGGTAACAAGTAAATGGGTTCCTAAATTGCCTTTGTCATTTATGTGCAAACATCTTGCTTATGGTCTTGGTATGCACCAAACAATACAAGTTCTATAACAAACGTAGTATATGGTCTACTCTCAACAAATAGATATATAATTGTGTTTTAAGTAATAGGCTCAAAATCTCACCAAGTAGGAATTTATGCTACCGATATGCACATGAGTTTATTATTTCAAAATCTTGTTAACACTAACCAGACATTCGTCATATTTTCAAAAATGACCCGCTAGAAATACTTTATCTCCCAACTTAAAGAATATGAACATGACCTAGGATCTACACCAATATTTTAATAAACAACAAGTGACTTATATTGAAAATTCTGATTTCATAAACACACTAAACTTTACTAGAAAACTTTTGCAAAAATTAAAGCTTGAAGGGATGTTAATTTTTTTGTTAATTCTCCATAACTTCCCTCATCCCCACACTTAAGATGTACATTGCCCCCAATGTACTAACTAAATGTTACTATTAGTGTGAGAACAAGAGAATTTTAAGATCAAACCCAATCTTATCACATTCTCAAATCATTTACAATCAGTCGGGAACTCACCATCAATAACCAAAAATTAAAACTAACTACAAATTAACTATTTTTAACAATTAATAAAGGGAACGAATGCACCTGGTTATATCTTTATGGCAAGATCTTCAATTGTACTACTGATCTTCAACGTCTCGTCCACTAATCTACAAAACATACTAAACCCTGTGTAGAACCGAAGTTCTCACTTCATGATTAGCACCTTACATTTAAATCAATAATGCATCCACTTCCCCACACTTAAAGCATTGCATTGTCTTCAATGCAACTTTTAAGTGAAAATTTGATTAAAAATAGTTAACTTTTTTAATAAATAGAAAAAAAATCACTTTGATAAAAGTCCTAAACTCACTTTCGTAGGAATCACAGTTGCATTTAGCATATGCAACAAGCCTTTTAAACCATTCGGTAGACCCGGGTGGATGAGTGTAGTCTCGTGAGGGTTTCTAGCGAACACACCCACAAAGTTATTAAAGTAAAATAAAATTATAAATAAACAAAAAAATTAATAAAAAACACAAAATGCCTTGGGTTTCCTCCCAAGTAGCGCTAAGTTTTAGGTCTTCAGCCAGACCGTACCTGATATTTGTTACGGTGGCTTAAGTACACATTTGCCTACCGAATTCCCGGTAAACGCTCGATAGTTGACATGCCAGTTTCGTAGTTGCTTTCCAATAATCGGCAAGCCAATTGAATATTTGGTGCGGAGCCACTTTATGATTTTTGTCCAATGTCTTGTAATGTCACCTTCTTTTTCTTTGTCCTCAAACCCTTTTATCCAACTTTGTTTGTTGGAATGATAAGCACGGGAGAAAGATCAGGATAAACTTGGATTATTTTATGCTTTGGCTCATCTAAAGGTGTTATGTCTTCTATCAACTTTAAGCATACATGTTCCTGCTCTTGAAGTTTTGTAACCTCTTCAAACACATCACTATCAATCACGGTATCCTTATCCAACTCAAAATCGCTCTTGTCTTAGTTAAGCCATATCCTCAACCAGTTGGCCAACTTGCTTAACCAATACCTTGAGTGTTGTATATCTTTCTTTGTCTTCTTTTTTCATTTCTATCAACATGTTCAAGATTTCATCATGGTTAGAGTTCATTGAACCTTGGCGCTTCTCGTATAACACTTGAGGATATTTAGGATAGTAGTCATCATACTCCTCTTGGTAACTTGATAAATGTGACATCTTGGGTTCATAGTAGTTGACATCCATTGTTGGGCATATTTGTATTTTATGTCTGGATGAGAATATTCTTGATAATTTGCTGATGGAGGTGCTTCATAGTGTGGATAATATGAGTGAATTTCTTTATATACATAGTTTGCCCTCACATATCCCATTTGTCGCTTGTATTCAGAACATCTTTTTTCTATGTTTCCATATTTTCTCTCGAACATTGGACAATCTTGAACCCAATGATAAAGGCTTCCGCAACACTTACATGGATCATTATCCCAGTCGCAATCCATGGTAATATTAAAATTCTTGAGAATATACTAAGCCTGCAAACAAAAAGCAAATACCATGTGTAATTCCTAACGACAAAGAGAAAAATTAAACTAAAAACAAGAAAAAGAAAATCTTTTTGGTTTTTTTAAGAAAAGATACAACTATTACTAACACTAAGCGCAAAGATTCCCCGGCAACAGCGCCATTTTGATCGATGTCGTGTGGTCGGTCAAAAATATATGTTAAAGAGTATCTAATCACCCTTATTATTAAAGGGTAAGCAGGGTGTCGAATCCACAGGGAATCACAGGAAAGTGCTAGCAACGATTAATTTATAAATATTAAACATTAAAAAGGAATTTGCTTGATTAATTGAAGAGAAAGAATCAAATTAACAAAATAAAAGTTTAAGTTTTTAACAATCTTGGAGAAAAAGCAACCCACTTCAGGATTCAGGTTTGACAAAGTTACAAATTTTCTCGAATGAAACCTAGTGAGAAGTCATTAATGGTGACTTATACATGATATGATTTAAGTGATAATCATGGATTAGAGTTTAAAGGACCTTATTCACACAATTACCAATTTGAATAATGAAACCCTAATTTTAATACTCAATCACACAATGATTAAAGACAACCGAATATATAGAATATCAACATTAGGTTTAAACATAATCAAACCGTTTAAATAATCAAAATCATAAATTGAATCCAAAAGAACTTAAATGGTTCAAGATCCAATCCCAAATCTAGGTTACAACTACAAAAAATAGAAACTTGCACAAACCCGTCCCCCGAAGTGAATCACAATTGATTTAGCCTTGCATCATCATCGATTCTTCAACAAAATTGTAATTGATCATGTGAACTTGTAAAATTGATGATCTTGATGATGGGAGTAGCTTGAGAATGATCAAAGATTGCTAATTTTCGTCCCAAAATTGCTGTGTAAAAGTTGTAATTCAAATTAGGGTTTTTTCCTTTTAAATCCCTTTAATTTAGGTCAAATCTCAACAAAATCCCGGACCCCGGCGTCGGTGACGCCTATGGAGGCGCCGGGGGCGCCACCTCCCTGTGACACCTTGATTTTCATGTAACTTTTCGAGAACTTTCTGTGGACAGGTCGTGGGTCCCGTAAATCTTTTCCTAGCTCAAGTTATGCCCGTTTTAAGATACCGTTGTCGTGCAACTTCGGTTTATCATATCTTTACTTCTTAAGCTCCAATTCTCGTCATGTTTCTTCCAATTTCTTTGTATTCTTCATGTTTAACCTTCAACCACAAAATAATCCCAAAAGTAACTCTATTTCTCATAAATTTACATCTAAACCATGGAAATAAAGCTGTTAAACATTGAACTTTCACCACCCGATCACAAGGATATTACAGTTTTCCAGCTTGATGTTAAGTGTGCATTTCTGTATGGGGATATAGACAGAGTAGTCTATGTGTGCTAGCCCTATGTGTGCAAATTGGATAAAGCTCTCTATGGGCTACACCAAGCATCAGGCTGTGGTATGAGACTTTGTCTCAGTTTCTCCTGAAAAATGGTTACACCAGAGGTACCATTTATAAAACTTTGTTCATAAGAAAGTCCAGGAAAGACATTTTGCTAGTACAAGTCTATGTTGAGGACATCATATTTGGCTCATCAAATGACCAAATGGGTATAGACTTTTGCAAGATCGGTTTTGTTCACTCAACACAATTATGTTCTCTCAAACTCACTAAGTTTCACTCGAATAGATAATGATGCAGAATCCTCTAAGAGTTGATAATAATATATTAGTATGAATACAAAACACAAGATAATGGTTTTCAAGATACTTGTATATATTACTTCTCAACTCAAAGTGTTACAAGACTCTTACAAGCATACTACATGAGTTACAATAAGAAACTATATATACTACTATCTACAGCCAGATATACTTTGATACCAGCTGGAACTTACAACTAGACAAATACTACATTACAAGAAGTAAGGAATCTTAGATAAAATACTATCTAAGATTTGGTAGTCATGACATATCCATGACTTACCTTTTGTCACCAACTAAAGTTGGTAACTGTACTAACTAATAAGAAATAAACAGTGGAATAAAGTATGGCCAACTACATGGATGTGGGAAAAGCACCATGCAGTATCTCAGAGATTTGTAGCGGAGTGTCAGAGAGACCATACTTATGTTCACTGGTTCATAGTATGTTCTTCTCAAGGTTAATTGGCTTCGGAAGAACAAGTTCTCCCGAAGCCACTTATACTTCAGAAGAGGCTACTTCTTTCGAGGCTTGAGTCATTCTTTAGGCCTTCATGCTTCGGAAGTCATTGTCTTGGATTCTTCTAAGTGTTGAACTTCGAAAGAAGGAAGACTTTGTCTTTGTAAGTTCGAGTTTCTCTTCGGAAGCTCTTTCAGACTTGACCTTCGAAAGTTCAGCATTTGCCTTCGAAAGTTCTTCACCAGTTGCACCAAAATTGTATAAGTGTTTGTTTTGGTTGCACCAACCTTACTTAATCCAGCAAACTCCCCCTAGGCTGATGCTACCAAAACCTCACTTGTTTCTGCTTCTCTAAACCTTCAGCACTAAGGATAGAAGATACTTATCTGTCTCTTTGTTCTTTCCTGGTGTGATGCTAAGAAGTTTGTACAAATCATTTCTGGATAGCAGATCAAGTCTGTCACTCTGAATGATATGTACCCTTTGTTGTGGCCCTCTGAAGAGAGTTAGTTGACAGGAGTTGTAGTCGTACTCCCATATACCTATAGACTCCAGTTTAGGACCTTCAACCATTTGAAGAAAGGCTTTGCCTTTGGTTGCTAATCTTTCCTTTTCATCCTTCTCTCTCAGCTTCAACTATTCTTCAATCTTGGCCCTTGTGTTCAGCTCAGCCAGATGAAGACAACTTAGATGATTTCTGATATGAGCAGCTATCTCATAGTTGGAGGGATTGGAGAATGGCTTCTCTGCTAACTCAACAATATCAAATCTGCTTAAGTGTAGCAGAGAGGAGGCATTAAGCCTGTTGATCTCACCCTTCTCTCTTTCCATAACAAAGTTGTGAGAAGAGTCTTCAAACCTTCACTGGATTATTTTCTTTCTAGACACAAGGGGCTGACTTGGTACCTTGTCTCCTTTCTTTGAATCTAGAAGAGTCATCAGCCTTCTTCTTAGTTGCTTCTCTTTTTCATTTAACGAGTTAGAGTTGAGGCCAAAGAGTTTAACAGCCTGGTCCAGTGTTCCTCTTTGCAAATCAAGGAATTGTTCTCTAGTGAGGGAACGTGAGTAACCATCAACATAGGTTAGCTTGATTGACCCCTCCTCACAAGAGATATCACTCAGAGTAGTACATTTGATGAGCTTCGTCTTGATCTCCTTGAAATCTTTTAAGGAAAGAGGTTTGGATGGTTGAGAGGATGACTTAGGTGGTTGTTGGGTAGGTAATGATGTTTGGGTTCTAGGGGTGTTTTGGGTTTGAGGATGGGTAGTTGAGGTGGTTGTTGTGATTGAGTGGGTGAGGAAGAGGTTAAGGTTGATGGTGTGGGTTCAGGAATGTATGGCTTAGTGGTATCATTGTTCTTTCTTCCTTCTTCTTCTTCTCCTTTAGCTTTTCCTTAGAAGCTCTCTTTCTCTCTTTCTCCATTTGATCTTGTTCTTTCTTGACAAGCCACAAGATCGTATCATTGTTGTGAGGAGTTAATTCCTCAAGAGAGAATCCCCTGGAGCTTAGGAAAGCAATCCTTTCACTCCTAAGTTGTTGGTCAGCTTCTTCTTTCTTTCTTTTCCTTTCTTCCTCTAAGGCCAACCTTGCTTCTTCTTCTTCTTGTTCAATTCATAGTAGGGTTGCATTTTCTAACTCAACCAGCTCCTCCAGTGATAGCAGGAGCACAACTTCACTAGTAGCTCCTATTTTGACAAGTTTGTCAATGATTTCCACCCTTCTTTTGTTGTTGATAGCCTCCTGGTTGGTTATAGCTGCTTTGCTACTTGCAGCTAGTAGCTTCCCAGTGGGGAGTCTACCTTTCCTTTTTTAGTTTTCCATACTTTCTTCCTCTTGAAGCTCTTCCACAGTCATCTTTTTCTTTCCTTTACTATCTTCAAAAGATTGAGACTTGGGAGGTTCTTGTGTAGAGATTTCAGGTTAGGAGGTGGTGATTGGAGCATGAGGTGATGATGGTGTTTGAGTGAGGGGGAAGTTAAGAAAGTCTCACTATTTACCTCAGATGCAAGTTCAAGGATTGCATCTGTGATAATTAGATCCTCAGACAGAGAAAATAACCCTTCCGCAGCTTGTATCTCAGCTTCGAAAGTTTGAAGTGATTCTATTTTTACCAAGCGTTCCAAAACAATGCACTCAAGATTGAGGGACGTGGTTAACATATGAACTAGTATGCTCATGGATTATTGATAAAATTCTGTATATAAAACCGATTTTTATATAATTATCTATTCTTTCAAAAACTAGAACTTTGTTTTTTTAAATAATGGGGAAGGTACGATAATCTACTGTTGAGAAAACTAGTATCTGAATCCTAGCACCTTAGTTATCAATGACATACAATTGTTGTATTAGAGTGGTAGTAGTCCAAGAAAAATGTATTTTTTAGAATAGGGATCACCTGGCTATGCCATTACCTGCATTATTTATTTCATCGTAAACAATAAGTTATAATCTGTTTTAAAGTGTGTAGATTAACGCCTTGAAAGGAAAGTTTGAGGCCATACGAAGGAGTAGAAGGATGATTAACAAATAATGCAGCCACTCTAGGTCATTATAGAAAATATGTTGACTGAAGAAGAGTAAGACTAGAATGATCTTGAGATTACCCTCTACTTGGTGTCTATTTTGTTTCTACGTTCAACGTATATTTTGTTTTATTTTAATAGCCATTATAAAAAAAATTAGTTTTATATAATTAGAATTGTATGGATTAGTGATTACTTTTTATTACATTTAATTATATTAAAATTTAAAAAACCAAATTTCACTTTTTAAAGAAAATATTGAATAAAAGTTTTGCAGGATCGGGTTTTGTCACTTAAACACTTAGTTTTTCTCTCAATACTCACTGTAACACACTCGGATCAGATTAAGTAGAATCTTTTCAAAAGTTGATAATAATATATTAAGTAGCAAAGAGCACAAAGAAATAATTTTCAAGGTACTTGTATATATTACTTCTCAACTCAAAGTATTATAAGATTCTTACAAGCATATTACATGAGTTATAATGAGAAACTATATATACTAGATCCTACATACTTTGATACCAGCTGGAAACCTACGACTAAAGCATATACTACAATGATAAAGTAAAGGTATCTTAGATAAAGTATTATCTAAGATATGGTAGTCATGACATGTCCATGACGTACCTTTTGTCACCAACTAAAGTTGGCAACTGTACTAACTGATAAAGGTGAACAGTAAAATAAAGTATGGTCAACTACATGGCTTTTGAGAAAACGCCATGCAGTATATCAGAGGTCTGCAGAAAAGTGTCAAAGAGACCACACTTATGTCCACTGGTTCATAGTAGTGTCTTCCGAAGGTTAGTTGGCTTCGAAAGAACAAGTTCTTCCGAAGCCAGTTATACTTCGGAAGAGGCTACTTCTTCTGAGGCTTG
The DNA here is from genome assembly GCA_025215565.1 of Flaveria ramosissima. Classification (NCBI taxonomy): domain Eukaryota; kingdom Viridiplantae; phylum Streptophyta; class Magnoliopsida; order Asterales; family Asteraceae; genus Flaveria; species Flaveria ramosissima. Next base: position 56,145,545 of record CM046035.1, on the reverse strand, counting down.
AGGACTTCTTCATATCTTCATACTTCGGAAGTTGACTTATTATCTTTTCTTCTAAGTCTTGAACTTCGAAGTGAATACTTTGTCTTCGGAAGTTGGAGTTTTCCTTCGGAAGATGATCTTGCACTTTGTCTTCGGAAGAACTCCATTTCCTTCGGAAGTTCCACACTTAGCTTCGGAAGTTCTTTATTAGTTGCACCCAAAAATAGTCTAAGTAATTTGGTTTTGGTTGCACCAGCCTTTCTAGATCCAACAAACTCCCCCTAGGCTGATGCTACCAAAACCTCACTTGTTTCTGCTTCTCAAAACCTTTAGCAACAGGGACAGAAGATGCTTGTATGTTTCCTTGTTCTTCCCTGAAGTGGTGCTGAGAAGTTTGTACAAGTCATTAGTGGATAGGAGATCCAATCTATCACTCTGAATCACATGTACCCTTTGTTGTGCCCCCTTGAAAAGAGTTAGGTGGCGGGAGTTATAGTCATACTCCCATCTAACTATGGATTCAAGTTCAGGAACCTCAACCATTTGAAGAAAGGCTTTGGCTTTGGTTGCTGATCTTTTCCGTTCCTCCTCCTCTCAGTTTCAACTCTTCTTCAATCTTGGTCCTAGTAGTTAGCTCGGCCAGATGAAGACTGCTCAGGTGATTTCTGATATGAGCAGCTACCTCAGAGTTGGAGGGGTTGGAGAGTGACTTCTCTGCTAACTCAGGTGATTTCCAATGTTCCTCTGGGCAGATCAAGAAATTGATCTCTAGTGAGGGAACATGAGGATCCATCAACACAGGTCAGTTTGATAGACTCCTCCTTATAAGAGATGTCGCTCAGGGTTGTACAGTTGATGAGCTTTGTCTTGATCGCCTTGAACTCCTCTAAGGAGAGATGTTTGGAAGGCTGAGAGGATGGTTTGGGAGGTTGTTTAGGTAGGTGGTGGTGTTTGGGTTCTGGCAAGTGTTTTGGGTTGGAGGATGGGTAGTTTAGGTGGTTGAGGTGAGGAAGTTGGTAAGGTTGATGGTGTAGGTTTAGGGGTGTAGGGCTCAGAGGTTGGTTTAGTCTTAATGGGGAATGGAAAAGGAATTGGTTCATGTTGTGGTTGGGTTTGAGGTTAGGTTTGAGTGGTTGGTTTGAAGATCATCCCCTGTCCCCTTCTATACATCTCCTTCCTCTTCCCCGAGAGAATGTCAGCCTTTATGTCACTGACATGTCGCTGGAGAGTTTTCTCAGACATTGGACCTACCTCCCTGCCAGAGAAGCCATGAGCCCGGAGATAGACTTTCATCCAGGCCTTTTCACCTATCTTTCTGGCAGCAGCGAGTTCTGCTTCTTCTTCTTCCTTCTTCTTCTTCTTCTTCAACCTCAGCTTTTCCTTAGCAGCTTTCTTTCTCTCCTTCTCCATTTCATCTTGCTCTTTGTTGAAGAGCCATAAGATCGTATCATTATCATGTGTAGATAGTTCTTCTAGAGAGAAACCCCTAGAGGTTAGGAAAGTTATTCTTTCCCTCCTAAGCTGCTGATCAACTTCTCTTTTCTCCTTCTCTCTCTCTTCCTCTAAGGCCAACCTTGCTGCTTCTTCCTTTTGCTAAATTTGCAACAAAGTTGCCTTTTCTTACTCAGCTAACTCCTCTAATGGTAGCAGGAGTACATCTCATTCACAGCTCTTAATTTGACAAGTCTGTCAATGATTTCCACTCTTCTTCTATTGTTGACAGCCTCCTGGTAGGCTGCAGCTTCTTTGTTACTAGCAGCTAGCAACTTCCCAGTTGGAAGTCTACCTTTTCTCTTGAGCTTCTCTAACCTTGCTTCCTCCTGAAACTCTTCCTTAGTCATCTTCCTTTTTCCTTTGACATCTTCGGAAGTGCTAGACATTGGGGGTTATTGGATGGAAGGTTCAGTTAGAGTGGTGGTAATGGGAGCTGGAGTCAATGATGATGTTTGAGCTAGGGGTTGGGTGAGAAAATCCTCCCTATTAACCTCAGATGCAAGTTCTAGAATTGCATCTTGACTATTAGATTATCAGATAAAGAGAATAGTCCTTCCGCAGCTACAATCTCAGCTTCGGAAGATTGAAGTTGTTCTTTCGAGGCTTTGACTTGTGCTTCGGAAGTCTGTGAGAATGCACTCTCTGTCCCAACTGTCTCAGTTGCTGGGCCATCAGTCCTTGTTTCCCCTTCGAAATCAATCTCAGGTTCCACTTGGACCTTAGGTTGACCAACTCCCTCGACAGTAGTAGAAAGTGCATTCAACCTCTGAAGCTCTTGAGCTCTAAAGTAAATCATACACAAGTCAGGACTTGGCTGTTTAATAAAATTCCACCAGGAACTTGTTGAAGAACGTGTTAAGATCGTGGAGCATCCTTTGGTTCACTTGAATTACAACTGGAGGAGGCTCAGGAAAAACTAAAGCTTGTTGAATGGGGTATTTTGAACTTAAGGAAGTGAGAGCTTGACTATGTGGTTCTTCTTGTCTTTGTCCCTGAACACTCTCCCCCTTTTTGGTAGCATCATCTAGAGAGCTTGATGAGCTAGAGGAAGAGGTCAATGAGACTTCAATTGTACATGCCAAACAGACCTCTCAACCTGTTTCTCAGCTAGTTTGGCCTTAAGATTTTCAATCTCAAGTTGCTGAGTGGCAGACCTATCCTCTAAAGTCCTAATCTTAGATTCAAGGTTTGAGACTTTAGAAAGTATGTCTTGAAAAGTGAGTTGCACTCTTCACTCATATTCTTTTGAAGAATCATGGGGAGATGAGGTAACATACCTAGTATGTTCATCCTCACTACTAGATGTGGTTTCTTGGCACCCTGGTTTCCCTTGCTCAGTGATGTCTTTTTTAGAGTCATCAAATGGCATGGTTGCCGTAGATTCAGTCTCAGTGATGTTACCACTGTCCTGAAGGTCCATTGAGGCTCCTTCAGTAGTGGCAGCTGAATCTACATGAGTCCCATCCACATCAGTGGGACTCACCTCAGTAAAGGCTTGCTGATGGGAGCTAGAGATAAGAGGTCTCTCTAGGCTCTATTGATCCTTGAGAGGGTGTTGTGGATCAACTTCATTGCACTGAAGAGACATAATCTCCTTATCAGTTCCTATTAATAGGTCAGTAAAGGATATAGAGGTTAAGCCTAATGACCCGGGACCTTGGTTAATGTCTATTGGCATTAAGCCTATGGTGGGGATGTCCCTTTTTGGCTGTTCAGGGGAGTATAAAGACTCACCCTGAGGGTTTACAGCTTGGGTTTCGGGCTCATGGGTTTGAGACTGAGGACACTCAATACCCATATTGAGGTCAATTGTGAAGGATAGTGAGACCTCAGACTGAGTGGGAGCCCAATGTTCCACTCTAGTCTTTTTGGATTGAACAGGAGGAGCTTCTTCAATCAGATAAGATTGAACAAGGGTTCGTTTGGGGAGTCTTTGGTATGTGATAGTGATGGGGTGAGAAGGTAAATTTGGCAATGTGAGGGTAGTTGCTGGTGTGGGTTCATCACCTGTGGGGTAACAGGGACGTCACCAGGAGCCATTGGCTCAATCATACTTGGAAGAAGTGCAGTATGTCTTCCGGTGAAATTGGTGGACACTCTCTTCAAAGTCTTGAAGATGGTCGATCTCATTTGAGGGACAGTCAAAGCAGTTGCACAGACAAGCTGACTCTGGTCCAATTCATAGTTGATTATGTGCTGAAGGAACCTGGGATACATGAAGAATGTGTCTCACTGGAGGTTCCCCATAATTAAAGCGGAGGCTTTTCACCAATCCATGAACTAGGCACCCTAGTTCATATGGGATTTGATCCTATCCCCAGACTTGTTTGACAAGCAATGGAGAACAACATGCAGCAGGAACTTCCAGATGTAAAAGAAGTTAAACTTGTAGACTGTATACCTACTTACATCTCCACCATATCCTATTTGGATATAGGTGTTGTCCAAATCTGTCTTGGGAAACTCTGTAGGAGCGCCCTCATCATGATGCTCCAGATGCTCCCTGATGAGTTGTTCGGAAAATGACCAACTCCTGGCCACAAATGCCCAACCTTATTACCTGAACCCCATTTAGGGTTTCAATCTGACCATTGGCCCAAAATTCAGCCATGTGATTTGAGTAAACAGTAGGTTTAACAGTCAGAGCGATGTAATAAGACGATTGGGTAAGAAAGAAAATGATATCAGAGAAGTCAGCATCCCTTGAAGAATCAAAGAATGCGACTTGGTTGTGCTGAGGGTTAAGTGCCATTTGAGAAAGTTGCAGGAAGATGGGTTCGGAATTGGGTGAATTGGGGACGAAGAAAGCTTTTAAGGCGTTAAATTTGGTAAAAGAGATGAAAGTGATTAGTCGGGGTTTTTTAAATGGGTGAAATGGCGGTTTAGGGGGTTTGGATAAGGTGACAGGATGTTTCAATGGATGATGTGACAGGGGCAGTAAGGTTTAGTCCATTTAAATAATCCGACATCATTAACAAAATCTTTACTTTTTACAGAGTGGGGCCCAAAAGATTTCCGTTACACAGTAAAGTCTTTCTTCTGAGCGTAAAGCATTTCCGAAGGTAATCTTCTTTCGAAGGCAATTTTACTTCCGAAGGTAAAGTTCTTACTTCCGAGAGTAAAAATTGCTTTCCGAATGGAGAGTTTTATAAGCTTCGGAAGTAGATCTGATATCTAATCAATCGCTTCTTTCGAGACTAAAAGCTATTCCGAGAAGTAAATTATCATGTTAGGAATTTTACTTCGGAAGATTTATAAAACATCTTTCAAGGGTTAATTCCTCTTCGGAAGAATTTATTCTTAGTGAAATTTCAGAGATGGACTTTTTGTAACAGGGCTTAGATTGTTTTGACACAAGACTTTACACAATAAAAGGTTTTCAAATGAGATAGACTAATCAATGTTTATCATCCCAATAGCTGTAATGAGATACTTGAATCTTTGTTCATCAAAAGCTTTGGTGAACAAGTTAGCATATTGTTCATTTGAGTCAACTTTGATTAGTTTAATTAGATATTTCTCATGAATATCTCTAATGAAATGGTACCTGATATCAATGTGCTTTGTCTTGGAGTGCTTCACTGGATTTTCAATAATGGAGATAACAATGTTATTGTCAATGTGGATAGGAGTGCTCATGAAGTTGAATCCGTAGTCTATCATCTGGTTTAGAATCCACAGCAGCTGAGCACAGCAACTAGCACCAGCAATATATTCAACTTCAACAGTTGATGTTGAGACACAAGATTGCTTCTTGTATTGCCATGAGATGATCCTTCCACCAAGAAATTGACATCCACCTGATGTTGATTTCTTGTTGATATTGCAGCCACCATAGTCATTGTCAGAATAGCCATAGAGATTGAAATTGTTGTTCCTTGGATACCAGAGACCTAATTTAGGTGCTCCTTTGAGGTATCTGAGGATTCTCTTGGCAGCAACTAGATGAGACACTTTTGGAACAACCTTATATCTTGTACAAATGCAAGTTGCAAACATGATATCAGGTCTACTTGCTGTGAGATACATCAAAGAACCAATAATTGCCCTATACTGATGTTGATCACTATCCTCCCCCTCAGAGTCAGGACAAAGATTATGGTTTCTAGGTATAGGTGTTTTGGCTGGCTTACAATCTTTCATATCAAATCTTTCTAAGATGTCATTAAAATACTTAGATTGATTGATGAAAAACCCTTCCTTCATTTGCTTCACCTGAATTCCAAGGAAGAAGTCCATTTTTTCCATGGAACTCATCTCAAACTTCTTCTTTATAATGCTCTCAAAGTCTTTACACATTTGGTCATTTGAGGAACCAAATATGATGTCATCAACATAGACTTGAACGAGCAAGATGTCTTTTCCAGGCTTTCTTATGAAAAGAGTCTTGTCAATGGTACCTCTAGTGTAACCATTCTTCAGAAGAAACAGAGACAATGTCTCATACCACAGCCTAGGTGCTTGATGCAGCCCATATAGAGCTTTATCCAATTTGCACACATAGTTGGGGTGTTGTGGGTCTTCAAATCCTGGAGGCTGGCACACATAGACTTCCCTATTTATATCCCCATATAAAAGGCACACTTGACATCAAGCTGGTAGACAGTAAAATTCTTGGATGCAGCATAAGCAAGGAAGATCCTAACTTCTTCAAGTCTTGCAACAGGTGCAAAGACATCTCCTTCCTCTTGAGTGTCCCCTTGAACCACCGGTCTTGCCTTGTTTTTGATGATCAAGCCTCTATCATCTCTCTTGTTTCTGAAATCCCATTTTGTGCCTATAGGTACTTGACCAGATGATAGCGGACGTAGGTTCCAAACCTTTTGTCTCTTGAATTGAAGCAGCTCCTCTTGCAATGATTCAACCCATCTACTATCTTTCAAGGCATCTTCTACCTTCTTGGGTTCCATCTGGGATAAAAAGCATGAGTACAAGCAGACATTCCCATTGTGAGTTTATCCTCTTGTTCTCACACCTTCAGAGACATCCCCTATGATGTTTTCAGCTGGATGAGTGTTGTGAATCCTAAGTCTATGAATTACCTCTAATTGCAAAGATAGATCCAGATTGGACAGATTTTGCTCAGGAGCTTGAACACTTGGTCCAACTGCTGTTTCAAACTCATTCAATGAGGACTGATTGAATGAATGAGAAACATCATCATCGTTTGTTGGCCGTGAAGCAGCATTAACAGTTGCTTGTTCCTTCAAGATGCTACTTCTATCAGCTTGTTGTTGTGCAACGTCACCTGATGAGGTTTGAGGGTCAATAGGTGAATCATTGGTTGAAGCTCCACTATCCCTTGAGATAGTCATACCGTCATATCTGCCAATAGTGGGAGCTTGATTTTTGGCAGCTCTTAGAGAATTTGGAATATGCTTGGGTAGCTCAAACAGTTGGTCTTCATCAGAATCACTTTGAGCACCTGTTTCAGCTGAAACATTCTCACAAGACGATTTAGAATAGTTTGGAAACAATTCTTAATCAAAGATATGATTAGGGCCATTCCCCCTAACACAAGGAGTGTGCTCATTAACTACAATGTTGAAAGATTCCTTAAATTGTTGATTTTTGATGTTATAAACTCTATATGCTTTAGAGTTAGAGAATATCCAGCAAAGATATCATCATCCGACTTTTCGGAAAATTTTGCCAAATTGTCTTTTGTGTTAAGTATGGTACACCTGCTGCCAAAGGACCTTAGAAAGCCAATGAACGGTGGCCTATTGTTCCATAGCTCATAAGGGGTCTTTCAATGTGGCTTAACTACAAGAACCCTATTCTGCACATAGCATGCACTGCTAACTACCTCTGCCCAGAATGTTAGAGGCAGCTTTGAATCAGCTAACATGGTCCGAGCAGCCTTAATAAGTGTCATGTTCCTCCTCTCAGCAACACCATTTTGTTGAGAAGTTCTAGGAGCACTATATTGTCTGGCAATCCCTTTTGAGTTACAGAATGAGTCAAGAACTTGGTTCTTAAATTGAGTCCCTTGATCATTTCTAATTATTTTAACCTTATGATCAATTTGAATTTTTTATTTTAAGAATAAAAGATTTTAAAGTTTCTGCAGTTTCATCTTTAGTTCTTAAAAAGAATACCCATGTAAATCTTGTAAAATCATCAACAATCACATGGCAGTATGATTTCCTTCCAATGCTCATTATACTTGTGGGACCAAATAGATTCATGTGCAATAAGTGTAATGGAGTGGTGATAGAGTTAACAACTTTGGATTTATGAGATGCCCTGTGTTGCTTCCCTTTCAGGCATGCAACACAGTTATCTTTGCAGAAAAATTCCTTTTTAGGCAAACCATGTACCAAGTTATTTTTAGCCAATTTATTGTTTTAAAATTTACATGACACATTCGTTTATGCCATAGTGTTGACTCATCACCATCAGCTTTGGAAAGAAAGCATGACACTTCAACCATTGGGGGAAGCATTGTTCATATCAAGCTTGTACATATCCCCTTTCCTGGGAGATCTAAGAAGCACCAATTTTTGAGGAATTGTCATCGCGGGTTTGAAGATAATGCACTCATGTTCTGTGAAGAGCATTTGATGCTTTTGATCACAAAACTGAGAAACACTTAACAGGTTGTGTTCAAGCTGTTTGACAAAGTGAACTTTGTCAACTTTTAATTTTCCGTTGGATATACTTCCTTTGCCAGAAATATATCCTCCTGCCTCACCTCCAAACTGGACAGGACCTCCATCAAAATGTTGGAATTGTTGAAGGAGAGATATGTTCCCTGTCATGTGCCTAGAGCATCCATTATCCACGATCCATACATAATTCTTTTCATATGGATGTCCCTGTACATAAGATGAGATGGTTAGTTTTGATTGGAAACCCAAGCCTTGTCGGTCTTGGGTTCTTCTATTGATAATGACATAATTGAACCAAAGTTTATGCATGGGGGTTCAATGGATGTCTTTGAAGAAGAGGTTTGGGCTGCAACATCTTCCTTGATCTTCCATTCCATCCCTTGGTTGATCATAGAGGATGAGCTTGTTGAAGCTTTTGCAGCTTGGCATTCTTCCGAAGCTTCTTTCTTTTCGGAAGAAACCTTCACCACTTTTTCTTCTGAAGTAGTCTTCTTCTAGGATGGTATCAAGGGGACTCTTCTGTTCTTTTGAGTCTTGACAGCTTTAACTTCCGAAGCCATTTCCCTTCGGAAGAAGGATTTTCTTCCGAAAGCAACCTTGCTTCGGAAATAAGCTTTCCCTTTTTATCACTTGAACCATTTGATAAGGTCCAAACGAGAAACCTTGCCTGACTCCATCTCTTTTAACATTATTTGCATAATGTGTGCTAGCAGGATTGTAGTAACAATCTTTGGCCATGTGGTTTTGCTAACCACACATTATACATGCAATGTTAATCTTTTGGGAACTTGAGGATTGCTATTTCTTGTTCTTTTGCTCTTCATCAGCAACCTTTCCCCTTAACTTCTGATCCTTTGGTAGGACGGGAGTGCTGGTACTACACCCCTTTCCTGAATCAGAGTTACCTACCCCCTAGAATCCAGCTGAGATGAATACACCCTTTTGCTTTGTGTCTATCTTCAGCTTTGACTAAGCCACTTTTTTGGCAGTTTTTTTGGCTGCCTTAGCTCTGCTTCTTCTGGCTTTGGTGGTCAAGGGTTGATCATCACCGGTAAGAGTGGGTAAGATTACATGGTTCTTCCCTGTGATGGTCTCCATGGTTGTAACACTCTTTGACTCATAAGAAGGTGGGTTAGCAGATGGAACCTCTTGCTCTTCAGTACCACACCTTGGTTGTCTTATAGGCTCATAAGAATGTGGTGCAGCAATTTCATTGGTTTCCAACCCATCTTTGTTTTGGTAACAAAGTTTTGAGTGAGAGGATGATGCAAGAATGGCTTGGAAGTTTTGCTCAGAAATAGCATTCTTTCTAGCTTGAGCCTCGGCTGTGACAAGTTGGGCTTGAGCCTCAGACAATTTGAATATTAAATCCTTGATTTGAGTCTTATAGTTTGTGTGTTCATGTTTTAATAAGGACACAGTTTTCTCTAACTCCTCAATTTTTCTTTGATAGTCAGATTCAGCCCTTTTAAAATCAGATTTTAAAACATTTTAACTCAATATCGGATTTAATCTCCATATTGTAGTCCTGATATAACTTAACCTTAGCAATACAGGCAGGAGTACAGAGATGTTCATATACCTTATTGTCATATGTTCCAGCCATGAGTGCCTGAGCAGGAGTCACATCCTGTACCATAAAGCTCCAGTCAACTTCTTGAGCCATAGCAGCTGTTTCAGTTGACTTTCTAGTGGCCTTTGGTGTAGAGGGATGTGTGGAGGCCTGTGGGGTTCCCGGATTTGACCTGGGAGCCTTGCATTCCCTTGCAAAGTGACCAAGTTGGTTACAGTTGTAACATTTGGCCTTGGTCTTGTCAAACCCAAATTTGTTGTTGGTTGGGTTCTGGGGAAATTGCCTTCCAGTTCTCTTGAAGAACTTCTTTGCTCTATAGGTTAACAGAGCCATTTGTTGGACTATGTCCACACCACATCATCTGGACTGAAACACTCTAGATCATCAAAGCAGTATTGATAATCACTAGAGTGCCCATTTCCTGAGACAAAGGCACAAATCTCCTGAAAGGAACTTTGTTGAGCCTGTTGAGACTTTGGAGTCTGAGTGAATGTAATGTATGGCCCAGAAGAACATGATGGTTGTTGGGTGTATGTCAGGTACTGTTGAGGTTGGGTGGGTCCTGAGCCTTCAGCAACCATTAGAGCGTTGCTAGCAGGAAGACTCAAGGGTCTGCTTGTCTGATGGCCTCTCTTGCTCTCCATCTCTAAACGGTATCCATCAAGTATGCCATAAACTTCAGTCATAGTGAGGGTGTTCAGATTTTTTGTCCTCTTGATAAAGACATAGCAGAACGTCCACTCATTAGGGAGTGCACTCATGAACTTTCTTGTGAGATCTCTTAGTTCAAGGGCAATTCCCACATATTGAAGGGAGGAAATAAGGTCCATGTACCTGAAGTATTACTGGCTGAGGGTCTCTCCAGCAATGTAGGTGAAGTTCCCGAACTGCTGCTTTAGGGAGTCCTTCTTGGAGTCATTGGAGCTGGAGTACATATGAGCAAGTGCATCAAACAGTTCTTTGGCTGACTTGCAATGCTCAAAGCCCACCATGATGGAGTTGGGTATTGCAGTCATTAGAACAGTCATGACATTACTATCAATGTCCAGCTTCTTCTGGTCCTCATCAGAGTAGTCTTCAACGGCTTTCTCTATCATGGCACCCTTTCCACCTGGTGCTGCCACCTTTGGTTTGTACGGACCATTGACAATAGATTGCCACATCTTGTTGTTTTGATACCTGATGAAGCCTTCCATACGTCTGCTCCATGATCTGAAGTTTTCAGGGGTGATGATGGGTGCTTTAGTGATCGTCCCCATCTCTACTTTAGACTTGTTGAGGGCCATTTTCAGTGGGGTGTAAGGAGGAGTTAAAAACAAGTTGATTTGGATGGTAAGATCTCACAATCAAGAGCCTAAAATCTCTGATACCAATTGCAGGATTGGGTTTTGTCACATAAACACTTAGTTTTTCTCTTAATACTCACTTGTAACACACTCAGATCAGATGAAGTAGAATCTCTTCTATGAGTTGATAATAATATATTAAGTAGCAAAGAACACAAAGAAATAATTTTCAAGGTACTTGTATATATTATTTCTCAACTCAAAGTATTACAAGATTGTTACAAGCATATTACATGAGTTACAATGAGAAACTATATATACTAGATCCTACAGCCGGATATACTCTGATACCAGCTGAAACCTACGACTAAAGCATATACTACAATGCTAAAGTTAAGGTATCTTAGATAAAGTATTATCTAAGATATGGTAGTCATGACATGTCCATGACTTACCTTTTGTCACCAACTAAAGTTGGCAACTGTACTAACTGATAAAGGTGAACAGTGGAATAAAGTATGGTCAACTACATGGCTTTTGAGAAAACGCCATGCAGTATATCAGAGGTCTGCAGAGGAGTGTCAGAGAGACCATACTTATGTCCACTGGTTCATAGTAGTGTCTTCTGAAGGTTAGTTGGCTTCGGAAGAACAAGTTCTTCCAAAGCCACTTATACTTCGAAAGAGGCTACTTCTTTCGAGGCTTGAGGAATTCTTCATATCTTCATACTTCGGAAGTTGACTTCTTATATTTTCTTCTAAGTCTTGAACTTCGGAAGTGAATACTTTGTCTTCGGAAGTTGGAGTTTTCCTTCGGAAGATGATCTTGCACTTTGTCTTCGGAAGAACTCCATTTCCTTCGGAAGTTCCACACTTAGCTTCGGTAGTTCTTTATTAGTTGCACCCAAAAATAGTCTAAGTGACTTGGTTTTGGTTGCACCAGCCTTTCTAGATCCAACAAGTTTTTTTATTAGTGAAAGATTCAAATACATATTAATTTAATATTAAAAATGTATTAAGTAGTATTAAGATATTGACACGTGTTCTTTTGATCAAAATTAGATTGGGGCAAAATTGATAATGTTCCTACTTCTCAAGTTTCATCTTTTTTTAAAACATTTATAACTTTACATATAACAATAATTTTATTTTAACTTACACCATAAAAACAAGCATTTTTAATATTTAAAACGAGTATAGTGTTGACATAAAAAATAAATTTTTTAACTCATTGCGTAATTTCGTCAGGTTATTATGTAATCTACTAAATTGATGAGGATTACACAATTATCTAATAAGAAATACATAATAAACTCGAAACATAAAAGGTATACATTTCGTATTATTGTGTTATTCAAAATTCATCATTTTAAAAAAACATAATTAAACACAATGGCTAGCATAATGACTAGCGTTAGGCTCGATTAGCAATAGACATAATGAGTGCTTTGACGAGTATTACACAATTACATTATCAGGATTACATAATGACCTGAAAAACATAATTTTTTTTTACATTTTTAGCATTATGTTATTTGAAAACATCATTTAAAAAAACACAATGTATAACTAATAGTCAACATTAGGCACAATGTGTAACACAATGACCAACACTAGACTCGATAATTAGCAATAAACACAATGAGCTGCTTAACGAGGATTACACAATCACCTGATCAGGATTACACAATGAACTAGAAAAAACGTAAAAAAATTTACATTTTTAGCATTATGTTAATTGATATCACCATTTAAAAAAACACAATGGTTAATATTAGACATAATGGGTAACACAATGACTAGCACTAGACTCAATGATTAGCAACAGACATAATGAGCTGTTTGATGAGGATTACACAATGACCTTATTAGGATTACATAATGCAGGACCGGTGAAGGTTATGCAATAGTTTCACAATGTGGAGAGGATAACACTAAACAAATCAAATGGGAACCAGGCAAATAAAACAAAGGACAAAAGTAAAGAACACACAAGAACAAAAAGATTGGTTTTAAGGATGATGTATATTGCTCTCAAGTGTCTTACACTTGTTACACGGCTTAGTCCTAAGGACTAGATACATAAGATACTTTATACTACATCCTACAGTCGGCCATACTTTGAAGGCTAGTTGGAACACTAATCTAGACAAGAAGATTAATGTAAAGTCAAAAGGCATATTGTCTTTTGACTAGTAACTATGATATGCCATAGCTTACATTTTAATCTAATACAAAAAGGATTAATTACAAGAGTGAAAAGTTACAGACTCAAAGACCATAATGTCCAATTGACAAAAGTATGGAGATAATCACCAACTTGTAAAAGTTGGTGAGTCTTTAGAGATGACAACATAAAGTAATTCAACTTTTGTCAAAAGCATGTAAGAAAAAAACATGTCTTCTCTGTATAAGTTGGTGAGTCTTCACTTAACAAGCTTTTGTCTAAAGGTTAAGTGTAAGTATACTTTAAACTATGTATAGAATGTATGTGTAAGTATACTTTAAACTATGTATAGAATGTATGTGTGATTAACAATATATATGTGTATGTGTATAATCATATTTTCGGTGTTGGGGAATTTTCTGAAGATCGAAATAACCGACGATATCTGAGAGTCGTGATTCACTTTCAGATCATAACTATTTGTGGTTCACAAATGTTATGAACGGATAAAACTCAGATTTTTGAGTGCGAATTCGAGTATGCGATTTGAGAGAGTGTTGATGAACCAAATCAAAAATTTGTATGATCAAAAGACGTTATATCAGGGATGGAAAACTGCTTTGGCAGTTATCCACTAATTTAAATTCGAATTAATTCAAAATTAATCAAAAATTCGGGTCCATTATTTATTACATAAAATGCATACGAAATTTAATAAGTTAAATTTCTAGTACATTTTTTATAAAGTAATCTTAATGGAAATAAAAATTTTCTAAGCTGACCTGGCAGCTTAACCCCAGCCAGGGGCTCTGCCCCTTGAACCCCGCCAGGGGCTGCCGTCCCTTGGACCCCGCTACCGGGGGCGCTGCCCCCGGACCCCCTCTAAGGGGGCGTTGCCCCCTTGGAAACCCTATTATAGTAAGATCGAAATAAGTGTGCACCCCACACCCGACTTATTTCGATTCATACTTTTATTAACTTTGATCAATAAGTTAATCCCATTAAACTAAAATAGACAACAATCCTCCCCCATTTTTGTGTGATCCTTGATTAACTTAAACAAACTCAAACAAACCACAAACTTATGCAGAAATGAAATATTGTGACGATTGAATTTCGTATAAATATATTACACATTTCAAATATTCGAATATAGGCGTCTCAACGATTGAACCTTGTCTATTCATAATGAATAATCGAAGATAATATACACATAAGTTCACATACTCATATATTCTTACATGACATTATTGTAGATACATGTGCACCTAGTTTAGGAACTTAATGTAAATGTCTTTCATGTCTTACATATATGTAATGAATGGGTATGAATCAAATACAATATGTGGTTGATGTTTAAAATGTTAAATATTTCATTGTTTAGTGTGTGATAACTTATAGTGAACTAACTATATAGGTTTGTGGTTCTTTACACAGTTCTTAGTCAAGAATGGTTGAGAAATGTGTTTAAACTTAATCGTATGAAGTATTCATGCGAATGGACCATGCTAATGGACCATACGCATGAACACTTCATGCTAATGGACAAATCGCACGACTGAACCAGGAGATTGGATCAGTCGCACGATTGTGACAGGAGATTGACTCAGTCGCACGACTGAACATTCAATCGTGCGGATGGATTAACCGCATGCTTCAGTCGCACGACTGAACCATGCTAATGGTTCAGTCGTACGAATGAAAAACCCTAACCTATAAATACCACTTAATTCGTGGAAAAACATGACAATTCGAATACCTACGCACCTTATCGTACCCTAGCCGTCCAGAGACTCAAGAACACATGTTCCAAGTTCATAGATCGCAGTTAATCATCTTGCAATCGTTCTTAACGTTTTGATTCATTCTTAGATCGATTATACTTGCGTTCTCACTGATTGGATACCAATCAAATAGGATTCCGCACTATTTGGTTTGGTATACACGTAAATCAGTTAGTACTCCGTACCTAAACGGTCCTAACAAGTGGTATCAGAGCGTTGGCTCTTGATTTGCGGGTGATTCAATCGATTTTGATATAAAAATCGCGTTTTTCACTAAAAAAACTCAATCTTTTGTGTCAAACAGTGTTTTCGACGTCTCCAGGTCAAAAAGTTAACGTTTTCCGGTATACGGCAATTAGGGTTCGTGAGAAATTCGTGTTTTTGCGTCTAAGTGTTCAAAACCTTCGTTTTTGCAAAAACAGCAGCCTTCAGTCGCACGATTGACTCAATCGCACGACTGAACCCATTCGCACCTCCCATACGCACGATTGAACTCAGTCGCCTTGTTCATTCGTACGACTGACCAGCTTCATTCGCATAGACTCCAACTGCACTCTCCTTACGCACGACTAAATCCAATCGCACGATTGAATTCATCCGTACTCTTCATTCGCACGATTGACTCATTCGCATAAGTTCAATCGCACGAGTGGTCCATTCGCACAAGTGAAGTACTTGATCTCAAAAGTTTAAAGTTAACGAGATGGAAGAACAATACTCAGCGTTCACTGCAGGTAGAGACACACGGATCCAGAACCTCTTACTTCTGGAGAATGAGACTGGGAATCATAATAAACCACCTAAGCTTATAACGTTAGATGATTACCCATAGTGGAAGCAACGTTTCGAGATCTACCTCAATGGAGTTGATCCCAACCTTTGGGAATCAATTGAAACAGGATATGACATGCCGGTTGGTGCAGATGGGGTAAAATTGACCTTGGGAGGGATGACTGACAGCCAAAAGACGAAATATAATGCAGAGAAGAAGGTTTATGCCCTGTTAACTCAGTCTATTCCAAAGGATATATTCCATCAATTTTCTGAGAATAAACAGGCAAAGAAACTTTGGATAGCCTTGGAAAAACGCTATGACGGAAATGCTTCGTTAAAAGCTCTAAAGGCAAAAGCTTTAAAGAAGGAGTTTGACAACTTCTCTTCAATGGGTAAAGAAAGTCTGGATGATGTAATCGACAGGTTCTATCATCTCATGAGTGAGCTGCATATTCATGGAGTTACAACGTCAATGGAAGACAAGGTATCCAGCTTGGGATGGCTTACCAGAGAAGTGGGATTCGTTTGTATCTAATTTGAGACAAAACAGTATATTGGGAAAATTAGATATAAACGACTTCATCCTGAAATTGAGAGAGGAGGAACTTAGGATGAAATACAGGTCGCAGAAAGGAACATATGACCAAAATCCTTCACTTTACAACGCCTCTTCCACAACAGCCAGTTCAGGAGCACCCCTTCAGACTGCATTTGTTTCAAGTTCATCTGCTCCTTCACCAACCATAGCTTCAGGGTCTGACACGTCTGGATCATCAAGTACCCATTATATTGCACCTGAGGCTAATGCTACCAAGTTAAAGACCGAGAATCTCGGGAATATCACTGTGGAGGTGGCTAAAGAACATATGGATCTATTGGCAGCTGTTGTTCACTCGTATGACGGTTTGGTTGCAGGAAAGATTGGTAACTGCCATCTAGCAGATGAAGATTACCAACAGATAGACGAGAACGAGCTTGAAAGAATGGACATAATGTGGGCATTGGCAAGTGCTGTGCGGAGAGCTAAAAAGTTTGTTAAGAAGACGGGACAAAATTTGATAGCTACTAAAGACACTACTTTTGGTTTCGATAAGTCCAAAGTTACCTGTTTCAACTGTGGAGAGAAGGGGCACTTTAAACGTGAGTGTGTAAAGCCCAAGAAGACAGGCAACGGCAACCCGTTCTCGACTTTTAACCGTCAGGACAAACCAACAGGTGGAGCTACCTCGTCTAGTACAGAGACAAAGGCTTTGACTGCTCAAGGTGACGAAGGACAAGATTGGACCTTCAAATTTGTATCTCCGGGAGAATCTAACATTGCAAATGTCGAGGTGTTGGATGACGATACTGAAAGTGAAGCTGATATCGCGGTCGAACTAGCAATGTCAGAAACTGAAGATACTGCGAAAGTGGTCAAACCCCTGATTGAAGAAGATACCAAAATGACATGTTCAGAATCTCCAGCAGCTGAAGAGTCAACCTCTGCACTGATGGCGGATTCAACTGAATCTTCACAGGTAAGTACTAAAGACCAACTGTTTGACAATCATGCTTGTTATGAATGTAATAAATTTAGGGAAAGCATAGATTTGAAATTTGCTAGGTACGATAGCTTAGTAAAGGACTTGCAACTGTGCACAGAAGCAAATCGCATTTTAAAACTAAATGAGCACAGTTACAAAGAGAAAATAGAACTGTTAAATAAACAACTTAGGGAAACCGAAGTTGTGGCTTTTAACCAAGCAAATGACATTAAGTTCTATTTAAACTCCCTTGAAGAAACTAAAAAGGAAAAAGCAGTTTTGGAAGTCGAAGTAAATTCATTAAAACAAAAACTGCACAGTTGGACTAGTTCTTCTCACATAGTTAAAAACTTAGTGAAAGAACGAAATAACGGGGAGGGATTAGGTTACAAAGTGGTTCCACCACCACATGAGATCTTGTTAAATACTAAATGTCGACCAGTAAATAACAATCCTATTAAGGATCATGTGGTGACCACTCCTCTAGTTAGTGATCCAGATTCCACGTGTCAAACGGTGGAATCTGTCACTAAACTGAAGGAGGACACTTTGAAATCTAAGGGTAAAATGCCTATCGTTAATTTGGATGAGAAATTTGAGAAGGTTAAGGTAAAGTCAGGTTCAACAACGTCTAATAATGAACCCAAAAGACCAAACAAGTTAACCAATCATGTGCTTCATGTCTAAGTCCAAATAACCAAAAAGGTAAAGATGTTAAAAAGGTTCAAACAATTAATCTTGTTAAAGAAGATAAAACATCTAAACAAGAAGTGACAAAACCCAACAAGCCCAAAGTCACACCGGTCTCACACACTTCCCCACAGAGACGTCTTTCCCAACATGTTGAAGGTCGATCGTGCTACAATTGTGGAAAGAGAGGACACATTGCTTCTAATTGTCCTCAGTATCAGACACCAAGAAAGAAAGTTGAACTTCATGATACTAAACAGATTTCTTCTAAAAGGAGTTCTATTACTCCACCTAAAAGAAATAATGAAACTAAAGTTCAAACCATAAGCCAGTCGTCTGTTTATCACAAACAGGCCTTGCACAAAACTGGCATGTGGAAAGAAAAATCAAATCAAATGTCTGATACTGAGAGCAGTAAGAAGCATGATATGCCCTCACCTTCAAATGGACAGTGGGTATGATGCCTCTGGGTCACCCAAGCCAGTTAAGGCTTGGGTACCTAACCTAAACTAATCATTTACTTTAAATGTGCAGGGTGTCCGCTATAGTGCTTCTACAAATAATTGGATCGTTGATAATGGGGCATCAAGGCACATGACTGGGAACCTGTCACTCCTCTCAAACGTCAAACAGATTAAGGGAGGACATGTTTCCTTTGCTGGAAATAAAGGAGGTTACATCACTGCACAGAGAGAAGTGGGAAATCAGAAAGTTAAGTTTGACAAGGTCAACTATGTTCAGCAACTACAAAATAACTTACTTTCTGTATCACAGATTTGTGACAAAGGTTTCAAGGTTGTTTTTGACAACAAGAAGTGCTACGTGTTGAAGAAGGAGTACATCATTCCGGAGGACCAAATTTTAATGTCAGCTTCAAGGTATAATGACTTATACGTCTTGGATCTATCAAAGGTCTCCACAACCGATCATCAAGTCTAATGCTTCTTGTCAAAGGCAACTGAGAAGGAATCCATCTCCTGGCATAGGAGAATGGGACACATAAATCCAAGGAAGATGAATCATCTCATTCAAAATGATTTGGTCAATGGAGTTAATGTCAAAAACTTTCAACTTCCGGATTTCTGTGTGGCGTGTAAGAAAGGGAAACAGACCAAGAAGTCTCACAAGGCAAAGAACGTCAACTCTATTGAATTGCCTCTCGAACTTCTACATATGGATCTGTTTGGTCCTGTGAGCACAAAGAGCATCGCTGGAGATCTGTATTGTTATGTAGTCACCGATGACTATTCCAGATTCTCTTGGGTAATGTTTCTGAAATCCAAATCAGAAACATTTGATTCGTTCAAACAACTTGTGACCACATTGGAATCTCTATACAAGTTAAAGGTACGTCAGATTCGCTCAGACAACGGTACAGAATTCAAGAATCAGTGGATGGAGGCATTCTGCAAAGAAAAGGGAATTGTACATCAGTTCACATCTGCCTACACTCCACAGATGAACGGAGTTGCTGAACGGAAGAACAGAAGCTTGATAGAGACAGCCAGGACGATGCTAGTAGACTCGAAACTGCCTATCCAATTCTGGAACGAGACAGTAGCAAATGCATGTTACACTCTGAGTCGAGTCTTGTTGGTTAAACGACATGGTAAAACGTGTTACGAGTTGCTCCAACGACGTAAACCTAATCTAGAGTATCTTGAACCGTTTGGCGCACATGTACACTGCTGAAGAAACATCAGTCAGGAAAGTTCAGTGAAAAGGCTGAAGAAGGTATTTTTCTAGGATACAACATACCGAATAAGAGGGTTTACAAAAACAACTCATCGGGTCAAGTAGAAGTGTGGTGCAACGTCGATGTTCAGAGATTCACCACCCCCCTTGCAGGAAAAGGACCCGCCTTCTTTTTCGATTATGATGGATTCTTCAAGTCCTTCAACATTACTCTCACTCCTTCTGATGATGAGCTTTCGACAAAGATGATGTATGATGTCTTAAACACACCGCCCGTAGACTCGACAATATCCGGGTCACAAGGTCAGTCTTCTAGTAACTCAGGGGGAGCACTGGAGGTAAGTGACTCCTCTTCTGACGATGAAGAAGTGGAAAACGTTCAGGTGGATCAGGAGGCACAGGTTCCTACTACTACAAGTACACAAGCATCAGATGTAGATGCCTCTGACACTTCGGAACCCCATACTCCCACTGCCTCAGATACTGAACCTGCGGTTCACAATCTGGATAATGAGGTAGTTGTACCCACCACTCCTGGATCTCGACTAAATGTTTATCATCCTCTGGACAATGTCATAGGGGATGTACAATCGGGAGTACAGACAAGAAATCAGCTCTACTCAGCTGATTATGCCTCAGTCATGGAAAAAGGCTACCTTCACGACGGTGCTTATCGATGTTTTGTGTCTCAATTTGAGCCAAAATATGTAAGTGACGCCTTAAATGATGAGGCTTGGGTGAGTGCCATGCAAGAAGAACTTCTTCAATTCAAGAAGTTAGGAGTGTGGACTCTGGTGGATAAACCTAAAGGTGCTAAGGTCATTGGCACTAAATGGGTTTTGAAATGCAAGAAGGATGACCAAGGGGTCATTATCAGAAACAAGGCTCGACTAGTAGTTCAAGGATTTCGACAAGTCGAGGGAATTGATTACAACGAAGTGTTTGCACCTGTGGCAAGAAGGAAGCCATCCGTATCTTCCTAGCCTACGCATCGTATATGAAGATTAAAGTCTATCAGCTTGATGTGAAGAGTGCATTCCTTCATGGTGAAATCCGAGAGACAGTGTATGTCAGTCAACCCGAGGGATTTGAGGATCCGTATCATCGGGACAGAGTGTACAAGCTAGACAAGGCTCTATACGGGCTTCATCAAGCCCCAAGAGCATGGTATGAGAAGCTCTCGACTCATCTTGTGAAACATGGCTTTCGCAGAGGAGTGATTGATTGTACACTGTTCATCAAAGAAAAGGATGGTGACTTACTGCTCGTACAGATTTATGTTGATGACATAATCTTCGGTTCCAAAAACGAAGATCTATGTAAAGAATTTGAAGCAGTAATGAAAGCTGAGTTTGAGATGAGTGCCATGGGAGAAATGAAGTTCTTTCTCGGGTTACAGGTGGATCAGACACCAAAGGGAATATTTCTACATCAGACCAAGTATGTAGGTGATATCCTAAGTCGGTTCGATATGGAGAACGCTTCGGCAGCTGGAACTCCACTTGCTACAAACCACGATGTGGCACCCGACGAAAATGGTGATCTGGTGGATGCCACCATGTACCGAGGAATGATCGGATCACTCATGTACCTCACTGCCTCACGACCTGATATCATGTACGCGACGTGTCTCTGCTCCAGATATCAGGCGAAACCGAAGGTCAACCATCTCATAGGCGTCAAAAGGATATTTCGTTATCTGAAGGGTACTCCAACACTTGGGTTGTGGTATCCTCATGACGATGACTTTGAGCTTACCGCGTATAGCGATTCGGATTATGGCGGCTGCAAAATGAACTACAAGTCAACTTCAGCGGGATGTCAATTCTTTGGGAGAAGATTAGTCACATGGCAGTGTAAGAAGCAGACATCGGTTGCTCTGTCAACTTGTGAAGCTGAATACGTTGCTGCTGCAAGCTGCTGTTCACAAATCATCTGGATTCAACAGCAAATGCGGGACTACGGTTTGAAATTCTCTAACACTCCTATATTTGTTGATAATTCTGCTGCTATAGCCGTAACTAAAAATCCGGTCCAACATCCTAAGACCAAACACATCGGAATTAAATATCACTTTATACGTGATTGTTTTGAAAAGAATTTAATCGATGTTGTTAAAATTAATACGGACTTTCAACGCGCTGACCTCTACACAAAAGCCTTTGATAAACCAAGATTTTTATATCTGTTAGAGGTCAACAGGGTGAAAAAGAAAAGTGATGTGATCACAGAGGATGAAAATGCTTAGTCCGACAACGTTTTCTTTTTATTTTCTTTTATTTTTCTTATTTTAATTTCCTGTCTCTTTAAAATCCAAAAACGCAAAAAATATTTTCGGTTTTAGAATTTTAGGGGGAGAATAGGTTAAATTAGTATTAAATTAGTTGTTTTAATTTTAGTACTTAAAAAACGAGGGAGAAGGACAGTCTAGCTAATAGAAATGAGATCGTATCTGTGATACTGATTCAATGTTTATGGAAAATGATAGTACACAGGAACAAAGAGTTTGGGACTTTAAAAGAACTTAACTGATTAAGATGCAAAATTCGAAGTATAAGTCTGAGAAGTCTAAGCAAAATAAAAGGAAAAATGATAGTAAAACTAGTATGCTAATAAGGTAACATAAAGAAAGTAGACCTAGAGGTTGCAAGTTCATTATATGATGTGTCGGTAGATTCAACACAATAGATGAGTAGACCTCATTGGTGACTTAAATTCAAACTAAATTGTTCAACTTGCTGTGGGTTCCCATCTTATCCCTGGTTAACACAATCAACGTAGTTCCAATAAGGGGTGACGAGCAAATAAACGCCACAAATGTGTGCGGATGACCATAAAAAGAGCAAAGCATGAAAAAAAATTGTAAGCGCTATCAAGCTGATAACAAATGTTGTTGGTGCGTTATGTGCAAAAAGAAAAGAAAAATGCTCTCACAAGAAGATAGGTTGTGTGCCTCTCTGTTGTGCGATGGCACTGACCTGAGGATAAGCATAACCTAAATATTCTAGAATTCATTGTTGTTTGCGCCTCTCTGCTGTGCGATGGCACTGACCTGAGGCTTGGCATCTCTTTGAAAGCTCTTAGAATAGTTTCTTCTTGTCAAAACACCCGTAGACCGCTCAAAAATCTCCTGAGGAATGTTGATTACCATATAAGCGTGGGATCCACAAATGTTTGTTGAAATAATTAAACCTTAATTCATCACCAATGAGTGTCAAAAATCTGTGTATGGATTTAAGAGGACAAGTATACTGACAATCATCGTGAGCAGCAACTCTTGAAAGTCCAAATCAGTGTGTGCATCTTATAGCTCTAGTATGATTTTCTAAACTTGCTAATGACTCTCGATAAAAACAAGAATCTAGCATCAAAAGGCTTTGGTAAAATGTCCCAAATGATTTGATAAACCTGTATGATTCCATAATGAATTGTTCCAGTTATGATCAATGTAACTTGATGCTATACTGTCTAGAAAGAAAAATCTGGTAGATACTTATCTTAGGATTTCAACCTCACACAAAAATACAAAATTATGTTTTAGTTTTGTTTTATTTCTAGTTGCTTATTTTAGTTAATTTCAGTCAATTTAGTAGTTAAATGTCGGACTACGCATCGGAAGTCAATCTGGGATTCACTCACTAAAAAGGTCACGTCTGAGGTGACCAATGGGGTTTTCAAATGTAAAAGGATCACGTCTGAGGTGATCAAAAGTTCTCTAAGTTAAAATGATCATGTCTGAGATGATCGAATGCTCGAAATGTTTTATCAGTTGTTAAAAGGGCTAAGTGTCAAATGGTCATAAAGTCGAAATCATAAGTTGAGCCATTCGCACAACTGGACCATGAGTATGGACCAGCCGTACGATGGACCATACGTATGAGCCTATTCGCACGACTGGACCATGAGTATGGACAAGCCGTACGATTGGACCATACGTATGAGCCTATTCACACGACTGGACATGAGTATGGACCAGCCGTACGATTGGACCATAAGCATGAGTAAATTCACACGATTGGATCACAAGAATGAACCAATCGCATGAAGGGAGGTGACCAAATGGGACAGTCGCATGACTGAAACCTAGTCGCACGACTGAAGGTGACCGACTGGCATAGTCGCACGACTGAGACTCAGTCGCACGAATCAAGAGTGCGACTAGGTTCAGTCGCACGACTAGAGGAAACACTAGTATAAATAGAGGGGAAGTCGGTCGCAGTCACTCATCACTCCCGAATCGCCCCCAAATCGCACGATTGTATAGTTACTCTGCCAAAATCTTGACTTACTGCTATAGACTGATTACCATTGCTCCTAACGATCGCGCTTGATTATACAGGTAATGTGCGGCATCATTCAATCAAAGAATCATCAAATCCTGCCCCAATTCGACGCAATTAAGCCCTAAAAAGAACCAAAACTCAGTTCACTAAATAACCTTTCAAACTAAGTAAAATGCACACTTAAAATGTGTTAGAGGTTAATGGGAACGATTGCGAGTCTAATGAGCCAAACCACAACGTCTAAAATAAAGTTTTGCTCAAGATTCAAATTTGAATGGACACACAGACTGTCATGCGAATGGGCGTACTGATGAACTTCAATCGCACGACTGAGCTAGGCGACTGGCACAATCGCACGACTGACATGAGCGATTGGCACAATCGCACGACTATACCATGCGGTTGAGTTCAGTCGCACGAATGTGTGACCGCATGGGAAAGCATACGACTAAGCCCAGTCGCAAGCTTAATCGCACGATAGAGGTCAATCGCACAACATAGACTCAGTCGCATCGTCCATTCGCACGACAGAACAGAAAGATTCAAGTCCAATAAATTCATCTGTCATTCAGTAATACAGACTCTAATGTTTATCTATCTTTTGATACAGCAGCATGGCAAGTCGGTGGAAGATGAGCACAAAGCACAACATATGTGCTCATCTTGATTTGACATCCCGGAACGCACCCAAGTTCGTGGGCATTATTTCATTTCTGAGGAGATCGAGGATATTCAGAGTGATCTCTACCCCGTGCACGCCATACAGGTCGATACAGCAGGCTTTCTGGGAAAGCGCTGTTGTAGATAGGTCTTCAGAGCCTCACCGGATTCGGAGTTCTATCTTTGGCCAGGCCATTGACATCAGTGAGGAGGACCTAAGGACAGTCTTAGAGTTGGGAGACGATAGCGATTGCCCCACCAGACTACATCCACTGACAGTCCGTGGATGCTTTCTACGGGCTAAGTATTCGGGGGATATCAACGCAGGTGTGCTTAACAAGAGCAACCTGTGCCCCCAGTTCAAATACTTAGCCCATGTGCTGCTAAGATGTATAGCCTCGAGGAAGGGAGGTTTGATGAGCTCTCTGATCAAATTCAGAATGCCTATGTGGCTCTGATTCTGAATCATCCTTTCAGCTTTTCGAGGATGATCTTCACCTATTTGGTGGAGAACATAGAGGCCAAAGGCAAGGAAGGCTTCTGCATGTACCCTCGTTTCATACAGATGATTATCGACCAGAAGCTTCCTTCACTGCCTAAAGAGAAAGAGGACGCAGTTACCCTAGAGGTGATGGATGATACCACCCTAGGAAGGATGAGGGTATACCGGCGGAAGCAGGTGAAACCCCTGGTAAGGAGACTGTTTGGGCATCTGGCCCGTGAGGATTATGTGGCGCCAGATCGGAGGAAGTGGCGCCACGATGACAGTGACTCGGATGTTGAGCAGATGGCTCTACCCTCCGATGACTCCGACGGTGATGATCATGATGCTGATCAGGGAGGGGATGTTCAGGGTGGACCCGAACCAGCTCCTATTCACCCTGACTTCCAGATGGAGGAGGAGGAGGAGTCAGATGAAGAACCTCTGGTGCGAGCGGTGGGGAGCCGGGTCGTTGCCACCGAGAGGGAGATTAGGGCGGTAGGTGGATGCCAAGGTGAGTCTGGGGAGGCTACTACTGATCCATCTTATACCCCAGACCCGCCTAGTAGCCAAGGGGGAGCCTCTGCATCCAAAGGCTCGAGGAGAAAGAGAATGGCCCAACCCTACGACAAGAAGGGGAAGAGACCAAGGTTCACATTGACCACCACCACCACCACAGCTACCACCACTACTACCACACCATCCACCACTCCTACCACACCACCCACCACTACTACAACACCAACCACCACTACAGCCTACCCGTCACCACCCACTCATATACCACCACCCATATTCACCACTGCCACCACTATCATCACCAGCCACCAAACCGGACCATCATCCCACCCATCATTCACCACTGGATCATCTCTGCCCTCCATTGGGGTTGAGGAACAGATGTCAGCACTCAATCTAATGGTGCTGAAGCTGTTGGCTACTGATGAAGAGAGAGCTGCTCAACTACGTCAGCTTGCGAGCTTAATGCTACCCAAACACAGCAGATCTCACAGCAAGCTCAGCAAATTGCCTAACTCCAGGAACAAAACGACCAATCAGCTAAAAGGATTGGGGAGATGGAGGCTACAAACAAGATCATCATGCTCAAGCTCAAGGGATCAAAGGATGAGCCACTCAAGATAAGAGAAGGAGATGATGATGATGATGATGATGATGATGATGATGATGATGATGATGATGATGATGATGATGATGATGATGATGATGATGATGATGATGATGATGATGATGATGATGATGATGATGATGATGATGATGATGATGATGATGATGATGATGATGATGATGATGATGATGATGATGATGATGATGATGATGATGATGATGATGATGATGATGATGATGATGATGATGATGATGATGATGATGATGATGATGATGATGATGATGATGATTGATGATGATGATGATGATGATGATGATGATGATGATGATGATGATGATGATGATGATGATGATGATGATGATGATGATGATGATGATGATGATGATGATTGATGATGATGATGATGATGATGATGATGATGATGATGATGATGATGATGATGATGATGATGATGATGATGATGATGATGATGATGATGATGATGATGATGATGATGATGATGATGATGATGATGATGATGATGATGATGATGATGATGATGATGATGATGATGATGATGATGATGATGATGATGATGATGATGATGATGATTGATGATGTGATGATGATGATGATGATGATGATGATGATGATGATGATGATGATGATGATTGATGATGATGATGATGATGATGATGATGATGATGATGATGATGATGATGATGATGATGATGATGATGATGATGATGATGATGATGATGATGATGATGATGATGATGATATGATGATGATGATGATTGATGATGATGATGATGATGATGATGATGATGATGATGATGATGATGATGATGATGATGATGATGATGATGATGATGATGATGATGATGATGATGATGATGATGATGATGATGATGATGATGATGATGATGATGATGATGATGATGATGATGATTGATGATGATGATGATGATGATGATGATGATGATGATGATGATGATGATGATGATGATGATGATGATGATGATGATGATGATGATGATGATGATGATGATGATGATGATGATGATGATGTGATGATGATGATGATGATGATGATGATGATGATGATGATGATGATGATGATGATGATGATGATGATGATGATGATGATGATGATGATGATGATGATGATGATGATGATTGATGATGATGATGATGATGATGATGATGATGATGATGATGATGATGATGATGATGATGATGATGATGATGATGATGATGATGATGATGATGATGAGATGATGATGATGATGATGATGATGATGATGATGATGATGATGATGATGATGATGATGATGATGATGATTGATGATGATGATGATGATGATGATGATGATGATGATGATGATGATGATGATGATGATGATGATGATGATGATGATGATGATGATGATGATTGATGATGATGATGATGATGATGATGATGATGATGATGATGATGATGATGATGATGATGATGATGATGATGATGATGATGATGATGATGATGATGATGATGATGATGATGATGATGATGATGATGATGATGATGATGATGATGATGATGATGATGATGATGATGATGATGATGATGATGATGATGATGATGATGATGATGATTGATGATGATGATGATGATGATGATGATGATGATGATGTGATGATGATGATGATGATGATGATGATGATGATGATGATGATGATGATGATGATGATGATGATGATGATGATGATGATGATGATGATGATGATGATGATGATGATGATGATGATGATGATGATGATGATGATGATGATGATGATGATGATGATGATGATGATGATGATGATGATGATGATGATGATGATGATGATGATGATGATGATGATGATGATGATGATGATGATGATGATGATGATGATGATGATGATGATGATGATGATGATGATGATGATGATGATGATGATGATGATGATGATGATGATGATGATGATTGATGATGATGATGATGATGATGATGATGATGATGATGATGATGATGATGATGATGATGATGATGATGATGATGATGATATGATGATGATGATGATGATGATGATGATGATGATGATGATGATGATGATGATGATGATGATGATGATGATGATGATGATGATGATGATGATGATGATGATGATGATGATGATGATGATGATGATGATGATGATGATGATGATGATGATGATGATGATGATTGATGATGATGATGATGATGATGATGATGATGATGATGATGATGATGATGATGATGATGATGATGATGATGATGATGATGATGATGATGATGATGATGATGATGATGATGATGATGATGATGATGATGATGATGATGATGATGATGATGATGATGATGATGATGATGATGATGATGATGATGATGATGATGATGATGATGATGATGATGATGATGATGATGATGATGATGATGATGATGATGATGATGATGATGATGATGATGATGTGATGATGATGATGATGATGATGTGATGATGATGATGATGATGATGATGATGATGATGATGATGATGATGATGATGATGATGATGATTTGATGATGATGATGATGATGATGATGATGATGATGGATGATGATGATGATGATGATGATGATGATGATGATGATGATGATGATGATGATGATGATGATGATGATGATGATGATGATGATGATGATGATGATGATGATGATGATGATGATGATGATGATGATGATGATGATGATGATGATGATGATGATGATGATGATGATGATGATGATGATGATGATGATGATGATGATGATGATGATGATGATGATGATGATGATGATGATGATGATGATGATGATGATGATGATGATGATGATGATGATGATGATGATGATGATGATGATGATGATGATGATGATGATGATGATGATGATGATGATGATGATGATGATTGATGATGATGATGATGTGATGATGATGATGATGATGATGATGATGATGATGATGATGATGATGATGATGATGATGATGATGATGATGATGATGATGATGATGATGATGATGATGATGATGATGATGATGATGATGATGATGATGATGATGATGATGATGATGATGATGATGATGATGATGATGATGATGATGATGATGATGATGATGATGATGATGATGATGATGATGATGATGATGATGATGATGATGATGATGATGATGATGATGATGATGATGATGATGATGATGATGATGATGATGATGATGATGATGATGATGATGATGATGATGATGATTGATGATGATGATGATGATGATGATGATGATGATGATGATGATGATGATGATGATGATGATGATGATGATGATGATGATGATGATGATGATGATGATGATGATGATGATGATGATGATGATGATGATGATGAGATGATGATGATGATGATGATGATGATGATGATGATGATGATGATGATGATGAGATGATGATTGATGATGATGATGATGATGATGATGATGATTTGATGATGATGATGATGATGATGATGATGATGATGATGATGATGATGATGATGATGATGATGATGATGATGATGATGATGATGATGATGATGATGATTGATGATGATGATGATGATGATGATGATGATGATGATGATGATGATGATGATGATGGATGATGATGATGATGATGATGATGATGATGATGATGATGATGATGATGATGATGATGATGATGATGATGATGATGATGATGATGATGATGATGATGATGATGATGATGATGATGATGATGATGATGATGATGATGATGATGATGATGATGATGATGATGATGATGATGATGATGATGATGATGATGATGATGATGATGATGATGATGATGATGATGATGATGATGATGATGATGATGATGATGATGATGATGATGATGATGATGATGATGATGATGATGATGATGATGATGATGATGATGATGATGATGATGATGATGATGATGATGATGATGATGATGATGATGATGATGATGATGATGATGATGATGATGATGATGATGATGTGATGATGATGATGATGATGATGATGATGATGATGATGATGATGATGATGATGATGATGATGATGATGATGATGATGATGATGATGATGATTGATGATGATGATGATGATGATGATGATGATGATGATGATGATGATGATGATGATGATGATGATGATGATGATGATGATGATGATGATGATGATGATGATGATGATGATGATGATGATGATGATGATGATGATGATGATGATGATGATTGATGATGATGATGATGATGATGATGATGATGATGATGATGATGATGATGATTGATGATGATGATGATGATGATGATGATGATGATGATGATGATGATGATGATGATGATGATGATGATGATGATGATGATGATGATGATGATGATGATGATGATGATGATTGATGATGATGATGATGATGATGATGATGATTGATGATGATGATGATGATGATTGATGATGATGATGATGATGATGATGATGATGATGATGATGATGATGATGATGATGATGATGATGATGATGATGATGATGATGATGATGATGATGATGATGATGATGATGATGATGATGATGATGATGATGATGATGATGATGATGATGATGATGATGATGATGATGATGATGATGATGATGATGATGATGATGATGATGATGATGATGATGATGATGATGATGATGATGATGATGATGATGATGATGATGATGATGATGATGATGATGATGATGATGATGATGATGATGATGATGATGATGATGATGATGATGATGATGATGATTGATGATGATGATGATGATGATGATG
This sequence comes from Flaveria ramosissima, assembly GCA_025215565.1. NCBI lineage: Eukaryota > Viridiplantae > Streptophyta > Magnoliopsida > Asterales > Asteraceae > Flaveria > Flaveria ramosissima. The sequence continues at coordinate 56,114,577 of CM046035.1, read as the reverse complement.
ATGATGATGATGATGATGATGATGATGATGATGATGATGATTGATGATGATGATGATGATGATGATGATGATGATGATGATGATGATGATGATGATGATGATGATGATGATGATGATGATGATGATGATGATGATGATGATGATGATGATGATGATGATGATGATGATGATGATGATTGATGATGATGATGATGATGATGATGATGATGATGATGATGATGATGATGATGATGATGATGATGATGATGATGATGATGATGATGATGATGATGATGATGATGATGATGATGATGATGATGATGATGATGATGATGATGATGATGATGATGATGATGATGATGATGATGATGATGATGATGATGATGATGATTGATGATGATGATGATGATGATGATTGATGATGATGATGATGATGATGATGATGATGATGATGATGATGATGATGATGATGATGATGATGATGATGATGATGATGATGATGATGATGATGATGATTGATGATGATGATGATGATGATGATGATGATGATGATGATGATGATGATGATGATGATGATGATGATGATGATGATGATGATGATGATGATGATGATGATGATGATGATGATGATGATGATGATGATGATGATGATGATGATGATGATGATGATGATGATGATGATGATGATGATGATGATGATGATGATGATGATGATGATGATGATGATGATGATGATGATGATGATGATGATGATGATGATGATGATGATGATGATGATGATGATGATGATGATGATGATGATGATGATGATGATGATGATGATGATGATGATGATGATGATGATGATGATGATGATGATGATGATGATGATGATGATGATGATGATGATGATGATGATGATGATGATGATGATGATGATGATGATGATGATGATGATGATGATGATGATGATGATGATGATGATGATGATTGATGATGATGATGATGATGATGATGATGATGATGATGATGATGATGATGATGATGATGATGATGATGATGATGATGATGATGATGATGATGATGATGATGATGATGATGATGATGATGATGATGATGATGATGATGATGATGATGATGATGATGATGATGATGATGATGATGATGATGATGATGATGATGATGATGATGATGATGATGATGATGATGATGATGATGATGATGATGATTGATGATGATGATGATGATGATGATGATGATGATGATGATGATTGATGATGATGATGATGTGATGATGATGATGATGATGATGATGATGATGATGATGATGATGATGATGATGATGATGATGATGATGATGATGATGATGATGATGATGATGATGATGATGATGATGATGATGATGATGATGATGATGATGATGATGATGATGATGATGATGATGATGATGATGATGATGATGATGATGATGATGATGATGATGATGATGATGATGATGATGATGATGATGATGATGATGATGATGATGATGATGATGATGATGATGATGATGATGATGATGATGATGATGATGATGATGATGATGATGATGATGATGATGATGATGATGATGATGATGATGATGATGATGATGATGATGATGATGATGATGATGATGATGATGATGATGATGATTGATGATGATGATGATGATGATGATGATGATGATGATGATGATGATGATGATGAGGATCGTGATGATGAATGAGGAAGTGATGATGAAGAGGGAAAGGAAAGGCAGAATGATGATGAAGAAGAAGAAGGAGATGCAGCTGCATCTGCCTAGATCAGGGTCAAGAGAGGCATACACAAAGAGAATCAAGACCAAGGAGTCTCATCTTTTGCCTCAACTACTGACGAGCCTGCTATTCAAGGGAAAAAGTAATGATTAGATATTTATGTACTGAAAACTTTTGTACTTGAATCTGTATTATATTATGTAATTATATTTATACATCTTTATCAAATGTGTGATTGTCTTGATTACTTACTAACAATTGATGTGTCACATGTTTAAATCAAGCAATTCAGTCATCTCAGCAAGATGAGTATGATATTACTCCCCTTCAGCAAAATCAAGTCTCAACTTACAATGATTCTTGATTTGCAAGGGATAGTCAGAAGGTCTGTAAGCTATACTCCTGAAGAGGAGGAGAAATCATTCATGACCTTATGATGACCAGCTTGCTGATATGTTCCGGCTCAACCCAGACGAGATTGTCATAGACGCTCCTACTGTTGAAGTTACAAGTGATGATGAGCTCAATGACATAGATGAAATCGAGATCGAGGACGTCACTACTGATCATTATCCAGAGTATACTAATCGAGAGGGAAATGTGGTTCCTAACTTTAAGAATACTCTCGACAGTGGTACATATGATAGTCTGGATACAATGGAGAAGGAGGCAGAGAAGTCAAAAAGCCAAGCCCAAGCCTCAGACGCCGATGTTGACATCAAAAAGGCTGAATGGGCGGCTTGTTTTGCAGAGATCCGAGCCCAACGCATTGCTCCAAAGCCGAGTGCCTACACCAAGCTCTACAAAGTGAAGAAGCATCTAAAGGTGTCAGGAAAGATTATAGCTTGGGCATATTTTGAGGATCTTACTGTATATGCTGTGAAGAGAGAAAAGGGCATAGAGTACTCTAGATTTCCACACGATCTAAAGACTCTTCCTGGTTTTGAGCTCAACCAGCTGGCACGTCTAAAGTTGCTATATGCTAATCCAAGGAAAATGTCAGGCTGGTTTGAGGCTGCATTGAGGAAAGAGTACCACACCAGGTGGGTTAACTTTAAACCTCAACAACCGAGGAGGTACATCAGACGATCTGAAGTTGATCCCATTACTGGAAAGCCAAAGATAGTGCTGAACTGGAGTCCTCGCGCACAATGTCAAGAATCCCTCTAAGGAAAAGCCCCAGGACTTCACTCCACACTTCAAGTGGTGGTACTACGACTGGAGAACAGGTGAAGTTGTTATAGTCTTACAAAAAGAGAGCAAAATGGATACTATTCGGGTATTTGACCCAATGTGGCTAACCAACTTGTCTGTTGATGATGTATATACATTGTACAAGTGGCCACTGTTTTAAGATTCGCAAGACATTGTATAAGCCCTCCAGTTCCAAAATGTTATAAGACTCTGTTTCGCGTTTGAGATAAACGCCGGAGTTACAAGAGAGGAGAAGTACAAGAAGTTTGATGAGCTGATGAAGAATGTTAGACAATGATGTAAACTAGGTCCAAGGGGGAGTTGTAGATACATGTGTACCTAGTTTAGGAACTTAATGTAAATGTCTATCATGTCTTACATATATGTAATGAATGGGTTGAATGAAATACAATATGTGGTTGATGTTTAAAATGTTAAATATTTCATTGTTTAGTGTGTGATAACTTATAGTGAACTAACTATATAGGTTTGTGGTTGTTTACATAGTTCTTAGTCAAGAATGGTTGAAAAATGTGTTTAAACATAATCGTATGAAGTATTCATGCGGATGGACCATGCTAATGGACCATACGCATGAACACTTCATGCTAATGGACCAATTGCACGACTGAACCAGGAGATTGGATCAGTCGCACGATTGTGACAGGCGATTGACTCAGTCGCACGACTGAACATTCAGTTGTGCGGATAGATCAACCGCATGCTTCAGTCACACGACTGAACCATGCTAATGGTTCAGTCGTACGAATGAAAACCCTAACCTATAAATACCACTTAATTCGTGGAAAAACATGACAATTCGAATACCCTCGCACCTGATCGTACCCTAGCCGTCCAGAGACTCAAGAACACCTGTTCCAAGTTCATAGGTCGAAAGTTAATCATCTTGTAATCATTCTTAACGTTTTGATTCATTCTTAGATCGATTATACTTGCGTTCTCAGTGATTGGATCGCCAGTCAATAGGATTCCGCACTATTTGGTTTGGTATATACGTAAATCAGTTAGTACTCCGTACCTAAACGGTCCTAACAAGATTTTACTAGCCTATGTCCCATCCTTCAATGAGAATATCAAAGCCAAGTCCCAGCTTCTTGAAGCGGCTAAACTTCATACTTATATAGGTAGTTCTTTTACTCTTGCACCTGCATATGCAATTTTTCAAAAGAACTATTAAGAAGTGAAACTTCAACCTCGTTAACTTACAGGTCTAAACACATACCTTGGGATGTTGTAACTAATGTGTTCTAATTTCTAGATGTTAAGCTTTCCAAATTGAATTCAACACCTAATATCAAGTTAGATAGGAATTGGGTGTCTCAATATGAGAAATTTAGGTGGACTTTAAACCTATCCCTACAGCCGACTTGTGCACGAGATCTCTACTTAACGCTTTAGTTAAATGATTGGCTAAATTCTGTTCAGTCTTTACATACTCCACTGATATCACACCATTCACGATGAGCTCACAAATCATGCCGTGTCTACCACATAAGTTTCTAGACTTCCCATTATCCATTTGGCTATATGCTTTAGCCAAAGTAGCAGTACTATCACATCTGATATATATGGGTGATATCGGTTTAGGCTACAATGAAATCTCATAAATCAAGTTTCTAAGCCATTTAGCTTCTTTACCAGCTGCTGCTAAAGCTACAAACTCAGATTCCATAGTCGAGTTAGTGATACAAGTCTGTTTCTTAGATCCCCAAGATATAGCACCTCCCCCAAGTATAAAAATCCATCCACTTGTGGAGGAATTATCTTCACTATTATTAATCCAGCTTGCATCTGAATATCCTTCTATTACCAAAGGAAATTCACTATAACTCAAACCATAATCCATGGTTCCTTTCAAGTACCTGAACACTCAATTTACAGCTTCCTAATGATTTGAGATTGGATTGCTAGTATATCTAATAAACTTTCCAACAGCATATGATATATCCGGTCTAGTACTTATCATTGCATACATGAGGGATCCTATAGCTCTTGAATATTCAAGTTGATTCACTGCATTACCTTTATTAGGCAAGAGCTTATAAGCAGCATCCATAGGAGTGCTAACAGGAGAACAATTAAGAAAATTGAATTCCTTTAAAATCTTCTCAATATAATGAGATTGAGATATAGAAATACAATTGTTCTCACGTCTAATACTTATACCAAGGATCACTTTAGCCTCCCCATATCCTTCATATCCAAACAAGATGACAAAAATTTCTTTGTTTCATCAACCTGCTATTGGTATTTACCAAAGATCAACATGTCATCTACATATAAACAATTTATGACTCCTTTACCAGAGGCGTCAAATTTGTTGTATACACACTTGTCTGATTGGTTTAAAAGAAAACCATTAGACAATACCATAACATCAAATTTTTGATGCCATTGTTTTGGTGTTTGCTTTAATCCATAAAGTGACTTAACAAGTTTACACACCTTATGTTCATTACCAGGCATAACAAAACCCTCTGGTTGTTTCATACATATCTCCTCATCTAACTCACCATTCAAAAATGTAGTTTTTACATCCATTTGATGAATCACAAGATTATGTATTGCTGTTAAAGCAATTAACAATCTTATTGTGGATATTCTTGCCACAGGAGCGTATGTATCAAAGTAGTCTATTCCTTCCTTTTGTCTAAAGCCTTGGATAACCAATCTAGCTTTAAACTTATCAATAGAACCATCTACTTTCATCTTCTTCTTGAAGATCCATTTACAACCAAAATCTTTACAACCAAATGGTAAATCAGATAATTTCCAAGTGTTATTTTGCATAATAGAGTCCATTTCATCATTATTATTTCTTTCCAGAAAGCAACATCCCGAGAAGCCATAGCCTCGCTATAGGTTTTAGGATCTTCCTTAATATTGAAATAATATTCATATTTCTTTTGTATCTCATTTCTAGATCCTTCAACCAAATATAGTTGAAAATCAGAACCATAGTGCTTAGCTTTTCTAGCTCGTTTACTTCTTCTTGGCTCAGCGAAGTTGAAGGGGCATCATTTTCATGATTATCTGCTTGTGAATTACTTGAACTCGCAATCATGTCCTTTGGTCTAGATATGGATGAGAATCGTTTCTCATCCCAAATTGCATCCCCAGTGTTAACTGATACATAGTCATTAGGATATATGACATAAAACCTATAAGCCTTAGAATGCTCAGCATACCCAATAAAAATGCAATTTATACCTTTTTCACCCAAATTTAGTCTTTTGGGTTCAGTAAGCTTTACTACAGCTCTACAACTCCAATATTTCAAGTAATGAAATTTTTGAGGTTTACCATACCAAAGCTCATAAGAGGTAACTTTATTCCTTTTATTAGGAATCCTATTAAGTAAATAACAAGTCGTCAACATGGATTCACCCGAAAACCCTTCACTAAGCCCCGAATAGGATAACATGAAATTAACCATTTCTTATAATGTCCTATTCTTCCTCTCGGACACACCATTTTGTTGTGGTGTATAAGGAGCCGTGGTTTCATGTATGATACCAACTGATTGAAAATAACCTGGATCATAATATTCACCTCCCCTATCTGTGCCTAATGTTGTAATTAAAGCATTTCTTTGCAACTCTACCTCGGTTTTGTATATTTTAAATTTATCTAAAGACTCGTCTTTAGAATACAAAAGATACACATAACAAAACCTAGAGGCATCATCTATAAAAGTAACAATATACTTTTTATTTCCTATAGATGGAGTTGCATGAAAATCACATAAATCACTATTTATTAATTCAAGCACCTTTGTTTCTATCTTAACAGCAGATTTGATTTGAATGGCTTTCTAGTTATTTTAGTTAGCATGCAAGTATTACATTTTTCATTATTTAGATCAAAAGCTTGAATTAAACTCATTTTTGACATATCTTTCAATATTTTGTAATGAACATGTCCTAATCTAGCATGCCACATTTCAGATTCCTTTAAAGCAACTTTAGAACTAGTAGAAGCCATGCAAATAGATTGATTACCAAAAGAAACATCAACATTTAACTTAAACATACAATTACATAGATAACTGAAACCTACAAAAGTACCATGTCTTGACAAGATATACTTGTCACTTTCATACACTTGCTTATAACCATAATTATTTAACACAACACCAGACATGAGATTCTTTCGAATCCCAGTAACACATAAGACATTGTCTAAACATAAACATTTTTTAGAAGTAAATACTAGCTTCACTTTGCCTAGTCCCTTGATTGGCTCGGTTGCAACATTCCCCACCTTTAGTATAGATCTATCTTCAGTTTCTTGAATTTCTTCAAACCATTGAAGATTCTTGCACACATGGCTAGTTGCACCCGAATCAATCCACCAAGCAACATCATCATCCTATACAAAAAATGATTCAGAAATTAGTGAAACATAATTCTCAACCGAATTAAAATATTGTACTAAATTCTGACCTTGCTGCTTTCCAGGGTCGTTAGACCCACTCGAACGTGCTTCATTCTTGTTCATTTTTCCAAGCCGACAATCCCTTTTAAAGTGACCCGGTTTGCCACATTTCCAACAGCCCTCTTTAGCCTTCTTGTTTGGACCCGTGTTGTAATTTCTAGAAATCTTCCATTTCCCTTTGTACTTATTGTTACCCTTGGATGTTCCAACATCTTCAACCATGTTTACTGATTGACCAGCCTGTTTCTTAGCACCATTGAGATCAACAGTTTCAAATGTTCTCAATGACTCTTCAATTCTCAAATGACTTCCAAGTTCAACCAAACTTAGTTCTCCCTTCATATGTTTTAAATTACTCTTGTAATCTTTTCAAAAATTGACTCATCCATTTTCATGTTGTGTTGGACAAACTGTCCTAAAATTCGACATATCTCATGATATTGTTCCACAACAGATCGTGAGTCAACCATCTTGTAATTATTAAAATTACTCATAAGAAACTTCTTACTTGAAGAATCTTCTGCCATATACTTGGCATCAAGTAAATCCCACAGTTCCTTTTGCGGTTTCAATGTTTTGGTACAAATCAAATAGGGAATCACACATACCGTTCAGAATATGGCCAAGGCAGATGTAGTTGTCATTCTTCCACTTTGACTTCTTCCTAATTTGTTCCAAGTTTCCATCTTCTTCAACCAGCGGCATAGGGGTACTCAGAACGTACACCACTTTCATGTTAGTCAAGAGGAAGTGCATCTTCTTCTGCTATCTGCGAAAGTCATGCCCTTTGAATTTCTCTAGTTTGTCAAACTTGCTTGTCATGTCCTTCATCGATTGTTCGTTCGTTATCTTCAACAAATTAGTTTTGACCTTTGTTGGGGAATTTTCTGAAGATCGTAATAACCGAGGATATCTAAGAGTCGTGATTCACTTTCAGATCAAAACTATTTGTAGTTCACAAATGTTATGATCGGATAAAACTCAGATTTTTGAGTGTGAATTCGAGTATGCGATTTGAGAGAGTGTTGATGAACCAAATCATAAATTGGTATGATCAAAAGACGTTATATCAGGGATGGAAAACTGTTTGGGCAGTTATCCACTAATTTAAATTTGAATTAATTTGAAATTAATCAAAATTGGGTCCATTATTTATACATAAATGCATACGAATTTAATAAATTAATTTCTAATGCATTTTTTTATAAAGTAATATTAATGGAAATAAAAATTTTCCAAGCTGACCTGGCAGCTTAACCCCAGCCAGGGGCTCTGCCCCTTGGACCCTGCTACCGGGGCGCTGCCCCCGGACCCCCGCCAAGGGGGTGCTGGCCCCTTATAACCCCTATAATAGTAAGATCGAAATAAGTGTGCACCCCGCACCCGGCTTATTTTGATTCATACTATAATTAACTTTGATCAAACAAGTTAATCCCATTACACTAAAATAGACAACATTCGATAGTATCCCGACCAAAAGGGCTCAATCTAAAAATGTTGGAATGAAGTAAATGCTTGTTTTTACAACAATATAATGCGGGATGTGCTAAAAAGAAGTGAACAACAAAAAATAGATATGGACTTGAATTTAATCTGCCAATGCTTTACTTCAGAATCATCCGACCATTCAATCTACATTGGATATAAGTTATAAATGGAACAAGATTACTAACACATATATATTAGTTTTAATTAGTTTTACAAATGTATTTCTATATTAATTTTTAGTATTTTTAGGTTAGGTTAAAGATGTGAAAGGAGTGAGCAATGAAAGGTGGAAGGTAGGCAAGATCCACCAACAAATCAAACATGCAGTTGAGGGTGTATCATCCAGGCAAACTAAGAGGTTGATATTGATGACTCAAAATTAGAAGAACATGGTAATTTAGTTCAACTTTCTCCCACGTGTGTTCTATTAATAACTAACAATGGATTAATCTATAGCACATGTTGGTTGTAGAGAGTGTGGAATCTCACTTCTACCAAGCTTCCAAAACAATGCACTTAAGAGTAAGGGATGTGGTTAACATATGAACTAGTATGGTCATGAATTATTGATAAATCGCCTTATATAATACAACTGTTATATAATTACCTATTCTTTCAAAAACTAGAACTTTATTTTTTGAATCGGAAGGTACAATAATCTTACTTATTGAGAAAAACTAGTATCTGAATCCTAGCACCCTAGTTATCAATGACATACAACTGTTGTACTAGAGTGGCAATAGTCCAAGAGAAGTGATGTATTTTATGAATAGGGATCACCAACGACCTCTATTAGCTATGCCATTACCAGCATTATTTATTTCGCCTAAAAATAATTTATCATTGTTGGTTAGACACCTTTGTCAAAGCCGGGCCGGAAATAAATGATGCGTACTATGATCAACAGATGATGCGGCGACTCTAGGCTATTATAGAAATATGTTGATTGAAAAAAGTGAGACTAGAACGACCCTGAGATTTCCCTTTACATATTTTCTATCTTTGTTCTACATTCTACATATATTTTGTTTTATTTTATTAGCCATTACAAGAAATTTAATTTATTATAATTTGAGTTGTATGGATTAGTGATTACTTTTTTATTTTTACTTTATATTAAAATTCAAAAAAACAAATTTCACCTTTTTAAGAAAATATTGAAATAAAGTATTTTTATTTTTTCACTAAAATAACTTTAGAATATTATAATTAAAATAAATAAACTATTAAAAATGAAGAGTATTTAAAATAAATATTACTATTTAACCATAATTTAATTACAATATAAATATTAAAATCGGTTTAATTCCATTGGTAAGCCATCTGTCACTAATAAGACCCTAAACTTTGTCGTGATCTATCAAAAATCAAATTACCTATGATTATATTTTGATGAAGCATCACTAATAGATACTCATTGCTAAACACTTCTTTGACCAATTTGCGAAGAAAGTTACCCCTTGTAAAAGTACTTTGTTTTGTGATGAGAGTTGCATCACTTGCATTATAGCCCTACTCTGGGCCATTTGTTGTACATCGTCGATATGGTGCTTTTCTCTTTCCCCTATATGTTTTTAGTTCTATTTTTTAACTAAACCTACAATATATTTATTTATCATTGATAGTTATTTGATGTACACTTTAAGTTATTACATCCAAAGTTGCCAAGAAATAAATAGCGTCGAGTCGGATGATAGACTTGCCTAAACACACACCATCCAGAAAATTATATGATGTCAAGCTAGTTGAACCACATTTGTAGAATGTTGAACATAGTTAAAACCTTTAAGTTTAAACTTCCGCTAGATGGGTTTTATAGTGTACGAATGAGAACATGTTTTTACGAATTATTTAATTAAGTTAACTTATTGTTAAAATGATTTATTTGATCTAATGTTGTGTTAAAAGAAGTTAATTTATTCCTAACAAAAATAAACATAAAAAAGGGTAGGAACGTATATATCTTTATTGACTCAAACAAAAAGTGTTGTGTTTTTGTTTTTAACTTTAAAAAAGGTGGAATTTAGGGCCAGGCTGTAATTAGGTTGGTGAGATCAGAAAATACAACTCTACATTTCCCTTCTGTCAAAAATGTCCAACTGCCTCACATGTAGTGTCTCCTATACACATATTCTCTCCGAACATTAAATATTAAATAATAGCAATCATCGTAAGTATTATAATTTTTATTAGTTTTATAAAATATAATATTTATGAAAGTTCGTAAGGAGAAAAATATTTTCTTCTGCATGCAAGATAATTCACAAAAATGATATCATATATTTATTGTTGGATCTTGTATCTTTGTGTTAAATGGTATTTAAGAACTTCTTTCGTGACCCCTCGTGATTGTTATTTGAATTACTGGACAACACTACTCGAAAATTAGGTTGAACCAAGGATGAGAAAGCCTGGTTATTTAGCTAAATCACATGTTGTATTGAGATATAAAATAGCTTATTTACCGTAGCATCCAATTTGTCAAAGATGACAAACATGACAAAACATAAAAAAGAAATAATATGCCAAAGATGTTCAATTTGTCTTTTATTTAACCTATTAAAGGTAGTTGGAACTATAATACCTTTGGTGTAATTAACGGTCAAATCTAAGAGAGCAAAACAACGACGACGACGACGACGACGACAGTCGACGACGACGACGACGACGACGACTATTATTATTATTATTATTATTATTATTATTATTATTATTATTATTATTATTATTATTATTATATAATAGTAACAGTAATAATCGCAATGATAACAACAACAATCATAACAATATAATTATTATTATTATTTGAACAAATAATAATAAAAAATAATAATAATATAATATAATAATAATAATAATACTAATAATAATAATAATATAATAATAATAATATATAATAATACTCATAATAATAATAATAATAATATAATAATAATAATAATAATACTAATAATATATAATAATAATAATAATAATAATACACTACCATAATAACAATAAGAATAGTAACACCACAAACACCAATCCTAATAATAATAATAATAATAACAATAATAATAATAATAATAATATAATAATAATAATAATAATAATAATAATAATAATAATAACACCATAATAATAATAATAATAATAATAATAATCCTCAAATAATAATATCCTAATAATAATAATACTAATTATTCTTATTATATAATAATAACAATAATAACAATAATAATAACAATAATATTAAGAATCATAATAGAATCATAATGATCATAATCATAATAATCATTATATAATAATATAATAGTCTAGTATAATATAATAATAATATAATAATAATAATAATAACTCCTAATAATAATAATAATAATAATAATAATAATAATAATATCCTAATAATAATAATAAAATAAGATAATATGACCATAATAAATTATTTACTAATAATAATAATCATAATCAAATCATAATCATAATCATAATCATAATCATAATCATAATCATAATCATAATCATAATCATAATCATAATCATAATCATAATAATATCATAATCATAATCATAATCATAATCATAATCATAATCATAATCATAATCATAATCATCATCATCATCATCATCATCATCATCATCATCATCATCATCATCATCATCATCATTATAATCATAATCAATATAATCATAACCATACCATAACCATAACCATAACCATAACCATAACCATACCATAACCATAACCATAACCATAACCATAACCATAACCATAACCATAACCATAACCATAACCATAACCATAACCATAACCATAACCATAACCATAACCATAACCATACCCATAACCAATACCATAACCATAACCATAACCATAACCATAACCATAACCATAACCATAACCATAACCATAACCATAACCATAACCATAACCATAACCATAACCATAACCATAACCCATAACCCATAACCATACCATACCCATAACCATAACCATAACCATAACCATAACCATAACCATAACCATAACCATAACCATAACCATAACCATAACCATAACCATAACCATAACCATAACCATAACCATAACCATAACCATAACCATAACCATAACCATAACCATAACCATAATCATAACCATAACCATAACCATAACCTAATCATCATAATAACCCAAATCAAATCATAATCATAATCATAATCATAATCATAATCATCATCATAATAATAATCTAATAATAATAATAATAATAATAATAATAATAATAATAATAATAATAATAATAATATAATAATAATAATAGTCACAATAATAATAATCAGAATAATAATAGTAAAATATAATAATAATAATAATAATAAATAATAATAATAATATAATATAATAATAATAATAATAATCATAAAATAATAATAATAATAATAATAATAATAATAATAACAATAATAGTAAGAATAACAATAGTAATAATAATAATAATAATAGTCACAATAATAATAGTCACAATAATAATAATCAGAATAATAATAATAACAATAATAATAGTAACAATAATAATAGTAAGAATAATAATAGTAATAGTAATAATAATATAGTAATAGTAATAATAGTAGTAATAATAATAATAATAATAATAATAGTAAAAATAATAATAGTAATAATTAGGGGTGCAAACAGCCGAGACGAGCCCGAGCTCACATGGACTCGAGCTCGGCTCGTGATGACTTAGGAGAGCTCGAGCTCGAGCTTGGCTCATTTCGAGCTTTATTTTTAAAGTTTGAGCTCAGCTCGACAAATACTTTTCAAGCTCGAGCTCGGCTCGGGCTCAGCTCGTTTATTTATTTAAATATTATTTTTTATACTTTTATATTTAATTTTGATACATATTTATAATTATATATTTTATATATAACATTATTCATATTATGTATTTGTTTTTATCATAATATTATATATAATAAATATTATTTATATTATATTTTTTATAAATTAAATAAAAATATATAAATAAAAAGCTCGTTTAGGCTCGCGAGCCGGCTCGAGCTTGATACATGAAGCTCGGGCTAGGGCTTGATAATTAAATGAGATTTCTTTCAAGTCGGCTCGTTTCGAGCTTTTTATCGATTCGATGATAATAATAACAATAATAATAATAAAAATAATAATAATAATAATAATAATAATAATAATAATAATAATAATAATAATAATAATAATAATAATATAATAATAATATAATAATCATAATAATAATCATCATAATAATAATAATAATAATACTAATAATATATAATAATAATAATAAGAATAAGAATAATAATGATAATAATAATATAATCATAATCATCATAATCATATAATATATAATAGTAGTCGTAGTCGTAGTCGTCGTCGTCGTAGTCGTCGTCGTCGTCGTCGTCGTAGTCTCGTCGTCGTCATCGTCCTAGTCCTCGTATCGTCCTCGTCCTCGTCCTCGTCCTCGTCCTCGTCCTCGTCCTCGTCCTCGTCCTCGTCCTCGTCCTAGTCCTCGTAATACTCCTCCTCCTCCTCTCCTCCTCCTCCTCCTCCTCCTCCTCCTCCTCCTCCTCCCCTCCTCCTCCTCCCACTCCCCCCTCCTCCTCCTCCTCCTCCTCCCTCTCCTCCCTCCTCCTCCCCCCTCCTGCTCCTCCTCCTCCCCTCCTCCTCCTCCTCCTCCTCCTCCTCCTCCTCCCTCCTCTCCTCCTCCTCCTCCTCCTCTCCTCCTCCTCCTCCTCCTCCTCCTTCCTTCTCCTCCTCGTCCTCCTCCTCCTCCTTTCCTCCTCCTCCTCGTCTTCGTCCTCCTCCTCCTCTCCCCCTCCCCTCCTCCTCCTCCTCCTTCTTCTCTTCTTCTTTTTCCTCCTCCTCCTCCTCCTCCTCCTCCTCCTCCTCCCCCTCTTCCTCCTCCTCCTCCTCCTCTTCCTCCTCCTCCTGCCCCTCCTGCTGCTCCTGCTGCTCCTCCTCGTGCTCCTCTTCTCCTGCTTCTGCTCCTCCTCCTGCTCCTCCTGCTCCTCCTCCTGCTCCTCCTCCTCCCCCTCCTCTCGTCCTCCTCCTCCTGCTGCTCCCCTCCTCCTCCTCCTCCTCCTCCTCCTCTCCTCCTCCTCCTCCTCCTCCTCCTCCTCCTCCTCCTCCTCCTCCTAATCCTCCTCCTCCTCTTCGTCCTCCTCTTTTCTTTTGCCTGCCCCCATCCTCCCCCCCTTTTATCTAGTTACTATGATCGATTAATTGTTAGATCTTATAACTTTGTGTTAATTCATATCTAAGACTTTCTTTCGTGACTCCTAATGATTGTTATTTGAAATGCTGAATATCATCACTATTAGAAAACTTTGTAACTAGTTTTTTTACCCGTCGCGTGTTGCGGCGTTGCCGTACACGGCGCGATAAAGTATAAACGACAATCGACCCGACTTGTTTCTAAACTTAATGTATGCCGAAACGTATAGTAATTCGAATTTATATCGTTGAATGAAAAGTATTAAAACATACATAAAATTAAGCACGTGTGTCGATGCCATATGTGATGTATAAACTATAGACTACAATCATCCCAACTCATTTCAAACTAAATTTTTGCCAAAACTTAGAATAATCGGATTTATCATAATGTATTATATTTGAACAAACTCGTTGTTAAACAAAACTTATATCGAAACATAAACCAACGCAAAATTTATATTTGATTGGCTTGTTTTTTGATAGAAATTTACATAAAAATGTGAACGGAATCGAATTTGTACCGACACGTACATAAAAATTGAAGAGTTTAAAAATATAAAATTCAAAAGTTGAGGGGTGAGAGTTGAACCTTTCTTTTTAAGATAATAGAAATATTGTGATTGTTATTTTATCTTTTGAATTAATTAATTATTCTTGATAGTTAGGAGAATAGAAATTAATTAATTGTTTTTGAGAATTAGGAGAATAGAAATTAACTAATTGTAATTGGGAGTCGGAAGAAAAAAAGAAGGATAAAATGTTGTTATCAAGTCTTGAAACAAAAACCATCCATTTAAAAACACTTGCAACTAACCAATTGTTCCAAGTAAACAATTATTAACAATGTGAAAAGAAAACATATATATCATAAACTCATAAAGCAAAATCGGTGGCCCAAACGATGGTCACCTACCTTTGCTATTAAATATATAGTAATATATAATGGTTGGGAAAAGATTACCTTAGTCATTTAGTACAGATTCTATGTTAAAACTAATTTATACCTTTCAAGGGTTATTTTGGATTTCATATTCTTAATATTTGTGTTCAACTTTTCTGTATTTATAACAGTAAGATTAGTGCCTCTTCAACTTTTTTTGATTTTTAATGGTGTCTAGCTATTTTTTATTTCTTGGTATTAAACCAATGTAAATTCGTTTAACCGTCTCATGAAAGCATTTTGGGTGATTTTTCTTGTAAATGACTTTATTTACACTTAAGTCTTTGTAAAATTGTATTTTTTTTTTTTTTTGTAAAATTTAATAGGTAAAGCTTAGTTGTTGAATGAACAAGTTTATATATTGTAAATCAGTTTTAACAATTTTAATGGTTTTTAATAGGTTTTAATGTAAGAGTAGTCATGAACTTGTTGTATAACAATTGTATTATGTTATTTTAGCATTTCTAATCTGGTCGTCCATTTAGATATCACTTGTGCCTACCAAATTGTAAAAACTTCAAAATAAATGTTTTTAATCAAAGTTTTTGGGTTAGAAATTCTGACACCTTTTATGGGGCTAAATGAATCCACGATTCGGGAGCTTTAAGCGAGTCCTAAGAGCTGTAGTTTTTGTGGTGTTTGAAGGAACAAGAGTTTAGCATAATAGCATATCGTTAATATGCAAATTCAAGGGTTTGAAGCGAGGACTTTGATTTATCTTGGAAGAATCACTTATGGGGGTGGATTTGGGGCTGATACGAGTAGATGATAGGGTCACCAAGGCTATAAATATTCTACTGGAGTGTGTTTAATGGATTAGAACGGATGGAAACAATAGATAGATATGCATAAATTAATGATTGCAATAACCAAATTTAAGGAAGCTTTGGGGACATCTTCTTGGGTTCGATCTCAACAGCAACCTAGTTTAAATAAAGGTCTTGGGTTCGAGGTCAGGGCTGGGATAGAAAGAATATGGCTAGACTTAGAGAGTGCTAATGATGTTTAGAAAAAAATTGTGAATGGGGGGATGAAAGAATGGAGTAGGTAAACTTATGGAGGAAGATGCAAATCTCTGCATGTATTGTGAATGGCTACGTGATATCCAAAGTCTTAACTTGGAAATTAAGGAGATATGGTTGAATGTGGTTGAGATCTTGTATGATTTAACTGTTATATAGGGATGTAGGTTATTTCTCATTGGTTGTAATAGATAGTAAGAATAAAAATAAGATTTTGACAAAGATTTAGTAATATATTCAAAGATTATGGGAAGGTTTATAGTTTTGAAAGGTTTCATGTGCATTCATTGGATGGCTAGATTTACTAGGATATTTATGAAAATAAAGAAAAATTGTTTGAATATATATCATGCATTATTATTATTAGGATATTTTTAGTTTTTGTATATATCATGCATTGTTATTATATATCTAATGTAGTTTTAAAGCTTATTAACCCATTAATATAGAATCGTAATGACAATCTTTTATATAAATCCGTATGTTATTTAGAAATGTTCGTCGCAGGTTGAACGAGTTAAAAAATAATATATGTGTGTCTGCGAAATTAGATGAGTATATGATCCAAGTGATTAAATAACGAATTTATGGATAAATCATTACTTGTATTTATATAGATAATAGTAATTTTTAATTATATGTCTTTTGTTTCTAAGTTCATATGAAAAACACGTCTGGCCTGATTAGGGAACTCCATACTGTTAAATCTATTTGTTAGACTTTTGGATTTATTTATGTTTGATAGGTTTTGGATAATTGGACCGAGTATAGTAGCTCCTAGATGTCTAGCTCATTTGTTGAAACTAGTTATGCTTCACTTTAATGTCTCTGAAACATGTATTGATCTTCTATACTGGTTTCTAAGTATGTAAGCATTACTTAAGTCATTCTAACATGTAACGAAAGTAAACAAATTAGCCCAAAATTTGGGGTGACATCCTCCCCTAGTGGCGAAAATTTCGTCCTTGAATTTTGCTTACGACATCTAGCTTGAATCATGACATGATAGTTAGAACAACACATTTGCAAAACATATACTTTAGTAAAGCATACCTCATTCATTAGAGGTGAACATGACCAATCATTGTCATGTTATTGTGTGTGATTCATACTACGGTTGATCCTCTAGTTGTTCTATTCGGTCGATCAGCTGGTCAGAGAAATGCAAACATTTCTTCTTCATCTCACTTTCCCATTCCCAAGTGAAGTCAAGCTCTTGTTTTGAGTTCTACTTAATTTTAAAAAATTTGTATACGGTTTCTCCTCAACTTCTTTTCTTTACCCTCCATTACTTATAGGGGTTCCTCAATGAAATGAAGTTCACATGTCATCAATGCGTACTTCTTCATTATCTGTTATCAATAATTCATCAGTTAAACATTTCTTTAAATCGGACAAAATGAATATGTTATGGATACCACTAAGCTTTTGGGGTAACTCAAGTTGATAAGCTACTTCTTTCCATAATTTTGTATTGTCTAATGAATCAGGGACTTAATTTACCTTTACTTCCAAAATGTATTAAATCCTTCCTGGGTGAAAATTTTTGGTAAGACCATCCCACCAACTTTAAATACCAACAGATTATGTCTTATGTCGGCATAACTCTTCGTTTGTGATCTTACCGTTATGAGTCGATCTTTTAACTGCATTATCTTATTGGTCGTATCTTACACTAGTTCTTGTCCAGATATTTGGCCATTCTTAATTTTTGTTCAACAAACTGGCGAATTACATTTTTGTCCATGTAGAGCTTGAAGTAGGGTGGCTTTAAGACTTGCTTGATAACTATTATTATAGAAGAATTCAACTAGAGGTATGTGAGTATCCTAACTTCCACCACAATCTAATACGCATGTCGTCAACAAGTCTTCTAAGGTTCGAATCATTTACTCACTCCAAACGTCAGTTTAAGGGTGGTATACGGTACTCAGATCCAGTCGGGTTTCCAATGCTAATCGTAATTTGTCACAAATTATTGGATAAGGTTTTTCTTCCTTATATGTCTAAAGATTTTTATTGATAACTAACCAAAGTCGAGAAAGAACGAAATGAATCAAAATCTAACAAGAATAGCTCATTCAAAACAAATAAATATATATCAAACGAGAACAATCAAATCTTTATTAGATTCATAGTACGAACATTCAAAGTAAAGCATATGAAAAGAAAACAATTCTAAAGAATAAAAATTAAAAAATGCATACATCAAATAAAACATAATGTATACATAACACAACTACCATCATTAACTTAATGAGAAAGAAGTGAATATAAGTATTTACACTAGAAAATGTTAGTTAATCTTGATGGATCCACGTGTCTATTTTTATAGGTCAAGTCAGGTCATTAGGAAGTTAAGTTTTGTCGTATGTGTTATTATGCCATAAGTTTAGTTAAATTAAGTGTCAGTGGGTGAAAAGAATTAATTACACCATAAGTTTAGTTAAATTTAATCCACCTCACTTCATGTGCATGTTATTTTAATTTATGCTTGAGTCATATTTATTATTGAATACAGTAGTAATTTGAAGTGTGAGCAAAACAAAAATTCTAGTAGTTTTTATTTTCTTTCTATCATGAGTTTTCAAGCAACTAAAAGAACCATAAATTCCTTTTGTAATTTTAGGTTTGTACTGCAACAATTGGTATAACAGTCCTAGGTTTGTATCGTGAGTTCACGAGAAGCAAGTGATAAAAGCTGGGGTCGATTAGTAGCTAGTTAAAGAAAGACGTAGCAAAGTACAGCAAGGGTGCCAAGAGAAAGCTAGAAATTGAAGGTGTAGATAGCAAAATAGCAAGATTCAAGCAAGCAATTAGCAAGGGTAAAAAAAACTTAGGAGTTGTAACAGTTCGAGAGCAAGGAAACATATCTCTTCAACGCCCCAAATTAACCGAGATAAAGGACATGTCATGCGCAATCCTAGTCGAGATTGTACTTAAAGTATACGGTCTTTGGGAGGAGATAGACCCAATCACTGAGAGCAAACGTGAAGGAAAATAAGAATCATAATACAGAAACTATTATTTTTTCAACATTACCGGAAAGATATTCTTTTGTAGGTTACTAAATATAAGGTTGCTTAAGACATTTGGGAGTTAGGTACTTGGACATACCTATTAATAAGAAATGCATACATTAGATTAAGAAAATTAAATGCACTGTATGCAAAAACGGATGCACTATATAAATACCATAAGTGATACATGCATGTATGCAATAATTTATAAAATACAAGATATCATCAATATAACACGAGAGGATGCAAGAAAGGATTACTATATTAGAAATACGTATGCAGTCTATGCATCAATACATACACTAGATGTATCATTAGTAACACATATTATGCATGCATAAATGCTTCATGCTAACATTTATATGCAGCGTATTTAAAAATGCATACACAATCAGTAACACATTTAATATATGTAAGATGATTATAATAAAGTATAATCATTTAAAAATGCATACGCAGTCATAAGTAGCTCAAATAGTATATAGTTATCAACCTATAAATTATACTATTAATAATTTTCCTTCAGCAAAGTGAATTTATATGTCATGTAGTATAATCACCGATGTATAAAAGTATGTTGTCATAAAAATATAATTGCATTAATACTACCACCATGTTCCTGTTCCATGTTCTTAAGCAAATAAATTGCACTTGATTGTATTTTTAGTGTACGATTTAATTAGTGATTACAACAGATATACATTCGTAACATGATGTATGCAATATTGGTACGCTATATATGTTCCAACTTATACATTAGTGTTGGTGATTATACCAACAAATACATTTTTAGTTCTCGTCTGATTTCGTTTTATGTTTTTCTGAATATTTTAGACTCATGAGGTAGTGAAGTCGACAAATTTAGCATGTAGGTGTAATTGTTTTTGTTTGATTTCACTTTCTATCGTATATAGATCTATAAATACGGTGTCTAAATCAAAAATGTTTTTTCTTGTTAAGTTTGAGTTTGTTTCCTATTGTATTCAGATCTTGTTATAAGTATTCTCGTTCAACGTTGAATTTGATACCATTTGGTTTCATTTTCAATCGTATTCAGATGTTGTTTAAATTAATTCATTCATATGATTACCAACGTGAAATATTAAAACAAAGTTTTGAACATGAAAAATTGATTGGAAGATTCTTATACTCTTACCATTAAACAACCACCTTTGATAAATTTCAGATCTCACGTACTCTTATATTTGAGGTTGCTCTTTTTAGAACCTACCCTTATAATTTCCCACATGTATATAACAACAAAAGTAACAATAAAATGAACATTGAAACATAATTCTATTTGTTGGGATTCATGCTTATCTTTTTATTATCTCTTTCTTCATTTGTATTATTGTCATCAACATCGTCATCTCGACTAACATCATAAAGTTGTCATCGACGTTATTGTCTTCTCTCGAGCTTATCACCGTCAACATCGATTACAACACTGACTTCTTTCTCAAAGTTTGTGGACCACTTCCTTTTCAAATGGTCCAGTGGTGGACTGTTTTGCAGTAATAGGCGGATAGGAGGGGCATATGATTCCATGGACCATTGGAGGGTGTTGAATACTGACTTCTGTTGTTGCTCAAGGACGGTTCACACAAGCTTTTAAATTCATCCTAAGAGACAATGAATGTTGATATAAACTATTGTTGGCTTTTGTATTTATTGTCTATAGAACATATATATATATATATATATATATATATATATATATATATATCTAGATATATATATATATATGATATAGATATATATACTATAGATAGATATATATATATTTATATATATATATATAGATATATATTATATATATATCTATATCTATATATATATATATATATATATATATATATATATATATTATATATATATATATCTATATATATATATAGGGTAAGGTTCAAATGAGAACCCTGTGTTATTGCGAGAACTTGCGAGAACCCGTCAAAATCAATATAAATCATATTTTTTTTATTGCAATAACATTATTACACATATACAAAATTATGATATTTTATGTATATGTGTGAATTCATAAGTGTAAATAAGTTTACATCAGTGTAAGTTTTACTTACAACTTTAAATATATGTGTTTTTTTGCAAAACTTACACCAATGTAAACTCTTTTACACTTATGAATTTACACATATACATAAAAGATCATAATTTTCTATATGTATAATAATGTTATTTAAACATAAAAAATAATGATATTCATTGATCTTAATGGGTTTTTGCAAGTTCTTGCAATAAAAGAGGGTTCTCGCTTGAACCTTTTTCCTATATATATATATATATATATATATATATATATATATATATATATAGGAGGGATCAAATGAGAACTAGCTTTTTTGTGAGAACTCTAGGAACCAATCTCAACCACTAGTTCTCAAAAAATAACATAAAAATAAAAAAAAATAAAAACACAATAATGTTCTCCTACTTTCCATTTTCTAAAAAAATAAAAAAAAAAAAAAAATAATAAAAAATAAAAAAAATTCTCGTTTTTTTAACAAAATTCGTTTTACACATGTGTAATACTGGATTTACACATGTGTAAATCCGATATTACACATGTGTATAACTAGATTTACACATATATAAACAACGAATGTACGATTTTTTTTAGAAAAGTATATCAATATGGTAGGCGTTAGAAAGATAAAAAAATATTGAATTTTATGGTGAATTATTTTTGAAAAAATAATGTCGTGAGAAAAAGTTATGAACGTTTTAAAAAAAAGGGGGAAATGGCATGTGATTTGCATGTGACAAAAAATGAGTGGCTGAGATTGTATATATACAAGAAGTTAATTATACTTCAAAGTAATTCGTATAATATCCTTAAAATTCATATGATACTCATATTTAAAAAGACAAACGATAGCTATAGGTGTTAGAGATGAGTATGTTGAGGTGAATTGTAAAAACACAAGGTTATACAGTATTAAAAATAAAGTTTTAGGAAAAATAGAGAGTATCTTGTATCTCTAAAAGGATAAGGCATTCGAGATTGCGGTGGTTTGTACGTTTGAAGAGGAGGCAGATGCAGTGGAGGAGTAGCAAAAACACACGTAAACTTACATGAGATAAACGGATTAGACGGCATTTTCTAGACTGACACCTTGGTCATGATGAGGGATATGAGTTTTAAGGGGCAGGTATAAAGTTTCTAGGTATTATCTTAGAGCCTTAGCTTTTTCATACACTTTTATTGCCTTAGCCTTAGTTTTGCCTAATTGAGGTCTTGACGTATAGTTTTGTTAGGAGCGTTTGTATGTGCTTCCAATAGGAATTGTGCTACCTTATTTACGTCTCTTGCTCTTTTAATTGTTGTTAATTCGGTTCTCTCACCAATTTGTGCTTATTGGTAGTTTATTGCTATCATTTTGAGTAAATTACTATTTTGGTCCCTATGGTTTTGTCATTTTAACTATTTTGAGTTCTAAAATGAAATTTTTAATAAATCAAGCCCTATGGTTAGTATTCTATAACTCTTTCAGTTCAATACACTAACAGAGTTAGATTTTTTAGTTATTTTCTAATAAAATAACCAAAATGCCCTTGGGCTGAAATGGTTATATTTAATAACCTCAGGGACCAAAAATATAATTTACCATCTCATACAAACATATTATATATTATATATTATATATATATTATATATCTATACATATACACATGAAATGTTTTTATTTTATTTTTCAAAGTTTTTAAATTTTTTATTTTAAATCGTTCGGTTTTAAACTTCGTTATTAAGCCATTCATCTTATCTAACGGAATATATAAAACCGTTTAGCTTATGATACTTCTTATTTAAACAGTTAAGCTTACTTAAACGTCATTTTAATCTATTTGTTTTACTAAACCGCAAAGTCTTTTTAACTATTATTTTATTTAAATGTCTTTTTTTAATTGTTCAATTCAATTAAACTTTTTTTTAATTTTTTGTATTTATACATAATTTTAATTATTCGGCTCGTTTAAACGTAATTTTATCCCGTTCTTTTAATTGAACGTCTTTTTACTCTTCGTTTATTAAAAAATCTTTATTTTTAAACAATTCATTTTGTTAAAAACATCTTTTTTCACTTAATGATTGTTTGTCATCTTTTATTCGAGTTGACTTGAAAGTGATTTATAAATTTATGTCCTTTGTATTATCTTAAGGATTAAATTGAGTTTTGATTATTACAATTACGGTTTTTACGATATTAAAATTGCCTGCGTTTAGTTAACTTAAACCTTTTAAGTCAATATTGTGTTTTAATAGCCAATCGATTTGAAAAATACGTTTAAATTAGGCAAACAAATTTAGAAAGAAGTTTAATTAGTTGAACGATTTAAAAATACATTTAAATACAACATTTGAAAAATGAAGATGTTTTAAAAGAAATTTAAGTAAGATGAACAATTAAAAAATAAAATTTTAAAAACCGAACGATTTAAAAAATGTGTTTAAAAAGCCGAAAGATTTTAAAGCCGACCGGTTTGAAGATGAATGAATTTAAAAATTGTTTAAAAACCAACCTTTTAAAAATCTTTTATACATATACACACACATATTAGTTAGGTAGTTAAATAATTTTAAAAGGTCGGTTTAAAAAGTAAGTTTTTTAATAAACGAATAGTAAAAAGACGTTCAAATAAAATATCAGGATAAAATTATGTTCAAACGAGCCGATTAATTAAAAATATGTATAAATATAAAAAAATTAAAAAAGAAGCTTAATAGAATAAAACGATTAAAAATGTTTAAAGAAAATAACAGTTAAAGAGACTTTGCGGTTTAAATAAAACAAATACGTTAAAATGACGTTTACGTAAGCTTAACAGTTTAAATAAAAGGTATAATAAGCCAAAACGGTTTTAAATTTTCCGATAGATAAGATGAATGGTTTAAATACGATGTTTAAAACCGAACGATTTAAATTAAAATTTAAAAAACTTTGAAAAATAAAAATAAAAACTTTTAGTGTGTATATATATAATATATAATATATAATATATAATATATAATATATAATATATAATATATAATATATAATATATAATATATAATATATAATATATAATATATAATATATAATATATAATATATAATATATAATATATAATATATAATATATAATATATAATATATAATATATAATATATAATATATAATATATAATATTTAATATTTAATATATTTAATATGTAATATGTTTGTGTGAGAGAGTAAATTACGTTTTTGGTCCCTGATGTTATTAAAAATAACCATTTCAGTCCAAATGCATTTTGGTTATTTTATGAGAAACTAACTGAAAATCTAACTTCGTTAGTGTATTGGACTGAAAGAGTTATAGAGTATTAACCATAGGGTTTGATTTGTTAGAAATTAAATTATTTTTGGGCTCAAAAGATTAAAATGATCAAACTACAGGGAACAAAATAGTAATTTATTCCATCATATTTAATACTTCTTTTGTTTCGATGTTGTCTTGATAACATGTGTACTATACTTTGCATGTCAAGAAAGGTTTTGGACTCTGGAATCTCAACAAACAGCCAATACTCTATAATTTTTCACTAGTACTCTATACTTTTTCAATAGCTTTTAATGAGTAAAATTTTACTAAATAATATTTTATTTAAATATAAAGTGCTCTAATGATAATGATATTATCGGATACACAATTTCCTGGGATATGTAGCTTCCTCCAAACTATTTGTGCATTATACCTATATAAATTTCTAAGTATGCAATAGCAAAATTCTTTCTTAGTTTGTAGTGTATATAAAAGTTTGAGAAGTAAATCAATATACCGAGTTAAATAACAAATCTTCTCATATAGTAATGTGTCATATATTCCTATAAATAACTAATCTTCCGAGAAAATAATGGCGGTGAATTGTATCTGTTATGAATTTTGTAAAGTTTAAAATAACTATCGGTTAATGACGTTCATTGTCACGGCTTTCGTTTTGTTCATAATTGCGTTAAAGTCAATACTCAAATTAAGAAAACATGAAATAATTAACTAAAATATGGGAGTGAGATTTTAACCAAAAGTGGGTACACACACCACACTACACTCTAACTATATGTATGAAACACCTTTTTGGAAATCTTTGAGAGAATTAAAAATTATATAAAATAAAAAAAAAAGATTTTTGGAGTGGTTTTGGAATAAATTTTTTAAGTCGGTTTTTGAAGATCTTTTGGAGCGGAAGAAATAAATAAAAAAACTTTTCAATATTACAAGAACTATGAGAACTCACATCAATCAAAAACAATTAAATCATCATTCTATCTCAATACTCACAGGAGAGATAGAGATAGATAGAGATAGAGAGAGAGATATATAAAAAAAAAATGATAGATATATAGAGAGATAGGATAGATAGAGACAGAAGGAGAGAGAGAGATCATACTAGATATATATAGAGAGAGATATAGAAGATATATAGATATATATATATAGATACAGAATATATATCTAGATAGATAGAGGATATATATAGATATATAGAGAGAAATCCATAAGTATATATATAGATATATATATATATATATATAGAGAGATATTAGATAGAGATATCTCTAGATATTATATATAGATATCTATATATATCTATATATATCTAGATCTATATATATATATATATATATCTATATATATATATATATTATATACATACATAAGTATATATCTATATATATATTATATATATATATAGAATATATATATACACATGTGTATCTATGTATATATATATATATATACTAAGTATATACATAAGTATATATATATAGATATATATATATATATATGTATATGTATATTATAGATAGAACATAAGTAAATAGATATATATATCAATATAGATATATATATATCTATATATATCTATTATATATATATATATATATTATATATCATATATATATATATATATACCACACTTATGTATATATATATATATATATATATATATATATATCAAAAGGCAACTTTGTTGTTGCAGATGATTTTTATAAACTTTGAAATTAGCCACCAAACTTCGTCTTATTATAGTTAAAAACAAACACAAAATTTAATAGATTCATTGTATTTATGTTATTGTTACTAGTTATGATTTTAAATACAATATTGCTATATGAAATTATACATGTATATATACAAGTATTAGAATATTTTTTTAAATTAACACATGTGTAAATTTTATTAAAAATATAAGAAAATTATTACATATACATGTATATATACATGTAGATGGTTAATATTTACACGTGTGTACATTTTATTAAATTTATATGAATATTATAAAATTAAATATATATAAGTTCATATTACTATGTTCTATTTTAAATGTGGATAAAATAATCAATCTCATTAGAACTCATAAGTTGTGTTATTATACACTTCTGGCAATAATCAGAGTTTTTAACATAAACCTTCTCTATAACTACTAAAAATTATAAAGAAATTAACGGTGATTCGAACTAAGGCTATCAAAATCGTTGATGCTTGCTCGAAAAATGCTAAAAAGATGCCCGTTTAAATTACATCTCGATTGTGAATGAGTCGAATTGTTAGGTTCAGTTTGTAAACGAGCCAATCACGAGCAAACGCTCGGTTTGGTTTGGCTCGAATTTTTTTAATTTAGTTTTTATATTTATAATAATATACACACACAAATATATAAATATACAATTATATTTATAGTTTTGTACATACCACTCTATTGTATTTGGCTCATTATATATATCTATTTTATATTTATATATAGTTGACCAATTAATCTCATAAAAAAATTTAACACTAAAACTAAAAATAAAACCATAAACCGCTAAGCGATAGTCTTTGATCCGGTTGTAATTCATGCAATGATTATGTCATAAATTGTTGCTGCTTTTTAAGTCTAAAACTAAGTCCAAACATATTCACTGTCTCTCTTTGTAAATGTAAACCGGGTGAGACACGACTGTAGGTCTGTCAAGATTGTTCGTACTGGCTCGAAAAATTACTGCTCGAAAATGCTTGCTTGATTTTTATCTTGGTTGTACATGAACCAATCGGCTCGGTTCGATTTGTAAACGAGCCAAGCGTGAGTAAAGGTCCACTCGGTTTGGTTCGGCTTGGCTCGGCTCGGCTGGTGAACAGCCTAGTTCGTATCTATGTTGGTCATATACTTCTCGTATTCTTCTTCTGGTTCACAAAATTTCACACAACACACCATACGAATTATTGATCTCGTCTGAGTTGTATCAGATTGATTTATTCGGGTGAACCACCGAATAATTTCGATCTAAAATTGATCTTCACGACCCTCAGATTATCCAAGTTTGATATCAAGTGTTCTACGGCTCGAACCTACACACGCCGTTTAGCTTATTTGTTATACTTAACAACATCAACACAACTCATATGTTTTATGTTTTGGAATCCAAATTTTTGGGTTTGACTTTGTTAATTAGGTAGTGTTTGTTTTTTTTCAAAAAGCTCTTCCTCACATCTTCGTCTTCGCGCGTGCAGACGCGAGAAGACGTTTTGAGAGGAAGATTGTTTGATTTCCTGAAGATATTTCATTAAAAAAGATTTTCCCGAGGTCTGCATGAGGCAGACATAAACTATTGTCTTCACAACTCTTTTATACTCTTCTCATTAAAGATTAAACATCTGACCCATTCCTCCTTCATCAAAGTCCACCGAGTAAACTCTACCTTCACAGCCATCGCCGACCACTGCAGCCACCTCCGGCCACCTCGTACCTCCAGCCGCCGCCATTGCTCCATTGCAGGGAAGAAGTGAAACGATTGGCCCTAGAACCATTCGTAGATGTTGGTGACGAGGTTGTAGAAGGTGTCGACGAAGGCAAGGACTTTGTCCGCGGTCTGGATCTCTTTGGGGCGGCGGAAGAAGGACCAGTATTGGTTGTAGTTGTCTTGGATCTTTCCGCGGTCAATGGAGCCGTCGGAGAGGGCGACGACGTGTTTGCCCTTTTGCTCGACGAAGCCTAGGATGTAGATGAACCAGCAGAGGCCGCCGACGATGTGGGAGATGGTGAAGATGAGAGTGATGGAGTCCATGTGAAAGGGTGTGATGGTGAGGATGAGTGTGGGTGAGGGTTTCAGACTTTCAATAAAATTAGGAATATGAGAAATGAGTGAAGATGAGAGTGGAATCCATGAAACAGATTGTTTGATTTACATATTTAAAAGAGAAATAAGTAAAACCGAGAAAAAGAAATAATATAATATTGGCTCTTTAATTATCAATATAAAAGTTGAAGAAATTATGTATTTTGATTAAGAAAAAGTTGAAGTCCAGTGAAAATAAAAAATAGAATATTTTGAAAATTGTCATTTAACTCATTTGGTATGTTTATGCATTGTAATTAATTATCATAAAATATAAAAAAATATTATGATCGCTCTATAATGACTTCAATAGATGGATGGAATTTAAACTAAAATGTATTTTTATGCAAAATATGAAATAAAGGTTTATAAAAAAATATATTTTTTATGGTTTTATGAATATTATTGTAGTGTTGTATGACTTTTATTTAAATTTTAATGTTGAAGTACTTTTTAATGTCTAAAAAGTAGGTTTACTTTAATTACAGAATATTTTACCGGTCTGCAGATGTTAAAAAACAAACAATCTATTTCTTATAGACTTCAAACGTTTGGTCCACCTCTTCTCCTGCACATGTCTGTAGATGTGGTCCGCTGCAGACATTTTGCTGTAGAAAAAACAAGCAGCACCTTACTCATGGTCTGTACCTGAATGCATTTATCGAATATTTAAAGTGGCGATCTTTTCCCTCCAATTAAGGTGCTTATGTCCTGAAATTAAGCTGAATTAGTTTAACTAAAGAAATCTCAATATATAATAAATGAAAGGAGGTTTTATCACATGGCTTGATTTTAGCTATTACATTGCCATATGACATAATTTTTAAAACATAACAGTCACGTGTCAGTTTCCTGTTTAAGTAACGGCTAGAGCGATAATTCAGGCAATAATTTAAATTCAAAATTAAAATTGATATGTAGTTAATTTTCCTAAATTTTAATATCAATATTATTTTAATTTTTCTAAATTTAGTATTGGTTATTTTTGGTCTAATAATAATGATTATTATTAATTAAAGCAATATTTAAAATTCAAATTTAAAATTGATATGTACTTATTTTTCCTAAACTTAGTATCAATCTTATTTCAATTTTCTTAAATTTATTATTGATTAAGTTTGGAAAAAAACCAAATTTAGTATTGATTATTTCTATTTAATAATAACTATATATCAATTTTAAATTTAAAATTTAAGTTTAAATGTCACATGACATCTGCACACCATACAATTGTCATGTAATATCTATGAGCAATATGGTTTTAGAAGAAAATATTTAAATAGTATTTAATGTCTAATTAAATAAGATTTTAAAATTTAATTATTGAAACAAACCCAAAGTTTTAACAAAACATGAGGACCATACGTGTAATTTACTATATTTTAAATATCTTTTTACACGGGTGATTAGGGTAGTTATAGAATATGATGAACAAATTTCAGTTTTTATTAGTTAACGAGATCAAAGCTCTGAAGTTTTAAATAAACTTTTTTGTAAACCTTTTGTTACAACTTTTATATATTTTAATGATCAAGTTAAGTAGAGTGTTTGAAAGTTATAAATTTTAATAATTGTGAAAGTTAAGTGCCTTCAAGAATTTTAATGATAGTTTTATTGATTTTAAAAATCAACTAGAGGGTGTAACTTGTGCAATGCAAAGGGATGGTAAAATATGCAGGGTTTGATTTCGACGACCTATACATAAGTAGTAACCACAAGTAAAAACTCATGTTGAAACACAAAAAAGTCAAATCGAAAGACCAAAAAAATAGGGTAATAGAAAAAATTATATAAAAACAAATCCTTGGAGTTGCTCTATCGCTTCTACATTTATGCTTCGATGATGACGTGTAATTGTTTTGTTGAAATATATTTTTATCAAAACATAGATAAAAATAATCACATCAGAATGCTCTATTAGAAATTTTATAAAACTATGTATTTGTTATAAAATGTTCATATTCTAATGGTCATAAAATGAAAAAATTAAACAATTGTGCATGTGCCACATATCATAACATGGTTTGTAAATAATGCTAAAAAATATCAAAGTAGTAAATGTTATCTTTATAAAAGTTTAGGGCAGTAGTGTAACTTGATGGAAAGAAAAGTGAAAACACTTTGTTAAGGTATAGGAACTTAAATGAAAATCCGTCATAATTCAGCGGCATATTTCATAATTCAGCGGCTTAAGTATATAATAATACAAATAATAGTTAAAGGCATCATTACCATCTACAGCAACAAATATCTCCATTAAAAAAGGATTAAAAAAACTCTTAGGTAATTATACGATGTCAAATACAATGGGTGATGAAAGCATCACAATGCTTGAATCTAGAAAAATTCAATCACTGGAAACTAGAGATGATGTGTAAATTGGTAATGCACCATAGAGTTAAACTAAATATTTTGCATGTAGGTCTTGTTGATTCAGTTAATTAGGGTGATTTATCAAATTATGATGCATTATTGGTTAAAAAGGGCTTTTTAAACCTTTAATTCCTCACTAAAATGATAGAGAATAGTGCCTAGTAGACTACCCTTGTAAGGCCCCGTTCCCGGGACGCTTATAGCTGGTCATTCATCGCACATAAAACATATATTTTCATCATCTTACATAAAAACGTTGCAGCGGAAACATTAAAAACAACATTTTCATTTCATCAAAATGCTTGTGCAAATAATACAATCGTTCATTACACAATATCATTTTACATTTCATTACAAAAGCATTATAACATTGGATACCATCCCAAAGGAACTGAGTAGTCACCCCGTGCCATCCTCAGCAACATACCTGCCAACTGGAAACACATCAAAGTCAGCGTTGCTGAGTGAGTTCTAGTTATAAATAAAACATACTTTTCATTACATTCGTTACATTCTTCATTCATTAATCATCACACGGTGCATTATCATTCGCTTCATTCATTTATAACATCTTTTCTTCCGTTCGTTCATTTCATACATATCGCACTTTTCGCACAAATCACACCTTCGCATCTTCGTACCCAAAGTACATATCGCACAAATCGCACACATAAGGTAGCCAAAATCGCATGCTACATAGCACACAGTAAATACCACATCGCACGTATCGGAGCAGTTACCAAAACTGAACCCCACTGTGTTTATAGTCCCTTATGATGTCCATCGTACATATCGCACAAATCGCACCAACGGAGTGGTCACCAAGACCGACTCCCCCTGTGCGTGTGAGAACTCTAAGGGTTTAGCCAGAATGGCACGCCATCTCATGGGTTAGCCAAGATCGCACGCTACATAATCCACATGAGGTAGCCAAAATCGCACACTACATAACACACAGTAAATACCACATCGCACGTATCGGAGCAGTTACCAAAACTGAACTCCCTACTGTGTCTATGTCCCCTTATGAGTTAGCCAAGATCACACGCTATAATACACACACAGTTGAGCTAACAACTCTCAATGAGTCGTGAACCTCCTTTCTTCTTTTGCAAGCCATCCTTACTCTCATTTATTCGTTCATGCTTGCATTCATTCATTACGTTCCTCTTTTCATTATCTTCCACTTTACTTTACATAATACTTTCATTACATTCATTAACGTTCAACGCAAATCACAGGAAGACAATCACACATAACAATAAGGAACATAACAACATACAACATCATCACACACGACAACATCATACATACATAACATACATCATGCACAATCACACGACATTAAACATCGCACGAATCATGCACATCACATCATATAAAACCATACGGCATCACACATCATCATGCATCGCATCATCATCATCATCATCATCATAAATCATCTTACATCATCCATGCCCATCACATCATCTACAACCCCAAAGGTCCGAGCCTACGTCCGCACTTCCCGAAAGTCAGACAATACTATGGTCATTCGGGCGTATGGACCCTATTTGGTCGCATGGTCTCTCATGCGTATGAGAACACTCAGGTGAATGGACCTCCAGTCGCATAGCCTCCAATCGCATGCTTCCCATGCGAATGAACCTCAGCCGCATGACATCCGGGCGTATGGACCTCAGTCGCATGACCTTCATGCGAATGGCCCTCAGTCGCACACCTTTCATGCGTATGAACCTTAATCGCACGGCTCACAGGCGTATGGACTCCAGTCGCATGACCTTCATCCGCATTTCATTCAGTCGCATGACCTTCATCCGCATTCATTCAGTCGCATTACTTTCGTGCGAATGAACCTCAGTCGCACTCCTTTCGTGCGTATGGACCCAGTCGCATGCCATTCGAACGCATGGACCTCCAGTCGCATAGCCCTAGCTTGGCGTAGAATGCAGTTCATCTTGAACTGCAGCTGCCAAGTTCGACCTCCAAACTCTTCCAAACCTCTTTTATGCCCAAATCAACTATTCTAAACCGTAGTGAAGCATACCACAACACCATTCAAGCACAACCAAGCCTGAAATCAAGCCCCAAACGAATCATACGCATACACATACATACACAAAGGGGTTTACACCCAAAATACCCAAAACGATTTTTAGATGTGTTCCAGCCCCAAAATCATTTAAAAACGTATAAAAGAGGGGTCCTAGAACTCACACAAACAATCCCGTAGAGTAGAGCTTCGATTTGACCCGCTACACTTCGATTTTCACGTTCGAATCCACCCGAACCAAGCTTTTTCCTCTTTTCTCCTTCTCTTCTCCCTTGGCTGAGTATTTGGCAAGAATGGGGAGGGTGTGGGCTGCCCTCCCCCTTTTATACCCCCACTCATCCAAGTTTCTTCTCGTTTTGGCAAGTGTGGTCCCTCGACTTTGGACTTTATTTCTTTTCTTCTTTAGTCGACTTCAAAGAAAATTTCCGGGTGTTACAAGTCCACCCCGCTTATATAGGTTTCGTCCCCGAAACCTGTTATTCCTTAAACCATCGCGGGCAATACTGTCTCATCTCTTTTCCAGTCTCCACCTGGAGTTCAATCGGTCCACGTCGTTTATCCACACACGACTTCTTGTCTATCTTTGGCTACCTTCATCAAGGCTTTGATCCTGTCAAGCTTCTCGGTCGTGGCCTCGATCACCTCAATACTTCCCATACGACATTTGGTGCTCGGCCTTCACTTGTAAACAAGTAAGGCATCTACTCTCGTACTCCACCATATCACGCTTCATACCAACCACCAATAATCTTTACTCGGGTCTCGGTACATCTGACAGTTGGGATATTAGTGTATCCACATACCTTACATCGGCCAAGTAGGCAATACTTTCACGCCTCAAGCACTTTCCCGCCACTGCCATCGAAATCACCTTCGGAATCGTCGTGACTCAATCACCTTAAACCGTCACCGGGGTACCGTCAGGCGCTGTCAACCGTATCATCATTTTGCGACACACAGTGTTCGCTCCGTAGTTTGCCAAACAATCCACTCCTAGGATCACATCGAAGGGCGTATCTATATTCTTACCACTAACAGGCAATTTTGCACAGAAAGCAGCAGGAATAAAACTTTTACTAGCGCCAGCATCGAATAACACAAAGGCTAAAGATTGATTTACTAGAAACGTACCTGACACAACATCGGGGTCCGCCCTAGCCTCCTCCTGCATCATTGTGTAGGCGCTGCGTTCGCCCTCTGTCCTTCTCCTCCGGTCCTCTTCGCTCCCGAACCTTCCGCCCTTGGCTTCTTACAGTCCCTGCTCATGTGGCCAATTTCCCCACAATTATAACATCTCACAGTCCCACATTATCTAGCCACATGACCAGGCTTCCCTCACTTGAAGCAAGTGTTTGGTCCCCTTTTGCATCCTCCCGAATGCTCCATCCCGCATTTACCACATCTGTTCGACTCCGCACCGGGTGTGACCACACGACGGTCATTCCCCCGTGCGCGCTTATTATTCGTCGGGACACCACCCCGTCCAGTTCTCTTCCCCCTCCAGTTCAGGTCTCCATCACCTTTCTTGCTGTCTTCAGCCACCACCATTACAGTTCTTTCATCGTACAACCTTCCTGCCAAATCGACTGCCGACCTAAACGTGCTCGGTCGGGCAGTGATCATGTGCCTATGGATATCCGCCGGCAAGCCCTGAATATACCTCTTGATCTTTCGCGAAAGAGGTGTCACCTGATCCGGCACCAGCCGTGCCATTTTGTTGAATTTGGTAGTGTACTGCTGATGCGTCATTGTTCCCGCCTCCAGCTGCAGGAACTCTCTTTCAACTTTATCCATCTCACGGTGAGGACAAAACTCCTCAATCACCAGCCTTTTCAACTCTGACCATCTCATCCTTCCAATAGCCCGACTACCCTCAACTTGGACTATGTTGTCCCACCAGCACAAAGCTGAGTCCACGAAAGAGTGGGTAGCAAATTTTACTTTCTGATCTTCTCGGCACTCGCTGATATTTAAAATAGCTTCCATTTACATCACCCATCGGTGAGAAGCAGCAGCAGTGCCATTGCCATCAAAAGTAGGGGGCTTGCATCGTTGAAACGCCCCATAATTACAGCCTCGTGTAGCCTCCGGCGCAGGCTCTTCTTCCTCTTCCTCACCATCGGAGAGAACCGTTTCGGTCT
Organism: Flaveria ramosissima; assembly: GCA_025215565.1. Taxonomy (NCBI): domain Eukaryota; kingdom Viridiplantae; phylum Streptophyta; class Magnoliopsida; order Asterales; family Asteraceae; genus Flaveria; species Flaveria ramosissima. The sequence continues at coordinate 56,078,799 of CM046035.1, read as the reverse complement.
CTGGTTGCTCCCGTCCTCCCGAGGACCTGTTCCTCTCTTTCTTTTCCCCTTCCTTTACAGCCTTAATCATTTCAGTCACCACAGACGGTAGGATCGTCTACATGACCTGATGAACCTCCTCTGCCACTGCCTATTTCATTGAGGCCCTCAAATTCGCGCTCTCATCCCCAGCCTCCGGATGAGGGGTCTCAGGTTCTTCATGAGCCACCTCTTCGGCCCTAGGCCTTCCTCTTATGACCTGTGGTTCAGCACCACGTCCACCACCACCTCCACCACGAGAAGCTTTAGACGATCTACCACCGGCCATCCTCACACACACTAAAAGATTCAAACACCAACATGGTCATTCAAGGAAACAACTCAGTTTATGTCAAGTATAGTAAGTCCCTAATTACAGTGGCCAGTTGTGATTAGCCACTTACTTTACTCTTCATACCCCAAGCATTACCTGTCCTGACTACATCAGTATCTAAATCTACCAGCAACACATAAACCATATAACATGCGCACGTAATACGAGTTAACATTACCAAAAATACCTGATGGCACGCAGCTACTCAGATTGGCATCCCATTCCCTTTCCGTCCCATTCTCAGTTTAAGTTAAGGTTTATTTTAAAATTTTACCCATTTCACTTAAACTTTGGCTCTGATACAACTTGTAAGGCCGTTCCCGAGCAGCAGCGTCTCAGATTCACATGATTAGTTACATCCGTTATTATTTAAACTTATAACCAACTTAAACGATCTTAACATATAAAAATTGAGGATACATATACGTTACACATTCTACATTCTGTTCATTCATGAGTATTATTAATTCAAAATTATAATAAATCTGAACAATATACAAATATCATTGACGCTTACAACTGGTCATTCATCGCACATAAAACTATATTTTCATCATTTACATAAAAACGTTGTAGCGGAAACATTAAAAACAACATTTTCATTTCATAGAAATGCTTTTGCAAAATAATACAACCGTTAATTACACAATATCATTTTACATTTTATTACAAAAGTATTATAACATTGGATGCCATCCCAAAGGAACTAATTAATCTCCCTGTGCCATCCTCAGCAACATACTTGCCAACTGGAAACACATCAAAGTCAGCGTTGCTGAGTGAGTTCTAGTTTTAAATAAAACATACTTTTCATTCGTTAATACCATTCTTTACTTTCTTTCAAATCATACTATGCTTCCATACATGACCACACATCATACGTACATACAGATAATATAATTATTATCTTCAATTACGTTCGTTACATTCTTCATTCATTAATCATCGCACAGTGCATTATCATTCGCTTCATTCGTTTATAACATCTTTTCTTCTGTTCGTTCATTTCATACATATCATACTTTTCGCACAAACCGCACCTTCGTACCCAAAGTACATATCGCACAAATCGCACACATAAGGTAGCCAAAATCGCACGCTACATAGCACACAGTAAATACCACATCGCACATATCGGAGCAGTTACCAAAACTGAACCCCCACTGTGTCTATAGTCCCTTATGATGCCATCGTACATAGCGCACAAATCGCACCAACGGAGTGGTCACCAAGACCGACTCCCCCTCTGTGTGTGAGAACTCTTGGTGTTTAGCCAGAATCGCACGCCATCTCATGGGTTAGCCAAGATCGCACGCTACATAATCCACATGAGGTAGCCAAAATCGCACGCTACATAGCACACAGTAAATACCACATCGCACGTATCGGAGCAGTTACCAAAACTGAACTCCCTACTGTGTCTATGTCCCCGTATGAGTTAGCAAATATCACACGCTATAATACACACACAGTTGAGCTAACAACTCTCAATGTGTCGTGAACCTCCTTTTTTCTTTTGCAAGCCATCCTTACTCTCATTTGTTTGTTCATGCTTGCATTCATTCATTACGTTCCTCTTTTCATTATCTTCCACTTTACTTTACATAATACGTTCATTACATTCATTAACGTTCAACGCAAATCACAGGAAGACAATCACACATAACAATAAGGAACATAACAACATACAACATCATCACACACGACAACATCATACATACATAACATACATCATGCACAATCACACGACATCAAACATCACACGAATCACGCACATCATATCATATAAAACCATACGGCATCACACATCATCATGCATCACATCATCATCATCATCATCATCATAAATCATCTTACATCATCCATGCCCATCACATCATCTACAACCCCAAAGGTCCGAGCCTACGTCCACATTTACTGAAAGTCAGACAATACTATGGTCATTCGGGCGTATGGACCCTATTCGGTCGCATGGTCTCTCATGCGTATAAGAACACTCAGGCAAATGGACCTCCAGTCGCATAGCCTCCAATCGCATGCTTCCCATGCGAATGAACCTCAGTCGCATGACATCCGGGCGTATGGACCTCAGTCGCATGACCTTCATGCGAATGACCCTCAGTCGCACACCTTTCGTGCGTATGAACCTCAATCGCACGGCTCACAGGCGTATGGACTCCAGTCGCATGACCTTCATCGGCATTTCATTCAATCGCATGACCTTTACCCGCATTCATTCAGTCGCATTACTTTCGTGCAAATGAACCTCAGTCGCACTCCTTTCGTGCGTATGGACCCAGTCGCATGCCATTCGAACGCATGGACCTCCAGTCGCATAGCCCTAGCTGGGAGCAGAATGCAGTTCATCCCGAACTGTAGCTGCCAAGTTCGACCTCCAAACTCTTCCAAACCTCTTTTAAGCCCAAATCAACCATTCTGAACCTTAGGGAAGCATACCACGACACCATTCAAGCAAAACCAAGCCCAAAATCAAGCCCCAAACGAATAATACGCATACACATACATACACAAACGGACGCATGGACCTCTAGTCGTTTAAGGTCAAAACCATAAGATGTGATCAAGGAACTGAATTCATGAACCAAATCCTTGATACATTTTATGATAAAAAGGGTATTACAAGACAATATAGTGTTCCCAGGACTCCTCAGCAAAATGGTGTTGCTGAGAAGAGAAACATGACACTAATTGAAGCTGCAAGAACTATGTTGTCTGACTCTAACCTGCCTATCACCTTCTGGGCAGAGGCAGTGAACACTGCTTGCTATGTGCAAAATAGAGTTTTAGTAGTTAAGACACATGGTAAGACTCCTTATGAACTTTGACATAAGAGGAAACCTTTTATTGGTTTTCTCAGGTCATTTGGATGTCCTTGCACCATCTTGAATACCAAAGATAAAATTCAAAGGTTGCTGAGAAATTAGATGATGGATATTTTATTGGATACTCTTCTCAAGCTAAGGCTTATAGAGTATACAATCTCAAAACTAGAGTAGTTGAGGAGTCAGCCAATGTGACTTTCAATGAGCACACTCCTAGTGTGAAAGGTTCTGGTCCTGATTGGCTATTTGATCTTGATTTGGTTACAAACTGTTTTAACAAATCTTGTGAGCATGTTTCAGGATCCACAGATATACTACCTATAGGTGATCCTGACCCAAGATTTGAGCTGAGAAGACCTTCAAGCTACACAACTTCAGCTCCAGTGGTAACTAATCCTGCAAATTAAGTTTTTACCAGCACATCAATGACAAATCATGTTGATACTTCTAGGGTGCCTTCAAATTCCAGCTTAGAGGCATAAAACTCAGATGAAGGAGCTTCAAATGTTGGAGAAAATGATGGTGGTGAAAATGATCAAGAATTCCTTAATGCTGATAACCACTCCATTAAAGACAACATCAATGATGTCACACACTCATTGGATCAAGTTAATCTTGATAAGTGTGTTGATGTGGAGGGTGAATCCTCTTTGCTAGATCAGAATTTCTCTAATTTAGATCTGTCTAAGCAACTTGCTGTGATCCTTCAGCTAAGGATCCACAAGTCTCACCCTACCACAAACATCATTGGAGATGTTGATTCAGGGGTAAGAACAAGAGGACAAACCCATGATGCAAATGTTTGTCTTCACTCTTGTTTCTTGTCCCAGATAGAGCCAAAGAAGATTGATGAGGCTCTAATGGATGGAAGTTGGATTGAAGCTATGCAAGAGGAGCTGCTTCAATTCAAAAGGCAAAAGGTTTGGAACCTATGTCCTCTTCCTCAAGGGAAGACTAACATAGGAACCAAATGGGTGTTCAGGAATAAGAAGTATGATAAATGACTTGTCATCAAGAACAAGGCAAGACTATTTGTTTAAGGGTATACTCAAGAAGAAGGAATTGACTACACAGATTTTTTTTGCTCCTGTAGCAAGACTTGAAGTTGTTAGGATATTCCTAGCTTTTGCTGCATCCAAGAACTTCAAGGTCTACAAACTTGATGTCAAGTGTGCTTTTATCTATGGGATGATTGATGAAGAGGTGTATGTCAGACAACCACCTGGGTTTGCAGATCCTGATCATGCTGATTATGTCTGTAGGCTTGATAAAGCTCTTATTGGGCTGTACCAAGTACCAAGGAAGTGGTATGAGACTCTATCTCATTATCTCTGTCAGCATGGCTACAAAAGGGGTACTATTGATGGAACTCTCTTCATCAAAGGAACAAGAAATGACATAATGCTAGTTCAAGTATATGTAGATGACATTATCTTTGGGTCAACTAATCCAAAGCTTTGCAAAGACTTTGAGAAGCTGATGAAGGATAGGTTTAAAATGAGTGCCATGGGGGAACTTAATTTCTTTCTAGGAATTCAAGTGAAGCAAGTTGACAATGGCATCTTCATAAGTCAGTCAAAATATGTACAAGACATACATTATAAAGATTCAACATGACTGACTGTAAGGTTGCTAAGACACCCATAGCCAGAAACCACTCCCTTGGACCTGATCTTGAGGGGGAGTGTGTTGATAAGCATCTCTACAGGGCAATGATTGGGTCTCTTATGTACCTCACAGCTAGCAGGCCTGATATCATGTTTGCCACGTGTATTTGTACAAGATATCAAGACAACCCCAAGATGTCACACCAGGTCATTGTCAAGAGAATTTTAAGATATCTCAAAGGTGCTCCAACACTTGGCATTTGGTATCCAGAGATTCTGACTTTAATCTGTATGCCTATATAGATAGTGACTATGGTGGCTGCAACATGACTGCAAAGTCTACATCAGGGGCATATCAATTTTTTGGTGGAAGGATAGTCTCTTGGCAATGCAAGAAACAATCCTGTGTGTCTGCACCAATTGCTGAGGTTGAATACATTGCTGTTGCAAGCTGCTGTGCTCAAGTGCTTTGGATTTAAAATCAGATGCTAGACTACAGATTCAACTTCAAGGAGACTCCCATCCATATAGACAACAACAATGCTATCTCTATCACAGAGAATCCTATGCAGCACTCAAGGACAAAGCACATCAATATTGGGTATCATCTTATTAGAGATAACTTTGAAAATGGATTAATCAAACTAGTTAAAGTTAACACAAATAAACAATATGCTGATCTGTTCACCAAAGATTTTGATGAACAGAGATTCAAATATCTTGTATCAGCTATTGGAATGATTAACTTTGAGTAGCTTTTCTTAAAACTAAATCATATTATTTTTAAAACCTGTGTGTCCTAAGTTGTCTATTTTATCACCTTCATAAGCCCTTGTTCTCTTTGGAAGAAAAATCTTTTTGAAAGGCATTCCTTAGATTTTTGAAAATTTTGATTTTTTTATCCTTCAGAAGATTTATAATTACCTTCGGAAGAAACTTATGTCTTAGAAAACAAATAACTACTTCAGTAAATTTACCTTCGGAAGAAATTTCTGAAATATCTTCCGAAGCTTAAAATTAACTTAAGTACTTATATGTTTTCAAAGAACAATTTTCTTCCAAAAGCAATTTACCTTCGGAAGTTTTTTATTCTTCTTAGAATAAAAACTCTGAGTAATAAATATCTTCTGAAGCAAAATTCTCAAAAAACTTTGAAATATCTTCCGAAGCCAATTTGCCTTCGCGAGCTTTTCTTCAGAACTTCCGAAGCAAAATAACCTTCGGAAGATTTCTCGACTTCCAAGAAAACTACTTATTGGGCAAAAGTAAACTACTTTTTCAGAGGTGGGACCAACATCCGGATTTCAAAGTTTATCATCTTTCATTAACTTTGTCTTAAATCCTTTTCATATAAATATACCCAACGGTTTCTCCCTCTTTCACTATCTTCTTCATCTGAACAATTCCTCTAACCTAAATTCACTCAAACCGCCTTTGTTCTTCACCTTCCTTCACCTTTAAGCTTCTCAAAATGGCCAACCTAAACCGCAGAAACAACCCTGATTTCTCCATGCAACTTCACAGGCAACACAACCAGGTTGCTCTGTTGAACTCTGAGAAACATGATAGTTTCTCAAAGGTTTTCCATTTTCTGGCTTTATTCAACTACTTCACCTCCCTAACCATTGATCCTACTCTCTATAAGGATCATCTGCTTGAATTTTGAAAGACCTGTCAAGAGGTTATCATGGATGGGGAAAAGGCACTGTCTGCCACAGTGCAGGGGAGGACAATCTTCATCACTTCGGCCACCATCAACACTCATCTTCAGCTGGATGATGAAGAAGGTGAGTTGTCCTTTCCAAAGGAAGCTATTAATCTTTCCTTTATGCAGATGGGCTATGAGGGAGATTTTTCTGTAAAGACCTTCAGGAAAGAGAAGGTCTCATCCCAGTGGAAATACCTGCTACATATGGTTATTCACAGCTTGTCAAACAAGCATGGAGGGTGGGACCAGATTCCTGAGGATCTCTCCTTCATAGTGCATAGAATGGTTCAAGGGGTCAAGTTCAGGTACTCTCAGTTTGTTTACACAAATTTGCTTGCTAACTTGGACTCCTTAGAGTATTACATGTTTCATAGATATGTTCAATACATTTTCAACTGTGAACTGGGCTCACAGTTGAGGGAAACAAGTAATATTCTTAAATTGGGACAGACGAAGCCTGACATTTTTAAAATCATGAAGAAGCCAACTGTAGGCTTCTCAGGGGTAGAAACAACCATTGTCCCCAAAATGTTAGAGCTCATTGCTCAAGGTGACAACCTAGCAACACAAGCTAATGTTGAACCCACACTTTCTACCTCTCAACCACCAAAAAAGCCCCAAATCACCCTCACCTACCAAAGTAAATCCAAACGAACCCCTGCTTAAGCTATTGAGCTTATGCAGGTCCCCATATACTCACCCATACAGGAGGAAGTGGATAATAGAGCTCCCACTTCTCCTGAGGAGCAAACCACTCCTATTTCTTCAAGAATCAGTGCTGAGGTTCCTCATGCTCAGCCTGATGAGCTCACTAGCCCAACTACCTTAAGCCTTCACTCTCGGTCTCAACACTTAAGTGAACAACCTTCAGGCGACGGTTACCATTCCTAGCCTTTAGACTTAAAGCAACCCATTCCTAACCTTGAATTCTGTACTGATGAAAACTTAGGTTTCAATGAGTACCATGAGTCTCTCTACTCTTCCCCTACTCAAAGAGAGATGAGTGCTCCCGAGTCTCCTATGTCTAGCCCACATCAGTCACCCATTACTGAGATGGACCTCTCTGAAGGTGTTCAGAAGATCCATATGGAAGAGGCTCTCACTTTTGCAATGGATTACATCATTAGGACCTCAACCATGGCAACTCAGCCCATTGACACTTCAACTGAGGTTGTTAGTGCGCAGAGGAAATCCAGCAACCAAGAACATGAAGCTGGTGGTGAGAGTGAGGACTTTGGTCCAATTATCTCATCCCCAATGATTTTTCTAATGAAGATGAGGGGAATTTGAGACTAAAGGTGCAAAAACCGTCTAAAACATGCACCTACCTAGTCTCTAAGGTTAGTTACCTTGAATCTCATGTGACTACCCTACAAAACAGGGTCAATGATCAGCAACTTGAGATATCTTATCTCAGGGAACAACTAACTAGGAGACCTTTAAGAAGAGCTCAACCAGGAACACAAGAACCTATGGATGTGATTGACTTAACTCCTAGCTCACCTATGCAAGAGGGTGATGCTACCAAAAAGGGGAGAAAGTCATTGCAATCACAGACTCTGCGAGTTCTTCAGGGAGTATGGACATTAAGGACTCACCATCCTCACTTGCAATTGTGCATACTCAGCAACTTCCTCAAGTTCACTTTGATGTGGACTCTCTAGACTCTCTCATTCAGAGTCTCTTTGAGGAAGGAATTCCAAGGGCTATGTCATCCCCACCCCAAGAAACTTCAAACTACATCATTGGGTGGAGGTATGATTGTAACACCCGGATATTTTCTTTGAAGCCGACGAAAGAAGAAAAAGAAATAAAGTCCAAAGTCGAGGGACCAAACTTGCCAAAACGGGAGAAGGTTGGATGAGTGGGGGTGTAACACCCGGCCCCTCACACCAACAATATTGTCTGTTTTGCCCACGAGGAGCTCACGGATTTGCTTTTGGTTGCCCGGGTGAAAACTTCCCAGGGAGGTCACCCATCCCTGGACTGCTCCCACCTGAGCACGCTTAACTATGGAGTTCTCCTCTCATCGACAGCCAATACGCCTAAAACGCGTTATTGATGTTAGAGGCAGGACATTCCTTATGAACCAGGAATCTCTTCTGTCCACGGCTGATGTGGGATATGTGTAGGGTGTCACAAGCACCCCCTGTTTGGACTCATCGTCCTCGATGAGCCTGAGAAGTCACCATCCTTGGTGAGGTATGTCCCACATCCCGAACGGCACACAACCTGGCTCTGATACCATTCTGTAACACCCGGCCCCTCACACCAACAATATTGTCTGCTTTGCCCACGAGGAGCTCACGGATTTGCTTTTGGTTGTCTGGGTGAAAACTTCCTAGGGAGGTCACCCATCCCTGGACTGCTCCCACCTGAGCACGCTTAACTATGGAGTTCTCTTCTCATCCACAGCCAATACGCCCAAAACGCGTTGTTGATGTTAGAGGCAGGATATTCCTTATGAACCAGGAATCTATCCTGCCCACGGGCGATGTGGGATATGTGTAGGGTGTCACAGGGGGTATAAAAGGGGGAAGGCATCCACACCCTCCCCCACACTCACCAAAAAATCATCCAAGAAGAAGAGAGGAAGAGAGCAAGAGCAAAGGCTAGGGTTTCGAAGAATCGAGTGCAAAAGTCGAGGTTTAGCGAGTTTGTGTGAAGCTTTACTCGTGGAGGCCGTTAATGTGAGTTCTAGGACCCCTCTTTTACCGTTTTCAACTGATTTGGGACTGGAACACATCTAAAAGCCCGTTTTTGAAGTGTGTGTGTTGATCCCGTGTGTATGTATTTGTGTGTGATGCGAATGGGTTTTGTTTTCGGGCTTGTATGTGCTTGAATGGTGTTGTGGTATGTGTTTCTAAGGTGTAGGATGGTTGATTTGGGCTTAGAATGAGTTTGGGAGAGCTTGGAGGCCGAAAATGGCAGTTTGCGTTCGGGATGAACTGCATTCTGCATTAGCTAGGGCTAAGCGACCGAATGGCATGCGAGTGGAGGCCATACGGCCGAAAGGCATGCGACTGAGGTCCATGCGCACGATTTTCATGCGACTGAGGTCCATACGTATGTATGTCATACGACTGAAGTTCATGCGCCTGTAAGGTATGCGATTGAAGGTTATACGACTGAGGTCCATGCGCCTGGAGTTATTCGCACGAAGGGTATGCGACTGAAGCCCATGCGCCTGAAGTCATGCGACTGAAGGCCATACGCATGAAAGCTATTTAACTAAGAGTCCATACGCATAGGTGTCCATTCGCCCATAGGTCCATCCACATAGAGTCCATTCGCCTGATGTCCATTCGCCTAAGTGTTCAGTCGCCTGGAAGGCCATGCGACTGGAGGGTGTCCATATACCCAAGTAGGGCTCATACGCCCGAAAGAACATAGTTTATTTACTGACTTTCGGGGGAAAGTGCAGATGTAAGTTTTGACATGGAAGGTTCCCGGTAGTTTATGTAAGTTGACTTTTGAGACCATAGATGCTATGTTGGGCATGATGATGATGATGTATGCTGTTGTATGATTATGCATGATGTATGCTATGTATGTATGATGATGCCTTGTATGGTGATGTTGTATGTTTATGTTGATGTTCCTTATTATGTGTGGTTATTTTCCCGTGGCTTTATGTTGAATGTTAATGAATGAAATGCAAGTATTATGTAACGTAAAGTGGAAGATAATGAAAGAGAAACTTGATGAATGAATGCATGCATTAATGAACGATGAAATGTAACAAAAGTCTTGCAAGCCTTGGATGTCGGGACACGCCCTATTGTAGGGTGTTAGCCCAACGGTGTGTGGTTTAGCTACCCCAGAAGGATGCACATCGGGGTCCTTCTTTGTGATTGACCATTTGTATAGAACCATTGTTGCTTGCCTTCGGTACTGTGGCCATGAGGTGTTGTGCACCGTGATGGAAGGTCTATGATAGGCTTCGGCCCAGTACCAACGAACGGAAGGGTAAAAGTTTATGGTTTTGACGGAAAGAAAAGATGTAATGATGAACGAACTAATGAAAGTAAGAAAGTATGAATGAATGGAAGTTAATGGATGAATGATGAAGATAATAATGATATTATCTATGTGAACGTATGATGTATGATCACATACAAAAGTAAAGAACGGTTTTAATGAAAGAAAAGTATGTTTTATTATAAAACTAGAACTCACTCAGCAACGCTGACTTTTATGTGTTTCCAGTTGGCAGGTAATGATTGCTGAGGATGGCATGGGCGGCTACTCAGCTCTTTTGGATGGCTTTTATTTTTATAATGCTTTTGGGATGTAATGCAATATGTATTTTGTAACTTGATAACGATGTATTGTCTCGTAAAAGCTTTTATGATGAAATGGAATGTTATTTTAATGTTTCCGCTGCAACGTTTTATTTAAGTTAATGTAATTATATGTTTTATGCGCGATGATTGGCCAACTGTAAGCGTCCCCGGAACGGGGCCTTACAATGATAGCGACAAAAGAGCCCTCATTCTTCAAAGAGTTCAAGGGCAGCAAGAGGTATTCTACTTTCAGACCTTAAACTACTATGAAAGTCTTGACCTGATCAACATGCAACTTGTCAACCTAAGCCAATCTAGACAAGCTGGCAGGATGGCACAAAGGATTCAAGACAGAATTACTGAAGAGTTTAGCCTAAGAAGGAGACAAAGCAAATAGGTAATGTCATTAGTCAACTAGATGTTGAGGCAGACCCTAAGATTAGCTCAAAGGGAAAACCTTGACTGAAAGCCCAGTGATAGAGCCTGAGAACCCTATCACACCAATAACTACTTCAGCAATTCATCCCCTCAATGAAACACCTGCTGGTGAAGGTGTATCACAGCCTCTCTCTGGCTAGAGCTTGGATGTTACACCAAGAAATGAAGGCGAAAGCTCTCTCCACCCTTTGTCACAAAGGTCTGTAGGTGACAAGAGGAAAAAGATTTTAACTCCTGAGGAGATTGAGGAGGAGGAGAGAGAGAGGAAGAGGAAGCTAAGGGGAGAAAGTTTCTCTGGGTCTTCAGGCTTCATGCAAGCTGCAATCAGGGCTGCCCCCAAACCAAACACTCAAGATGATGAGTTGAGGGCAGTCAAATTACTTAACCTGCAGATCAGGAACTATGACATTGATGAGATTATATTTATTCCCTTAGAGGAACTTAATGAACTGGCTAACATGAAAGTGTCAAAAGAGATGAAGGAAGAAGAGGATGCAAGGCTGCTCCTCCAAATCAAAGAAGAGAAGAGACAGAAAAGACTGTACAAGCATGTTCCTACTCTCTCTCCAGTCAAGAAAGCCCTATGCAAAAGACGGTGCCAGATACACAAGAACCTCAGCTAGACAAAAAAACAGATAGGCAAAATATGATCAACTACCTGAGTGCCATAGGTCTCAACCAGGCATTTTTACTTCTTCCCTTGTCCTTTGAGTACATTGAGTTTGAGTATCTCAAACAGCTTGAACTTCAAATGCTCAAAGAACAAAAGGCAACAAAGAGAAAGATGAGGGAAGAGGCTGCAAAGTCAAGAGCCATCATCCAAAAGTGTATGAAGAAGTCTGCTGACAGACAAAGGATGATGAGCTTCTTGAAGCTGTATGGATTCTCTGAAAAGAGACTTGGCCCTATGTCTCTATCCACAATGGATGAGCACATTAGGGTAATCAAGCAGAAGCTCAAAAGTGGAGAGCTCATTGACTTACACTCTTCTCCAAGTCAAGCTCCTCCTGATATGGAGGTTAAGGTTGAACAACCTGAGACAACACAATCTGGACCTCCTGCTGAGTTTCAGCAAGCTTCATCTTCTGATCCACAGCAGGGTCAAACTCCCTCTCCTTCTAAACCAGTGAGGGAGGAACACCCAACTGAGCAAGACAAGACTGATCAACAAGGTGCTGTAAGCCAGTCTTCTCAGTTAAAGTCATCAAAGAGGAGGAAGAGGATGGCTTATAAACCAAATTCAAAGAAGAAGAAGAAGTCTGAATCATCCACCTCTATGCCTCAGGGTGAATCAAATCAACCTAAGGAAGTGCATGAAGAGGCAGCCCCATCAACTCTAATTCAAGTGGCTCCTCTTGCATCTGAGAGACCCATCTTATCCTGGACCTTCACAACTAATCCAGAAATATGGCATGTGGTCAGAGATCAAGGTGGTGAAGATGTCTACACATGGCAAGACTTATTCAACCTACCTCTGCATGATAACTTTGAGATGAGAAGGTACCATGAGAGCCTGAGTGATCCTGGCCATCTAATGAAGAAGGGCATGGTTACCATCATGATGAGGACTATCAACAGCTGAAGATCTTCAAATGTTTTGGTAGCATCAGCCTAGGGGGAGTTTGTAAGGATTCCTATAAGTTTGATGCAACCAAAACATCCAAAGTCTCTCTGCATGCATGCACTAAAGTACAGAAGTAGAAATGCTTCGGAAGTTTTACACCATGCACTAGAAAATATTCTAAGTGTAAAATCTTCCGAAGCCAAGACCAACATCTTTCGAAGCCAAAAGTGAAGTCTTCCGAAGCTTCAAAGTCAAAGTCTTCTGAAGCCAAAGAGTGAAGACATATTTCTTCTGAAGACTTTTATGAGCATGCTTTTATCTGATGTACTTTACCATAAAGCTGGACCACCTTTCGGCTGCAATTCTGTTCAGCCACCAATTTACATGAGTTGGTGAAAAGGTCCATGCTTTTGGTAACTGTACATTGAGGTCTTGAGTCTGAGCTTTCTACTTTATGTACTTTTATACTTTTTGTAATATATTAGGATGTGAGCTATGGCATGTAATAGTCACTAGTCAAAAGGCAATCTGCCTTTTGACTCTTCATTTGATTTTGTAGTTGTCTAGTCTTATGTATCCAACTGGCCTTCAAAGTATGGCCGGCTGTAGGATGTAGTATAAAGTATCTCAAGACTTCAAAGTATGGCCGGCTGTAGGATGTAGTATAAAGTATCTCAAGACTTGTAACTTTCTTTTTATGCTTTGTAACATTTGTAAAAGAACTTGAGAAGCAATATGCAGCATTCTTGAAAACCATAAACTTGTGTTGTTTGCTATCTTGTTCTGTCTCACATATTTACTTGTGTTCTTAGCATCTTACTTATAAGTTAACCAGTTCCCTATTTGATCTGTTAAGTGTTCTAAAGAACTCTCCTCATTGTGTTGTTGTGTTGTAAGTACATACCCTTAAACGGTCCTGCGAAGAAGTTTACTTTTCAAACAATAATTTAAAACCTAAACTATTAAATAACATTTGATTCATCACTTCGTGATGACTTATTCATAGAAACGTAAACCTCTTTTTCACCCCACCTATATATGTAGGAACAAATTCGGTTTAAGCGCAATCCATCTCATTTCACATGATATGTACTTGGAATAATTTGTGAATTCTCGTAGCCCTTTTACCTTTACTAATTTGGGGGCAGAAACATGTTACTTAATTACTTTACTTGAATCATTACTATTATGTCTTATGCTTATACACATTTTGATAACAAATGTTTATTTATTGGGTTGGACTTACTAAGACCTTGCTATCTTACACAACTATTTAACTCCGGGTTTAAGCTACAGGTTCAATGTAGATAGTACTATCGGGACTGAGAATCCCCATTCTCTCGACTGATTAGAATGTGTAAATCCACAGTCGACTATATTGAATGATTATTACCACGCACACTATAACTTGACTTTTTTCCCATACTTGATTAAGTATGGACGAGGCATGTAGTCAAAGGCTTAGTTGTGGGCTCCTAAATACATTTCACCTTAGTTGTGTTATGGTGAGTTTACATGATGAGTTTTTTATTCATACTTGACTATTTACTTTGCAACTATATATCGAGTCTCAAACCTACGAGCTCACCAATATTATTATTGACCCATTTTTAACATGTTTTTCAGGAAACTAACAAGGTTAGCTTTGTACATTATTATACATGGCACGACTAGGGCACACACGAAGATTATCTTGTATAAGCTTAGGAAATCTAGGCTCAAATATATAAATCTTTGGAACTTGTACCCTAATACATTGTTGCCATATTTTATTTTGAATACATAATTAGATTTAAATATCTTACTACCATGTGTTCAAAATATCCGATTACGTCACATCCTTGTGATTTCTCGCGCCGGTGAGGGGTGTGACACTATATAACATAACAATCTAAGATTTTTACAAGTAACTAAGGCTAGATCAATTCAATAATCGTATTTAAACTAAAAAAATCCTTACCCGATGATTCTTGGATGTATCTAGATAAAACGAGAACCTGTGATGATCATCTTAATAGATTTTTTAGTGTCTGAGTAGAACTTCGACCTTCTCCTTTTCATAGGATTACAAGGACGGTTAAGGCACGGTTGTGTTACTACTTGGGCATAGTCGTGTGCCTTCATTTGAATGTTGTTGTGCTTCATATCTAGGCATGGTCATGTGCCCCTTATGGCACCGGTTTGTGCCTCCCCTTTCTTATGTAGTTTCTCAAAAGCTTCCCGTTGATGGGTTATGGCTCCCGTAACTCAAATCCTAGTTCAAGTTATGCTTGTTAGTAGTTTGAGTATTCTATCTTTTTAGAGTGGTTTGGTGTAAGGGCCCGTTCCCGGGACGCTTACAGTCGGTCATTCATCGCACATAAAACATAGAACATACATTCATATTTACTAAAACATTGCAGCGGAATACTTAAAACCATTTCCTATTTAAATAATTGCTTTTGCAAAATAATACAACATTGTTGACCATTACAAAAACATCATTTGTTTGCATTACATCACAAAAACATCATCGTATATAAGATGGATGCCATCCCAACAACTTGCTAAGTAGCTACGCCCTTGCCATCCTCAGCAACCATTACATGCCAACTGGAAAAAAATGTATAAAAAGTCAGTGTTGCTGAGTGAGTTCTAGTTTTATATAAATATTACCTTTTTTTCATTAAAACATTCACTTTACTATCGCACGTAGTCATACATCGTACATACATCAAGGTAATACTTTATTATCTTCCGTCATCGTTCGTTTTCATTCATATCGCCCATATGGAGCAGACACCAAGACTGAATCCTCTTGTGTGTGTGATCCCTCATGGGTTTAGCCAAAATCGCAGCTACATAACACACAGTTAATACCATATCGCACGTATGGAGCAGTTACCAAGACTAACTCCCACTGTGTGTATGAACCCTCATGAGTTAGCCAAAATCGCACGCTATAACACATAATTGAGCTGACAACCCTCATAGAGTTGTTTTCATACGCATCGCACGTTTTGTACATTTCGCTCTTTACATTTGCTTCCAAGACTTTTATACATTCTTTCATTATGTTCCATTTTCATTATCTTAAATCTTACGTTTGTTAAGATAATACTTTACGTTCATTAACATAATCACACCACGTAAAGCTACACAATAATACGTATAAGGAACATAAAGAAAACATAACATATACATACATAACATCATCACACATCATCATATAATCATCACACATCATCCACTCACATACACATACATAACAAGTCATCATAGAACATAAACGACCCTCCGCGGGACTACGGGGGTTCGGAGGCCGTAGCCCCTAACAGCGGGGTCCTAGGGGCAACGGCCCCTAGTGGGGTCCAAGGGGCAACGCCCCTGGCTGGGGCAGGGCTGCCAGGTCATCATGAAGAAACTTTATTTTTAGACATTTATATAGCACCTTTTGTTATAGAAAAATCGATCTTCCTTTTAAATCCTCTTAAAATATTGGTCGTTTAATAGCATATATTTGGTATGCATTTCCAGCCCCAAACAAGTTTAAAACCTTTAAAATAAGGGATCTAGAACTCACCTGGACTCAGTGAGTAGCTTCTCAATCAAGCTTTCTAAGCAAGGGTCACACTACGCAGCCTGCAGATAAGTTAACACTCAAAAGGGTTAATTTCTGCCTAATTTCGCTGCAAGATCAGCAGATTCGCAGCTAGTTTTGCCAGCAGTTTTGCTGCCACCTTCGCTGGCAGTTTCGCTGCCAGTTTCGCCCAACTTTCGTAGGAAATCCATGTCTGCGAAACTACTATAGTTTCGCAGAAAAACTCCATAGTTTCGCTGGACGACTGCATAATTTCGCCAGATGAGCATGAAATGTTGTAGAACGGTCTGAAATTACGAATCAGTCCATTTTTAACCCAAAACTTCAATATTTTAGACCCAAAACCTTGGTTTATCATCCATGAAGTTATATCTAAGCTTTTTACATGCTTTCTTACATAAAAACGTGAGCTTTGGACGATTCTTTGCCACTTTCGAAAACCCCAAACCCTAGAATCCGGGTTTAATCTAAAGAAATGATTAAATGATGTTTCTTACCTAGATTCTTGGTATTTCCTTGTTGTTTGGATGTCCACAAACACCGATCTTCAATCTCTTGATCAACCGAGCCTTGTATCTACACCTCCTCTCTACTTTCTCTCTCTACACACTCTCTCTAAAAGTTGGGTGCTTGAGTTGCAAATGAGAGTGGCTCTAGCTGATCCCTTTATATATACCTGGTGTTCCCGAGACCTTAAACTCGTCTAACACTTAACCCGTACGGTTAACTCAGTCCATAAACCAATTCCCGCTTATTTCCATTAAATAACCCCGACTAAGTCCTTATTATTAATTGGCTTGTTGCGACTTTATTCCGGGCGTTGCATTTGGATAGGCTACCAACTTTAGAAGCTTTGGAAAAAAAGAAAGGTGAATCTCAACTTTTTTGTTTGTTATTTACAATAAACACTAATAATCCATAGAACATCTATCATTAAATGCCCATTATTATACCTAATTTATGGTGAGTGTATAGTGTAAATTCCTCTAAAACGTGCCTTTTTTATATTAGGAAGCTTCACACCAACATACACTCACAACATTAAGAAAAAACTAATACACTTTATGTTCATCATGACTTGTATTTGACGCTTAACAATGACAATGAATTAATCAACAAAACGTTATCAATATCCAAAGTAATTAAAGACAACAAAAACTTGACGTTCTTATGGGTGAAACATAGATCTTAAATAAAAAACTTGGATCGGGTGAAACATTATAAAATTTCCCATCTATTTAATTAGTAATTACGGTAATTGTTCTTGGTCTTGTAAGGTTATATGTTGTCATGGCGCTATGAGGGGGGTGTTATTAAGATGTTTGCCGCCATGGTCGCGCACCCCGCAATAGGGTGGAGCGATTGGGGGCGCGATGGATGGGGCGTGAGCCTGGTCGCGAATGAAAAGAGTTGTTGGCTTATGGAGGGAGAGAAAAAGAGCCGTTGGGCCCATTTTAAATTTAAAAATAAATTTCAAAATTTTACATGTTACCTTATAAATACTACTCCACACTTATAAAAAAATCACAACATTCCTATCGATTTTCTTTCTTTTCTCTCTAAATTTTTTAAGAATCATTTCCACTAGAAAATGTCGAATAATTGGTATGGTTTGTTTCACCAAAGTTTTGATCTCATTGACGACGAGGATTTTACAAACTTTACGTTTAGTCAATTTGATTATCCAGACAAGATCATTCCGTAGACACAACCAACTCAAAACGAACCATATTCGGAGGGAACTGGAAGGGGAAGATTAGTTAAATTACTTTTTTATTATATTTTTTATTATGTGTTTTTTATGTGTTTATGTTTTTAATGAATTTTATTTGATTATAGTATTTACTTTTATATTATTGTTTTACATTTAAAAAATAATAATTAAATAAATTAAGTAATTCGTTAGAACCTCTGATCACCTGATTGTATGTGTGTATGTATGCATGTATGTATGTATGTATGTATGTATGTATGTATGTATGTATGTATGTATGTATGTATGTATGTATGTATGTATGTATGTATGTATGTATGTATGTATGTATGTGTGTGTGTATGTATGTGTGTGTGTGTATGTGTGTGTGTATGTATGTATGTGTGTATGTATGTATGTATGTACGTACGTACGTACGTACGTACGTACGTACGTACGTATGTATGTATGTATGTATGTATGTATGTATGTATGTATGTATGTATGTATGTATGTATGTATGTATGTATGTATGTATGTATGTATGTATGTATGTATGTATGTATGTATGTATGTATGTATGTATGTATGTATGTATGTATGTATGTATGTATGTATGTATATAGATTTTGAACAGTAAATATACGACCCTGCTTCGGATGATAAGTGTTATTTTAATTGGACATATCTATCCGTTCCTCAGCTAGAATCACAACCCAACTCACTCAAAAGTAAACTCATTGCTGAAAAAACCTCCTAGCTCTGAGCATTTTGTTTAGAGTGAAACTTGAACTCATAACTTTTTATATTTACATGTTATGAATACATTCAATTAATCAGTTGAAGTATTGTTAAAATTTGTGACTGCACTTTTTGTACTGTTAAAATTTGTGACTGCACTTTGACAAATGTAATAACAAATTTTGGAAAAATAATAAAGGACAGGGCAGTCCCTAGAAATTAATAGTCAGACCCACCGGCTTCCCATTTAACTTCTGTCTGATTAATTGCAAGATCTCCATCTGGTAAAACCCTAGCTCAGCTTCAATCGATCTTCCTAAAATTCAGGTAATTTGTCTAAATTCTTACACATTTCTTGCTACATGTTGTTCTTGAAGATCATTGCAATGTAGATTCGATTCAATCTGTGTGATTTACTATGTGTAACTTAATTTAGTTGACTTTTGTTGTGTAAGTTCTTGAAATTAGCAATCTTGTGATCTGCTTGCAGTGATTTGGGTTTATGTTTACTTGAAGTAATAGATTGACTCGTTTGAGCATCTGTTGAAGTTCTGGTGAAAGAATTTAGTTGATTTAAAGTTTTGATCTTGGTAGTATGCTGCACGTACCGACGACTATTGAGGAACAGTTAATTCTGAGAGCAATCAAGGAAGAATGTTCATGGGAGAATCTCCCCAAGCGTCTGCAGTCGACATTGACTTCTAAGGATGAATGGCATAGAAGGTTACTTTGCTAACTGTCACTAGCTTCTTCTGCATTTTTGCCATTTTTTTGTAAACTGAAGTTACCATGCATTTAGCTAATTCTGTGCTGTTGCTTTGGATTAGTAGATCTTTTTTCTTACCTTAAAAAGATCTTTCTTTGTTTCAGAATAAGTGTTAATTCAATGGGATTTAACTATCAAACAACTTTGATTTAGTGTTCCCACTTGCATGAGGACATTTGTTATAGTTTCTTAAACTTCTATTGGGGATTCTAGTTATCTAAGTGGTGTTGGCCCGTTGGGATCAATTAACCCTTTGTAATTGTAATTGTATCGAGTAATTGTGTGTTTAGGGTTAGTGGGTTAATAGAGGACAATATGGGGGATTCTAGTTATCTAGATGGTCCTATATATAGAGGACAATATTACATAAATTAACCCTAAACTATTCACTAGTAATAACCTAGTCTAATAGGATCACTTCAAAAGAAGGGAAAAGGAGAGATCTTACGTGAAAGTGTCATATGAGTGTCATTTTAAATGTCTAGTATACAATCAGCAATAGTTGAAGCCAATGTTGTAAAAATTTGTTAGGCGCTAGTCGGGCGGCGAGGTACCGACTAGGGATTAATAGGGATTAATCGAAATTAATCGTTTTGGAGATTTTATATGTAATTTTTATAAATTATATATAGTTAAGATTAGTATACTTCAAACATAAGTATATGAAAATAAAATAATAATCAAGTACTTCAAAGATCATATAGTTCAAAACCTAGTAGTTCAAATACTTTAATGATCAGATAGTTTAAAATTGTATAGACGGGTCAGATCTATAAGATAATATGGAGGATTAAAATTGAGTAGACGGGTCAGATTTATAAGTTAATATGGAGGATGGTTGCAGGTGGAGGTCGACTTTAGGGGTTGATCAATGTGTTATCAATGTCGACAAGGTTTAGAATTGAGTAAATGGGTCAGAATTATAAGTTAAAAGGCACAAATATTTGCGTTGACCGATTTTGACTGCCTAGGAAAATTCCTCCGATTACTCCGATTAGTGCCGATTAATGCCGCCCAGGACCGACTACCGATTTTTTGTACCGATTAGCTGAAATTAACAAGGTAATGGGCCGACTACCGATTAATCCCCGATTAATCGGCCGCCTAGGCCGATTTTACAACACTGGTTGAAGCAAACATTGATTTAGATTCGGGATTTTGAGCTGCATAGCACTTGAACCTTATGTAATGTTTTGCTCGAAAATTATAATGTTCTATCCAGTAGTTGAAGAAATCTATATTCTTACATTTTTTTTTCTTGTGGTGCATATCATATATACTTTTTATTATCTTCTCTAGTGTAAAACTTAGAGTACCCCTTAATCCTACTCTTGAAATATTCTTAGGGGAATAGATCAAATAAACAATGGGCCAAACCATAATTATATTTCTTTTAGGTCATTACATTTATTCAACCTATTCAGTATCTTAATCTTTTTGTGAGATGTTTATGTAAGAACCTTTTTATCATCAGATCAACTTTCAACATCTTAATTTTGCTGGCCGTCTCCGAAAAAATATATTTTTGCAGCAAGACAAATATGCTCTAATACCGACTCTATAGTTTGTTTAGCGTGATAACATTATATTTTTGCAGGATAACTGAACATTGCATAAAGAAAAGGCTTCAGTGGAGCACATCATTTGTCCGTAAAGTATGCAAAGAAGCAGAATATTATGAGGATCTGATGCGTTATCTTCGAAGGAACTTGGCAGTATGTACTAAACCTAGAACTCTACTATTATTCAAGATCTCTTCCCTATATATCTTTTACTTCACCTGATTGTAATCAGGCTCTATAACCTCAGGAATACTATTAATTATATGTTTCTTTTTTGTTCCGGCAGCTGTTTCCTTATCACCTTGCTGATTATGTTTGCCGTGTAATGAGGATTTCTCCATTCAGATACTACTGTGATATGATATTCGAAGTCATGAAAAATGGTAGTCAATTGTTACATTAATTGTTTAATTATATAAGTGTGCCTGTTATCTTCAGTTGTTTCTCATCTATTACTTATACAGCAATCTATTTTATTTCCAAGAATAATCTTTTCCTTATATTATCTGCAGAACAGCCATATGATAGCATACCCAATTTTAGTGCCGCAGATGCCCTCCGACTCACTGGTATTGGCAGAAATGAATTCATTGATATCATGAACAAATGTAGATCTAAGGTATAAACTTAGATTTTGTGTCACTCATACACAGATTATCTGTTGCTTTAATTTTATCTAGATATCTTTAATGATTTGGAGCTATCCAGAAAATTATGTGGAAGCTGAACAAGTCTATAGCCAAGGAATCATTGCCCACATATCCAGTGGACTTTGCAATCGAACCATGGTGGGGAGTTTGTCTTGTCAACTTTACATTGGAAGAATTTAAGGTCAGATTCAGGATTATTTCAATCATAGTACGACTTATGTTGATAAGTAATCTTGAGTTCATATTTTCAATCAACATCAACATCCCTAATGAAACATTCAAGATAGGACCTTGTCCAATGTTGCTTATAGCTAGATCTGTTAAAATGATTTGTTAGTCAAGCAGGAGTGGGTTGGGCCAGGTCGACCCGTATTAAAATAATTTCAATGGCTATATAACGGATGGCAATTATGCTTACAGTCTTACACCTAGTAATTTGTTTTAACTCTTGAAGTCTTGAGCGCTTTTTAAGTTTTAGCCCATATGAAATGGCTTGGATTCATGTTTGGCCCAAAGAGACCTACTCGGTTAAGAAGCCGTACTTGACTTTGTTTTGTTTATTTGGACCATAGAAAGCCCATTTTTTTGGTTTTGTTCATTTGTGACAAAGATGCATTAATGTTACACTAATTGCTATTTTGGTTTTAAAATTTATCATGCAGAAACTTTCAGATGAAGAAGCAGCAACAATTGACAAGATCTGTAAAGAAGAAGCAAATGCATTTATACTTTTCGATCCTGTTGTCATAAAGGGTCTTTATCGACGCGGGCTAGTCTATTTTGATGTACCTGTTTATCCCGATGACCGTTTTAAAGGTAAAATCACGAAATAATCATTTTTTATATTTCAATTTCATGTTATTTTGTTTATAAAATTTCAAAATTTAATACGTATAGTGTTTCAGTATCCAGGCTAGAAGGGTTTGTTTCCAACAGAGAACAGTCATATGAAGACCCCATTGAGGAGTAAGAGATTGATCTTCTAGAATTTAATATGACACTTCCATTTTCCTTTTATCTAGAGGTGGGAAATGGGCACGGTTGAAGTTGGATAAGTTCTAGTATGAACCAGATTGGGCTTGGTAGACTGAAAACATCTTTTATCCGCTTTACTTTTTATAACCGATTGCTGTATTAAATATGAGTGCATAAATTATATTTTTACAATAATGATTAGACAGTTTTGGTAGCTGTATGCACATTTAAGAACACACTTTAGGGCAATTTCAACTTGTTTGACCCGTTTGTCTAATTCGATCCTTTCTTTTACCTTTATTTATTGGCTTCATTTGTTCCGGATCGACCCATGTGTAAGTAAATTAATTTATATTGTCACCTTTATTCTCTCCCATTTACTGTCTACCTTGCAAGCACTAAAATGAATATGTTGCCAACTTAACTTTAATTACAGGTTGCTTTATGCTGTTTTTGTGGTTTCAAGTGAGAACTCAACTGTTGCTGAGCTGGCAACAACATTACAGGCTGAACTCTCTCAATTACAGGCTGCTGCGTCTTTTGCTTGTAGATTAGGATGGGCAGTCAAACTAATTGACCCAGGATCTGTTCTTCTAGAACAAACTACTAATGCCCTCAATGATGAAGATGAAGGATCTCTTGCTACTGTTGGCTCTGGAAACGCATTGATTGATGCAGGTGTATTTCAACAAGATAGCTCAGGGACAGAAAACCAAAAGCCAAGTTCTGCTTATGCACGTGTTGCGTTTGTGGTTGATGCTAACATAACATCTTATCTTATGATGGGTTCTGTTTCACCTGGTTAGTTTTAAATTTTCACTCCCCTTTTCAGTTCCATTATCAGGGTTACTATATTCATGTGATAGTATGCTACACTATTTTGGTTTCTCCCTTTTTATGTTTGTTTTCAACTCTTTTCATGATCCTGTATATCTATTTATTTTATTATATCTATACGCTTATATGTGCCAATTCTGGTCCAGATGCACATAGCTGGGTCTGTTTTGGTCTGAGTGTATCTTATTGTCTGAATGGGTCCAACTGGGCGGAAACTAAAAAAAGGCACTGGGGTATTTGCAGGTCTAATTGTGGTCAGTTTGGGTCTGTTAACACTTTCTTGTTCTTTTTCTTTTCATTTGATTTAGAGTATTAAATATGATTACAGAACTTAAGAGGTTGTAAGCTGTTATAGCATAAAGTCAAATAATAATTTATTAATGCTGCTGTTTATGTTTTAGTAATAACTAATAAAGTTACATATTTCATTTTTTTTTTGTTATGTTATTCAAGAGAAATGAAAAATTAGCTGGTCAACATCAGTTTGACCGAGTAGTAGGCATTTGGCCTAGCGATATCAAAATCTGCCAACCGACTACAAGAAGTTAGTTGATTACTGATTTACTGTTGAAAAATAAAGAAAAACAAGATTGACCCTATCAAGCCTTCCCATTTGGAACCTCTAAATCTCAAAAAAGTTAGTTGATTACTGATTTACTGTTTAGTCATTAATCAATATTCCTCCTCTTGTGTCTATCGCAGGCTTAAAATCTCATGCAGTAACACTATATGAAGCTGGAAAACTAGGTTATACTAGCATTGAAGATCTTTGCAATGATCTTAGCACATTAGAAGGAACAAAGTTTGAGGGAGAGCTACAGGAATTTGCCAATCATGCATTCAGCCTTCGGGTTGTTCTCAAATGTTTAACATCTGGTGGACTTTCTCCTGATGAGCTGGACACACATGACATCAATTCTGTAAACAATGAAGAGGTTACGTCCATGGTGGCCGACATTTCATTAAAACAAGAATCTGAACCTGCTGTAAGTGACTTGGCCCCACTTGCTGACAAATCCGACACCACAAATGGAATTACCAATGATGTTGAAAAGTTAACTAAAAAGAAAGTAAGGAAATACCGTGTAGATATTCTGCGGTGTGAAAGTTTGGCTAATCTTCCATCAACAACCCTCGAGAGTTTGTTTAAACGTGACTATGATATTATTGTATCAATGGTCCCCCTGCCCGTTTCTTCTTTTCTACCAGGCCCCAAAGGCCCTGTTCATTTCGGCCCGCCTTCACATTCCTCTATGTCACCATGGATGAACTTAGTTTTATATTCAGCTGTCGGTAGTGGGCCTGTTTCAGTCGTATTAATGAAAGGTCAGTGTTTAAGATTGCTTCCTGCACCATTGGCGGGTTGTGAGAAAGCCCTTGTATGGTCATGGGACGGGTCAACGGTTGCAGGTTTAGGATCCAAGTTTCAAGGGAATTTAGTCAAAGGGAATATTCTCTTACATTGTTTAAATTCCCTCCTTAAACACACAGCCATTTTAGTACAACCATTTAGCAAGTCTGACCTTAACGAGTCTGGAAAAATGAACGCTATTGATATTCCTTTGCCGTTAAAGAACTCTGATGGTTCGTTTGCAGGTATAGAGAAGGAATTAGGGTTAGGATTAGAGTTAACAACTGATGAAATTTCGAAGCTTAACACATTATTGTGTAAGTTGGCGGATAAATTATCGTTATGGACTGTTGGTTATATTCGTTTGTTGAAGCTTTTTAAAGAAGGAAAGAAAAATGTGTTTGCACCTGATAATGATGATGATAATGTGAACTATGAATGGGTTCCATTATGTGTGGAGTTCGGGATTCCGTTATTTAGTCCTAAATTATGCAACTATATATGTCAAAGAGTGGTTTCCTCACAATTACTCCAAACAGATTCATTTACCGAGAACCGTGATGCAATGCAACAACTGAGACGAAACTTGCATGAAATCTGTTGTGAATATCAACCAACTGGTTCAAGTGCGAGGATGCTTTACCAAAAAGATCAGCAGCAACCAAAAAGTCAAAAGGCTCAACTAATGACTTATGCAAGTCAAAGATGGAGTCCTCTTACAGAGCCCTCTTCGCCGATTTCTGGGACAAGTGACTTTCATAGATTGAAACTTGCCAACAGGCAACGTTGCCATACAGAAGTCCTCAGCTTCGATGGAAACATTTTAAGGTATGTTGTAGTAATTCATATTGTTATTCCTTTTCCAAAACTATTGAAAAGCACTTTGATGATATTGAATGAACCCTGCACAGATCATATGCTTTGACTCCTTATGAAGATGACACCATATTGAATGAAGCGAGTGGTAAGACGGAATCGGATGATGTCAAGGACAGTGGAGAAACTGTGCTGCCAGGTGTCAACCTTTTATTTGATGGATCCCAGTTGCGTCCATTTGACATAGGTGCTTGCCTTCAGGCCCGCCAACCTGCATCTTTAATTGCAGAGGCTTCAGCAGTCTCTGCTACATCTTCTGCAACTAAATAGGACGACCCCCACATTTAGGGCCGAATTGTGTATAGAAGAGTTTTTTTTTGCTGGTGAGGGAGGAAATTATCTTATTGCCCGGTTTGTATCAAGTTAATGAAGACATTAGGCGCGCTGTTGTTTTACCAAATTAAGTGTCCCTAAATCCAGAGTACAGCCTATACTGCAAAAGGTACGATTCAAAATACTGTTATTAACTTGTAGGTTCTGTTACACATACTTGAAGTGTGATGATATCTATACGACCCCGTAAGTGTATTTGCTTTTTACATAATCTAAGGGGAATATGAAAGGATTCGTTTGTGAGAACTCGGATAAACTTGGGGTCTATTTTGATTTTCTTTTTATGTAAGTCAAACGAATGACAATGCACCTTGATTGGTCTAGCTTCCGACCCATCTTTCATGTTTTGTGTCATTACTATGTCAAAGAACTCGCTTGAGGCGATGAAGAACATTTTTGGTCAATTCATTTATTGTTAGAAATGTGGTAGATTGACCATTTAATATATTAGATTATTGTACTTTCTTTTGTTACAAATGTGTATTGTAATGTTTTTGTGTAAAAACTGGCTGACAGCCCGAACCTTCATTGATACTACATGTTATAGAAAGGTCTATAGACTTTATATGTATTGGTGCATGACGCCCTCTCCCCATTGCAATGCAACTTCCAATCTGTTTGGACGTAAATCGTGTTGGATTGACATGTTGAATCATTAAAGTTGAGCTTGATGTGTATATTTATCGTATCAAAGGCATTAACCTTATTTGAATACACCAAACATAACCGTTTAAACTGGGCATCATTTGTTTAGTTAAACAGATCAACTTGAATACCACTCGTTTAATCAAATAGGACAACTTGAACATGAAATACTTATAATGAGTTAGACATGAGAACCTAATTATTCTAATGTTGTGTTTGTATCATGTTAGGAATTATTATCATTACATGTCATTGTTTTGTACCACTAGTGAAAAAAAAGTCTCACTAAAACAATGTAGGTTTGTGACTTTGTGGTAGTTATATGGGCTCCTGATATCTCTCTTATTTATGTAAATACTCAGAAATAAAAGTATTTCTATGGTATTCTCTAAATCTTAAGTGGATAATTGACAAGTAAGAGAGAGTGTTCTCTATTCTGAAAATTGTGTACAAGAAATTGACTGAAATGGAGATTTAATAAAAGGGGTGAAGTTTTTAGACATAATAAAAGAGAAAGATGTAGTCAAAATCACGAGAAAATGGTGTAAAAAATTCGGAAGCAAAACTCGTTCTTTAGAATGCTTTATCTAGAAAAGAATTTGAACGAGTTTTTATGTGTGATAAAACATGTATGAAAAACACTTTGTAACTACTTATCAAGAAAACATAAAATTTAAAGACAACAAGATTGAATTACTTATATCAGAATATGAACAGGTTAGCATTATTGATGATAAAAAGATTAACGATGGTTTTGCGAAATTTAATTACTCTATCATCATTAGTCTTAAATCTCTAACAACTACTTATAAAAACAAAAATTATGTGAAGTTTTCGTAGGCACTACCAACAGAGTGGAGAACCAAGATAACCCCAATGAAGAATCAATAGACTTGAGTGATTTCCCATTGAATGAACTCTTGGAAACTTGAAGGTTAACTTACCATGGAAAGGGATGAGTGACTAGCACAATCAAAGAAAAAGAAAATTAAATGCATTGCACTATAAATCACAGTCATAAATCACAGTGAAGACGAAGAGGACTTACGATAGATACATGGTCGGCCTTCCTTGATCGTGAGTCGTCGATTCACCAAGCAACTACTTTCAGTTTTGAAAATAAACTAACATTTCAGACGCAATACATGCTCCTTTTCCCAATACAAAGAAAGAAGTAATCAAGTTATTTTAAGACACAAAAACCAAAAGTTTGCTCAATTTTGGTAACAAAAAATTCAAGATATTCTCTTTTAACGCCAAGAACCATTAAGTTAATTGATAAAGCTTGCTTTAACAATCCGGTTGTTAAGGTTGTATCAAGATAGGTAGATGATACTAATCAGGCCCATAAAACACTAGGTACCATCCAAATGAAATGAAAAATCCTACTCTAGTCTAATTGAAGACTTTCAACGCTCATGCTATTTGAAAGAGCTTTCAACATGGAGTGGAGACTCCATAACATACACAAAGAGTAACCGCTCTTTGAATATCGCATCCTAATTCAGGTCTTGTTCTGCACTTAAATGGATAACTCAAATATACATATCGGTGTGCTTGAAAAATGAGGTTCTATTCAAATAATGGATTTTTGGTGGTGGATGCTCAAAAATCAAAATACATGATTAGCAGAAAGGACTTGTTTACATCCTACAAGAAAGATGAAGACAGTCATGTTATATTCGAAAGCAACCTAAGAGGAAAAACTCTTGATGAAGATATAACATTTACTGATGTAATATATAAAGTTAATTTCAATTTTGCTCCTTAAGATTTAACTAAAGTAATTATTTTCATCAAAAAGATTAAAAACATCAATTTACCTTAAAAGTTTCATATGTTGTTTTAATTTCACTCCAAAAGTTTCATCAAGTTGGATAATGTTGAAACAACTAATGAAACTTATGGACGAAATTGAAACAACTTATGAAACTTTTGGAGATAATTTGATATTATTAATCTTTTGGAGGAAAATAGTTTTTTTTAACAAAACTTGAGGAGAACTTAACTCTAATATATATTTATATTTTATCATTTAACTTGAATTTTGCATGACAATTTTGTGATACAGATCTAAGTGTAACATGAAATAAAAAAAAATGGTGGAATACTAGCTAAAGACCTTATAAAAATAGATAATATACTTGTTAACGGTACTGATAGTTTTCTCATGTAAGATGATCGATTTTGTCATCAAGAACTGTTGTACCAGATAAACACGCCATCTAGTCCTATATATCAACATTTAACACCATTGGGAGACCAAATTCTCATTATTGTATCTTTACATTTTTACAAATTGTTATAATGAAAAATGTTAGGTTGAGCATAAAAGTGTCATCGGTATGGAAAAAACCTCAATGAATTGATGAATGATAAGTGATCTATTGGTAATCAAAGAGCACAAAGAAAATAAGAAGTAGAAGATCAATAAACATAAACAAGAATTCTTGATTATGCAATTTTTGTTCAACCATTGCAACAAATGATCGACCCATAGGATTATGTACAATATGAACCGGTGCCTTCAATCGATGTGTTGATTAGAAGAGAACCGATTTATACTTAATGACACTTCAACCCCTTTAAGTATTTACAGTATAACTTTGACCTATAAACATTCTTTATGCTAATGACACTAAAAACCTTGAGCTAATTATTTTAGCTTAAGTTTCAATACTCCCCCTTAAACTAAAACAAGTTTAAGAAGGTCTTCAACATCTTCAATGTCCATCTTATTGTCACAACATCGTAGGTTCATCATCCTCTTACCGGATCAAATTTGCCTCCTCCTTTTTCTCATATTCTGGGCATTCGTGCTTGAAATGTCCTAGCTTATTACACTTGAAACATCTAACGTGATCTTTGTTCTGATGGACTTAATTTTCTTTTTCATCTCTATGTTTTCTCGTTTCTGCCTTAACCACGTCCTTTTATTCTTGATTTGAATTTTCATGATTGAAACGTTCACATCTATTCTCCTTGACTCTCATTTCCTTCTTCTTTAGTGAATAGAAGTTTATCATGTCTTTCTTCATCTTTGATTTTCTTCTTGGTGCATTCCTCAAAAGCCTTCAATTGTCCTAAATGCTTCTTGTAATGGCAATGTACCAAGATCAACAAATTGCTTGATCACGACAACAATCTGAATGAAGTATTCTGGTATCAAACCAGGTTCTTGACATTTATGATACACCCAAGATTGCTGTAAAGCCCCGTTCCCGGGACGCTTACAGTTGGATCCTCATCGCACATAAAACATATAATTACATTTGCATTTCATAAAGCATCGCAGCAGAAACATTTAAAATGACATTTTATCTCATTATAAAAGCTTTTGCCAAATAATACATCGTTAACCAGTTACAAAATATATTGTTGCATTACATCACAAAGAGCCCTATATAAATGGATGCCATCAAAAAGAGCTGAGTAGCCTAGCAGCGCCATCCTCAGCAACATTACCTGCCAACTGGAAACACATAAAAAGTCAGCGTTGCTGAGTGAGTTCTAGTTTTATAATGAAACATACTTTACTTCCATTAAAACCGTTCGATACTTCTGCATGATCACACATCATACGTACACATAGATAATATCATTATTATCTTCTTCATTCATTCATTCATTCATTACATCTTTACTTGCGCATTTGATATCTTCCGTACCAATACCATGTGCTACACCCCAAACTATATGGCTACTGGGCCGAAGTCTATAAATGGACAGCTAAACATGTGCCGCAGTACCGGGGTAAGCGGTAGAGGTTCTATACAAATGGTCGGTCACAAAGACGGACCCCATTATGCATCCTCCCGGGGTAGCGAACCCGCACACCGTTGGGCTAACACCTTATAATTGGCGTGTCCCGATATCCAATGCTTGCAAGACTTTCATTACTTTCGTTCATTTATGCATGCATTCAATTCATGTTCCCTTTTTTATCATCTTTCACTTTACGTTACATAATACTTTCAATTCATTCATTAACGTAACACGTAAAGCCACAGGAAAGATAAACATTCATCATAATCAGGAACATCAACAAGCACAATCATCAACATCATACAAGGCAACATCATGCATACATAACATACATCATACATAAATATGCAACATCATCATCATCATGCCCAACATACTCTCTAAGGCCTCAACAGTCATCTTACATGAACTTACGGGAATTTCCATGTCAAAACCTACATCTGCACTTTCCCCCAAAAGTCAGTAATTAAACTACACTTTTCCCCGGGTACAACAACCCTACTTGGGCATATGGACACCCTTCAGTTGCATGGCCTCCAGGCGACTGAACATCATACGATTGGACTCATGCGGATGAACATCTATGCGAATGGACACCCAGTCGTGCGTATGGACCTCATGCGGATAGAACTAATGCGAATGAGCACCTATGCGACTGACCTCATGCAAATGGACTCACTGCGAATGAGTCCCATGCGATTGGAACTAATGCAACTAAGCACCTATGCGACTGGACCCTCAGTCGTATGACTCCCAATGCGGCTGGCCCCCAATCGTACGAATAAATCCTTAATCGTGCGAATGAACCCTCAATCGTGCGAATGAACCCTCAATCGTGCGAAAGAACCCTCAATCGGACCCCAGTCGGCCGTATGGCCTCCAGTCGGTCGCCTAGCCCTAGCTGATGCAGAATGGAGTTCATCCCGAACCCAATCTGCCATTTTCGACCTCCAAGCTCATCCATACCCATTCTAAGCCTAAATCAACCATCCTAAACCTTAGGAATGCACCCCACAACACCATTCAAGCACAAACAAGCCCGAAAACAAACTCCAAACGCATCACACACAAACACACCCAAATGGGTCAAACACACACACATACAAAAACAGGTTTTCTATGCTTTCAGCCCCAAAATCGTTTGAAAACAAGTAAAAGAGGGGTCCTAGAACTCACACAAACGACCACAACGAGAAGAGCTTCAATTGGGCTTGCTACACGACGATTTTGCACACTAAAATCCATTCGAACCATCCTTTTTCTCTCTTTTCTCCCTTCTTTCTCTCCTCTCTTTGATTTGGCTGAAATGTGAGTGTGGGGAGAGGGTAATGGCTGCCCTCTCCCTTTAAATACGACCACATACTCAACTTTCTCTCGGTGGCGAGTTTGGTCCCTCGACTTTGGACTTTATTTCTTTTTCTTCCTTCGTCGGCTTCAAAATAAATAAATAACCGGGTGTTACAAGTCCACCCCCCTCAAACAGGTTTCGTCCCCGAAACCTGTTATTCCTCGAACAAACGTGGGTAATGCTGCCTCATCTCTTCTTCGGTCTCCCACGTAGACTCGGATCCTTTCCTGTGCTTCCACTGAACACGCACAAGAGGAACCGTTTTATTCTTTAGCCTCTTCTCTTTTCAATCGATGATTGCCACTGGTTGCTCCACATAATTGAGCCATTCGTCTACTTCGATATCTTCCAGTGGAACAATCATATCTTCATCTGCCAAGCACTTCCTTAGATGAGATACATGGAATGTCGGGTGAATTCCACTTAACTCATCTGGTAACTCCAGCCTATAGGCCACCTCTCCTACTCGAGCAATGATTCGAAAAGGGCCTATGTACCTCGGGCTCAACTTACCCCGCTTTCGAAAACGGATGATACCCTTCCAAGGTGAGACCTTCAACATAACCCGGTCACCCACCTGGAATTCAATCGGTCTGCGTCGTTTATCAGCATACGACTTCTGTCTATCTTTGGCTGCCTTCATGAAGGCTTTGATCTTTTCAAGCTTCTCAGTCGTAGCCTCGATCACCTCGACGCTTCCTAACTCCTTCTGACCAATATCACCCCAACAAACGGGTGTTCTGCATCTTCTACCGTATAGCATCTCATATGGGGGCATACCAATGCTGGCATGATAGCTGTTGTTGTACGAGAATTCAGCTAACGGTAAGTGGTCATCCCAACTTCCCCCAAAATCAATCACAATGCCCGAAGCATGTCCTCCAATGTCTGAATGGTCCTTTCTGACTGACCATCAGTCTGGAGATGATAAGTCGTGCTAATATGTAACCTCGTCCCCATAGCATCGTGGAATTTATTTTAAAATTTAGATGTAAACCGGGTGTCACGATCAGAGACAATAGACACCGACTCACCATGACGAGTTACAATTTCCTTGATGAACAAATCAGTCAACCTTTCAGATGAATATGTCTCGCGGATCGGTAGAAAGTGAGCACTTTTCGTCAAACGGTCAACTATCACCCATATGGCATCATAACCTTTCGGGGTACGCGACAGCTTTGTAATGAAATCCATGGTGATGTGCTCCCACTGTTATTCCGGTATATCCAAAGGTTGGATCTCCCCGTACGGCTTCTGATGCTCGGCCTTCACCTGTAGACAAGTGAGGCATTTACTCACATACTCCACCACATCACGCTTCATACCCGGCCACCAATAATCTTTCTTCATGTCTTGGTACATCTTTGTGGCACCGGGATGAATAGAGTATCGAGTCTTGTGAGCTTCATCCATAATCTTCACCCGAAGATCCCCAAAGCGAGGAATCCACATTCGTCCAAATCGGGTTCTAACACCAAGTGTGTTTTCACCCAACTCCGCGACCAGACCTCTCATTCTTTCAGAGTTAAGATGGTCTTCCTTCAATACCTCATCTTGAAACTCTTTGACTTGCTTCATCACATCCGATGTCATGATCAACTGGTATGCTTTCACCCGAATCGGCTCGGGCCTCTTCTTTCGGCTAAGGGCATCCGCAACCACGTTGGCTTTGCCCGGATGGTAATGGATCTCGCAATCGTAATCCTTTATAAGCTCCAACCATCGTCTATGCCTCATGTTCAGGTCCTTCTGCTCAAAGAAGTACTTCAAGCTTTTGTGGTCAATGAATATGGTGCACTTCGTCCCGTAGAGATAGTGCCTCCAAATCTTTAACGCAAAGACCACGGCTGCTAGCTCCAAGTCATGAGTAGGATAATTGACCTCATGAACATTCAACTGTCGGGATGCATAGGCTATAACCTTCCCTCTCTGCATTAACACGCACCCCAAGCCCGAGTAGGAAGCATCAAAATAAACCACCAGATCCTCACTTCCATCGGGTAATGACAGAACAGGAGCTTGAGTCAACCTCGTCTTTAGTTCCTCGAACGCCTTCTCTTGAGCTTGACCCCATACAAACTTCACATCTTTTCGGGTCAACTAAGTTAGTGGAGAGGCGAGCTTAAAGAAGTCTTGAATGAATTTTCTGTAGTAGCCCGCCAAACCCAAGAAACTACGAATCTCGGATGGCGTCTTTGGTGACTTCCATTGCATAACCGCCTCCACCTTTGCCGGGTCCACCATAATCCCGTCAGGATTCACCACATGACCCAAGAACTGTACCTCGCGCAACCAAAACGCGCACTTGGAGAACTTGGCGTACAACTTCTCCCTTCTCAACGTCTCTAGAACTTCCCGAATGTGACCGGCATGCTCTATCTCGTTCTTCGAATAAATCAGGATATCATCAATAATCACGATCACTGATTTATCCAACATCGGCCGACACACTTGATTCATCAGATCCATAAAAGCAGCTGGCACATTGGTCAGACCAAAAGACATGACAAGGAACTCGTAGTGACCATAACGCGTGCGGAAAGCTGTTTTAGGGATATCTTGGTCTTTCACCTTCAACTGATGGTAGCCCGATCGAAGATCTATCCTTGAAAACCAACTGACACCTTGAAGCTGATGGAACAAATCATCTATTCTCGGTAAGGGGTATCGGTTCTTTATCGTCAGCTTATTCAGTTCACGGTAGTCAATACACATCCTCATACTACCGTCTTTCTTCTTCACAAACAGGACCGGAGCACCCCAAGGAGAGATACTCGGTTAATGAACCCCTTTCAAGCAGCTCTGCAACTGCTCCATCAACTCTTTCATCTCTGTCGGAGCCAGCGGATAGGGTGCCTTGGCAACAGGTTGGGCACCCGGTATCAGATCAATCTGGAACTTGATCTCATGGTCAGGTGGCACTCTTGGTAAGTCTTCTGGGAACACGTCTGGAAAGTCACACACAACCGGTACATCGGCTAATTGTGGTGTTGGCGTATCCACATCCTTTACATAGGCCTAGGCACTACACCCACGCCTCATACACTTTCCCGCCACCGCCAACGAAATCGCCTTCGGAATCGCAGTAACCCGATCACCATAAACCGTCAGCGAACTATCGTTGGGCGCTGTCAAACAAATCATCTTCTTGCGACACACAATGTTCGCCTCATAATCCGTTAACCAATCCATCCCGAGAACCACGTCAAAACCACCTAAGGTTATCACAAATGGTCTAACCGGAAACTTATGACCTTCTAGCTCCACATCACAATTCTCTATCATCTCAGAAATCCTGGTGGACTTACCTATGGTGGTTTCTACATCAAAGGGCGCATCGACACGTCTACTACTAACAGGCAGATTAGCACAGAAAGCAGCAGAAATAAAACTTTTACTAGCACCAGAATCGAATAACACAGAAACTAAAGTTTGGTTCACTAGAAACGTACCGGACACAACGTCAGGGTCCGTCCTAGCCTCCTCCTGTGTCATGGTGAATGCCCTGGCGCTCGCCCTCGTTCCTTCACTCTCGGTCTTCTTCACCCCAGAACCCTCAGCCCTCGGCTTTTTACAGTCTCTACTCATATGTTCGCTTTCCCCACAGTTGAAACATCTGCCCGCACGGCAATCCCTTGCCATATGCCCTACCTTCCCACACTTGAAGCACACATTCAAACCCAGCCTACATTCTCCCGCATGCTCCTTTCCACACTTTCCACACCTCTTCGATCCAGCTCCCGATGTGGCCACACGGCGGTCATCCACCCGTGCCTTTTTGTTACCCGTCGAGGCATCACCCCGACCAAACCTTTTTCCGTTCCAGTTCCGATCCACACCACCCTTCTTGTTCGCTTCAGTCACCACCACCTCTCGCTCATCGTATAGTCTCCCTGCCAAGTCAACCGCCGACCTAAATGTGCCTGGCCGGGCGGCGATCATATGCCTGCGAACATCCACCGGCTAACCCTGAACGTACCTCTTGATCTTTCGAGACAAAGGCGTCACCAGATCCGGCACCAACCGTGCCATTTCGTTGAATTTGGTGGTGTACTGCTGGTGTGTCATGGTTCCCGCCTCCAGCTGCAGGAACTCTCTCTCAATCTTATCCATCTTCCTATAAGGACAGAACTCCTCAAACACCATCTTCTTCAACTCCTCTCACCTCATCCTCCCTATCGCCCGGTTACCCTCGGCTTGGACAATATTGTCCCACCAACAAAGAGCCGAGTCCACAAACGAGTAGGTAGAAAACTTCACCTTCTGGTCCTCCTGGCACTTGTTGATATCAAGAACAACCTCCATTTCCCTCACCCACCGGTGAGCAGCAACAACAGTGCCGTTACCATCGAAAGTAGGGGGCTTGAATCTCATAAACGCCCCATAGTTACAGCCTCGTGCCACCTCTTGCACAGGCTCATCTTCCTCTTCCTCTTATTCATTATCAGAGAAAATTGTTTCAGGCTCCGGTTGCTCCCGTCCCCCCGAGGCCCTGTTTCTCTCCTTGCTCTCTCCTTCCTTTACTGCCTTGATAACTTCGGTCACCACAGACGGTAAGATTGTCTGCATGACCTGATGCACTTCTTCAACAACAGCCTCCTTTACCGAGGCCCTCATAATAGCACTCTTATCCCCAGCCTCCAGATGAGGGGTCACAGGTTCTTCAGGAACCACCCTTTCAACTCTAGGCCTTCCTCTTTTGGGTCGTGGTTCAGCACCAGGCCCACCACGACCTCCACCCCTCAAAGCTTTAAAAGATCTACCACCGGCCATTCTCTATCACACTGAAGATTCAAACACCAACATGGTCATTCAAGGGAACAACTCAGTTTATGTCAAGTATAGTAAGTCCCTAATTACAGTGGCCAGTTGTGATTAGCCACTTACTTTACTCTTCATACCCCGAGCATTACCTATCCTGACTATATCAGTATCTAAATCTACATACAACATATAAACCACATAACATGCGCACATTATACCGGTTATCATTAAGAAAATACCTGATGGCATGCAGCTACTCAGATTGGCATCCTATTCCCATTCCGTCCCATTTTCAGTTTAAGTTAAGGTTTATTTTGAAAATTTACCCATTTCACTTAAACTTTGGCTCTGATACCAACTTGTAATAACCCGTTCCTGGGACACTTACAGTTGGATCCTCAGCGCACATAAAACATATAATTACATTTGCATTTCATAAAGCATCGCAGCGGAAACATTTAAAATGACATTTTATCTCATTATAAAAGCTTTTGCCAAATAATACATCGTTAACCAGTTACAAAATATATTGTTGCATTACATCACAAAAAGCCCTAGATAAATGGATGCCATCAAAAAGAGCTGAGTAGCCTAGTAGCGCCATCCTCAGCAACATTACCTGCCAACTGGAAACACATAAAAAGTCAGCGTTGCTGAGTGAGTTCTAGTTTTATAATCAAACATATTTTACTTTCATTAAAACCGTTCGATACTTCTGCATGATCACACATAATACGTACACATAGATAATATCATTATTATCTTCTCATTCATTCATTCATTCATTACATCTTTACTTGCGTATTTGATATCTTCCGTACCAATACCATGTGCTACACCCCAAACTATATGGCTACTGGGCTGAAGTCTATAAATGGACAGCTAAACATGTGTCGCAGTACCGGGGTAAGCGGTAGAGGTTCTATACAAATGGTCAGTCACAAAGACGGACCCCAATATGCATCCTCCCGGGGTAGCGAACCCGCACACCGTTGGGCTAACACCTTATAATTGGCGTGTCCCGATATCCAATGCTTGCAAGACTTTCATTACTTTCGTTCATTTATGCATGCATTCAATTCATGTTCCCTTTTTTATCATCTTTCACTTTACGTTACATAATACTTTCAATTCATTCATTAACGTAACACGTAAAGCCACAGGAAAGATAAACATTCATCATAATCATGAACATCAACAAGCACAATCATCAACATCATACAAGGCAACATCATGCATACATAACATACATCATACATAAATATGCAACATCATCATCATCATGCCCAACATACTCTCTAAGGCCTCAACAATCATCTTACATGAACTTACGGGAATTTCCATGTCAAAACCTACATTTGCACTTTCCCCCGAAAGCCAGTAATTAAACTACACTTTTCCCCGAGTACAACAACCCTACTTGGGCATATGAACACCCTTCAGTTGCAAGGCCTCCAGGCGACTGAAAATCATACAATTGGACTCATGCGGATGAACATCTATGCAAATGGACACCCAGACGTGTGTATGGACCTCATGCGGATGGAACTAATGCGAATGAGCACCTATGCGACTGACCTTATGCGAATGGACCCACTACGAATGAGTCCCGTGCGATTGGAACTAATGCGACTAAGCACCTATGCGACTGGACCCTCAGTCGTATGACTCCCCATGCGGCTGGCCCCCAATCGTACGAATAAATCCTTAATCGTGCGAATGAACCCTCAATCGTGCAAATGAACCCTCAATCGTGCGAATGAACCCTCAATCGCACCCCAGTCGACCGTATGGCCTCCAGTCGGTCGCCTAGCCCTAACTGATGCAGAATGGAGTTCATCCCGAACCCAATCTGCCATTTTCGACCTCCAAGCTCATCCAAACC
Organism: Flaveria ramosissima; assembly: GCA_025215565.1. Lineage (NCBI taxonomy): Eukaryota > Viridiplantae > Streptophyta > Magnoliopsida > Asterales > Asteraceae > Flaveria > Flaveria ramosissima. Next base: position 56,040,227 of record CM046035.1, on the reverse strand, counting down.
CATTCTAAGCCTAAATCAACCATCCTAAACCTTAGGAATGCACCCCAAAACACCATTCAAGGACACACAAGCCCGGAAACAAACTCCAAACGCATCACACACAAACACACCCAAATGGGTCAAACACACACATACAAAAACGGGTTTTCTATGCTTTCTAGCCCCAAAATTGTTTGAAAACAAGTAAAAGAGGTGTCCTAGAACTCACACAAACGACCACAACGAGAAGAGCATCGATTGGGCTTGCTACACGACGATTTTGCACACTAAAGTCCACTCGAACCACCCTTTTTCTCTCTTTTCTCCCTTATTTCTCTCCTCTCTTTGATTTGGCTGAAATATGAGTGTTGGGAGAGGGTAAGGGCTGCCCTCTCCTTTTAAATACGACGACATACTCAACTTTCTCTCGGTGGCGAGTTTGGTCCCTCGACTTTGGACTTTATTTCTTTTTCTTCCTTCGCCGGCTTCAAAATAAATAAATAACCGGGTGTTACAATCGCTTGATTGTGATACAGTCTTACTACTCTTCCGAGCATAGACATGAAGTGATTTTTTAACACCCATTTTAAGAGATTCAAAACCTGAATCCATTGTTTGTAACCAAGCCTCTTTAACCTATAAACTCCTACATGAAGAACCTTTAACGCGTCTTAAATTTTATGGTCGTTAAAAATCAAGGATCTTTACGGCGCAGATGATGTAATTTGTGGAGTTTAACTCGGGGCATTGAAACTCATTGATGTACCTCTATTTATTGAAGTTACAAGTTCTTTGTCTATGGACTTAACATTTTTTGAGTCTTATTTTTTCCAATCTAAATAGGTTGACTTCTACAGGTTTCGGATCGAGTTTGATTTCAACTATACTAGTATCAGATCAACATCCATATCAACCTTTACCTATGCTTAAATTAATATCATTTCTATAGTTTTGGATAAAATTAATCAACCTTTAATACATGAATAGTACACGGGTCTTTCAAAACCATAGGTTTTAATTACAGCGGTATAAAACCAATGGTTTTAATTACAACAGTAACAAGTTTATCGATCATAATGTGAATAAAAACAACCAACTTTAACAATATGGGGTTTCAAATTCATATTGTGAATCAAAAGCAACTGTTATTTTACTGAGAATAGTACACGAGTTTTCCAAGGCAAATCTAAACTAACTCTTTCAAATGATAACAATACACGCATTGACTTTCTGATCTTGACAGTACATGGGTTTACCAATTTCTTAACAATACACAAGCAAACCAACTGTTTCCAGGCTAACGAACTATCTTTAATGATAACAATACGTGGATTTATCTAGGTTGCATAAACCAACTATTCTAAGCATTTACTTGTTTTGAAAATTTTCATGTGGCAACCGAGAAATTTCCGAACTGTCTTTTACCAGAGTTAGTTAAATTTCGAGACGAAATTTCTTTCAACAAGAGGATGATGTGACACCGACATTTTCAGGTCACTTTATGGATCAACACAAACATGGTTTTCCGATCATACATTCATTCATATAATGTTGTTTACTAAAATGCATGATTTATTACACAAACATTCACGAACCTTTCACATAACGGTAATTCGGTGAATTGCCGAATCGCACACACGTCTATCCCTAAACGTTGGTGATTTGTGAAAATAGTTTTCAAACAATGATAATTGGTGTGAAATTATGTGTTATGTGTTTAGAAAGTGGTTAAATATGTAGCTTGGTTGTGAAAGTTGGGAATTTTCTGTCATTTACGCTTTTTCATGCATTTTCGGCTTTTAACGTCTAATTATAAATGTCTTCAAACTAGAAAAATGAATATTATTTCATGTTATTAATGTTTATTTGATATTATGTGATCATTTGATGGTTTCAGTTTAGAAAAAGTTAAATCGCGTAACGTTAAAACGATTTTTATAAAAGACGGTGGCCTTTCTTGTAAAAAAAAGTATAAAACCCAACCCTAATCACCTTATGGCCGTCCCCTTACCCTTTCCCTTCAGATTTTTCACAACAAATCACACACACATACAAAGGACACCTTCTTTGATCTTGTTCTTGCATATTGGTGGTGATTTTCATCGTTTCTTGCATCAAACACGTACTATGGATCATCATCTAAGAGCATTCACAGCCCGTTTGGAATATTTATGTGAGTGTAATCCTTATATTATATGAAATGGTTATGATTAGTTTTGAGTGGAGGAGAGAGAAATATTAGTGTTCAATCTGTAAATTTAAAGAATTACTGTTTAACCCTTATAAATTTTTTGAATATTTTAGAAGTTGTTGTGAGTGTAGGAGAGAGAAAAGATAATGATAACGGTACAAAAATATTATTTAATTAGAAAGATGAGAGAAAAAGTAGTATTTTTTGTGTAATTATATGAATAAAGATAAAGAATGGACTGTGAATGCTTAAAGCATTTCATGTAAGTTTTTATGTTTGATTTCATGTTCTTTGATCTTCATGATGAACATGAACCCCATATTATCCAAACAAGTCAAAACTTGAAATTGATTGAAACTGATGATGGATTATGTGTTAGTATTCAATATAATGATATTTGTACGGATTAGTTTTGTGAAATTGTGTCATTTTGATAAAAAAACAAGGCTTACTTATTAAAGAAACTTTAATTTGGGGCTTTTGTAGAAATCATATGATTTTGATGAAATTAGATTAAATTGATGGTTCTAGGATGTTAGTTGATGCTAGTGGATGATAATTCATATTTCGAACTTTTGATTTTGGCTCGGTTTTCGAGTACTTTCCATTATAGGAAACTTTTTGGGTAAGTTAGTTTATAGATGATAATTTATTCATGTTTGATGAGATGTGATAATTGTTATATGATGGTTAGTGCATAAGAATGAAATGAGACTAATCGAATGGTGAAAAACGCATCGTATGAACATGCTTGCTATTTATGGAAATTTTGTGTCCCGATATGTTATATGACGAGTATGATATGTGTAGAACATGTTATGGTGATGTGATTGATGTTGAAATGATCATAGGAACATGTTAGGAGATTTGGATGAAATTTATGCAACTTGTGTTCTTACGTTTTAAATTACGAAACTTTGGGTTTGATGAAGTTTCTAGGTTATGTTAACATGTTTTGGATGATGGTTGGATATGTTACAAGTATAATTAAGATGTTTGTTATGATATGATTCATAATTTTGAAACGGATTGCACATGTGTAATGATGTCAAACTTTCCAAAAATAGAAACTTTCTATAAATAGATTTCTGACATAAAAATTTATGTGAATCATTATTTGAGCTATTTGTAAACATGTTTTTACGTATTTGAGTCACCAACGGGTTGTCGGGTCAGTCCGGTCAACTTTGGTCAACAAAAGTCAACTTGGTTAAACTTGTCAAACATTTCTCGAACACGCTAACAATTACGTTGTTTGGATACAACGGGGTTCATCTTGACCATTATGTACACACACTCATGGACATACATTTGCTAGGTAACGATTAACTTTTGGCTGTTAAACTTCATGTTTTTCCTACGCATCTAAGGTGAGTCTTCACGGCCCCACTTTTACTTACTTTTTTTTGGGGGAGAAGCATGCAAACTATTTCTATTTATTGGTTTTAGTATTATTGGTATATCGCCTGTTACTGAGTGCAAACATTATCACGCAGGTCCTTACACAATCGACCTGTTAATATTAAAATAACGATGTTATTATGACTTATGAGTAGTACTACTAGGTTTGACAAACCCCACCCGCGTTAGTCGTGCTAACTCGACTGGAGGTCGAACGGGTGTTTAATTGACCTATACATATGCCATTGTTCTGTGATAAAACATGGCGGAAGGCAAAACAACTCACAAACAGTTAGCTTCAGTTCGAAATGCTAAGTATCTCGATATATAGGCTAGCTAACTATGGTATACCTTTGTTTACTTTTACCAAACAACACTTAAACATATTTACTAATTTAAACTTGTGAACTCACCAATCTTGTGTTAACACACTTGCATGTCTTCTCAGGTTGCCGGCATGCGTAAGGCTAGAGTTACATATCGGGGCTCATGCATCATCTTTACATTTACACATTTATTACTTATAGATTTACAATTGTTTATGCTTCCGCATTAATTACAATGAAAACTGTGTTTTACTCTGATTTAAGGTCAAACGCTTATTTTAAAACGCATATAGTGTCGTTTGATATGACTGTATCTGAGATCCTGGTTTGTCACGCGCCTTGCGGTTGAACCCCGACGGTGGATTTTGAGGGTATGACATTTCAAAACATATATATTTTAATAAAGTACAAAACCAACGTTCTTGACTTGAATGTTTAAAATTTGAAGTTTAAACTGAATTCAAACCTACAAAACTTCTATGTAATCTCTATGGTTTGAATTCAAGCAAACCTTTGGCGTTTTACTTTTTAAACACAATCCGTTAATAAAAACTTTGAACCAATGTTTGGAAGTTTGCAAGTGCTCAAGCAGCAGTTTAAGGTTCATTAAGGTCACAAGTAATGGAATCTACATGATAGAACCTTCAATCACTTTTGGATACCACAATACAACGTAATATGTCATCCTATGTGAATATGCATGATGGTTCTAGTGATCTCGATGACCAGTTCAGTAGGTTGTATATAAGCACGTAAGTGGAATAGTGGTTCATGTCGATCTGGTTTCATATGTTCACAAAAACCTTAATATGGATTATTATTAGCCAATAACTAAAAGTTTAGATTATTAAAATTTTTAATAAGAATAATAATAATAATAATAATACCCAACTATAAATCAATGTTTGCCGCATAGCCCGCCAACTCACGAGTATCGAATAATACGTTTGAATTTTGGGATGTTATGTAATGTGAATATTATTAGGTCCACAACCAATAATATCAAAGAAATAAAACAAACAAGTAAAATTCGAATAGAGTAAAAGTATACCTGCTCTATAATGGATCCTTCTCACTTAGTTTGTGGTTATGGCATAACAACGTTTGAATTCATTCCTAGACTTGCAAAATAAAATTTGGTTAGGCTAAAAAATCTATAGAGATATAACTTATTCAAACATGTATGATAATGTGTGTATAAATAGGGACTATTTATAAAAGATAACTGATCTACTTGTATCATGAAGCTACTTGATTTTGTAAGATTAAAAGATTTTAGCGATTAAGAAACAACATAATTTGAACATTTTGCGGAAAAAAATCCCACAAATAACAATATTGAGCAATACTTTGATGGGTTAGACTCATATCACTAATTTAAAATCAAACTATATATAATATGAATTAAAAATTTAGGCAAATATATAAACCCAGGTGCAAAAGGCTGATTAAGTTGAAACGTAGTCATAGCCTAGAAAAAATCTAATATTTATACAAAACCTAAAATAATAACCGAATGGAATTAAAAAAACAACCTGATTTAACTCTATTTTTTCTAGTTGGAATAATCCTACCACTTCTGCAAAACAGAGTTTCTATACCCTCAGCATCTCTTCAAACAGAGTTTAGAAATGGGTGCATGTTGCAAATACCAACAACTTGTTTCTACGTCCACATTCAGCAAACCTTTGATGCCTTCTTCACAATAGGAGCCACATTTGAGCTTTTAGCCTAATAGAGGATCATATCAACTGATTCAAGGTTAATATACCTTCACCAAATTCGATAGCTATAAAAGAATAACATTAATATAATGAAGACCAACATGGGAAATTGCATAAGGTTATACTTAGAAAAGAAATTTTATTCAATGAGGGTTTTGCTTGATCGCAGAAGATGAGACAAAATGATGTATAAAGAATGTTCTTGAAAGAATGACAAATGCCATTTGATCGGAATCCTAAAAAGATACTATGCACACTATATATGAACAACAATCAATCGAAAATTCGTAATCATGTGGTGATAGATTGACGTTAAATCACGTTGTTCATAGCAAACACAATTTCCTTACGTATCTATCCACTCCACCCAAGGTATGGGTGGTTTTTAGTACGATAACGGTTTACTGGAGCTATACATGAACCATATTACAAATGTTGTAAATGACTTATTATTAAAGTTTCTTATTTATATATATATATATATTTAATAATATATAATTTAGATCCCTTTGAGGAAACGTTAGTGGTAAATTGTGTATTGAATTCACGGGCATGTGAGGATTCGATTGTAAATGTAAGGGACTAGTTTATAGAAATTAATTCAGGAAAGTAAATGTAAGGTAATATCAATAATCAATAATATTATATATTTGATTGAATTATTATTATATATTATATATTATATAAAAAAGCAAGATCACAACAAAAAGATAACCGAAAAAGAAACGATAAACAAGTATGAGTCACAAACGTCACGTGGCAGACATAAAAGAGTCGTCGTCCCGCTTCTATGCCGTTCTCGTAACTCTGAAACCTCTCCGAGTCTTGGATCACTCACAATCTTCAAATTCAAGAAAACAACACACATATTAATATTATTAGGTGGAATCACTGTGTATTTCCTCTAGATGCTTAACTTCAATCGCTGTACATCATCATGATTCTCAACGCAACGAATTCATCTTTTTGTGATTCATCATCAAAGTTCAGTAATGGCGGTCATTCTATCCCCCGTTCTGCATTTCGCGCCACATCTGCCATGGGGTAACGCATCAGTGTCATCGTTTTTATGCCTTTTTCGTTTCTAATTTCCTTGTTTTATAGTAGTTGTAGGCTTTGTAAGTGGAAATGCCTGATTGATTGGGGAGAATTTGAGGTTTAATGACTTTCGGAGTTCGTATTGAGGTTTTGTTTGTTGTGAATTGAGTTTGTGATGCTTAGTGGTTATGTGGCCTGATAGTTTCTGATATGCTATCTGATGAAGGCAATGTATGTAGCTCACATGTTTCTGAATTCTGTAGAAAGTTTAGTTATAAGTTTGGTTGATTTTAGAATTATGAGGCGTTGTTTAATCTGAAAGTGTTTTATGTAGCTCAGAAGGTTGTATTAATCATGGTATGCTCAGTTGAGATTTTAATATGATTTGACTTTAGGTCGCATTCAAATTCATCTACTCGTATTTAGTGATTTTTATCATTCTTATTGGACTTGTTTGATGTTTAGTTAGGGTTATATTGTTTGATGAGAATGCATTATAACTAGCTTGTTTTTATAGTTTTAAGCCCTAAATTAGAATTGAATGAACTTCCGAGAAGGGAAAATGAAAAATATACCAACTGAATTCGCATCTTAGCTTTTTCTTGCGCCATACACTGATTTTTATTCTAGTTTCTTTTGTTTGTTACTCATACAATCAATTGAGTTAGTTTTTCTCATTCTTTTTATTAAGTGCATCATTTTTGTGGCCTATTCAGCTATAATTCTAGCTTAAGGATCTATGGGTGGAAGAGTTGAGTTTATTTTCTTACAATATTGTTCTTACAAACAGAGTTAATTGGAGTAGAAATGCTTCAAGTAAAAGTTTTGTGAGCTGGTTTTCTGGTAAGGTATTCCTTCTATTCAATCTCCCTTCAATAGATTTGTTTTATTTGTTTATTACCACTAAAAACATGACTAAACTCTTGGCTCAGGTTAAAGGATCTGAACAAATTAGCAATAGGTCTGCTTATGTATTTAGTCAGCATGCAGAAGAGGTTATGATTGAGGTACTTGTCATTAGGTTTAAATGTATAATTATATATCTTAGATTCTAGATTATCTATTGTTAAATGTATATCAGGATGAAGTTGCAGTGATGTCCGAAACTGCTCCATCATTGAAAAGCATTCCAGGCCTACCAAATCCTCTTGGAGTCTCAGAAACCGATAATGGAATCAATTTTGCTCTTTTTTCACAGCATGCAACTTCAGTTACACTTTGTTTATCACTTTTAGATAGGTGAGAGTGTATCTCAGATTGTTTGTAAAAATAAAAATTTTCTTTTCTTTTGATTAATACATTCAAACATAGCAGAAGGAAAAAGTTATCAGTAAAAGGTCATTTGATGCAGAATTATTGATATTTATCTTTAGGGAAACTGATTCATCTTCAAATGATGGAATGATCGAACTAAAATTGGACCCATGTTCAAACAGAACTGGAGATATATGGCACATATGTGTTCAGGTAATTACATTTTTATTTTAAAATAATATTTGTGCTAAGAACATCAATTAATTTACAAAATGAGAACAACTAATTGTAGGAACTACCACGAAGCAATGTTATTTATGGTTACAAAATTGATGGTCCTCAAGATTGGCATCAAGGGCATCGATTTGACAACAGTGTTGTTCTTATAGATCCTTATGCAAAATTAATAGAAGGTCGCCGGGTTTTTGGTGATTCGACAGATAGGTTTTGTAAACTATATGGTACTTATGATTTTAGCAGCTTGCCATTTGATTGGGGAGACAACTACGCACAACCGAACATACCAGAGGTAAAAAAACACTTTTCTAGGTCTTTTGGCATATCATAGCAAGTTACTATGCATCAATTCCTAATTCTAGTTGCCAATTCTGAAAATTCTCTAAAATAGCAACAAACTTCCATTTTTTTGCAAATATATAAACAGTTCCTGATAAACAGTCTAACAAGTATGTATTTTTTTTTTCTTTTTCTGTGTTTTTTTTCCTAATTTTATAAACATTTTAAAACTCAGTTAAGTCAAAAGTACTTATGCTTTTACTATAAGATTTAAAAGATTCTACAAAAACCCAAAAAAAGAAAAAGATAAAATGTCGCTAAATTTTTGACATAAGTAAAATTTCACTGCTATTTAAGAGCCTTTTACTATCTGGTTGCCAAAATTAGGAGTTGATGCATATTATCTTGTTATTTGCAAAAGGTCTATTATTTATCTGCCATTTTGTTTTTACATTTGTATGTTTATAACATTAATTTCTGTTCTATCCTTGTTACAATTGTTGATGTTGCAGAAGGATCTTGTGATTTATGAAATGAATGTCCGGGCCTTTACAGCTGATAAATCTAGTGGATTAGAGGAAAATATACGTGGCAGCTACCGTGGTGTAATTGATAAGGTAGTTTTACAATTCTTTAAGTTAACCTTTTAAACTTTATCATAAGTTAACTTGATATTTTTCACATTATTCTTCTGATATTTTCATTGATGTGAAGATACCACATCTTTTGGAGCTTGGGGTCAATGCAGTGGAATTGCTTCCTGTGTTTGAGTTTGATGAATTTGAATTCCAAAGGCGCTCGAATCCTAGAGATCATATGGTAAAATGAATAATGCTTTATTTTCTTGAGGACTTATTGCATAAAAAAAGGAGGAAAGTTTTTATTTTAGTCCTGAAAAAACCTTCAAAGTTTCAAATTTTATTACAAGGTAATAAAGTGTTCGAGCATTTTTAATTCAAATTAACCTGATCCAGTCATAAGGATGACATCGCAGCTGAAATCTCGGTTACTTTACCATGTTGACTTTTTTATGACATGGCATCTAGAAACCATCTAAATTTGAAGATTACTCCAGAACAAAGCTTTATGAACTTTGATAAGTAGGTTAACGAGAATAGAATATTGACCGAGATTGGTTAACTTTTTTATTCCATTTACCCTTTTCTTGGTATTTTACATCTTGCTAATTGATTTTGTACCTAAAATTTGGAAAATTTATTTGATATTGTACCTGAAAATTTGATTTTCAATTGTGTAGATTAACACATGGGGCTATTCAACAATAAATTTCTTTGCCCCAATGACTCGTTATGCCAGTGCTGGTGGAGGACCAATTGTTGCTTCGCAGGAGTTCAAAGAAATGGTTAAAGCTTTGCACCTTGCAGGAATCGAGGTATTACATTTCTATTTTGTGAAATTTGATCATGTAATAAATTACGTCGCTTACAAATTCAGTTCTTTTGTATGAAAAATGTGGTAATAATTAAACACTACAGGTCATCTTGGATGTTGTTTACAACCATACTAATGAGGCTGATGATAAAAACCCATATACCACATCATTCCGAGGCATAGACAACAAGGTATGCTACATAATAGTTTATGATATTATGATTGCTAATCTATCTTTAGTGACAACCTAATTTTTTAGTTTGTAATATCTAATTCAAAACAAAAGTTATGTGGTATTGATGTTTTGGTTCTTTTTATTTATAGATATATTACATGGTTGATGGTGATGGCCAATTACTGAACTTCTCAGGCTGTGGTAATTTCACCTCCACTACATTATTCTTGAGTTCGAAGTTCTGTTCAGTTTATATAACTTGCTGCTAAAAATTGTGTGTTAATTTTCTTAACAACGAGCAGCAAGTGTAATCAAAATATATTCTTCCAAGTGTAATATATCTACTGTATTACCTAACAAATTCACAATATTTCAAACTATTACCTAATAGCCATTTATTTTCATAACGGTGGGCAGGTAACACATTGAACTGTAACCAACCTGTTGTCATGGAACTCATACTTGACAGCCTAAGGCACTGGTACAGTTTCTGGTTTTTTAATTACTTGCCTCTTCCTGTGTACTATATAAGTTTAGTTTTTAATGAATTTATGTATGCAGTACAATGGTTGTTGATGTAAAATGTTTTAATGAACTAATTAAGGGTTACCGAGTATCATGTGGATGGATTCCGCTTTGACCTGGCGAGTGTTCTTTGTCGGGGAACAGATGGTTCTCCTCTTGATGCTCCCCCACTTATTAGGGTAAGTTAGAAATTCCACTGTCAAAGAGTAAAGCACAATGTTTTACAATTTCATTGATTTCTTATACGTATGCAATGATTTTATTTTATTTTTTAATAAAATGGATCAGGCCATAGCAAAAGATAGTACACTGTCCAGGTGTAAAATTATTGCTGAGCCATGGGATTGTGGAGGCCTATATCTAGTTGGAAAGTTCCCAAACTGGGACAGGTAATAAGACGTATTATATTGGTTTTTTTAAGTATAATTTTAACTATGTAACTTCAGCTTATCAGGAAAACAAGTTATATTTATTGAGAATATGCGAAATAAGAACTCAGCAGTTTCCAATCCTATTTGGAAACAAGGGCTAGGAATGATGTTTTGTTTTTCTATTTACATTTTTATTTGAAAATTACTCATTGTGAACGACTAGAATTAACTTTTGGTAAAAGGAATTGTACTTGCTGTCAACTTAGAATACAGGGATATAAATAAATATCAAATTTACATCCAGAACCCTCTACTTATATTAATATTGACTAATATTCCCCCTCAAGCTAAGGCCGGGTATCGACTCTTAGCTTGGACTTCAGAAAGAGAAAACGTTGAGAAGACAACGGCTTTGTGAAGACATCGGCTATCTGGTCGTTTGTTGAGATAAACTGAACTGATAATTTCCCTTGTGCAACCTTCTCTCTAACAAAGTGAAAATCGACTTCTACGTGCTTTGTACGCACGTGAAAAACTGGATTGGCAGATAAATATGTAGCCCCCAAATTGTCACACCATAATGTTGGAACCGATTTCATTGGAATATGAAGCTCATGTAACAATGTCTCAAGCGAAGTCAATTCTGCAACCGTATCGGCTAATGCCTTGTATTCAGACTTTGTAGATGACCGAGATACAGTTCTCTGCTTTCGTGCAGACCAGCTAACTAAATTAGATCCAAGATATATTGCATATTCCGCCCGTGATCGACGGTCATCTGGGCACTCCATCCCATCTGCATCAGAAAATGCACTCAAAGAGTTGAATGCGGCATCAGTGTACGCAATGTAAGGTGGAGGGATGGAGGACGGGAGATTGAGACAGAGCCATTATTCAAAGTCCCCTGAAGGTAACCGAGAAGCGTTTGACTGCGACAATGGTCGCTAGTAGTGATTGCATGACTTGGCAAAACCCTTATTAACGGCAAAAGTAATGTCGGGTCTTTATAAGGTAACATATTGTAGGGGCGGCCGCCACTTGACGATAGTTAACCGGATCCTCAAAAGGTGCACTGTCACCAGATTGTCACATGAGCGTTAGTGTACCCGGAGATGGGACGGTTTGGAAGGATACAAGTGTGGTCCTGATCTAACAGCTCATTGAATTACTTGTTTTTGTGAGAGAAAATGCCTCCCCTTTAGGTGCCACCATCAACTCCTAGAAATTGACAGGGGCCCCTGTCTTGTACTGGAAAGGAACGACTTACGCTTGACAAACCCCCGTTCGAGAGGTCTGGTTGGTTACCTGCAAAATTACGATGTCATCGACATACACAGGCATATATACATAACGCCATTAGCCGAGTAAATAAATAAAAAGGATCGTTTTAGAGCCCTTAAAACGCCAATCCACATAAGCCTGAGAGAAACTCTGGAACGCAAGGCCGGGTAGGGCCTGTTGAGGCCGTAAATGACTTATGCAGTAACATCCAGGATCAGGCTGGTGAGATCAACAAAAACCCGGTGGCTGTTGTCAGTACCACTGTTTTCTGCCAAAGTCGCGTGCAAGAAGCGTTTTGGACTCGAGTTGTCGGAGGGGCCCTTGTTTATTGACAAAACGCAAAGAGATAGAACACTCCCTGATAGGGGGGATTTCACCACTGGACTAAAAAGTCTCTGTATATCAATTCCTGTTTTGCTTAAAATAAACCCTTTGGCAACCAAGCCGCGTTTGTAGCGCTTAAGTGCACCTGTTTGATCCCGTTTGAGCTTGTAAACCCATTTACAACAACCAATTAACTCCCAGTTTGATCCCGTTTGAGCTTGTAAACCCATTTACAATCAACCACATTAACCCCAAAAGGACGAGGCACAAGTATCCACGTACCATTACGGATAAGTGCCGAATATTCCTCGGCCATAGCTTTACGCCAATGAGAGTCTGAGTTGGCAATAGTAAAGTTTGCTGGTTCGGTGACATTAGAGGTGGAAGTAGTGTAATGTGAAGTAGGGTGAAAGGGTGTAGTTGGCTTAGGATTTTGTCGCAAATTGGATGGGCGAGAGCGATGGGTAGGATTAGATTGTGGTGGAAGAGTGGAAGGTGGCTGTTGGGCGGCCGCCTGTTGGGTAGTGGTGGTAGATTGAGAGTGGCGATATTTATCAAAGGCAGAAGTGGACGGTTGGAGTGGATTTGGTGGATGTGGAGGGCGGCGGCTGTAAGTTTGGGTGGGAAGTGAAGTGGTTGGTGGTGGTGGTATGGGAGAAGGGTCGGTGTTAGTAGGTGGTAGGATATGTGGCTGTGGTGGTGGAGTGGATGTAACAGAAGTGGGAGGTAGAACCGGTTCGGTGGTGGTGGAATTAGGAGGAGGAACGGGATAGGTTGAGAAATAAGGGCTGGAAAAAGAAGAGGTAGAGAGATCAATGGGTTTGATGCGGAATGGAAAAGATGTTTTATGGTAGCGGACATGTCGTGCAATGTACATACTCGTTTTCCGGATCAAAGCAACGATACCCGTGATGGGATGTACTATATCCAAGGAAGATGCATGGTGTGGAACAGAAATCCATCTTGTTAGGATTGTATGGTCTCAAATAAGGGTAACACGGGCACCCGAAAACTCGTAAGAAGGAAAAATCAGGTTTCCGTTTAAACACAAGTTTAAACGGGGAAATGGCTGAGTTGGCACATGATGGCATCCAGTTAATGAGGTAAACTGCCGTTTCATAAGCAAAATGCCAGAAATGTTTTGGAACATTGGATTGTGCCATGAGGGTGAGACCGGTCTCAACAACGTGTCGATGACGACGTTCCATGACACCGTTTTGTTCACTGGTGTGAGGACACGAAAGACGATCGCTGATGCTAATTATGGAGAAAAAATGAGAAAGATTTCTAAACTCACCACCCCAATCAGTTTGAACACATTTTATTTTTGATGTAAACTGTCGTTCTACCATGGTAACAAAACGTTTAAACACCTTAAACACATCAGATTTACGCTATAAAGGGAATAACCACATAAACTTTGAATAATGATCAACACATAATAAGAAATAATTGTGACCATCAAAGGAGGTGACCGGTGCCGGTCCCCAAACATCATAGAATATTAAATCTAGAATATGACTGCTTTTATATTCAGAAGATAGTAATGAAGTTTTGAAGATTTCCCAACAGAACAAGAATTACAGTATAAATCAAATGTTTTATTAGAAATAGGTAAACAATACTTAGATAACATAGTCTAAAAAAGTTGATGGTGTGGATGCCCTAAGCGTTGATGCCATGTGGTAGTAGACGCACAAGAGGTTGAAAAAGCAACTTTAGGAACCAGTTGAGCGAGAGGAAGATTGATAGAGTAGAGACCACTGTCACTTGGACCCGTGAGGAGGGTAATGTGTGTAAACTTGTCATTCACAGCAAAAAAAGTGGAATGAAATTCAAAATAAACATTGTTATCATGGCAAACTTTTGAACAGAAAGAAGATTCGTTTGATTTGAGGAGAATGAAGAATGTTGGTTAAGGAAAAAGTTTTGTTTGGTGAATAATAACAAGAGGAACCAATATGTAAAATGGGTAAGGCTGTACCATTACCAACATGCAGACTATCATCACCGTAGTAAGGCTCGACATTGTCAAATCCGGACAGATCTTGTGTTACGTGGTTGCTTGAGCCGGTGTCCGAAATCCACGAAGTAGATGCTTGTGAGCGGTAGTCAACATAATTAGCAGAAGTTTGTCTTGTCCGGAGAGTGGATGGGTCACGATTTGGACATTGTAACGGGATATGACCTATTCCACACCTGTTACACGTCCCATACACCGTATTTTGGTTCGAGGCCCAACTAAATTGACCTGAACTCCGATTTCCTCCCCCTCCTTGATTACGATTGTAACTGTGGTTTTGAGCACGCCCACCGCGGCCGCGGTTGGAATGTCCACCCCGGCCTCGGCTGTTATTTCGTGTTCGGTTGGTGTAATAGGCTTGCGGGGATTGTTGGGGTGATGCCAAGGTGGGCTGCAGCTGTAAACCCAATTTGCTGACCAATTGTTGAAGGGTTTGCATCACTTGTGGTTGAACAGAAGAATTTCCAGCAGTTGTAGAGGTTGTAAAAGCTTGGGTTGGAGCAATTTCTGGGATCGTTTTCCTAGTCATGAAGTCGTGATCAGCAAGTAAACTATAGAGTTCATTAAAAGCTGTCAGGAATTGCCTAGCAAGCACATTGGATTTGAGGGAGTTGTACTCTTCACGAAGTTCGGAGAGAACAAGCATAACAATATCTTTTTCTGGCATCGGTGCTCCAATATTGGCCAGGGCATCTGAATACTCCTGGGCCCTAGTAAGATAGGCTGCAGATGTCTCGTTTTCCTTCATCATAATCTTCAGAAGTTGTGTTCTCAAGGTGAATTCCCATGAAGAAGTGTGTGGAGCATAAGCATGTTCAAGGGACAACCACAAATCACGAGAGGTCTCCCCTTGAACATGCTGAAACAAGGATTCTGATATAGTGGACATGAGTAACATCCGGACGTGAGCATCATTGGATACCCAAGCCGTATGGCTAGGGTTAGGGATCTCAGCAGCAGCAACATCAGCCTGCCCAGGTGTGTTGGTTGTCTTAATAACAGAAGGTGGACATGGTAGAGTGCCTTCAACATAGCCGAACAGGCCATTGGTAACAAGAAACGGCTTGATCATGGCTTTCCAATGACTGTAGTTGGTAGGAGTTAACATGAACCCAAACTTGTGTGAGTTATGGGCTGTCTTCTCGGCAGAAGTGAAGGTAGGAAGAGGATCTGTTGTGATCGCCATATGTAACAGAAGGTTTTTGTTCAAAAAAAAGAAGAAGAAGAATAGGGATTGTGATCGGAAGTTGTGTTCCGGTGATAACAGGTGGCGGCAAGAGAGACTAGGGTTTTCTAGCTCTGATACCAAATTAACTTTGGTAAAAGGAATTGGGATGTCAACTTAGAATACAAGGATATAAATAAATATCAAATTTACATCCAGAAGCCTCTACTTATATTAATATATAATATTGACTAATAACTAGTGTTTTTAGTATTTTCAAAATAATGGTGGTCAATTTGCAATGAAATTTCAAGTACTATTGCTTAATAAGTGAATCACTATTGTGTCTTTGATTTCTTGTCTTTAATTGCTAGGTGGGCTGAATGGAATGGGATGTATCGTGATGATATAAGAAGATTTATAAAAGTAAGTGAACGCGTAAACCTACAAAGTCATGAGCCTTTTACTATTTTTTTACGGGAATTGCTAAAGGTCAAGGGTATTTGTCTTTCTAATGTACTTGATCAAAGTATAGGGTGACATTGGTATGAAGGGAAAATTTGCAACTCGAGTTGCTGGTTCTGCCGATTTATACAAAGTAAGTTCTTCAACTAGTGGATATCTTTTTGACTTTTAAACATATTGACTAATAGCATTTAAATGTCATCTGCTCTATAGGTAAACAAACGCAAGCCATACCATGGAGTCAATTTCGTTATAGCACATGATGGATTTACTCTATATGACCTCGTGTCATATAATTATAAGGTATTAAAGTGAAATTACTTTTTAACTCCGTGATCTTGAGGATATTTACCTACCATCTTGTATGTTGTTATTAGCACAATGATGCTAATGGAGAAAATGGTAATGATGGAAGCAATGATAACCTTAGCTGGAATTGTGGGTATGAAGGTAATTCTCAGAACACTCTTTCTCAATATTTCTAATGCTTTTGTTAATTATAATTAAAAAAAAGTCTTTGTTTGATTTGGAAAAATATTGCTATCGAAGGGTTTAAGCTAGAGTTGGCACTTTCGACCCATTTACTTGTGATTGTGTCGGATCCGTGTTATGTTTTATCTCAAACGACAAAAGGGTTAAACAAACAAAAAAAACAAAACAAAACAAAAAGGAACAGTTGAAATGAGTCAAACCAGCCGATAGTTGCGTGAAAGTAGCATTAATGCATAAATCTCCTAATCGTTGTATTAATAATTACTCTGCAACTTTTCTAATCGTAATTGACAGTGAAACTATTACTCATCCTGAGCCAAATCTGTTTTGACTTGTTACCTAACCTGCCTTCCATTTTTTGCCACCCTAGGCTTAAGAATATGTATTGAGTTCTCTTCATTTTGTATCTATTTAACAGGCGAAACATCAGATGTCAATATCAAAGCCCTACGTTTTCGGCAGATGAAGAATTTTCATTTGGCTCTAATGGTATCTCAGGTAATCACAAGAATTACTTCTTGCAAACATGCAGTTGATATATGTTAAACATAATGATGTGGCTTATATATTGTTTTCTAGTTTATTTAGTTTTTTTTTCATAGCTCATCTAGTTTCATTTTGTTGTCTTGTATCCTATAAAGTAATTCAGTGAAGTATAATTCCCCCTGTTAATTACATAGCAGTAGATGTGTACCCACTTGAAGCGTAACTATACACGAATTAGGACTCCAGTTGTAGTCGGCTTTGCTGAAACCCTAGTCAATGTCGTCGAAATCCATATGACGGGGAAATGTTTGTCCAGTTCTGCCTCCTTCCAAGGAATCTCCGTTTGTGATATTATTTCCACAAAACAATAGACGCTAGTCCGTCGCTACTATAGCATGAGAAAATTTGTTGTCCCCTATCACATCACTAGTTTCCTTTCACTGCCAACATGGTGGGATTCCCAATTTCTTATCTTTGCTGGAACCCTCTTTTCCTGTCGCATGTTTTGCTTTAGGTACCATTGGCACAACCATCACCTGTGGTTTCTTTCATCACCACTTGGTGTTTGTTAATGTTCATATGTGGTTACCGTTCATACATACAATTCATGATTTCTACTCTTTTCAATTTGGTTCGTGTGCTATACATATATTGTTCGTCAGGGTATTGTTTCGAGTTCCATATACGAGATACTCTAGTTATGTTTTTCTATTCTTCAGACTTCTTATTCATAAGTTCACTATCACAAGCATGGGTTTCCAGTCAACCAGGAAAACCCTATTACGTGGATACTGTAAGAAGGTAAAAGACTGAATGAATATAATTGATAGGTTTGATTACATTACATAGAGTTTATAATAAAACCTTAAAAACCTAACCCGGCCTGTGGGCCGTAATACTAATAATAATATAGTCTGATACTCCCCCGAAGTTAGAATGGTAGAGAATCAGACTCATAGACTAAAAACAATAATAAAAAATAAACATAAAACAAAGAACAATTAAAAATCATTTCGATCTCGGTTCTTGATTTGTAAGTCCAACATCCATTCTTAAGAAAATCCACGAGCTGCTTTTATTTTGCCCAAATAATAATCCATATTCTTTTAGAAGTAGTGATCCTGAAGTGTTGCAAAGGGTGTGGTGGAGGACCGTAGTCCTACAAAGAAGCGGCGGTGCGACCGTGGTCAGGTGGCGGCTAGGCATAGTGACAAAATTGTAGGATCCCTGAAGCTGAGATTAGGATTACTTGGCTTGAGTTCGGTCTAAGGTGTTCCCATGTTTTGGTCCATTGTCCCCGGAATGACCAACATGATTTGTATCCCAATGAAACAGGAAAAAGAAAAGTAAAGAAAACAAATGGACACCCGGAGACCGTGGTCGTGCGGTAGTGTGTCATGCCGAAGGCCAGTGATCGTGGTTAGGCGGCGATCTCCAATGGCAGCGGACCGTGATCACAAAAAAAAAAAACTAAGAAGATGGGATAGCAAATCTAGAACAAGAGATATGACCAAACAACATTAAACAGAACCGAGGCACAATCGAAAACTCGTCGAAACAATAAAACCAACTGGATAGATTTGATCGTCCCTGAATGCCAACCGAAACATGAAATACCGACAGGATAATGAGGATTAACGTGCCTACACGCAGCGGTAGAAGGCGCCGCGTGTAGGCACAGTTCAGTAGCGGCTTTATGCTGTTGGCTAAACAGACATCGGCGGTTTCGTTGGTGTGGTGGTGAAGCATAACACTATAGATGAAAAAGATTTAGGATAAGTGGCTTGAATCTAGTATCGAGACGGGTCTTTATTAGAGAACTAAAAGAAAAACAAAGAGCACGGATAGGGTGGCGGCGGTGGCGGCATGCCGTCTTATCTAGGGTTTGAACGTGTGGTGATGGCTTGGGTTTGTACTTTTATGGTGGTGCCGTGAAGGTGGTAGAGAGCCTACGGTGGCTCTGATACAATGTAAGAAGGTAAAAGGCTAAATGAATATTACTGATAGGTTTGGTTACATTATATAAAGTTCACAATGAAACCTTAAAAACCTAACCGGGTTCGTTGGCTCATACTAATAACCCTAATAATAATAATATAGTTTCTTTCATCATCACTTGTTTGTTAATGTTCATATGTGGTTACCGTTCATACATACAATTCATTAATTCTACTATTTTCCATTCTGTTTAGTGTGCTATACATATACAGTTCGCCAGGGTATTGTTTCAAGTTCCATATTCGAGATACTCTAGTTATGTTTTTCTATATAAGTTCACTATTCACAAGCATGGGTTTCCAGTCAGTCATGAAGACCCCTACTACGTGGATACCTTCTCAACAATTAACTAGTGTTACCCTATACTGCTATTTATGCTGGAATGTATGCACCATATTCGCTAGATACCCCACAATCTATGTTTTGGATTATGCATTCTGAGGAGGAGCAGTTAATTAGTTTTATGAAAGTATGGAGTTCACAAAATATTTCATGAAAGATGGTCTTTCTGTTGCCCAACTAGTATATGGTCTTTGATTGTTTGAGGAGTATAACGAACATTTTTAACTTTAAGAGGTGTGGTTGGTTTGGTAAGGGTGGTGTGTTCAGATCCATAGATTGGCACGCGGTTACCATAACCAATGAAAATATATTTAACAGGACAATTAGCATGAGAATCAGAGAGGATACATGGGTACTCCTTGATGTTAGATGAAGCCTATGTGTCCATGTACCATTGGTCTGAAATACCCCCCGTGTCATCAATATTCATAGCTTGGAATGCCTTCCCAAGTTGAGTAGGGTCCATCGGTCGAGGGCCTGACGCTTTTTGCGTTTGAGTTGGGCATGGATGAGGTGGATTAGACATGGCGGGTCAGATGGTGGATGGGCTAGTGGGCCGTAAGGCAAGGGAGGAAGCTTGGTATGCTTTGTCAGGTTGGAGCAGGGGGTGGCAACATCCACGGGCTTCCAGCTTGCCACCAATTAGGCCAGAAGGGAGGGGATAGGTCACGTGGGCTGTCCAGACCCACATGAAGGAGATCCCGGTTGGGCCTGGAAGCTTCGGTTTCTGGACTAATGGTTGGATGAGAGGCGGTTAGGCTGGTGGCCACCATTTCCTAATTGGTTGGGTGCGGTGATGGGTGGGCCGTGGGTGAAGGTTGGTCATTGGTAGCAGCCATGATCGTAGGAGAGGCCAAGGATTCGCGTGCACTTTGACGTTGCTCCAGTTGTAACATGCTGTAGGTGGTTCCAAGAGTGGGTATTTGTTGAGTGATGAATGATGCAATGATATCATACTTGGGTGGTGGGCCCCGAACAAGCTGTAGGACAGGGCGTTGTGGGAACACAGGGTTGTCAACATCAGTAAATTGAGTGGCTATCTGAGGCATTGACAGTACGCGTAAGAGAAGCAATGGACTTGAGGGTGAGAGTGGTGAGTTCATGCTGAAGAATGAGTGCCCGAGAACCTTTTGTTATATTAAAAAAAGATCTATGTGATACGCAACCAGGCTTCATAAGCAGTCGAATCGGGCTCAAGAACACGAGCGAGTAAGTCATCGGAAAGGGTTGTGTAGATCCATTGCAAGCCAATGACTTCAATCTCTATCCACAAGTCGTGATTAGGATCCTGGATCCGTGTGTCAGGTGGTGGATGGTGCCATTGATATGCTCTATGACTTTGTAACCTCGAGCATTGTAGTTGAAAGAATTTTACCATGAAGAGTAAGAAACTTTGGTGCTGTCATGAGACGTACTTTATTCTAGATGTTGGTGATTGTGTAAACAAGGTGACGGGAGTTCATCTTGGAACCGAGGGCTTCGGGCTGTTTACTCTCGGTATCTTTGTCCATGGTTGAATGAATCTGCGGTGGCCTTGGGATCTAGGGTAGCTGGAGAAAAATTATGGGCTGGCGGAGGCGACAAGCTCGTGGCTTGTGGTGGCAATGGTGAAGTGTTACCGGTAGAGATCTAGGGTTACCTCTGATATCATGATAATGGTTAAATCTCTAATGATTTTCCATTCTTTTAAAAGAGTATATATACAATACAACTGAATGATACATTAAGGGAAAAGATAAATACAAATTACAAAAGGATTTATCTCCTAATTTAAATACATCAAATAATATCTAAACCATAGATATATATGTACATGTTAATAAATGGAATGTGGGGTACATTGACTCGCATGAGAATTTCTTGCTTGAGTAATATTGTGGCTGACGTGGATTTAGAAAATAAGCAACTCATTTGCATGGAATTAAACACACCCAGCTTACCATAATGGGTCTTTTAATTCTACTGACATGTGGGTTGATAGATGTAGTGAACGGGTCGTTGACCCGACATACAACACAGGGCACCCCCTGCATTTTACCATTACCAGTACCAATTAGTTTATTTCTTCAAGCAACGTCTAGCATCCTTAGCTGTGTTTACTGAGTCTGAATTTCCTTTGCAACTTCGATTATCATCAGGACCCCTCGCTTCAATTTCACTCACCAAACTCTGCTCTCAAATCACATTTATCCCGCTTTCACCAATTACCAATAGATTTTCAACCACTTAACTTGTTTATGATTTGGGAGTGGACTTATTTGTGTGTGTATTTATACCTGGGTGCGTATGTATGTGTACCTGTGTGTGTGATATGTAAATAATAATGAGGCCAAGTTTATTTAGCTCGTATATATATAAAAATTAGGTGGAGTCTGTTTAATCTCCTAACAATTCTTTCTTTATTGACTCTTTCAAATGAAACTGGAACACCAATTCTGATGGACCCAACGTTCCCAGAGCGGTAATGAACAGAGAATCTGGATGCCATTTTGGCAAACTCCATAGATTCCCGGAGAGCAAATGAATGTCAATTCATAACGCTATTTTTTGTGAATCAAAATGTTAACCAACTTTTTCTGAAATGCATTGATTCAGAACCCATGATCTGGGACGTTGATAATTATTCAACTTTTAGTTTCCTTTTGTTGCCTTGTTTTACAAATTGAGGTCATCACCTCACAACTAGTACATTAAAATATATTTCCTAAAATTTGATATCAGTACTTAACAAAATCATAGTGGTTATTTATATTGTGGTTTTCTTTGCGTTATATAATACTTGCTATACCTGTTGGTATAACTTTTGATTTTCCACAGAAGTAAGATATTTTGTTATTCAGTTTAAAAATCTAAGTTGTTTGTTTGACATTTAAAGTAAAATGATTTTCTTGATTTAAATATTTGGTGCCATTCAATAATATTTATGCTTCATGTGTCTCCTACTGGTAGGGTGTACCAATGATGCTAATGGGAGATGAGTATGGTCATACTCGCAATGGAAATAACAATAGCTATGGACATGATACTGCTATAAACCACTTTCAATGGGGACAAGTATGTGCTTTTAGTTTCCATTTATGATGCCTCATCCTAGAAATAGTGATATTTAATAATTGAACCTTTGACTTTTACTTTGACCCATTAGTTGGATGCAAGGAAGAAAGATTGCTTCAGATTTTTTGCTGAAGTGATCAAGTTTCGTCAAAAGCATCGTGTATTCAGACAAGAAAATTTTATCGGCAATGTAAGTTTTATTCTTCAGCCTTCCTGTGATAGTAAGTAAATAAGTAACTTCATGGGACATGTTGAAGGTTGCTATCATGTATCATGTTTTAGATGTTTTTGTTTTGCGACTAAAATTATCAAACACTTTTCCCAACTGCAGAAGGAGATAACATGGCACGAAGACAACTGGGATAACCATGAGAGCAAATTTATCGCATTCACGTAAGTGTTATATAACACTTTTTTCTTAAGCATCTGTATAACACTCTTTTTTCTTAAGCATCTGTTAATCTGACATCGACTTAATTTCTGTTTTATGTGAAAACCAGAACACCCAAGTCAAACTTTCAATATACATAATAGTAGGTTGACATTTGAAAGTCATAAGTAAAACACAACATCTGACCGTTATACTAACCAATAGTATCCACTTTTTCTACAAGAAGCTTGCGGATTTGGTTTATGTTACTTGGGTGGATACTTTCCCCAAGGCCACCTATCCTGAATTGCTCTCACCGGGCACACCTAACTATAGAGTTTTCATATCAACAACCAATGCACCCAAAACATGTGGTTTTTTTAGTCTGGCTCTCTTATGTGGTGATGTATGCTTTGCGTGTCACACAAACTAGTAATTTAATCGTAACCTGTTTTATTTAAAATTAGATGCACTTTAATCATAAATTCAGACAAGTGGTATTTAGCGATAACTTGTTTAAACAGGCTTCATGATAGCGATGAAGGGGACATCTACTTAGCATTCAACGCACACGACTATTTTGTTAAAGTTCCAATCCCTTCACCACCTCAAAAACTACATTGGTTCCGAGTGGTTAGTTTTTGTGATTATGTTAGTTGGTCTCTACTTACATTTAAACCTAAAAATCTGGAAGCTCGTCTTATATATTATTCTCAAGTGTTAGCATATAAAAAATATTTTCTTGATACAGGTTGACACTAATCTCGAATCTCCAAATGATATTATCCCCGAGGGTGTCGCTGGCATTGTGGATACATATAATGTTGCTCCATACTCGTCTATTCTTCTTCATGCAAAGCCATAATTACGATTAAAGAAGATGTTTATAGCTCAAGGTGGGATGTTGGCCAATAATGTAGATTTGGATAACACTAAAATACTTGTTGGTATGACATGAAGACATGCACAAAACTTATATACGAGAATACATTTGTTGTCACATATGCATCCACACTGGACTCCATATTGTTATGATCGACTTATATGACATGTATGTATTGACTATTGAACCGGTTCTAACATGTTTGTTTTATTTATTTATTTTTTAACTTACTAGCTTTAGTAAACCCGTGTTTTACACGGGTTGAATAAAAAAATATTAATATGATAAATTTATTAATTATAAGATATGATATGACTGAAATAATAAAACAGTGATATCAACCTTTTAAAATTTTGTTTTAATTTAAAATAAACATTTTGTTTTAAAACAAACCGTATAAAAATGTCATTTTAAAAAATTTTCTTATTACACCTCCCAATTTTGATTATTTGTTGTTTTTAAAAAATTGACTTTTTAAAAATATCAGTTTATGTAGAAATAACCTTAATAAATAGATATCTTTCATAATTTATTAAATATTAAAAAGTATTAAAATAATATTATTAGTAATTAAGGTAATTATTTAATAGGAGAGAGATGCGAGAAAATTTTGATAAGAATGATTGTGGTGCTGACACGTGACATCTCATTTACCTTTTTATTAGAGTAGTAAGATAAGATAAGATAAGATAAGGTTTTTATTTTTATTTTTTATAATATAGGATGGATGTTCTCTCAAACCGAGAGACAAGGCCCTTCTAATATGTTTATATTGGCAATAAAAGCGATCGAGACCATCAACAAAAGAATAAATAACCTTTCTCAATCTATTGGCAAGAAGTTTTAAGGTTACTTTTAATATAGGGATAACTTTACACTTAGAGAACAATAATTATATCTTAAAAGTGTTCTAATTATGTTACTCGAGTTTAAAAAAAGATTCTAATCCTCTAATCAAGGCACACAATTTTTATATTTTATTTAAATTATAAGTTTTAATATTTTTTTAGTATGTTTTTATTTTAAGTAGGATTTTCTTTTCTTTTTTCTTTTATGTTAATCTGGAGTGGTGATGTAGATTTTAGGTTTTTTTTTATTTTTAATATAATTAACAAGTGTTTTTTTTATTTTTTTTCAATATAATTTCATATATCGAAAATCCAACCACCACATCTTCTTCATTTCTTTTTTGACACATAAAACCTGATAATGATTTGATTTGATTGTTTAATAACTTAATTGGAGCAAAATATGTATAAGTTATCTAATAGGAAAAGTATTGAAACTTTTGACTACCAATTTGTAACAATTTTCTTAAATAGCATCAATCAAGCTAACGGGTCCACATTCTAAAAAAGATAAAAGGATGTAATTTCTTCGGGATTAAGGCAATTAAAAGAAGAGTTGCATCTTAAACTTATATCATGCCTTATAGAATCCATAACATTCTTCACCTTTGAGAAGGCTTCAAAACTTTTTAATGAACTTAAATGTGAATCCATTCACACCATATCAAACTATTTTGATAAGTGACTACTCAAACTATTTTTATAAAGTTAAAAGAGTCTCTTGAGACCACCACCAGAAAATCCGACCTTCTCATATTATACTAATGCTTAAAAGCAAAGGTCGATGAGTTGATGACCAATGAGATCGAGCCACCCGACTTTGCTTTTAAGATATATATATGCTTTGTTTAGCTAGCACAGTCGGTTAGGTGCATTGGCTTTAAGTTGGGGTTGCTTGGTTCGAGCCTTTGAGCCTCATTTTTAATTCTTCTGTTTTTTTCTTCTTCCTCCCAACTCCCAAAACAATTAATTATTTTATGTCATCCCAACTCCTAAGAACATTTAATTAATTCAAAAGATATTTTTAACAATTTACAACATTTTATTATCTTAAAAAGGAAGGTTAAACTCTCACCCTTCAACTTTTGAATTTTATATTTTTAAACTTCTATAATTTTTAAAGTTTATAAAATGTCACTTTGACGTTAAAAAGCTCTAGATTTACCTTCTGTATATTTTTACATAGAAAAAAAAATTTCTTATTTTTATGTATGTGTCGGTATACCGTCTATGTTTTTATGTAATTCTTTTTCGGAAAACAAGTCAGATAAATATAAATTTTGAGTTTGTTTATGTTTCGATGTAACTTTTGTTCGGAAACGAATCAGGTAAAATATAATACGTTAGCATAATTTTGATTACCGTACATTCTGACACAAATTTAGTTTGGAAACGAGTTAAGACGATTGTAGTTTATACTTTATCACGCCATATACGTTGTTACACACATGCTAATTTTTATGTACGTTTAATGCATTTTCATTTGACAATATAAATTCAAATTACTCTAAGTTTCAACGTATATTTAGTTCAAAAATGAGCCGGGTCGACTGTAGTCTATAGTTTATCATGTCACGTACGGTACCACCACAACATGCGACGGATAAGAAAACTAGTTTATTTTTAAAAAATCACGTCATGAATTCCTCCTCAAGTAGTATTAGAGTTTATGACTTTGTGAAAAATAAAAGAACCACTATTCTCGTCCACATCAATTGCGCATTTTATGGAAGAATTTTTAATAACGTTGTTTTCTTTTCAAATCCCACTCCACTTCTGGTTTTCTCAACTTCTGTTTGCTCCAATCTTTCTAAATTAGTAAACCATTTTTGGCTAAAGATTACAAAGAGTGTAATTTTTGGACCGCAGCATCATGGAGAATAGTATCATTTCTCCATTAATCCACTGGTTTTAGTGATCCTATATTACACGAGTCGAATAAAAATTTATTAATTATAAAATGATAATTAAGTTAAGATATGAATCTTTCTTATTATAATTAGAATGAAAATTTTGTTTGAAAACAAACCTTCCAATAAAATATAATTTTTAAAAACTTTTTATTGTAACTTCCAATTTTAATTATCTTTTGTTTATAAAAATTTTACTTTTGTAAAAATCTCAGTTTTAAAATATTTTATATTTTAATTTAAAAATTGATGTTTTCAAAAATGTTCTTATTTTATAAAATATTATTTATTTAGAAATAACATTAACAAAAAGATATTTTTCTTAATTTATTAAAACTATTTTAATCTGAAAAAGAATTAAATAATATTATTAGTAATTAATGTGATTTTTCAATAGAAGAAAAAAGTGAGAAAAATTTGATGAGGATGAATACGGTGTGATCATGTGTCTTTTCTAATTACTTTTTTATTAAAGTAGGTAAATTGTTAATTTGATAGATGCCTTGATGTTCTATAGTTAGTGAGCAAGCGTTTTATCAGGAGCAAATAAATGAAATAAAGGAAGAA
Organism: Flaveria ramosissima; assembly: GCA_025215565.1. Taxonomy (NCBI): domain Eukaryota; kingdom Viridiplantae; phylum Streptophyta; class Magnoliopsida; order Asterales; family Asteraceae; genus Flaveria; species Flaveria ramosissima. The sequence goes on along the minus strand of CM046035.1, from coordinate 56,013,127 downwards.
CCAATCTGTTGAGACCACATCAGGGACACCTTAATTACACCTACTCTTAGTAACCAAGAATTGAAGAATTTAAATGGTAATAGTAGACCAAAGACTTAACTTTGGGGTCACAAGAACAAGCGGAGAGTGATCCAAGTGCTTTTGAGGAAGAGCACACAAACAAGCATTTAATAAAACTATCACATGCCAAGATGTGACCTAATTCTCATCTTAGACCCAACATTAGATATGTAGGTGAATTCACTTGCGCAAGCTTAATGGGTGGAATAATTAAAAGCAATATCTACGGGCATGCAAAAATTTGAATTAAGAACCTGAAAGAGCTCCTAAGTTGATTAAAATCACTAAGAAAATGGCCAAATGTCATGATAATATGATTTTAGTTGTAGTAGGTCACGTGAAAAGGATCTTTTTATTTGTATAGAATTGTGAGGGGCATAAGCATTAGCAATGTATAACAAAATAGAGATGTTGAGATATGGATTAAAGTTACAAGGACTGAAATTTACCATTTGCTGATATTTCAAATTAAAGGGGTTATCATAGACTCATTATAACTTTGGGACTAAACTTGTAAATGCTAATTCATGTTAGTCATTAAAGTCTAGTTAGTTGGTTAGGAGTTAGTCTTGTTAATTGTTTTTGTTCAGCTCTAGATTTAATTGTTCCTATGTTATGGATTTCTTTATTTCCTTTGTAATATTTGCTTGTTCATAAATGAAAGTGCAGTAGAGAGTGTTCAATTATGTGTGTTTTAATTTAAATTCTTAATTCGAGTTTCAATTCAATAATAAGTATCAAAGGCTCGTTATGGCTCGGATTGAAATCAAAGATCTGCTTGATTAAAGGGAAATCGATGATCACAAATGGTGTCTACAAAGTTCAAATTAAAGAAATTCGATCGCAGAAAAGACTTTTGCTTATGGTGATTAAGAACGTGAGCACTTCTGGTACATCAAGGAGTTGTTGATGATCTCAAGAATGGTGAAGCCTTCATACCAGCAGATGCGAGTGAGAAGGAGAAGAAAGACATTTAAGATAAGTGGAAGGATATGATGGAGAAGGCACACAGTATGATAATTTTAAGCCTAGGGGACTGGGTGTTAAGAGATGTCTCAGAGGACCAAAGGAGACAACTGCAGGAAGAATTTGGTCTAAGCTAGAAAACCACTACATGACCAAATCACTTGCTAATATACTCTATCTAAAAATACAACCGTATATATTCCATATGACATCAAAAACAACTATTGAAGATCATATAGATGGATTCAATAAGTTAGTGTTTGATTTGGGTATCATTGATATCATATGGAGGAAGAATACCAAGTAGTGATATTCCTGACTTCATTGCCGCATTCATATGAGCATTTTGTGGACACCCTTATGAATGGAACGAAACATTAACTATGCAAGAAGTCTGTTCACAATAAACTTGGGAGAATTAAAGAAGACATCTAAGGGTTAAGATGAAACAAGCAGCAGTGGGTTGATGGTTAGAGTAAGAACTTATCAAAGAAGCTACAAGCCTAAGAATGAACATAGATCCAAGTCAAGGTTCAAAATAAGATGTTACATATGTAATTCAAAGAATCATCTTAAAAGAGAATGCCTAGAAAGGAATAACAAGAAGACCGAAGGTGGTAATGTTAAGAATCAAGGGAACACGTCTCCTGAAAGTTGCATTGATGGATATAAAAGTTTAGAGGTGTTAATAGTGTCAAAAACAACTAATGGTGAGTCTTGGGTTATGGATTCAGGTTGCTCCAATCATATGAGTCCACACATGAAGTTCTGTAAAGATTTAAGAAAGAGGACCCTGATAGTGTGAAGTTGGGTGATGATAGGCCTTACCAAATAAAAGGTTGTGGTATTGTTAATTTGAAAATGGAGAAGGAAACATCAGTGGAATTACACAATGTAAGGCACATTCCTCAATTAACTAAAAATTTGATATCCTTAGGAATATTTGAACAAGAAGAATTAACTATTAGTTTGAGATAAGGTAAAGCCAATGTTGTGAATGGTCCATGGATGTTGTATCTGGCACAAGAAATAGAAATTATTTGTACATATTAGATGGTCAGGCGTTGAATAGAAGGCTTGGTCATATGAATTAATTTGTACATGCTACTATGGTAGTTCATCACTCATAGAGGATCATAAAGATAACTATGCCATGTTGTTGCATAGTAGGCTTGGTCATATGAGTGGTCAAGGGCTGACTAAATTGAAGCAACAAAAGGTCTTAAGCTCCTTATAATTGTGAATTTGGGTTCCTTGACCATTGCATAATGGGCAAGGCTCATAGGATTAATTTGCAAAAGGAGTTCATTACTAGTAAAGGATGTTATTAAAATTTCTATTTGTCATTGATGATTACTCCAAAAGACTTTGGGTGTTTGTTTTTTAACACAAACATGAGGCATTCTTAAAGTTTGAATAATGGAAAGTTATGGTTGAGACTTAAACTGTAAGGAAGGTAAAGAAGCTCAATATAGACAATGGCCTTGAGTTTGCAATGATGAGTTCACTCAGTTGTGTAAAGAGCAGAGCATGACTGGACATTTGATAGTACTAGGAACACCTCAGCAAAATTAGTTGGTGAAAAGAATAAACCAAACCTTCTTGGATAAAGTAAGTTGTATGCTATATAGAGTGGACTACCAAGGAGGTTTTGGGAAGAAACATTATCTACAATAGCATATCCGATAAACATGTCACCTTCATTAGCACTTAGCATGATGGCTCCAATGGAAAAATGGTCAGTAGTCAAGACTAACTATGAAAGATTAAAGGCATTTGATTCTCAGGCAATGCACATGTAAAGCATGACATATTAGAACTAAGAGTAGTAAAGTGTATCTTCCTTGGGTATCTTGAAGAGGTGAAGTGATATGTATTATGAAGGATAGATAGTGCTAGTTGTTGGATTGGGTGAAAACAAGAGCATCTATAAATCAATAGTTAGTAGATGTGAAATCTCTATTAACTACTAATAACAAACACACAATAACAATACTTGAATATGAATAACACAGTTGAGATTCTTTTAAAGTATTCTTCACCTTATTATATTGAAAATGATTACAATAGCAAACAAGAAAGCAATATTGCTAAAATAGCTAACCTCAAAACTATACAAGTGTGAGATATTTATACTATGAAAGCTAAACATTAGAATCAATCTTGATCGTATATTCTAAGTTGGGATCAATAGCATGTTATAGCCTTTGATCTTATAAATAATGGCATATGATGAATGTGTAATACTAATGGATACAAATATTTGTACAAAATAGACAAGAAATAACAATTGCAGATCTTCACAGCTATAGGCTTATGGCTGCACCACGACTCTTTTGCATGAATCTTCTTGTATTCAAAATCTGCTTATCAGTAGACACAAATTGATGATCAGTAAAATGCAGTGTATCTAATGATACACAAAATCATCAGCTAATGTTTTCAGCAGGAAACTTCAGTAACATTTTGGACTTGCTAAGCAGAAGTTGGTTTTGGTGTGTTATTCAATTGTTTTAAGTAGCTTCATCCTTTTCATATCTCAATAATATGCCGAAGGTACTTTCAGTAAAGATTTACCTTTAATGAGAACATACCTTATAATGATGTAATAAAGGGTTGTAAAGGAAACCAATGATGATCAAAAGCAGTCTATTTAGGGAAATTAGGTTGAGGTGGAGCCTAAGGTTGAAGAACTTTTACAAGGCAGTGACCAACCTATTGAAGATACTATAGTTGAATCTAGTTCCTACGGGTTTAGCTAAAGATAGATCAAAAAGGAAGATATTACCACCTTCACGGTTGATGTTATCTAAGGACATTTTAGCATTTGTCTTCATGGCTATTGAACATGAAAGCATGGAAGAACCTTTGACTTTTAAGGAGGATGCATCAATAGTAAATAAAGAAAAATGGATCGATGATATGATAGATGAGATGAATTATCTTTATAAGAATGAAGCATGGGTGTTGGTAGATAGGCCAACAGATCAGCAATTGGTAAAATGCCTAGTGGTTATACAAATTGAAAGAAAGTGTGCAAGGTGGTATGCCTAGATTCAATGCTAGTCTAGTATCTAAGGGTTTCTCTCATAAAGTAGGAGTGGACTATAATAAGATCTTCTCACCTATAATCAAGCACACTTCAATTAGAGTTATGATGGCATTGATAGCTTATCATGATTATGAGCTGGAATGTTGGATGTAAAAGCATCTTTTCTACATGGTACCTTTGATGAAACAATATACATGAAGCAAGAACCAGGTTTTGAGGTGGAAGATCAAGAGGAGAAAGTTTATTTCTCAAAAGATCACTCTATGGCCTTAAACAATCTCTTAGACAGTGATACTTTAGGTTTGATGATTACATAGTTAATCAAGGTTTTAAGAAAGGTTGTTATGAAAACTGTGTATATTTTAAGAATATTTAGTAGGGAAGTTTGTTTATCTTTTGTTATATGTGGATGATATGCTAGTCGCTTGCAGAAGAGATGAAACAAAGGCTACCAAAGATTTATTAATGGGTAAGTTTGAAATGAAGGAGCTAGGTGATGGCAAGAAAATTCCAGGCATAGAGATACATAGAGATGGAAAGATGGGGCAACTGACGTTGATTTGTCTAGTTTCAATTCAACAAGAGAAACAAAAAATCAAGCTGAAATCAACAAAAAATGATTGTCTTGGACCAATCTCTAAAATAAAATAATCTCAATCGCATTGGAAAATTGGAACACTTAATCTCCCAGAAGCATTAACATATTCAAATACCAAATTCAATCCATCCCAAAACTTGAATATGCAGAGCAATAAAGTTAAACTTAAAGTCACTTTTAAGGTTCCTAACCAATCATCTTTAAAAGAGTTACCTACACCATGAATATCGCGAGATAAAAAAATTCATGAGGTAATAGTTTTGCCTTCCTAAATCGCTTATCTAACTTGCTCTTTGTAGTTGACCATTTTAAACAAACACACTCCTCTACTTCCACTATAGCACTAACCTCCATATGAATCGAGGCATCATAATCTGATTAGAATTATGCATTATGTTAGAGTTGGATCATGGGATAATCCAACAGAAGCTAGTGGACCAACTGCCACCATTGACTAAATGGGAATAGCACCATCAGGAACTCTTCATGGCTAATGAAGCAGTCACATCTACACAATTAAGTTTGCCATTTTTACGAGTTCTAGATAAAAAGAACCATCATTCAAATTTCTAAACAAAAACGCCAAAGAGGGTCTAAAGGAAATCAAACACCAAGCTTGTGTCGTCATATCTTTTTCCTTTAATCAATCTTATCACAGGGAAAGGGTAAGTATGTAACAATAGGTCATATTTGAAGTGACGTGACTGTTTTGAACCCAACCCTTTTTTCCTGCACAAATTTCATAAGAAGATTATTTTGACATAAGTTTAAAGATATCATTGTTGAATCCAAATCCATATTAATTTCTTTATTACTCTCCAACACAGATCATTTTGTCTTGTCCTATGCACTCAACAAACACAAATTTAGACCATAAACTTTGTTCAAATCCTCACCATTACTCATATATACAATATCCGCATCCATAGCTTCTTGAGATTCATTAACCGGTTGAGTATAATCCAAATGAAAATTAATAACATTTTCATTAACTATAAAGTTCTACACCTAATTATTGTCTATAATTCATCAACACGAAAAAATAAGGTTTTTTCGGTTGCATTCGACTAGTTAGTTATCCCAAATATTTAAGATAGGGATTACAATTATCAAGAAAGTTGTTAAAATCTAGAGAAGATAAAAATATAATAAGAATATATGCATACCTCCAACATACTAAATCAATGCACCCCTAAGATAGTCTTACAACTTGGCATATTCACCTTCTCACACCTTGAATGAGTGTACAACTGAGTTATGTAAGAGATGACCACCAGCTGAGTCATCAAATGATGGTTATGTGAACAGTCACGAAGAATAATTAACAAAGAACTGAAAAGCAATACTCTATGCATTCGATTAACCAACTATTCCAAAGTTTGTTAGATATATCAAACACACTAAAACTTTAAGGAAAAGATACAAAAATATCCCCTCTAATATCTTGGAATTACAAAAACAAACCCAAACATTCTAACATACACCCTTCTAATTCCAATACTTTAAACCAAATTCTCTTACCCAAGTAGAAATTTCATTTCTATCAACTTCACCCTTGGAAAAGGTTTTGCAAACACATCTACTCTTTGCAAATCACCACTAACAAAAGCAACTTGAATTTGATATCGTTCAACACACTCTCTAATAAAGTGATAGCTAGTATGAATATGGTTTGATCTCCTATGAAAAACATGATTTTTCATCAAAGCAATTGCAAAACTTATTTTCTACTGATTGCACCACCTTCTTCTGTTTCTTTCCAGTCAATTCTTCAAGCAAGCCACTCAACCATACAACTTGACAAGCTGTAAAGGTTGGCTTAACTCTTATAACAGTACTTTCTTCAAAAGCATTTAGTTCCAATAGATTCTTAAAGTAATATTATTTCAAGATCTACAAATTTCTCTATAGAAGAAATTATATGGATGAACCTTTCTTGTATAGAATCAAGGAACTTTCTAGCAAGGACCGATTCCCCATACGACTCCCCTAATTCTGATGTTTCTTAATGATACAGCACTCAATCTCCCTACGAATTCGTCAATAATTTCACCATTTTTCATCTTCAGACTTTGAAACTCTATCTTCAAGGTCTGCAACTTGGCCCTTATCACATAATCAACGCCAACGAATCTAGTATTTAATGAATTCAAAATATCTTTTGCGGTTGCCGGAATGGCTACTTGTAAAACCATTTCTGTTGGAATCACCCAAAATAGGTACGTTGTTGCCATATTATTCTTCTTGGCATCAACTGCTGCATATGTGGCCGGTTCGATCACCTCCCACAGGCTGTGAACACTGAAATTGTTTTCAATTTCACTACCTAAATGGTATAATTGGTGGTTGTGAGAATAAGGCATTGATGTGGAATCGTTGTGCAGTTATCCTTTAACACTCAACTTTTGCATCTCCTATCTTTGTCCTTCACTTGTAGTATGACCAAATCGCAAATCCAAGCTTTTCCCCGATTAAGAATTCGAGATTCTTTTCCCTTCAAGCTTTGATACCAAATGTGAACAAGCATCAAGAAAAATGAACAAAGAACTCAAAAGTATACTCTATGCATTCGATTAACCAACTATCCAAAAGTTTGTTAAATATATCAAACACACTGAAACTTTAAGTAAAAGATACATAAGTAGCCCTTTAATATCTTAGAATTACAAAACAAACCCAAACTTTCTAACAGGTTATATGTGTTAAATAATTAGCATATAAACAAAGTAAAATCCAACACATACTTTCTTAAGTTAAACGAGTTGAGCTAGGGCACAAATAACTTAGAGCCTTAGACCCACAATTTGCTCATTTACACTCGTACTTGCCTTGTCTACCTAAGAGACACTTCTTGTTGTTATAATATTCACATAAAATGAGAAATACTTTTGCTTTGGAGGTCAACTCCATCACATCCTATACGTTTGAGTATCCAAATCTTTAAAAACCATTGTAGCTTTGAACATAGACCATCTCTACCTAAAACTTTATTTTAACAAAGATAAATTAAAGGCCTAATTCTATGGTTGTATTATGATAAAATAATAATTTTAGGTTTTAAGTGGAATATAATAATGAGTACAGTAGTTATTCACTTATATGATCATTGGATTAAAACTTTATTACAACTTTTTTGCCTTCTTTAATAAATTTTCAAAGGGAATTTGTATGTATAATTTTTTATTTATTGAAAACTTAAAGATTTGACAAATAATTATACATCCTAATAAATAAAGCTAAATTAAGTTGTAGCATTTTAATTTTTGTATACAATATTGATGATGTTATGTAAACTACAATTAGGGTTGATCTCCTTAACGCATCCGCTGTTAAATCATATGTTGTTGTTGATGGACTAGTTCTCGTAGATGGTCTTCTTTTGGCAATTGAATCAACTCTTACTACTCGAGTAGACGGCCTTCTTGGTGAGTGAATCATCTTGCTCCGGACTACCTTTATTAGGTAGTATTTGAAGAAGGGATAATGTGCAACTCCTTTTATTAATATCTAAGACTCTTAAAGGATTTCTCTTTAATTAAGAAGTGACGGAGGCCTTTTGAGATTGATAATGGCTGATAAGTCTATATAAACTATATAAAGAAGAATTCTTCTTTCGAAGGGAGCCATTTTTCTTTGCTTGGTCCATAAAGGATTAGGATCTAATTCTACATACGTTAAAATTTTTCCCGTTTTCACAGAAATATTTGTTGTATGCTTTTTGGGGGAAACACATCATCGAATTGTAAAAATAATTGCAATAGTCTTTTTTGGTAGGTTTCTCCTTAATTCCAACTAATCACACTTTCGAACTACACCAACAACACATTTGCGAGGAAATCACTATAACATCCCACGTTGGTTGAGAAGGAGAATGAAAATCTATTTATAAGGGGCTGGATACCTTCCCCTATCGGATGTGTTTAAAACCCATGATGGGGGATACTCTCCCCAAGTTTTGGACAATATCCGGTGCGGTTTCCTGCTTGTTACTGTTGGTATCAGAGCCACAGCCGGGCCGGTGTGCCAGCGAGGACGCTAGTCTCCCAAGTGGGGGAGGATGTAACATCCCACATCGGTTGGGAAGGAGAACAAAAGTCTCTTTATCAGAGGTTGGATACCTTCTCCTATCGGACACATTTTAAACCCGTGATGGGGGTATTCTCCTCAAGTAGCGGACAATATCCAGTGTGGTTTCCTGCTTGTTACAATCACTTGCACAACTAACGATAGGACATGAACTTCTATTATAATAAATGTATATTCCTTTTGCAATTAGAATAATTACTTGATTTAAAGCTAAAATAGAATTCCAGAAGTGTTTATGATAAATAAAATGAGTGAATAAAAAATAGAAGAAAAACATAAAAGATAGATAGTTTTTTAGAATGTGTTATAACAACGTAGTTTATAAAAATATGCTTTTTAAGGTGGGAGGCATGGCAGAATCAAAAAACATTTGTGAGGAAAGATCTAACCTCATGCACAGTGGGGTGTTTTAAGCTGATGATCATTGGTATTTCAAAAGGAGAGATCAATCAATGTTTTTAAGATTGGACCGGACACTGAATTGGTTGTATTAGGGGTTTACTGGTCTGACAAGTCGAACCGGATTTCATAAGTATTAATATTATATTTATATGTAACGCCCGACCTCTATTACCACTTATATTATCCACTTTGTCTACGAGGAGCTCACGGATTTGCTTTTGACTACCCGGGTGAAAAGTTTCCAAATAGGTCACCTATCCATGGATTGCTGCCACCTAACCACACGTAATTGTGAAGTTCTCCTCTCATCCACAGCCAATACACCCAAATGCATTGGTGATATTAGAGATCAGACATTCCTTATTAACTAGAAATCTCCGTTGTCCACAGCCAATGTGAGATTTACATAGGGTGTCACATTATACATTCGGTTTAAAATAAAATTTGAACATATTAAATGTGTTAGGTTGGATTTATACATTTAATACAATATTAACACTTAATTAACTAAAATATTTATTATAAATTACTAAATTAATCAAACAACAAAATTTTATAAGAAAAAAATGGTTTGAAATCCGGTCCGACTACAAGTCTAACTAGTTCACCAATCCGACCGGTAACCAACTGGTTAAAATAAAAATGATTCAAATACACAAAACCTGACCGGTTCCTCGTCAAATGGTCCGACGGCCGGTCCGGTCCGGTCTAGTTCTGAAAACACTAAGATCGATAGATTATGGTTAATGAGCTAAATTTGGGGAATGGATGGTTCTAAATTTAAATCTTAATAGGAGAGGGGCAAGGGGCTCCAAAACAAAAAGCATATTTGTTTGACGGCCGCGTTGAGTCAGTTTAAACCATGTAGACTTGGAACAAACTATAACACCCTGACCGACGACGGAATCGTCGGGGCAGATGAATGTGAATCGATTGCTCATAGCACATTGTAGTAAATATGTTGAAATCATTATTAAATGTTATTTTCATCAAATGATACTACTCAAATGATACATTACAATTTCACTAAATGAGCATGTACAAGTTCACTAATTAGCATTTCCGAAATCATAAGACAAAGTAACGAGTCAGCTAATAAATTAGGCGGTGAGTAAACATAGGTTTGAATACATATATAGATTAATTAAATAGATTGAAAATAATTCAATTCACATGACAATGTCATGACTTATAAATGCAATAGTGTAACATAAAAGACAAACCAACACAATCAAACCTAATGACTGAATTGACTCGGTCCGCGGAGGAAGCTTTACAGAATGAATGATTTCAGTTTAAATCACAACGCGACTAAACAAATGGGGTGGGTTTGTCAAACCAATAGATTTATCATTGTTACAATAGTTGCATGAATTAATGATTGTGTTATCATCTGTTAGGACCGTGTACGGACGTAGTACTAACTGATAATGCGTGTATACCTAATCAAATAGTGCGGAATCCTATTTGATTGGCGATCCAATCAGTGAGAAAGCAGTTTCGATCAATCTAGAGATTAAAGAAACGTTATGAACGATTAGAACACGATCAACTGCGATCTATGAAGTTGGAACATGTTTTCTGGAGTCTCTGGACGGCTAGGGTACGTCTGTGAGTCGAAATTCTTCAAGTGTATTTTTTCCACGAATTAAGTGGTAATTATAGGTTAGGGTTTGTCAATCGTGCAACTGAACCATTAGTATGGTTCAGTCGTGCGACTGAATCATACGATTGTTCCATACGCACGACTGAAGGTTCAATCGTGCGACAGAGCCAATCTTATGTCTCAATCGTGACTGATCCGGTCTCCTGGTTCAGTCGTGCGACTGGTCCATTAGCATGAAGTGTTCATGCGTATGGTCCATTAACATGGTCCATTCGCATGAATACTTCATACAATTAAGTTTAAACACATTCCTCAACCATTCTTGACTAAGAACTATGTAAACAACCACAAACCTATATAGTTAGTTCAATATGCATTATGACACAATAAACAATGAAACATTAAACAATATAAGAATCAAACACATATTTCATTTCATTCAACTCATTCATTACATATATGTAAGACATGAAAGACATTAAACATTAAGCTCATAAACTAGGTACATATGTATCAACAAACTCTCCCTTGGACCTAGTTTACATCATTATCTAACATTCTTCATTAGCTCCTCAAACTTCTTGTACTTTTCCTCTATTGTAACTCCGGCATGTATCTCGAATGCAAATAGAGTCTTATCACGTTCTGGGACTGGAGGGCTTTGTGACATCCGTCACCTTAAGGTCCGTCAATTAACGCGATTGTCCGTTAAACATTCTTTGACCGCTCATTCCTCACCCTTATTTGATTCTTTATGTGGATATCATGTGTGCATTATTATCGTTGTGTGTGCAATATTTATAATCATATGTTAACCTTAAAAGACTTTTAAAACTTCCATTTTCGAAACCGTCAAATGTATCATTTATATATATAATAAATATTTTTAACATAACCATTTCTTAAGTTATAACAACATTAAATGTACCTTTACAATTAATACAAAACATCTAATAAAGTCGTTTTTCAACCGAACAAAATTTGGGAAAGCTCGGGGGTTAAGTGCAGGGACTAAACTTGTAATTTTGCAAACTTGGGCTGGGTATAAATACCCTCTTACCAGCCCTAGCATCTCATTATCACCATCTTCTTCATCTTCTTCCTCTACACACACAAAATCACCATTCTTGCACCAAATCCAACCCGAGAGGTCTCGTTTTCTTCGTCTTGACACCGTCTACAGCTTAGACTACCCCTTTCTAGCAGGTAGTTGTCTTTGGTTGTCTGTTTTCTAGCCTTTTCACGGCTGTCCAAACTAGGGTTTCGGGTGTTCGGGTTCAACCCGAACATACAAGGTCATATGGGTGCGTGTGAGGTCTCTTTGCTTGTGTTTCATGCTTGTGTATGTTTATTGAGTGTTTCTGGAAGTCATTATGGTGTAAAACTCGTGTTTTGAGCAGCTCGGGGCTGCTCATCCCGACCACAGTCGCGATTCTGTAGATCAGGCGACTGGGTCATCCATGTGATTGAGCCGTGCGACTGAGTGGGTCGCGCGACTGAGTTGTGCGACTAGGCATGTTGTGCGACTGAGTTGTGCGACTGAGTGTCTGTATGCGAATGAGTCATGCGATTGAGTGATTGTGTGCGACTGAGTCAGGTGACCGACTGAATGTGTGCGAATGTGCGTGATTCGCACGACTGGAGTCCAATCGCACGAATGAAGGTTCAATCGTACGAAAGTAGCTAATTCGTACGACTGAAGGTTGATTCGTGCGTATGGGAGTTGAGTCGTGCGATTGGGTGTTGTGTGGTACGACTGAAGGCCAGTCATACGAATGAAGGCTCAATCGTACGAATGAAGCTGATTCGCACGATTGAGGGTTGATTCGCACGAATGGAGGTTGAGTCGTGCGTCTGACCTTGTTATGCGACTGAAATTGTTGAGTTTGATCCCTTGTGCGTGGTGTGAGTATGTCGTGTGATGTTGAGGTAACATTAACACAATAATGCCATTGTTCGGCCACAAATATTAAAGTCAACGCGGGAAAGGGCACACATACTATTTTAAACAAATTGAACTAACGCTTTACAATGATCAATCGACTTAAAAATATTGACACTTATTCAATGCTTCTTCAAGAACAACGAGACTTTTACTTAAACATCATCATTAATGGCGACAATGTCTTGTACTTGGATCTACATAAGATCTAGTACGTGTGTCAGTCTGTGTGTGTTATACGCGACCCAGCCGATACGACCCGAACCGACCCATCATTATTGCGCGCTTATATATACATCATATCATTAATGCTATACAATAATTGTCAATAGGTGTTTGACTGTTTATTTGCATTCAACATTTGGGATACATCGATCATACATACTTACCACCTAACAAGTGAGTTTCGTGGCCCCTTTTTACGCTTATACAATATTTCAATCATTTACAACTTGGGGGAAAAGTATGCTTACTCATTTTCAATGTTGTACAACTTACATACATTTTACATACAAGGAATCAACGTGATACTGTGTTGCAAGTACTATTTGATACATGCTTGGGTCTGTTATGTGGTTCTATCTTTGCAACTATTTAATTCCAGTGTGGGAACTGACGGTTAGGTATTGGTAGTACTACTGGGTTGACACCCCCACACTCGTTCGATGGTATACTAGTTGGTACCATCAGTGGCAAGGAACGGGCCCTTGGGTGAATATATGCCGACAATTTCTTTGTGTACGTCGCTAGGTTTGGTTGCAAAGCTCATGTCATGTGATATTTACTTGTGTATATAACTGTATTCACGGTATTCCATACGCTTACATTATACAGCATCACTTACATTTTTATTACATAAACCTGCGAGCTCACCAACAATTATGTTGACCGTTTTAAGCATATCTTTTCAGGTGATCATACAAGTCCAGCAATCTAGGTGTGCTGCCTTAGTGGAGACCCTAGGATGCATTTTGGGACTTAACATATTTTGATAAACAATCTTTGAACAATGTTAACGCTTGTAAACAATTATCATCTTTTGAAACTTGTTCCCGGGTTGTGGGAATTAACAAATACAATTTCATCTTTATGTGAATATGTGTATATTAATCATGTTATACTTATGGCTATGTTGTCGTGATCATTGACTAAACACGACACAAGTCCCCTTGTCGTCGGGTGTCGTCATGACACGCATGTCATCATTTATTTATATTGCTCTCTATCGCTTACCATGTGTTATGACGATCCCGGTCTCGTTACATCCCCGTGTTTCCGCTTTTAGCGGGGGTGTGACAGATTGGTATCAGAGCCATTGGTTATAGAGAATTAGGCAATACGCTTGACCTAGACTATAACCTAGGGACCTTCATGTAGATTTGCATGCTAGGACTCTGTATGCATATTATATCTCATGTATGTGTTCCTCGCTGCTTGATTTGTTTATCTATTTGTTATGTGATCTTTCCACCCTATGAGAGAGCCCTTGTGCTCACTCTTTTATGGGGATGCTTCTATTGAATCTTCCGTTCCCTCTGCGCGTCGAGTTAGTTTATCAGATCCGGGTATTAGACCCGAAGAGATCTTCACAGATCATGCTATTGCACTTGACCTTGGACATTGAGATTAACTCTGAGGAGGAATATGTCTGAAACCTCGAAAGATGAGGAAATAGACAACCTCCGCTATTCTAAACGTGATTGTATACATGGACTTACAACTGTTGTGATGGATTATCATTGAAACATTATTAATTCATGGTGTGAGAACTGCACGAATTGCATGTGATGTGTGATGACAATAAGTATGATATTGACATGAAATACATGGACTTGATGGATTATTATGGATATGATGTAAAGGAAGGTCGGATGTCATGTAACCGGATCGGGCATCATTCTTGGTACATCGTGGGTGTGGTGGGAACGCTGCGGGGAACCCTATATATAAACATCACCGGTATACGGAGAATATGCTTGAAATGGGCTGCATGGTGATCTCGACCGACCGGAACATGAACATTGGAACTTGATAAATGGAATACTTGTGTATCTTATGGTGACTAAAGCTTATATGTTACCTCTTTTATGATTAGAACATGCCGCCTCGAAGAGTTACCCGCAGTAATAGCGGCGAAGTGAAGCCCCAAGGGGCAGAGGCCGAGGCAGAGCCAGAGCACCAAGAGCAAACGATGCTCCTGCCAGTAACAGTCAAGGAACAGGGAATGCCGACATGGCATCCCTGATCGCTCAGCAATTGGCCGCGCTGATTCCTACTATTGTGGCCCAAGTGAGCGACGCACTCCAACAACACCACCCTCACGGGGATGGTGGCAACGATGATGGAGGCCAAGGTGGGATCGAGACTGAGACGGGAAACGGAAACCCGACCGGAAACGAGAGCAACCAGGAAACCGGGAATGGTGGTACTGCCGGTATCGAGACTGGAGTGGTTAATGCTCGTCGGGGATGTTCGTACAAGGAGTTTGTGGCTTGTAAGCCGAGGGAATTTGATGGGAAAGGTGGGGCGATAGCCATGACCAGGTGGTTAGAGAAGATGGAGGCAGTGATTGACATTAGCGAGTGCCTCGACAGCCAGAGGATCAAGTATGCCACTTGTTCTCTGCAAGGTAAGGCCCTAACCTGGTGGAACACCCAGGTTCAAGCTCGAGGAAGAGAATCTGCGATGCAGATGTCATGGGATGAATTCAAAGCCTTGATCACTGAGGAATACTGCCCTCTCAACGAGATGCAGAAGCTAGAGCATGAGTTCTGGAATCATGCCATGGTGGTGGCAGGGCATGCAGCTTATACTGATCTTTTTCATGAGCTTGCAAGATTGGTTCCGCATCTAGTCACGCCGGAATCAAAGAGGATTGAAAGGTACCTTTGGGGACTCGCGCCTCAAATTAGAGCTATGGTCACAGCAGCCGCTCCTCCTAATATTCAGAGCGCAGTTCTGAAAGCTGGCGCTTTGACTGATGAGATGGTTAGAACTGGGGTTTTGGGCAGATGGAGCCGAAGAAACGAAAGGCTGTTGGGGAGTCGAGTCGGTCGAGTCTGCCGGAAAATTTGAGAAGAGGTTAAAGCCGACCAGGAGGAATTTTGTGCCGTGTTTAGGCCAGGAGAGAGTATGTGGGGCCGCACCCCAATGTGACAGGTGCATTATCATCATTCCCCAGGGACGCAGTGGGGTGTGCGCGAACTGTAGGCGCCCGGGTCATTTGGCGAGAGACTGTAGAACTGCGCCGAATCTTGTAGCACCCGTCACGCGGTTAACCCCGCCGGGAATGCAAGGGCTTCTTTGAGTGTGGGAGCCCTGATCACTACAGGAACATGTGCCCCAGGTGAATCGGGCACCGGGTCAACAGGGCAAAAACACAGCAGCAGGGTGATGGCTATCGCTGGGAATCAAGGCCCAACTACTCAGGGGAATAAGGCTGGGACGTGCATTTGTCATCGGAGCAATGATGCTCGTCAGGACATGAATGTTGTCACGGGTACGCACTTACTCAATCATCACTTCGCCATCTATATATTTGATACTGGAGCAGACAATATGTGACAACCGACCTCCAGGTTGTTACCCTGACAACCGACCTCCAGGTTGTTACCCTAACCCTAGATTACTTGCATCATTATCCATGCTATGAGTGCTAATAATTGAAACTATACAACCCTACTATGAAATTGGAATCAATTCTTGCTATTTGATGTAAATTATGATTTCATGTGATCTTTACTTTTGATTTTTAACCAATTTAGGTTTCTACCTTTTAAAAATTAGTGTCCGGGAATGTCAATTAGTCACCCTAGCTAGAATTAAGAATATCAATTGAATCAATTAAAAATATGTGTACACACCCACACACTTGGAATTTCGGTTCTAGCATGCATTATCATGCATAAGACATATACTAACTAACAATTTTAAATACTACACTACATTTCAAATTAATACCCCATAATATTATTTCCACAATAAAAATTTAATCAAAATGCCTCACTAGAGGCCAAATCGGCCGCCCCCCTTGCCACCAATCACACCTTTGTCCTCCACTACACACCACCTTCCTATCACCCATACACTTTACATGCAATTGCAAGACACTCCTCTTCTCTCTCTCTCATTTTCGAATTCACCAGCTGAACACACATCCTCTCTATCAAACACTCTCTAATCCTCTCCTTCCAAGCTCCAAAATCGCAAACTACAAGCAACAACCATCGGCCAGCAGCATACCGCAAGAAAGGTGACTTTTGGTGATGTTTTGAGGCTTGGAACGTGCAATACTTGAGGTTCCAGCTTTTGTTCGAGATTCTCCAGCCTCATCCAAGGAGATTTCATCCATTCACGACCATCCACACCTTCTAAACCGTGAGATACATCAAGTGTAAGCTCACTATGTTCGGTTTTGGTCATTTCTCAAGTTTAACTTCATTGTTCACCTAAAAACCTACTTTTTCTTGTTGTAACAGAAACCTCTCACCCTCACCTTGTTCTTGAAGAGTTCCCAACGTTCTTGAAGGTATATCACATGATATAATGGTCAATCTAAGGGGTAGAACCCGATTTACCCCTTGAAAACCCTATTTTGGTGTTTTTGGCACTATCAAACTTGTGTATCTTGTAACCCTTCAAAACAAAACGTGTAACCTGCTCAAAATGACTTTTAAGACACCTCAATAATCTGATTTTTAAGTTAGATGAAGTTTTGGCAATGAATAAACTTAAGTTACCATGAATCACACATGTGTAATGGTCGGTTATGGCATATTTTCACCTCTTGAAACCTTTGTATGTGTAGAACCTTTAGGCAACGTGTTGGGACTGTTATTTCAGTAAGTTTTAGTGCATATTAAGTTTAATAACATGGTTTGACCTCTGGAACAAAAGACATAATGTGTTTAGACCCATTTTGGTCACTTTCGGGACCCGAAAACGTGTTAAAATGACTTAAAAACAAGAAATCTTGAACTATAAACTTTTTAAAAAGAATTCCAGGTTCATTAAGGATTAATAAAGTGTTCTGGAGCTAATGAGAATTTTTAGTGGTCAAATGGTATTTTAAATGGATTTTAAGTGAAACCGGGTGTAAACCGAGAGGCGTTTTTAAGGAAAAATATACGATAAATGGGTTAAATGTTACAAATTATAAAAATCATGATTTTCCAGTAGGTTAAAAGATAAAATAACCTCAAAGGTAAAATGGTTGGTCAAACAAGCTTTTAAAATGGTCAAACCCGACTAAAAACGCATTTTAACGGTTTAAACGTAAAAACGGGTCTTTCAACTACTAGGGGCAAAATTTGTGATTTAAAAGGTTGGAAACTTATTAAAATGACTTTAAAAAGTTATCTACTGGTTTTAGACTCAAAAAGGCGAAAACTCATAGATAACCATTTTTTAAACCGTTCGGTTTTACCGTAACCGGCAACGTTAAACGCGTAATTACAAACCGAGTCCATAAACTGAAATTTTGGTTATAAATTCTTAAAACAAGTTGAATTAAGGTCTTGAACCTGATTTTTAAGTATAGAGGTCACTTAATGCAAGAAACTAATCTTAAGGGTAGAAAATGTCAATTTTGAAACTTCAGGGGCAAAACTGTAAATTTTGCAAAACTTCATAACCGACTCCCATAAGTTCATTTGCCCCCTTAAATGGCATAATTACTATATATTCTTGGTTTAGTAATGTAGAAACCTTTGATTTCATGAAAAACCATGACTTTCCATAAAAGGAACCTTTTATACAAACCCTAACTGAATCAAAGCCGAACCCGTCCATTTAAGTCTTAGGCACTATTGTTGCTCCTTAAATAGGTTTAGAGCAGTAGCTAATCACTTAATATACTTATGTTAGGGTGCTAGACTTGAGACATTCCCGGCACGCGAAGAATTTCTTTTTGCTTGATATCTAAGGTGAGTTCTAGTGATCCCCCTTTTTACTACTGTTTTGGGATGGAACATGCTCTACTTTTATGAACTATGATTGTGCTTTATTTGATGATACTATGTGGGATTGTGGTTACCTGCTAATTCTTATATCATGATCATTAATTCTTTCGTGAACCGCTTGATTTATATGGATAGATCTATTTGGGGAATCCCCCACACACAGTGGCTTCCGTTCCAGGAAGGTTACCCCACTGAGATCCTGAGGGATCGTTGTGGCATGTAACAAGTTTTGTTAAGATTCTATGGTGAACCATCCGGGCAGGTAGGGTTCACTGGTATGGGGCTCAGTTTCTTCCTTCGGGAATATCCGGTAAAACACAACTTTAGAAGAGGCTAACCGGGGACTGAGTGCAGGGTTGATTATGATTTTATTTCTCCCACGATGATAAACAATGATTATTTTCTTTTAATCAAAGAAGGATTTATTAAGTCCTTTTGTTTTTGAACTTTAAGCACTTGAATTCACCAACTTTATAGTTGACACAATTTTCTTTTGAGCATGTTTCAGGTAATGTTTGAAGAGATCCTAGCTGTTTGAAGACCTAGACTTATCCCCGTGACATGGCATTGGCTTATTTCCTTGATGAAACATTTGAACAATTATATTTTGTGTTGAACAAGTACAATTTATTTTTATGGTTGATTGTAAAACTTAATTGGGGCTTGATGTGTATCTAGCCCCGTTACTTTTTAAAACTTTAATGCCATGTGATATTCTCTCCTTTGAGCTCTTATAATGGTTTGTTTCCGCTGCCATATGTTGTTGCTAGTCTGTGACGTCCCACCCTATCTGGGCCCGGGGTGTGACAGATTGGTATCAGAGCCAAAGGTTGTAGAGAAGTCGGGAATGCCATAGTAGACCCTAGGCTACAACCCTGATACCCTAGGACTGTCCTTGTGGGAAGTGTTGGAATGATCGGGTTGGGTAAATTGATGATTACACTTGATCAACGTAATCATGAATTTACCGGACGCGTAATTTCCATCACTGATCTTTAGGTTATGGTTGGACTTTTTCTGGTTTATATTGATGATTTGAAACTAATTTTAAAAGGGGATTTAAATGATTTTTATGATGAACTATGTTATCCGATACTACTTGAAGAAACTATTGATCTGGGCGAAACAGACAGCTATATGTTGGAATAACAGATACTATTGCCATCACTACTATTATTAGTACTATTATGTAAATCATGAGCTATGAGAAACCAAATTACTCATGATGTATTTCTTACAGGATAACGACAATGGCTGATAAAGGAAAGGCGCCTGCTCACCCCGACGCTGAGACCGCTCCTACCGGACACCTAAGGAGAGAGAAACCCCAGACGGAGTATGAGGCGTACCTCCGGAGATGCGGACATCCAGGGTGGATATCCGTCACGTCCGAAGACACTGAGGCTTCCGAGGACTCTTCCTCCACATCACCTTCCCGAAGCCGAACGCGATCCCACTCTCCTCAAGTAGCTGCTCCGACCCTCTCACCCATCCCACCTATTGGGAATAGGGGTGCGCGTACTGTCACCCGACCTCGCAAGAGCGTTAGACCAGGATCCTCCGTATCCTTTAGGATGCCTCCTCCTCCCCCGCCTGTTAGGATTCCGACATCGGTACCCCCACTGTTTGACCCTCGCGACGAGCGCCTGATGCCGCCGAGACATAGTATGTATGACGGCCCCACTGTACTGGCTGGTGATAGGTACTCCCAGTCGAGTCGCCGGGCGAGTGATGTAGGACCCTCCGATGCGACACTAGATGAGATTTTGAGGACTGTTCGCCGTCATGAGCTGACTGTTCAGCACGCCACTCGAACTTCTCAGTCGGCCCAGTTCCAGGCGATGATGGCTACACAGGGAGTGAAGCGTTGGAGCAGGAGCAGAGGAAGAAGGGTACGGGTGGTTTGGATGGTTAAAGAGGAAGTGGATGTGAGGACTGGAGTACTCAGTGGGATTTATCTGTCTGTGGACAGTAGAAGGAAACTATTTGAATTCTTATTTGAGACTATTATTTTATTATTATGGGGGTGATGGCACCTTCCAAATTGTAAGAGCATGACTCTGATTCTACTCGTTTGGATGATACTATGTTGACTGCTTTTGAGATGCTAAAAACTTTTTAAACTGTCTGTATTAAACTGCTATATGTTTTGTTGTGCTTGAGATTGTCTGTGCCTTTTCTAAATTGTTGCCCAACTATTATATCATGTTTTGAATTGGACATTTAAGGTTCTTTAGTGGGTTGTAAATACATGTATGTGCATGCTATGATTCCTCTTCCGAGGCATGGTGCGATAGGATAATGATGCCTAGGCTATCCGAAACAAAAATTTATGAGATGCTAAACGAATCTATTTGTGATACTATCAGAATGCCGACTCGCAGAGGAACACGTTTTGGTCGACGTGGAGCCACCAGAGGCCGCCATGAGGGAGCAAGGCCTATTGGAACCCAACCTACTCCACCAGGGACTCCCCACGGGGAGAATACTAATCAAGAGAGTGACGAAAGGATTGCTAACCTCGTAGCTCAGCAACTGGCCAACGCCATTCCGACTATCATTGCGCAGATAAATGCAGACCGGGATAACACTACTGGGAATGAACGGCCGATAAACGATGAGAGCCACGATGATGAAGCTGGGAGTTAAGGAATGGGTGCTCTTACAAGACCTTTATGGCCTGCAAGCCCAAGGACTTCTATGGCACCGAGGGTGCTATAGAGACTTACAGGTGGATCGACGAAATGGAAGCCGTCTTAGACATCAGCGAGTGCAAGATGGAGCACATGGTGAGATTTGCATCACAATCTCTCAAGGGATCAGCTCTTGAATGGTGGAAGTCCATTACCCAGAGCCGTGGAAGAAACGTGGCAAATCGAATGGGTTGGACTGAATTCCGAGAGTTAATGACCAACAAATATTGCCCCATCAATCAACTCGAGAAGCTGGAGACAGAATTTTTAAGCTTGGAGATGAAGGGACCCAACTACACCGAATACATCAATCGTTTCTTAGCCCTGTCCCGACTTGTGCCACATTTGGTGACGCCAGAAGCCAAAGGTGTAGCACGGTTCATCTGGGGACTACACCCAAGAGTTAGGGGTATGGTTCGTGCCTCTCAGCCTGTGACCCTACAAGCTGCTGTCGACCTTACCAGCAGTCTGACTGACGATCTTATTAGGGCTGGATGGACCGATCAAGGAAGGGCTGATGAGAAGAAGAAGTTTGTTGGAGACAAGAGGAAGTGGTTTGAAGCAAAAAGAGCGATTGGAAGTAGCAGTGGGTCGAGTAGAAGGAGTTCTGAAGGAGTGAGACGTGATGATCAAGGAAGCAAAAACCGGAGATTGTATACGGGGACAAGCCCACTCTGCAGCAAGTGCAAGTTACATCATCAAGGAGAATGTAACCCGATGCCCTGTTTTAGGTGCAAGAGAACAGGCCATCTAATTAAAGACTGTACTTATGTACCGGGGAAACAATGCTACGAGTGTGGAGACCCAGGGCATATGAGGAACAAGTGTCCTAAGCTGGGTAGAGACAAGGATGCCAAGCCCAATAAGCCTAAGGGAAGAGCTTTCGTTATGGACCCAGCAGGAGCTCGTAAGGAACCCGACGTTGTCAACGGTACGTTCCTTGTAAATAATCATCCCGCTACTGTACTGTTTGATACTGGAGCGACTGCTAGTTTTATCTCTAGTACCTTTAGGCAATTGATTGACTTAGACGCGTGCACCTTGACTGATACATTTACCGTAGAACTAGCTGACGGTAATATTTTAGAAGCTAACGAAATCATTAGGGATTGCCCCCTGAATCTAAAAGGGAATGTGTTTAAGATTGACTTGATGCCCATTAAGTTAGGAGGATTTGATGTTGTCGTGGGTATGGACTGGTTAGCGAAGCATAAAGTTGAAATCGTATGCGATGAGCGACTGCTCAAGATACCATTGAGCGTCGAAGAAGTGTTAGTGGTAGAAGGAGAAAGGAGTAACACTCTATACCCTATGATATCTCACTTGAAAGCTACAAGAGCTTGAAGAGGGGATGTCCAGCTTTTATAGTCTATGTGATGAAAACCCAAAAAGAGAAGAAAATCGAAGAGATTCCCGTAGTTTCGGAATACCCAGAGGTGTTTCCGGAAGAACTACCAGGACTTCCTCCGAATCGACAAGTGGAATTCCAGATAGACTTGATGCCTGGTGCTGCACCAGTAGCCAAGGCACCGTACCGGCTCGCCCCACCCGAGATGAAGGAGCTAATGGTACAAATTCAAGAACTAATGGACAAGGGATTTATACGTCCGAGTGTCTCTCCATGGGGTGCCCCGGTGCTATTCGTGAAAAAGAAGGACGGAACGCTGCGAATGTGTATTGATTACAGGGAGTTGAACAAGCTGACCATAAAGAACCGTTACCCTCTCCCGAGAATAGACGACTTATTTGATCAATTGCAGGGAGCAAGTTACTTCTCCAAAATAGACTTGAGGTCAGGATACCACCAGCTGAAGATAAGAGAAGAAGATATACCCAAAACTGCCTTCCGAACTAGGTATGGACACTATGAGTATTTGGTCATGCCCTTTGGACTGACTAATGCTCCAGCAGCATTCATGGACCTCATGAATCGCGTTTGCCGCCCTTACCTCGACAAGTTTGTGATCGTGTTTATCGACGACATACTAATCTATTCTCAAACTAAAGACGAGCACGAGAAGCATCTCAGGCTAATCCTTGAATTGCTCAAGAATGAGCAACTATATGCCAAGTTCTCGAAATGTGAATTCTGGATGCGCCAGATCCAATTCTTAGGTCATGTGGTAAATAAGGATGGGATTCAAGTTGACCCTTCCAAGATTGAGGCCATAAAGAATTGGAAGATTCCTGAGACTCCTACGGAGATAAGGCAATTCTTAGGACTGGCTGGCTATTACCGAAGATTTATAAAGGACTTCTCGCGTATAGTGCAACCTTTGACCGCACTAACCAAGAAAAACACAACCTTTGTGTGGGAGCGAGAGCAGAATGAGGCGTTTGAAACGCTTAAAGAGAAATTATGCAGTGCGACTATACTTGCTCTTCCAGAAGGAGTAGAAGACTTCGTGGTCTATTGTGACGCTTCGCGTCAAGGACTAGGATGTGTATTGATGCAACGCAATAAGGTGATTGCTTACGCATCGAGACTGCTGAATGATCATGAGAAGAATTACACGACGCACGATCTGGAGTTGGGTGCCGTGGTGTTTGCCCTTAAGATGTGGAGGCATTACCTTTATGGCACAAAGTGCATTATCTACACTGACCATAGAAGCTTGCAGCATATCCTTGACCAAAAGATGCTCAACATGCGTCAGAGAAGATGGGTTGAGCTATTGAACGATTATGAGTGCGAGATCCGCTACCACCCTGGTAAGGCCAATGTTGTGGCGGATGCGTTAAGTCGAAAGGAAAGAGAAAAACCTCTTCGTGTACGAGCCTTAAGAATGAGTGTGTATACCAACCTTATAGCAAAATTGAAGGAAGCTCAAGGCGAGGCATTAAAGGAAGAAAAATTGAAAGAAGAAGGATTGACTGGAATGGAGAAGCAGTTGGAGATAGGGGACGATGGTACATATAGATATGGTGGAAGGACTTGGGTGCCAAAACACGGAGGAATTCGAGAAGTAATCCTCGATGAAGCACACAAGTCTAGGTATTCAATTCATCCTGGAAGTGATAAGATGTACCAGGATTTAAAGACACTTTTCTGGTGGCCAGGAATTAAGAGATCAATCGCTGTTTATGTGGGGAAATGTTTAACTTGTGCCATGGTAAAAGCTGAGAACCAAAAACCATCGGGAACGTTGCAGCAACCTGAGATTCCCGAATGGAAATGGGATAATGTTACGATGGATTTTGTTACCAAGCTGCCTAAAACGTTTAAAGGTCACGATGCTATTTGGGTAATAGTGGATAGATTAACCAAATCAGCTCACTTCTTGCCAATTAGAGAAGACTACGATATGACGAAACTGGCCCAACTTTATGTCGACGAGATTGTAACAAGGCATGGAGTGCCTCTGTCGATCATCTCAGACCGTGATAGCCGTTTCACCTCTCGTTTCTGGAAATCGTTCCAGCAAGCTTTAGGAACCCGTTTAGATCTTAGCACGGCTTACCACCCTCAGACCGACGGACAGAGCGAAAGAACTATTCAAACGATGGAAGATATGTTGAGAGCTTGCGTGATGGACTTTGGCGGAAACTGGGATAACCATCTTCCTTTGGTGGAATTCGCCTATAACAACAGTTACCACGCGAGTATCAAAGCCGCTCCGTACGAGGCCCTTTATGGCAGGAAATGCCGATCACCCTTGAGTTGGAATGAGATTGGTGACAGCCAAGTGATGGGACCCGACATAGTGTTGGAAACCACCGATAAGATCTATAAGATAAAGGAACGACTGAGAGCAGCTAGAGACCGACAGAAGAAGTACGCCGACAGGAGGCGGAAACCTCTAGAGTTCCAAGTGGGCGACAGAGTGATGCTAAAAGTAGCACCGTGGAAAGGAACGGTGAGATTCGGAAAAAGAGGAAAACTAAGCCCAAGATACATTGGACCATTTGAGATAATGGCAAGAATTGGCCCAGTAGCATATAAGTTGAAACTACCCCCGGGATTGAGTCACATACACGACACCTTTCATGTGTCAAACTTGAAGAAGAGCATGGTAGACAAAACCCTGGAACTACCATTAAAAGAAGCAAGGATAAGCGACAAATTGAACTTTGTGGAAGAACCTGTGGAGATCACGGATCGTTTGGTCAAACAACTCCGGCGGAGCCGCATACCCAAGGTTAAAGTTAGATGGAACTCCAAGCGAGGACCTGAATTTACTTGGGAACGTGAAGATGAAATGAGGAAGAACTATCCACACCTCTTCAAACCCACCCGTTCAGTCCCTAATCAGAGTTTAATTTCGGGACGAAATTTCCTAAACGGTGGGAGAATGTGACAACCGACCTCCAGGTTGTTACCCTAACCCTAGAATACTTGCATCATTATCCATGCTATGAGTACTAATAATTGAAACTATACAACCCTAATATGAAATTGGAATCAATTCTTGCTATTTGATGTAAATTATGATTTCATGTGATCTTTACTTTTGATTTTTAACCAATTTAGGTTTCTACCTTTTTAGAAAATTAGTGTCCGGGAATGTCAATTAGTCACCCTAGCTAGAATTAAGAATATCAATTGAATCAATTAAAAATATGTGTACACACCCACACACTTGGAGTTTCGGTTCTAGCATGCATTATCATGCATAAGACAATATACTAACTAACAATTTTAAATACTACACTACACTTCAAATTAATACCCCATAATATTATTTCCACAATAAAAATTTAATCAAAATGCCTCACTAAAGGCCAAGAATCTGCCGCCCCCCCTTGCCACCAATCACCACCTTTGTCCTCCACTACACACCACCTTCCTATCACCCATACACTTTACATGCAATTGCAAGACACTCCTCTTCTCTCTCTCTCATTTTCGAATTCACCAGCTGAACACACACCTCCTCTCTATCAAACACTCTCTAATCCTCTCCTTCCAAGCTCCAAAATCGCAAACTACAAGCATACAACCATCGGCCAGCAGCATACCGCAAGAAAGGTGACTTTTGGTGATGTTTTGAGGCTTGGAACGTGCAATACTTGAGGTTCCAGCTTTTGTTCGAGATTCTCCAGCCTCATCCAAGGAGATTTCATCCATTCACGACCATCCACACCTTCTAAACCGTGAGATACATCAAGTGTAAGCTCACTATGTTCGGTTTTGGTCATTTCTCAAGTTTAACTTCATTGTTCACCTAAAAACCTTACTTTTTCTTGTTGTAACAGAAACCTCTCACCCTCACCTTGTTCTTGAAGAGTTCCCAACGTTCTTGAAGGTATATCACATGATATAATGGTCAATCTAAGGGGTAGAACCCGATTTACCCCTTGAAAACCCTATTTTGGTGTTTTTGGCACTATCAAACTTGTGTATCTTGTAACCCTTCAAAACAAAACGTGTAACCTGCTCAAAATGACTTTTAAGACACCTCAATAATCTGATTTTTTTAAGTTAGATTAAGTTTTGGCAATGAATAAACTTAAGTTACCATGAATCACACATGTGTAATGGTCGGTTATGGCATATTTTCACCTCTTGAAACCTTTGTATGTGTAGAACCTTTAGGCAACGTGTTGGGACTGTTATTTCAGTAAGTTTTAGTGCATATTAAGTTTAATAACATGGTTTGACCTCTGGAACAAAAGACATAATGTGTTTAGACCCATTTTGGTCACTTTCGGGACCCGAAAACGTGTTAAAAAGGACTTAAAAACAAGAAATCTTGAACTATAAACTTTTTAAAAAGAATTCCAGGTTCATTAAGGATTAATAAAGTGTTCTGGAGCTAATGAGAATTTTTAGTGGTCAAATGGTATTTTAGATGGATTTTAAGTGAAACCGGGTGTAAACCGAGAGGCGTTTTTAAGGAAAAATATACGATAAATGGGTTAAATGTTACAAATTATAAAAATCATGATTTTCCAGTAGTTTAAAAGATAAAATAACCTCAAAGGTAAAATGGTTGGTCAAACAAGCTTTTAAAATGGTCAAACCCGACTAAAAACGCATTTTAACGGTTTAAACGTAAAAACGGGTCTTTCAACTACTAGGGGCAAAATTTGTGATTTAAAAGGTTGGAAACTTATTAAAATGACTTTAAAAAGTTATCTACTGGTTTTAGACTCAAAAAGGCGAAAACTCATAGATAACCATTTTTTTAAACCGTTCGGTTTTACCGTAACCGGCAAGTTAAACGCGTAATCTACAAACCGAGTCCATAAACTGAAATTTGGTTATAAATTCTTAAAACAAAGTTTAATTAATGTCTTGAACCTGATTTTTAAGTATAGAGGTCACTTAATGCAAGAAACTAATCTTAAGGGTAGAAAATGTCAATTTTGAAACTTCAGGGGCAAAACTGTAAATTTTGCAAAACTTCATAACCGACTCCCATAAGTTCATTTGCCCCCTTAAATGGCATAATTACTATATATTCTTGGTTTAGTAATGTAGAAACCTTTGATTTCATGAAAAACCATGACTTTCCATAAAAGGAACCTTTTATACAAACCCTAACTGAATCAAAGCCGAACCCGTCCATTTAAGTCTTAGGCACTATTGTTGCTCCTTAAATAGGCTTAGAGCAGTAGCTAATCACTTAATATACTTATGTTAGGGTGCTAGACTTGAGACATTCCCGGCACGCGAAGAATTTCTTTTTGCTTGATATCTAAGGTGAGTTCTAGTGATCCCCCTTTTTACTACTGTTTTGGGATGGAACATGCTCTACTTTTATGAACTATGATTGTGCTTTATTTGATGATACTATGTGGGATTGTGGTTACCTGCTAATTCTTATATCATGATCATTAATTCTTTCGTGAACCGCTTGATTTATATGGATAGATCTATTTGGGGAATCCCCCACACACAGTGGCTTCCGTTCCAGGAAGGTTACCCCCACTGAGATCCTGAGGGATCGTTGTGGCAAGTAACAAGTTTTGTTAAGATTCTATGGTGAACCATCCGAGCAGGTAGGGTTCACTGGTATGGGGATCAGTTTCTTCCTTCGGGAATATCCGGTAAAACACAACTTTAGAAGAGGCTAACCGGGGACTGAGTGCAGGGTTGATTATGATTTTATTTCTCCCACGATGATAAACAATGATTATTTTCCTTTTAATCAAAGAAGGATTTATTAAGTCCTTTTGTTTTTGAACTTTAAGCACTTGAATTCACCAACTTTATAGTTGACACAATTTTCTTTTGAGCATGTTTCAGGTAATGTTTGAAGAGATCCTAGCTGTTTGAAGACCTAGACTTATCCCCGTGACATGGCATTGGCTTATTTCCTTGATGAAACATTTGAACAATTTATATTTTGTGTTAAGCAAGTACAATTTTATTTTTATGGTTGATTGTAAAACTTAATTGGGGTCTTGATGTGTATCTAGCCCCGTTACTCTTTAAAACTTTAATGCCATGTGATATTCTCTCCTTTGAGCTCTTATAATGGTTTGTTTCCACTGCCATATGTTGTTGCTAGTCTGTGACGTCCCACCCTATCTGGGCCCGGGGTGTGACACAATAGTTTCATATCTTCTGAGTTTGTGAAATTACTTGATTTGAGTCCTAGTAGACTAGAAACTAGCTACTCCGTAGAAATGGCCAATGGTAGAGTTGTTCAGGCCGATGAGATCATTAGGAAGTGTTCGTTAACACTGGAGGATCATACCTTTGAGATAGATTTGATACCCTTCGAGTTAGGAAGCTTCGATGTGATTGTGGGTATGGATTGGTTGTCGCAAAATGGAGCAGAGATTGTTTGCCGAGACAAAGTAGTACGTATCCCTATGCCAAACGGGGAAGTACTCAAGGTTCAGGGAGAACGACCGGGTAAGAACTTGAAGCTCATTTCCTGCATGAAAGCACGCCAGAGTTTACGAAAGCAGTGCTACGCTTTTCTGGCTCATGTGGTTGAAAAGAAAGACGAAGAAAAAAAACTGGTGGATATTCCAGTGGTACGGGATTACCCAGAAGTATTTCCAGATGACTTGTCTGGTTTACCTCCTCCACGACAGGTGGAATTCCGTATTGAGTTGGTTCCTGGAGCTACACCGGTAGCGAAAACGCCATATCGACTAGCGCCATCCGAGATGCAAGAGTTGTCTAGTCAGTTACAGGAACTATTGGAGAAGGGTTTTATTCGACCGAGTCATTCACCATGGGGAGCACCGGTACTATTTGTCAAGAAAAAGGATGGATCGTTCCGTATGTGCATCGATTACCGTGAACTGAACAAGTTGACGGTGAAGAACCGATATCCTCTCCCCAGGATCGACGATTTATTTGATCAGCTGCAAGGAGCTTCGTATTTTTCAAAGATCGATCTTCGTTCTGGTTATCATCAGCTAAGGGTTTTCGAGGACGACATACCGAAGACTGCGTTCAGGACTCGTTATGGGCACTATGAGTTCTTGGTCATGCCGTTTGGATTGACTAACGCACCAGCTGTGTTCATGGATCTAATGAATCGGGTGTGCAAACCTTATTTGGATAAGTTCGTGATCGTGTTCATAGACGATATACTTATCTACTACCGATCAAAGGAGGATCATGAAGAACATCTTCGGGCAATTCTGGAGCTGCTACGAGGAGAGAAACGTTTCGCCAAATTCTCAAAGTGCGAGTTTTGGTTGCGGGAAGTGAAGTTTTTGGGTCATGTGGTTAATGAGGACGGGATTCATGTAGATCCCGGCAAGATCGAAGCGGTGAAGAAGTGGGATACGCCCCAGACACCATCAGAGATACGGCAATTCTTGGGATTGGCCGGTTATTATCGTCGCTTCATCGCGAACTTTTCAAAGATTGCTCAACCATTAACCCTGCTTACTCAGAAAGACAAGAAATTTGATTGGGGATATGCACAAGAGCAAGCGTTCCAAACGTTGAAGGAGAAGTTGTGCAACGCGCCCATACTGTCTCTCCCAGACGGAACAGATGATTTTGTGGTATACTGCGATGCGTCACATCAAGGATTGGGATGTGTGCTAATGCAGAAGGATAAGGTGATTGCCTACGCTTCGCGACAACTTAAAGTGCACGAAAAGAACTACACCACTCATGATCTTGAGTTGGGCGCTGTAGTATTTGCACTCAAAATTTGGAGGCATTACATGTATGGCACCAAATGCATCATCTTCACTGATCATAAGAGCCTTCAACATATTCTGGATCAGAAGGAACTTAATATGCGCCAACGACGTTGGGTAGAGCTACTCAGTGACTACGATTGTGAAATCCGGTATCATCCGGGGAAAGCTAACGTGGTGGCTGATGCTTTAAGCCGTAAAGAACGTGTGAAACCACTACGTGCACGAGCGTTGGGATTGACCATCCAAACCAACTTGAAAGCTCAGATTCAAATTGCACAGAGTGAGGCATTAAAAGAAGAAAACCTTGCGGGAGAAGAATTCCGAGGGTTAGACAAACAGATGATACGCAAGGATGACGGTATTCAGTACTTCACGGATCGCATATGGGTACCCAAATGGGGAGGTGTTCGAACCTTAGTCATGGATGAAGCCCACAAGACGCGATATTCTATTCATCCTGGTGCAGACAAGATGTATCATGATCTTAAGGATCTATACAGGTGGCCAGGCATGAAGAAAGACATTGCCTTATACGTCAGCCGATGCTTGACGTGTTCGAAAGTCAAAGCTGAACATCAGAAGCCATCCGGATTATTACAGCAACCTGAAATTCCCGAGTGGAAATGGGAGAACATAGCCATGGATTTCATTACCAAACTCCCTAGAACAAGCAACGGTCATGACTCGATATGGGTCATTATTGATCGAATGACGAAATCAGCACATTTCTTGCCTATCCGAGAAGATTATAAGATGGATAAGTTGGCGAGATTGTACATCAAAGAGGTCGTGACACGGCACGGGGTGCCAGTGTCAATTATATCCGACCGTGATAGCCGATTCACTTCACGATTTTGGCAGACACTACAAAAAGCGATGGGCACTCGGTTAGACATGAGTACAGCCTATCATCCTCAGACAGATGGCCAAAGTGAACGAACTATACAGACGCTAGAAGACATGTTGAGAGCGTGTGTAATCGATTTTGGTGGTAGTTGGGATGCTCATCTACCGCTGATTGAGTTCTCTTACAACAACAGCTACCATACAAGCATTGGATGTGCTCCATTTGAAGCGTTGTATGGAAGGAAATGCAGATCTCCCGTTTGTTGGGCCGAGATTGGTGAGAGTCAACTAACAGGCCCCGAGATCATCCAAGAAACAACAGACAAGATTTTCCAAATCAAAGATCGACTTAAAGCCGCGCGAGATCGCCAAAAGAGCTATGCCGACAATCGTCGGAAGCCTCTAGAATTCAATGTTGGGGATCGTGTGTTACTCAAAGTCTCCCCTTGGAAAGGAGTCGTTCGATTCGGAAAGAAAGGGAAGTTAGCCCCAAGATACGTTGGACCATTTGAGATCACTGAAAGGATCGGTCCAGTGGCCTACCGATTAAGGTTGCCACAAGAGCTTAGCGGTGTGCATGATACATTTCACGTGTCCAACCTCAAGAAGTGTTTGGCCGATGAATCCCTTCACGTGCCAATCGAGGAAATCAAGATTGACGACAAGCTTCACTTTGTTGAAGAACCCATTGAGATCATGGATCGAAAGGTCAAGCAACTGAAGCGCAGTAGGATACCTATTGTTCGCGTAAGGTGGAATTCAAAACGAGGGCCAGAGTTTACATGGGAACGTGAAGATCAGATGAAACTCAAATATCCACATCTCTTCGAGGATGACACTCTTGGACCTAACTCCAGCTGAATTTCGGGACGAAATTCTCTCAACTGGGGGATACTGTGACATCCGTCACCTTAAGGTCCGTCAATTAACGCGATTGTCCGTTAAACATTCTTTGACCGCTCATTCCTCACCCTTATTTGA
Organism: Flaveria ramosissima; assembly: GCA_025215565.1. NCBI lineage: Eukaryota > Viridiplantae > Streptophyta > Magnoliopsida > Asterales > Asteraceae > Flaveria > Flaveria ramosissima. The sequence continues at coordinate 55,980,869 of CM046035.1, read as the reverse complement.
TTCTTTATGTGGATATCATGTGTGCATTATTATCGTTGTGTGTGCAATCGTTATAATCATATGTTAACCTTAAAAGACTTTTAAAACTTCCATTTTCGAAACCGTCAAATGTATCATTTTATATATATAATAAATATTTTTAACATAACCATTTCTTAAGTCATAACAACATTAAATGTGCCTTTACAATTAATACAAAACATCTAATAAAGTCGTTTTTCAACCGAACAAAATTTGGGAAAGCTCGAGGGTTAAGTGCAGGGACTAAACTTGTAATTTTGCAAACTTGGGCTGGGTATAAATACCCTCTTACCAGCCCTAGCATCTCATTATCACCATCTTCTTCATCTTCATCCTCTACACACACAAAATCACCATTCTTGCACCAAATCCAACCCGAGAGGTCTCGTTTTCTTCGTCTTGACACCGTCTACAGCTTAGACTACCCCTTTCTAGCAGGTAGTTGTCTTTGGTTGTCTGTTTTCTAGCCTTTTCACGGCTGTCCAAAACTAGGGTTTCGGGTGTTCGGGTTCAACCCGAACATACAAGGTCATATGGGTGCGTGTGAGGTCTCTTTGCTTGTGTTTCATGCTTGTGTATGTTTATTGAGTGTTTCTGGAAGTCATTATGGTGTAAAACCCGTGTTTTGAGCAGCTCGGGGCTGCTCATCCCGACCACAGTCGCGATTCTGTAGATCAGGCGACTGGGTCATCCATGCGATTGAGCCGTGCGACTGAGTGGGTCACGCGACTGAGTTGTGCGACTAGGCATGTTGTGCGACTGAGTTGTGCGACTGAGTGTCTGTATGCGAATGAGTCATGCGATTGAGTGATTGTGTGCGACTGAGTCAGGTGACCGACTGAATGTGTGCGAATGTGCGTGATTCGCACGACTGGAGTCCAATCGCACGAATGAAGGTTCAATCGTACGAAAGTAGCTAATTCGTACGACTGAAGGTTGATTCGTGCGTATGGGAGTTGAGTCGTGCGATTGGGTGTTGTGTGGTACGACTGAAGGCCAGTCATACGAATGAAGGCTCAATCGTACGAATGAAGCTGATTCGCACGATTGAGGGTTGATTCGCACGAATGGAGGTTGAGTTGTGCGTCTGACCTTGTTATGCGACTGAAATTGTTGAGTTTGATCCCTTGTGCGTGGTGTGAGTATGTCGTGTGATGTTGAGGTAACATTAACACAATAATGCCATTGTTCGGCCACAAATATTAAAGTCAACGCGAGAAAGGGCACACATACTATTTTAAACAAATTGAACTAACGCTTTACAATGATCAATCGACTTAAAACTATTGACACTTATTCAATGCTTCTTCAAGAACAACGAGACTTTTACTTAAACATCATCATTAATGGCGACAATGTCTTGTACTTGGATCTACATAAGATCTAGTACGTGTGTCAGTCTATGTGTGTTATACGCGACCCAGCCGATACGACCCGAACCGACCCATCATTATTGCGCGCTTATATATACATCATATCATTAATGCTATACAATAACTGTCAATAGGTGTTTGACTGTTTATTTGCATTCAACATTTGGGATACATCGATCATACATACTTACCACCTAACAAGTGAGTTTCGTGGCCCCTTTTTACGCTTATACAATATTTCAATCATTTACAACTTGGGGGAAAAGTATGCTTACTCATTTTCAATGATATACAACTTACATACATTTTACATACAAGGAATCAACGTGATACTGTGTTGCAAGTACTATTTGATACATGCTTGGGTCTGCTGTGTGGTTCTATCTTTGCAACTATTTAATTCCAGTGTGGGAACCGACTGTTAGGTATTGGTAGTACTACTGGGTTGACACCCCCACCCTCGTTCGATGGTATACTAGTTGGTACCATCAGTGGCCAGGAACGGGCCCTTGGGTGAATATATGCCGACAATTTCTTTGTGTACGTCGCTAGGTTTGGTTGCAAAGCTCATGTCATGTGATATTTACTTGTGTATATAACTGTATTCACGGTATTCCATACGCTTACATTATACAGCATCACTTACATTTTTATTACATAAACCTGCGAGCTCACCAACAATCATGTTGACCGTTTTAAGCATATCTTTTCAGGTGATCATACAAGTCCAGGAATCTAGGTGTGCTGCCTTAGTGGAGACCCTAGGATGCATTTTGGGACTTAACATATTTTGATAAACAATCTTTGAACAATGTTAACGCTTGTAAACAGTTATCATCTTTTGAAACTTGTTCCCGGGTTGTGGGAATTAACAAATACAATTTCATCTTTATGTGAATATGTGTATATTCATCATGTTATACTTATGGCTATGTTGTCGTGATCATTGACTAAACACGACACAAGTCCCCTTGTCGTCGGGTGTCGTCATGACACGCATGTCATCATTTATTTATATTGCTCTCTATCGCTTACCATGTGTTATGACGATCCCGGTCTCGTTACATCCCCGTGTTTCCGCTTTTAGCGGGGGTGTGATAGGCTTGTACAATATCCTGCGAGTCATAGAATAGTGGCCACTTGTATAACGTATATACATCGTCAAGAGACAAGTTAGTCAGCCACATAGGGTCAAATACCTGGATAGTATCCATTTGGCTCTCCTTTTGTAAGACTAGGACCGCTTCACATGTTCTCCAATCGTAGTACCACCACTTAAAGTGTGGAGTGAAGTCCTGTGGCATTTCCCTTAAGGTAATCTTAGACATAGTGCTCGGAGGACTCCACGTCAGCACGACCTTTGGCTTTCCAGTAATGGGATCAACTTCAGACCGTCTGATGTACCTCTTCGGTTGTTGAGGTCTAAAGTTAACCCACCTGGTGTGGTACTCTTTCCTCAGTGCAGCCTCAAACCAGTCTGACATCTTTCTCGGGTCAGCATACAACAACTTTAGGCGTGCCAGCTGGTTGAGCTCAAAACCAGGGAGAGTCTTCAGATCATGTGGGAATCTAAAGTACTCTATTCCCTTCTCCCTCTTGACAGCATAGACATTTAGATCCTCAAAGTATGCCCACGCTATAATCTTTCCTGACACCTTTAGATGTCTCTTGACTTTGTATAGCTTGGTGTAGGCACTCGACTTTGGAGTAGTGCGTTGGGCTCGGATCTCTGCAAAACAAGCCGCCCATTCAGCCTTCTTTATTTCAACATCGGCGTCCGAGGCTTGGGCTTCTCTTTTTGACTTCTCTGCCTCCTTCTCCATCGTATCCAGATTGTCATATGTACCACTGTCGAGAGTATCCCCAAAGTTAGGAACCACATTTCCCTCTCGATCAGTATACTCTGGATAATGCTGGGCTATGACGTCTTCAATCTCTATTTCGTCCACATCATTAAGCTCGTCGTCACTAGCCACTTCAACGGTAGGGGCATCCTTAAGAATTTCATCCGGATTTAGCCGGAACATCTCCGCAAGTTGCTCATCAGTAAGATCATGAATTATTTCTCCTTCTTTGGGAGTATAACTCACAGACCTCCTGACAATCCCTTGCAAATCAAGTATCATAGTGAATTGAGACTTGATTTGCTATAGGGGAGCAACATCATACTTGTCTTGTTGAGATGGTTGATCTGCTTGATTTAAACATGTAACACATCAATCATTAGTCAATAATCAAGACAGGTAAACATTAAATATATATAAATATTAAGTACAAAAGTTTAATACATGATTCAAGTACAAAAGCTTTCAAATACATAAATATCTAATCATTACTTTTGTCCTAAATCATGGGCTCTTCTGCAGCCAGGGCTGAGGACGAGGCTCCTGATCCTGCGCCTTCTTGGTGCGCCTTTCTCTAGCTTGTGTGGCAGCCGATGCAGCCGCATCATCTCCTTCCTCATCATCTCCTCCCTCTTCCTCTCCTGCACCATCATCACCTCCTTCATCTGTCTCATCCTCATCATCATCCTCATCATCCTCATCCTCATCATCATCATCATCACCACCATCATCATCTCCCTCTCTGATCTTGAGAGGCTCATCTTTAGATCCCTTGAGCTTGAGCATGATGGTCTTGTTAGATGCTTCCAACTCCCCAATCCTCTTAGCTGATTGGTCGTTTTGCTCCTGGAGTTGGGTAGTTTTCTGAGCTTGCTGTGAGATCTGCTATGCTTAGGTAGCATTTAGCTCTACAAGCTGACGTAGTTGGGCAGCCTTCTCTTCATCAGTAGCCAACAGCTTCAGCACCATACGGTTAAGTGCTGACACCTGTTCCTCTACTCCAATGGGAGGTAGAGATGATCCTGTGGTGAATGTTAGGTGGGATGATGGTCCGGCTTGGTGCCTGGTGGTGGTTGTGGTGAATATGGGTGATGGTGTATGAGTAGGTGGTGATGGGTAGGCTGTAGTGGTGGCGGATGGGAGTGTGGTAGTGATAGGTGGTGTGGTAGTAATGGTGGGTGGAGTGGTAGTAATGGTGGTGAGTGAGGTAGTGGTGGTGGTAGCTGTGGTGGCAGTGGGGGAAGAGGTAGTCATCAACGTGTACCTCCGTCTCTTGGGCTTCATCCCGTGGAGCTGAGCCATCCTCTTTTTCCTCGAACCCTTCGAGGAGGATGCTCCCCCTGGGATGCTGGGCTGGCCTGGGGTGTAGGTGAGATTAGTGGTAGTCTCCCCAGACTCGCCCGGGCGTCCACCAACCGCCCGAATCCCTCGCTCGGTGGCAACCACCCTGCTGCCCACCGTTCGAGTCAACGGCTCCTCATTCGACTCCTCCTCCTCATCAGGTCGGAAGTCCTGATAGAATCCCGCAGTCTCTGCTCCTCCTTGGGTGGATGATGAAGATGTCATATCAGTAGTAGTGGCCCTAGATTGGGTGGGGCCTGCATCTCCACCATCACCGCTATCATCATCATCTGAATCATCAGCGGGGAGCACAATCTGCTCAGTGTCTGAGTCGCTGTCATCGTGGCGCCACTTCCTCCGAGCTGGCGCCACATAATCCTCACGGGCCAGATGCCCAAACAGTCGTCTGACAAGGGGTTTCACCTGCTTCCCCTTGTACACCTTCATCCTGCCTAAGGTGGTATCATCCATCACCTTAAGCACCACGACATCCTCCTTCTCTTTCGTCAGCGAAGGTAGCTTCTGGTCAATAATCATCTGCATAAAGCGAGGGTACATGCAAAAGCCCTCCTTTTCCTTCGCCTCGATGTTCTCCACCAGGTAGGTGAAGATCATCCTCGAGAAGCTAAACGTATGGTTCAGCACCAACGCCACATAGGCATTCTGAATCTGATCAGATAGCTCATCGAAGCCTCCCTTCCTTGAAGCAATGCACTTGAGCAGCACATGGGCTAAGTACTTAAATTGGGGGCACAGGTTTCTCTTGTTGAGAACACCTTCGTTGATATCCCCCGAGTACTTGGCCCGCAGAAAACAGCCTCGTACAGTCAGTGGGTGTAGGCGTGTAGGGCAGTCAACATCATCCCCAAACTCCAAGACTGTCCTGAGATCGTCCTTAGTGATCTCTATAGCCTGACCAAAAATGGAGCTCCTGAGACAGTGAGGCTCTGAAGATCTGTCGACAACAATGCTTTCCTAGAAAGCCTGCTGAACTGAGCGGTACGGGGTGCATGGAGTCGATATAGCACGGAAGATCCTCAATCTCTGTAAGAATGTAATAATCCCCGAGAAATAAGCCGCGTTCCGGGAGGTCAGATCCAGATGAGCACAAAGGTTATGCTTCGTGCTCATTGTCCAACGACTAGCCATCTGTTATACAATGTAAATAAATGTTAGTGTGGGTCAATGAGTAACAATTTGATTCATTGAACTTGCAATCTTCTATTCTGTCGTGCGAATGAACTGAGCGACTGAGATCTAGTCGTGCGAATGAGCTGTGCGACTAAGATCTAGTCGTGCGAATGAGCTCAAACATACGACTGAGCATGCGACTGAGCTTAGTCGTATGCTTTCCCATGCGTTTACACCAGTGGTGCGAAGGAAGTCATACGCATGGTACAATCGTGCGATTTAGCCATTCGCCTAGCTCAGTCGTGCGATTGAGGTTCATTAGGGTGCCCATTCGCATGACAGACTGTTTTTTTCATTCAAATTCAAATTTTTAGCACAACTCGATCTTAGACGTCGTGGTTTGGCTCATTAGTCTCGCAAATGACCGACATAACACCTAATAACCTTTATGTGAACAATATACTTAGTTTTATAGGTTTATTAGGCAGATTAAGTCTCGGTTAAGTTTAGGGATTAAATTCGATCATTAGGGTACGAATTTATTGAACTTTGGATTGAATATCATCGTGCATTACCTGGATAAACACTAGAAACCGTTAGATAACAACAATCAGTAGTCTAGAACAGTCAAGAGAAAATCGGGCAGCGTAACGATACTTCGTGTGATTTGGGGGCCATTTGGGAGTGATGAGTGACTGCGACCGACTCCCCCTCTATTTATACTAGGGGTTCCTCCAGTTGTGCGACTGAACCTATTCGCACTCTTGATTCGTGCGACTGAGGTCAGTCGTGCGACTGGCACAGTCGGTCACCTTCAGTCGTGCGACTAGCATAGTCGGTCACCTTTAGTCGTGCGACTATTTCATTCGGTCACCTCCATTCATGCGATTGGTCCAATCTGATGATCCAATCTTATGGATTGGCCCATACGTATGGTCCAATCGTACGACTGGTCCATACGTGTGGTTTAGTCGTGCGATTGGCCTCATACGTATGGTCCAATCGTACGACTGGTCCATACTCATGGTCCAGTCGTGCGAATGGCTCATACTTATGATTTTGACTTTATGACCATTTGACACTTAGCCCTTTTAACAATTGTCGAGCATAGATCATCTCAGACATGACCATGTTAACTTAGAAAAACTGTTGATCACCTCAGACGTGATCCTTTTACATTTGAAAACCCCATTGGTCACCTCAGACGTGACCTTTTTAGTGAGTGAATCCCAGATTGACTTCCGATGCGTAGTCTGACTTTTAACTACTAACTTAATTGAAATTAACTAACTTAATCAACTAGAAATAAACCAAAGACAAGACATATTTTTGTATTTTTAATTTGAGAGGAAATACGACCTATTAGAATAATACTAATTGATTTTACTTCATGAACATCAAAGCTTCAATTCCAGTTAATCATTTCTGGTACGATTCATTTTGGAATCATACAGGTATTTCAGAATCATTTGGGACATGTTACCAAAACTTTTTGATGCTAGATTCTTGTTCTTATCGAGAGTCATTAGCAAGTTTAGGAAATCATACTAGAGCTATAAGATGCACACGCTGATTTGGACTTTCAAGAGTTGCATCCACGATGATTGTCAACATTCCTCAGGAGATTTTTGAGCGGTCTACGGGTGTTTTGACAAGAAGAAACTATTCTAAGAGCTTTCAAAGAGATGCCAAGCCTCAGGTCAGTGCCATCGCACAGCAGAGAGGCGCAAACAACAATGAATTATTTAGGTTATGCTTATCCTTAGGTCAGTGCCATCGCACAGCAGAGAGGCACACAACCTATCTTCTTGTGAGAGCATTTTTCTTTTCTTTTTGCACGTAACTCACCAACAACATTTGTTATCAGCTTGATAGAGCTTACACATTTTTTTCCGTGCTTTGCTCTTTTTATGGTCATCCGCACACATTTGTGGTGTTTATTTGCTCGTCACCCCTTATTGGAACTACGTTGATTGTGTTAACCAGGGATAAGATGGGAACCCATAGCAGGTTGAACAATTTAGTTTGAATTTAAGTCACCAATGAGATCTACTCATCTATTGTGTTGAATCTACCGACACATCATATAATGAACTTGCAACCTCTAGGTCTACTTTCTCTATGTTACCTTATTAGCATACTAGTTTTACTATCATTTTTCCTTTTATTTTGCTTACACTTCTCAAATTTATACTTTGAATTTTGCATCTTAATCATTCAAATTTTTGAAGTCCCAAATAATCTGTTCCCCGTGTACTATCACTTTCCATAAGCATTGAATCAGTATCATAGATTTGATTTCTATCCTTTTAGCTATGCTGTCCTCCTCCCTCGTTTTTTTAAGTACTGAAATTAAAACACCTAATTTAATACTACTCTAACCTATTCTTCGCCTAAAATTCTAAAACCGAAAATATTTTTTGAGTTTTTGGATTTTATAGAAACAGGAAATTAAAATACGAAAAATAAAAGAAAATAACAAAGAAAAAATAACTCTACTCGTCGGACTAAATACTGTCATCTTCTGGAATCACTTCACATTTCTTTTTCACGCCGTTGACCTCTAACATATATAAAAATCTTGGTTTATCAAACGCTTTTGTGTGGAGGTCAGCGCGTTGAAAGCCCGTATTAATTTTAACAACATCGATTAATTTCTTTTCAAAACAATCACGTATAAATTGATATTTAATTCCAAAGTGTTTGGTTTTAGGATGTTGGACCGGATTTTTAGCTACGGCTATAGCAGCAGAATTATCAACAAATATAGGAGTGTTAGAGAATTTCAAACCGTAGTCCCGAATTTGCTGTTAAATCCAGATGATTTGTGAACAGTAGCTTGCAGCAGCAACGTATTCAGCTTCACAAGTTGACAGAGCAACCGATGTCTGCTTCTTACACTGCCACGTGACTAATCTTCTCCCAAAGAATTGACATCCTGCTGAAGTGGACTTGTAGTTCATTTTGCATCCACCATAATCCGAATCGCTATACGCTGTAACCTCAAAGTCATCATCATGAGAATACCACAACCCAAGTGTTGGAGTACCTTTCAGATAACAAAATATCCTTTTGACTCCTATGAGATGGTTGACTTTCGGCTTTGCCTGATATCTGGAGCATAGACATGTCGCGTACATGATATCAGGTCGTAAGGCTGTGAGGTATATGAGAGATCCAATCATTCCTCGGTACATGGTGGCATCCACTAGATCACCAATTTCGTCGGGTGCCACGTCATGGTTTGTGGCCAGTGGAGTCCCAGCTGCCGAAGCATTCTCCATATCGAATCGACTGAGAATATCGCCTACATACTTTGCCTGATGTAGAAATATCCCCTTTGGTGTCTGATCCACCTGTAACCCAAGAAAGAACTTCATTTCTCCCATGGCACTCATCTCAAATTCAGCTTTCATTATGCTTTAAATTCTTTACATAGATCTTCGTTTTTGGAACCGAAGATTATGTCATCAACATAGATCTGTATGAGCAGTAAGTCACCATCCTTTTCTTTGATGAACAGTGTACAATCAATCACTCCTCTGCGAAAGCCGTGTTTCACAAGATGAGTCGAGAGCTTCTCATACCATGCTTTTGGGGCTTGGTGGAGCCCGTATAGAGCCTTATCTAGCTTGTAAACTCTGTCCCGATGATACGGATCCTCAAATCCTTCAGGTTGACTGTCGTACACTGTCTCCCGGATTTCACCATGAAGGAATGCACTCTTTACATCTAATTGATAAACTTTGATCTTCATGTAAGAGGCATAGGCTAGGAAGATACGGATTGCTTCCATCCTTGCCACAGGTGCAAACACTTCATTATAATCGATTCTTTCAACTTGTCTAAAACCTTGAACGACAAGTCGAGCCTTGTTGCGAATTATGATCCATTGATCATCTTTCTTTCATTTCAAGACCCATTTAGTTCCAATGACTTTAGCACCTTTTGGTCTGTCCACAAGGGTCCATACTCCTAGCTTCTTGAACTGTAGGAGTTCTTCTTGCATCGCACTTACCCATGCCTCATCGTTTAATGCTTCACTAACATATATTGGCTCAAACTGAGACACAAAACATCGATAAGCACCATCGTGAAGATATCCCTTTTCCATGACTGATGCATAATCAGCTGAGTATAGCTGATTTCTAGTCTGAACTCCTGATCGAACATCTCCAATGACATTGTCCAAAGGATGATAAACATTTAACCGTGATCCAGGAGTGGTGGGAACAACTACCTCATTATCCAGATTGTGAACACTAGTTTCAGTATCTGAGGCAGTTGGAGTTTAAGGTTCTGAAGAGTTAGAGGCATCAGGGTTTGATGCTTGTGTACTTGTTGTAGCAGAAACCTATTCCTCCTGGTTCACCTGTTCAATCTCCACTTCTTCATCTTCAGAGGAGGAGTCACTTACATCAAGTGCTCCCCCTGAAGAACTAGAAGACTCCCCGAGTGGAACTGAGGTTGACGAGTCTAGAGACGGTGTGTCTAAGACATCATATATCATTCTGGTCGCTAAGTCATCATCAGAAGGGTAGAGATGGATGTTGAAGGACTTAAAGAATCCATCATAATCGAAGAAGAATGCGGGTCCTTTACCAGCAGGGGGGGTGGTGTATCTCTGAACATCGACGTTTGCCACACTTCTACTTGACCCGTTGAGTTGTTATAAACTCTCTTATTCGGTATGTTGTATCCTAGAAAAATTCATTCTTCAGCCTTTTCACTGAACTTCCCTGATTGGTTTTTCTTCAGTAGCGTACATGGTACGCCAAACGGTTCGAGGTACTCTAGATTAGGTTTACGTTGTTGGAGAAACTCGTAACACGTTTTACCATGACGTTTGACCACCAGGACTCGATTTAGGGTGTAACATGCATTAGCAACTGCCTCGTTCAAGAATTGGATAGGCAGTTTTGAGTCTGCTAGCATCGTCCGGGCTGTCTCTATCAAGCTTCGATTCTTTCTCTCAACGACTCTATTCATTTGAGGAGTGTAGGCAGATGTGAACTGGTGCACAATTCCTTTTTCTTTGCAGAATGCCTCCATCCATTGGTTTTTGAACTCGATGCCGTTGTCTGAGCGAACTTGCCTTACCTTCAGCTTGTAAAATGACTCCAATGTGGTTACTAGCTCCTTGAATGATTCAAATGTCTCTGATTTGGATTTCAGAAACATCACCCAAGAGAATCTTGAGTAGTCATCCGTAACTACATAGCTGTACAAATCACCGGCAATGCTCTTTGTACTAACTGGTCCAAGCAGATCCATGTGAAGAAGCTCAAGAGGTAGGTCAATTGAGTGAACTTTCTTTTCCTTATGAGACTTCTTTGTCTGTTTCCCTTTCTTACACGCAACACAAAAATCCGGTAATTGGAAGTTCTTAACATTTACTCCATGCACTAGATCATTCTGGATCAAGTGATTCATCTTCCATGGATTGATGTGTCTCATTCTCCTATGCCAGGAAATGGAGTCTTTCTCTGTTGCCTTTGACAAGAAGCATTGAACTTGATGATCGGTTGTGGAGGCCTTTGATAGGTCCAAGACATATAAATCATTATATCTTGAAGCTGACATTAAGACTTGGTCCTCTGGTATCACATACTCCTTCTTCAACACATAGCACTTCTTGTTGTCAAAGACTAGCTTGAATCCTTTGTCACAGATCTGGGATACAGAAAGCAAGTTATTTTGAAGTTGTTGAACGTAGTTGACCTTATCAAACTTGACTTTCTGGTTTCCCACTTCGCCTTGAGCCGTGATGTATCCTCTGTTATTTCCAGCAAAGGATACATGTCCCCCTTTAATTTGTTTGACATTGAAAAGGAGAGACAAATTCCCAGTCATGTACCTTGATGCCCCACTATCAACGATCCAGGTATTTGTAGAAGCACTATAGCGGACACCCTGCACATTTAAAGGAAATGATTAGTTTAGGTTAGGTACCCAAGCCTTAACTGGCATGGGTGACCCAGAGGCATCACACATCATAAATTCAACCCACTGTCCATTTGAAGGTGAGGGCATATCATGCTTCTTAGTGATCTCAGCATCAGACACTGAACTTGAATTTTCTTTCCATAAGCCAGTTTTGTGCAAGGCGTGTTTGTGATAAATAGACGACTGGCTTACGGTTTGAACTTTAGGTTCATTTCTTCTTTTTGGTGGAGTAAAAGAACTCTTTTTTGAAGAAATTGGTTTAGTATCATAAAGTTCAATTTTCTTTCTTGGTGTCTGATAATGAGGACAATTAGAAGCGATGTGTCCTCTCTTTCCACAATTGTAGCATGATCTACCTTCTACATATTGGGAAAATTGTCTCTGTGGGGAAGTGTGTGAAACAGGTGTGACTTTAGTCTGGTTGTGTTTGGACACTTCTTGTTTAGATGTTTTTGTTTCTTTAAAAAATTTTATTGTTTGAACGTTTTTAACATCTTTAGCCTTTTGTTTATTTGGACTTTGACGTGAAGCACGTGTTTGGTTAACTGGTTTGGTCAGTTTGGATTCTGAAGAGGACGTGTTGGTAACTGACTTTACATTAACCTTTTCAAATTGTTCTTCCAAATTCACAATTGGCATCTTGCCTTTAGACTTCAAAGTAGCCTCCTTCTGTTTAGTGACAGATTCCATTGGTTTACACATGGAATCTGGATCACTAACTAGAGGAGTGGACACCACATGATCCTTAATAGGATTGTTATTTACTGGTCTATATTTAGCATTTAACAATATCTCATGTGGTGGTGGAACCACTTTGTAGCCCAACCCTTCCCCATTATTCCTTTCTTTCACTAAGTTTTGAACTATGAGAGGAACTTGTCCAACTGTGCAGTTTTTGTTTTAATGAGTTGACTTCGACTTCTAAAACTGCTTTTTCTTTCTTAGTTTCTTCCAAAGAGTTCAAATAAAACTTTATATCATTTGCTTGATTAAAAGCAACAACCTCAGTTTCCCTTAGTTATTTATTTAAAAGTTCTATTTTCTCTTTATAACTGCACTCATTTTGTTTTAAAATCCAGTTAGCTCATGTGCATAGTTGTAAGTCATTTACTAAGCTATCATTATGATCTAATAACCTAGCAAATTTCAGATCAATGCTTTCTCTAAACTTATTACATTCATTACAAGCATGACTTTCAAAGAGTTGGTCTTTGTTACTTGCCTGTGAAGATTCGGTTGAATCAACCATCAGTGCAGAGTTTGATTCCTCGGATGCTGGAGATTCTGAACTTGTCGTTCTAAGATCTTCTTCAATCATGTGATTTACCACATTAGCAGTATCTTCATGATCTGACATCACTAGTTTAACTGCTATTTCACCTTCACTTGCAGTGTCATCATCCAGACCCTCAACATTAGCAATGTTCGATTCGCCCGGAGATACAAACTTGAAGGTCCAATCTTGTCCTTCATCATCTTGAGCAGTCAAGGCCTTTGTATCTTTGCTTGACAATGCACCTCCACTCGTAGGTTTGTCTTGACGGTTGAAAGACGAGAATGGATTCCCATTACCTGTCTTCTTGGGCTTTACACATTCACGTTTGAAATGCCCTTTTTCTCCACAGTTAAAACATGTAACTTTGGTTTTGTCAAAACCTAAGGTTGTATCCTTTGTGGCTATCAAGTTCTATCCTGTCTTCTTCACAAACTTCTTAGCCCTTCGAACAGCACTTGCAAGAGCCCACATAATGTCCATTCCCTCTAATTCATTCTCGTCCACCTGCTCGTAATCCTCATCAGCCAAATGACAATTCTCGATATTTCCTGCAACTAGACCATCATAAGAATGAACGACTGCAGCTAAAAGGTCCATATGCTCCTTTGCAACCTCCACAGTGATATTCCTGATATTCTCGGTCTTTAACTTAGTAGCATTTGCTTCAGGCACTATATATTGGGTGACGACCCTGACGTTTCAGATCCTGAAGCTGTGGATTGAGAAGGAGCGGTTGAACTAGTCACAAATGCCGTTTGAAGAGGTGCTCCTGAACTTGTTGAAGTGGAAGATGATCTATAAAGTGAAGGATTCTGGTCATAGGATCCTTTTTGTGACCTGTATTTCATCCTCAGTTCATCCTCTCTCAATTTCAGGATGAAGTCGTTTATGTCTAATGTCTCCAGTAACTTGTTCTGTCTCAAATTTGACACAAACGAGTCCCACTTCTCTGGCAGACCATCGGCAAAGCTTGAGACCTTATCTTCCATTGACGTTGTGACTCCATGAGTGTGCAGCTCACTCACTAAATGGTAGAATCTGTCTATGACATTATCCAAGCTCTCTTTACCCATTGAAGAGAAGTTATCAAACTCCTTCTTCAAAGCTTTTGCCTTTAGAGCTTTCAACGATGCATTCCCGTCGTATCGTTTCTCCAAGGCGTCCCATAGCTTCTTTGCTTGTGTGTTCTCAGAAAACTGGTGGAATATATCCTTAGGTATCGACTGAGTCAACAAAGCATACACTTTCTTCTCAGCATTGTACTTTACCTTTTGGCTATCAGTCATGCCACCCAAGGTAAGTTTAACACCATCAGCACCAACCGGCATGCTATAACCTGTCTCAATTGCTTCCCACAGATTGGGATCAACTCCATTTAGACAAATCTCAAACCTTTGCTTCCATTGCGGGTACTCATCTAACGTTATAAGTTTAGGTGGCTTATTGTGATTGCCAACTTCATTCTTTAGAAGCAGAAGGTTCTGGATTCGAGAGTCTCTACTGGCAGTAAATGCAGAGTGTTGATCTTCCATTTCTTTAAACTTTGATAGTTTGAACAAAACTGTTTCACTGGTGCGAATGGAGAGATGCGATTGGGTCAATCGTGCGGATGGACTAATGCGGATGAATCAATCTTGCGATTGAACCAATGCGGATGAGTCAATCGTGCGATTGAACAAGTGCGGATGGACAATGCGAATAGGGTGTTCAGTCGTACGACCGGATGGGCGATTGAGTTCAATCGTGCGTATGGGAGGTGCGATTGAGTTCAGTCGTGCGATTGAGCCAATCGTGCGACTAAGGCTGCTGGATTTGAAAATTCGAAGGTTTTTGACACTTTGACACAAAAACGCGATTTTTCAAGAACCCTAATCTGCCGTATGCCGAAAAACGTAAACTTTTTGATCTGGAAACACCAAAAACACTGTTTTACTAAAAAAGATGATGTTTTTGAATGAAAAAACATGATTTTTACACAAAAACCAATCGAATCACACGCAAAATCAAGAGCCAAGGCTCTGATACCACTTTTTAGGCCCATGTACGGACGGAGTACTAACTGATAATGCGTGTATACCTAATCAAATAGTGCGGAATCCTATTTGATTGGTGATCCAATCAGTGAGAAAGCAGTTTCGATCAATCTAGAGATTAAAGAAACGTTATAAACGATTAGAACACGATCAACTGCGATCTATGAAGTTGGAACAGGTTTTCTGGAGTCTCCGGACGGCTAGGGTACCACTGTGAGTCGAAATTCTTCAAGTGTTTTTTTTTCACGAATTAAGTGGTATTTATAGGTTAGGGTTTGTCACACCCCAACCTTGATGGCGGAAACATCGAGGAGTGAGAGTTAAGATCGTTCACAGCCACATAACGCTATTATTAAATACAAATATATTATTCATAAGTTTGAAAGGTACATTACAAGAATAAGTCTCAAAGAAAGTAAATAACAAAACATAAGTTGTAACAAGCCAAATTAGTTCATTATTTAACTAGGTCCATTCCTAGGTGTGAACAAGCTTCAAAAGAGTAGAACACAAACTTGGGGTATACCTGAAACATGTTAAAAATAAAGGGTCAACATAAAAATGTTGGTGAGCATTCCATAGTTTTCAATACATAAGTATATAAAAGATGGCAATTCAAGTCATAAGTTAGTGAATAAAGTGATTAGGGATGTTATGAACAATGCAACAATCAAACCTCGACAAAGTTTTACAAGTCTCAAACGTTTAAAAGTATATACGATCAGCTAAGTGTACTTGGATCAACCAAAGCAGGCTTGTCTTGCCCATAGATCTATGACTTCGCTGGGCTAGCAATAGTTAATGATTGTACATATAACGTCATAACATGGTAACCACAAAAGTTCAACTAACCACAACTTTACAAGATGAATCGCCATAGGTTTACAAGTCTCAAATAAGTTTACAAGTGCAATGATAATAAGTTAACATGTTTCACCCCAAAGTGTGAAAATAAGCAAAAAGGGGTATGGAAATACTCACATGGCAAACTCACAATAATAGTGATGGTTGTAGAGTACATAAGAAAGCTTGAATGTTTAAGAGTAAAAGGGTGATGTCCTAAATGATAAAAAGAAACAATAACTTGAGTTTGGGATTCATTACGAGAAGTTAGGACGCTTAGGAATACCAATAAGCGAAAGGTAGATTGATAAACGATTATTGTACCAATTTTAGATTCTGGACAGAATGTTTGATACGTGTTTGAACAGGTTTTTAAAATAGCAAACGGTTTCATAAAATTATAAAAATTTATACTTGACTAGTTCAAAGTCTCCCGGACAACTTTCATTCAGAAACAATTTTATGAAAAGATCTTTAAATAGGTCAAACAAGCAGCACAAGACAGAAGGTGCTGAAATGCGCACTTATCTTGTGAAGGCTATTGTTGAGTCGTCCGATTGAGTTTGAAGACTTATAAACTGTCTTTGAAAAGGTAATTCAATGAACTTAACATTGGAGTCTGAGTTTAACCAAATTTAGTTTGTTATGATCAAGTTATGGTCGTTGAAGTAAGACTATATTCTGCCAGAATTGTAGTAAGGCACTTATGTGCACTTTTAAAATTGTTAATACATGAAACGGGTTAGAACAATTTATTATGTCAATATATGGTATATTAGTTTTCATTTGAGTTATAAAAATATTCTAAGACTTTGGCATAGCCATCATTTAGAACAATAATCTTGTTGAATAACCGAATGCGGCGGCATAGCCGTCCATATGCAAACGGGATTCTTTGTTTATGTTAGTATGTTGTTAGCTTAATTTAGGGATGTTAGTGATTGTTATATGGTTAGTGATTATTAAAATGTTAATGATTAAAATAAATAAAGATTTAGTAGAAGAAAGAATAATAGTAAGAACATAAAGTCATGAAAACAATTGGATGTTAGGATGATTAAAATGTATAATATTAAAGCAATAAAAGATTACCTTAGTATTAAGAATTCTTGAAATCTCTTGTAAAATAAAATTCTTCAAATTGTTCATAACCAATAGATGAAAGAAAGATATGAGAGTGAGATTTTTAGAGAATGAGCAAATGAAAAGTGAGGCCTAAGCCTTGCTTTTATACTTGAGGTTAGGAGGAGGTTATGAATGGTGTTAATGGTGATTTATAAGTCTTTTAAAAGGGGGTTATGATTGGAATTTGGAATAAATATAAAGTTAAATAATTTAAATAAATAAAAGAATAATTATAATTTAAAATTTAAATTCTTAAAGACTCTAATTTTAACAACTTTTTTTATAAAATATTTATAGACTTTATAAAACCAATTTGAATAATCAATCAAATTATTTATTTGTTAATCTTTATAACTTTTACAAAACTTATAAACTTTATAATTTGATTATTTATTTTCAGTATTTAAAATTCATAATTACTAATAAAACTTATATAAGTTTATTAAAATTCATTTTATAACTTTATAAGTTTTAATAAGTCTTTTCCATTTAGTTATTTTTTGTAACATGATTAATAAACTTTATAATTTTATGAAAAATAATTATTTATCAATCAATAAGTTGATTACATATTTAATGTATTTGATCCATTTATTAAGTAAATTAATAATGGAATCTCAAAATGAGTTCGGGTTTGGGTTTTAACTTGGAAAAATGGTGGATGTTACAGGGTTTGTCAATCGTGCGACTGAACCATTAGTATGGTTCAGTCGTGCGACTGAATCATACGATTGTTCCATACGCACGACTGACGTGCGTATGGAACAATCGTATGATTCAGTCGCACGACTGAACCATACTAATGGTTCAGTCGCACGATTGACAAACCCTAACCTATAAATACCACTTAATTCGTGAAAAAAAAACACTTGAAGAATTTCGACTCACAGACGTACCCTAGCCGTCCGGAGACTCCAGAAAACCTGTTCCAACTTTATAGGTCGCAGTTGATCGTGTTCTAATCGTTCATAACGTTTCTTTAATATCTAGATTGATCAAAACTGATTTCTCACTGATTGGATCGCCAATCAAATAGGATTCCGCACTATTTGATTAGATATTGTTGATACATGTATGTCCCTAGATCAGGATTTGTAATGTAATGAACTTGTCTGTCTGTTTTTGATGTAATTGTAATTGATTAATGAAATGATATGAATTGATTGTTACTTGTAATGTTTAATATTTCATTAATGAGTTGTGATTGAATTAATTGGGTTTATGAATGTTTGAATGAGTGCACATTAAGTTATATTAAATAGAACATTCAAACTTAACTTAATGAAGTTCTCATGCGGATGGCCCATGCGAATGGACCACACGCATGAATAACTTCATACGATTGACTCAATCGCACGACTGAACCAGGAGACTGGATCAGTCGTATGATTGACCTATAAGATTGACTCAATCGCACGACTGAACACTCAGTCGTGCGGATGAATCAACCGCATGGTTCAATCGCACGACTGAACCATACTTATGGCCCAGTCGCACGATTGACCAATACTAACCTATAAATAGACCCAATTCGTGGGAAAACGTAAGCATTCATCCCATTACGACTCCAGACGTACCCTAGCCGTCCAGAAGCCTCCCAAATCGTTCTCCAAGTTCATAGAACACATCAGATCGGTTCTTGATCGATTTCTGACGTTGAAATCAATTCTTTATTGATTCATCGTGTGTTCTCACTGATTGGATCGCCAATCAAATAGGATTCCGCACTATTTGAGTTGGTTTAACACGCAATCACTCGGTATTTCGTTCAAATACCCGGTCCTAACAAGTGGTATCAGAGCCTTGGCTCTTGATTTCGTGTTGATTCAATCAAGATTGCATAAAAGTTTGTGTTTTTGCACGAAAAACGCAATCTTTGGCATCAAAAAGTGATCTTGGACATTCCCTGCTCATCAAAGTTCAGTTTCTACGAACCTAGACGATTTGGACTTGCAAAATTTCGAATTTTTACGGCTGAAACCCGTCAAACCTAGAAATTTTCGCAAAACAGCAGCTTCAGTCGCACGAGTGACCCATTCGCACGACTAGACTCATTCGCATCGTTCATTCGCACGACTGGACCTAGTCGCACCTTCATTCGGACGACTGAACCCTTTCATTCACATAGCTCACACGAACCAGATTCATTCGCACGACTGAACCAATCGCCCTGTTCAGTCGCACGGTTGAACCAATCGCAGAGTTCATTCGCACGAGAGGACCATTCGCATTCTTCAGTCGCACCAGTTAAGTTGATTTGATTAGACTCTAAGTTTAGTAACCATGGAAGATCAGATGTCAGCCTTTACTGCGGGGAAGGACTCAAGAATACAGAACCTGCTGCTGCTTGAGAGTGAGGTGGGTATTCACAATAAACCACCAAAGCTCTTGACTTTAGATGAGTTTCCTCACTGGAAGCAACGTTTTGAGATCTACCTCAATGGAGTAGATCCCAATCTGTGGGAAGCTATCGAAATAGGGTATAGTACACCGGTGGGAGCAGATGGAGTAAAACTAACGTTGAGTGGGATGACTGATGCTCAGAAAGTAAAGTATAATGCTGAGAAAAGAGTTTATGCTATGATAACTCAGTCGATTCCCAAAGATATATTCCACCAGTACTCAGAGAACAAGCAGTCAAAGAAACTGTGGGATGAGCTAGAGAAAAGGTATGATGGGAATGCATCGTTAAAGGCAATAAAAGCAAAGGAGTTAAAGAAGGAGTTCGATAACTTCTCGTCAATTGGTAACGAGGGTTTAGATGAAGTCATAGACAGATTCTACCATTTGATGAGCGAGTTGCATACACATGGAGTGGAGACAACTATGGAAGAAAAAGTAAGCAACTTCGCTGATGGATTGCCTGATAAGTGGGCCTCATTCGTGTCTAATCTTAGACAGAATGGGATACTTATAAAGCTGGATATAAATGACTTTATTCTTAGACTGCGTGAAGAAGCACTAAGGATGAAGTATAGAGCACAGAAGTCATCATATACACAAAACCCAGCTTTATACAATGCCACGCCACAAGCTAAGACTTCTGGAGCACCTCTCCAGACAGCATTTGTGTCTAGCTCGTCAGGACCTTCACATGCTTCTACTTCTGGATCAGACACGTCTGGGTCATCATGTACCCATTATATTGGATCAGAAGCAAGTGCTACCAAATTGAAGACTGAGAACCTCGGAAATGTGACTGTAGAAGTAGCAAGAGAGCATATGGATCTTCTAGCTGCTGTAGTTCATTCATATGATGGACTTGTAGCTGGAAAGATTGGAAACTGTCATTTGGCAGACGAAGACTACGAGCAGGTAGATGAAATGGAGCTGGAAAGGATGGATATAATGTGGGCCTTAGCTAGCGCTGTCCGAAGGGCGAAGAAGTTTGTTAAGAAGACCGGACAGAACTTGATAGCTACAAAGGACACCACATTTGGTTTTGACAAGAGCAAGGTGACTTGCTTCAACTGTGGAGAGAAAGGACACTTCAAAAGGGAATGTGTCAAACCAAAGAAGACGGGTAACGGGAACCCGTTCTCATCCTTTACTCACCAAGACAAGCAAGCCTCTAGTTCTACTTCATCAAACAAGGACCCAAAAGCCTTGACTGCTCATGATGATGAAGGACAGGACTGGAGTTTTAGATTTGTCAACCCAGAATCCAACATTGCCAGTGTTGAAGATCTTGATGATGATTCTGCGAGTGAAGGTGATATAGCAGTTGATATAGCAATGTCACACAGTGAAGAAACAACTGCAGCTGAAGTCAGTTACACACCAAAGGAGGAAACTTCCAAGTCAGATTCAGAAAAGTCAGAATCACCAGAACCAGAGACGTCTGATGCTGCGTTGATGGCTAACTCCTCTGAAACAACACAGGTAAGTACAACTGACCAATTGTTTAATAATCATGCTTGTTCTAACTGTGATAAATTTAGGAATAGCATTGATGAAAAATTTGCTAGGTTATTAGATCACAATGATAACTTAGTAAAGGACTTACAACTATGCACTGAGGCCAATAGAGTTCTAAAACAAAATGAGCATAGTTATAAAGAAAAGATAGACCTATTGACTAAGCAACTTAGGGAAACCGAAGTAGTTGCCTTTAATCAATCAAATGACATTAGGTACTATCTAAACTCCCTAGAGGACACTAAGAAACAAAAGGCAGTTCTAGAAGTAGAAGTTAATTCCTTAAAACAGAAACTGCATAGTTGGACTAGTTCTTCACACATAGTTCAACACTTAGTGAGAGAAAGAAATAATGGGGAGGGATTAGGATACAAAGTGGTTCCACCACCACCTGAGACCTTGATGAACACCAAGTCTAGACCAGTAAACAACAACCCAATCAAGGATCATGTGGTGACCACTCCTCTTGTTACTGATCCAGACACATCATGTTCATCTACTGAATCTGGACAGAAACAAAAGGAGGCCACTTCAAAGGCAAAGGGTAAATTGCCTTGTGTTAATCTGGAAAATGAATTTGAAAAGGTTAACTTAAAGTCAGGGTCAAACAGAGTCAAATCAGAAACCAAAAAGACTTTAAATGTTAATTTTTCACATGCAACAAGTCTAAAACCAGTTAACCAAAAGGTTGAACAAGTTAAACAAGTTAAATCAGTTAAATTTGTTAAACCAGAGAAAACATCAAACATACAAGAGTCAAAACCTAAGGAAATTGATGTTACTAAAGTGTCACGCATTTCTCCACAAAGAAAGTCAAACTATAAGGTTGATAGCAGATTGTGCTACAACTGTGGAGAATGTGGACATATTGCTTCCTTTTGTCCTTTCTATCAGACACCTAGGAAGAAGATTGATCTTCAGGACTCTAGACCTAGGTCTTCTAAGAGGAGTTCTCTAACTCCACCTAGAAGATCTAGTGAACCTAAAGTTCAACCTGTAAGCCAGACGACTGTTTATCATAAACAGGCATTGCACAAATCTGGCTTATGGAAAGAGAAGACTACTGTGTGACTGATACTGATGACAAGAAGGAATCTGAGTTACCCTCACCTTCTAAAGGTCAATGGGTAGAGTTTATGATGTGTGATGCCTCTGGGAAACCCAAGACAGTAAAGGCTTGGGTTCCTAACCTAAACTAATACCTTTACTTGATATGTGCAGGGTGTTCGGTATAGCGCTGAGACTAACACGTGGATTATAGACAGCGGAGCATCCAGGCACATGACAGGAAATAGAGCCCTTTTATCAAATGTCAAACAAATAAAAGGAGGGCATGTTTCCTTTGCAGGAAACAAGGGAGGATACATCACAGCACAGGGAGAAGTGGGAAATCAGAAGGTGAAGTTTGATAAGGTGAACTACGTTCAACAACTTCAAAACAACTTGCTTTCTGTTTCCCAAATCTGCGATAAAGGTTTTAAAGTCATCTTCGACAACAACAAGTGTTACGTGCTGAAGAAAGACTATATGATTCCAGAGGATCAAGTTCTGATGACTGCTTCAAGATATAAGGATCTATATGTCTTGGATCTGTCAACAGCTGCTCCAACAGATCAAGAGGTGCAGTGCTTTCTATCAAAAGCTACTGAGAAGGACTCAATCTCCTGGCATAGGAGAATGGGACACATTAGTCAAAGGAAGATGAATCACTTGATTCAGAAGGACTTAGTAAGAGGAGTAAATGTCAAGAACTTCCAACTTCCTGACTTTTGTGTAGCTTGCAAGAAAGGCAAACAGACAAAGAAGTCTCATAAGGAAAAGAAAGTTCATTCAATAGAACTTCCTCTTGAACTTCTTCACATGGATCTGTTTGGTCCAGTCAGTACAAGGAGCATTGCAGGCGATCTGTACTGTTTTGTGGTCACTGATGACTACTCAAGGTTCACTTGGGTAATGTTTCTGAAATCCAAATCAGAAACATTTGAGTCATTCAAGGAATTAGTCACCACTCTGGAATCTCTCTACAAGCTAAAGGTTAGACAAGTACGCTCAGACAACGGGACCGAATTCAAGAATCAATGGATGGAGGCATACTGCAAGGAAAAGGGGATTGTTCATCAATTCACTTCAGCATACACGCCTCAGATGAATGGAGTTGCTGAGAGGAAAAATAGAAGCTTGATAGAGACGGCACGGACTATGCTAGCGGACTCGAAACTGCCTATCCAATTCTGGAATGAGGCAGTAGCAAATGCATGTTATACACTAATCGAGTCCTAATAGTCAAGCGCCACGGAAAGACATGTTATGAGCTACTCCAAAGACGCAAACCGAATTTGGAGTATCTTGAACCTTTTGGCGCGCCATGTACACTTCTGAAGAAGACACAGGAAGGAAAATTCAGCGAGAAGGCAGATGAAGGAATCTTTCTAGGATACAACATACCGAATAAGCGAGTTTACAATAACTCAACGGGTCTTGTAGAAGTGTGGTGTAATGTCGACGTTCAGAGATATACCACACCACCTACAGGAAAAGGACCCGCCTACTTCTTCGATTATGATGGATTCTTCAAATCCTTCAACATACCTCTCTCTCCCTCGGATGATGAGCTAGCAACTAGGATGATGTATGATATTCTGAATACACCATCTAGCACACAGGGAGAATCATCTACTCAGTCAGGGGGAGTAGTCACGACAGTGACTCCTCCTCTGAAGATGAAGCTGAAGAAGATGACCAGAACAGTCAGGAGGAACAGGTTCCAGTTCCAGCAAGTCCACAAGCATCTACGAGTGATGCACCTTCGACTTCAGAACCTCAAACTCCAACTACCTCAGATGCAGAACCAAATGTTCATAATCTTGGCTCTGAGGTAGCTGTTCCTACTACTCCAGGATCACGACTAAATGTTTATCATCCCCTTGACAATGTCATTGGAGATGTCAGATCAGGAGTACAAACCCGAAATCAGTTGTACTCAGCTGATTACGCCTCGGTTATGGAGAAAGGTTACATTCATGATGGTGCCTATCGATGTTTTGTCTCGCAGGTTGAGCCAAAATATGTCAGTGAAGCACTCAATGATGAGGCGTGGGTGAGTGCCATGCAAGAAGAACTTCTGCAGTTTAAGAAGTTAGGTGTATGGACACTAGTTGATAAACCTAAAGGTGCTAAAGTCATTGGCACTAAATGGGTACTAAAATGCAAGAAGGATGACCAAGGGGTCATTATCAGGAACAAAGCTCGACTGGTGGTTCAAGGTTTTCGCCAAGTCGAGGGAATTGACTACAATGAGGTGTTTGCACCCGTGGCAAGGATGGAAGCGATTCGTATCTTCCTCGCCTATGCATCGTACATGAGATCAAAGTCTACCAATTAGATGTAAGAGTGCATTCCTTCATGGGGAAGTCAGAGAACAGTCTACGTGAGTCAACCAAGGGTTTTGAAGATCCTATCATCGGGATAGAGTTTACAAGCTTGACAAAGCTTATATGGGCTTCATCAAGCTCCTCGAGCTTGGTATGAGAAACTCTCAACTCATCTTGTGAAACACGGCTTTCGCAGGGGAGTAATTGACTGTACACTGTTTATTAAGGAAAAGGATGGCGACCTACTGCTTGTACAGATATACGTTGATGACATAATCTTCGGGTCAAAGAACGAAGAGTTATGTAAAGAGTTTGAAGCAGTAATGAAGAAAGAATTTGAGATGAGTGCCATGGGGGAGATGAAGTTCTTTCTCGGGTTACAGGTGGATCAAACACCTAATGGGATCTTTCTACATCAGACCAAGTATGTAGGAGACATTCTCAGTCGCTTTGACATGGAGAATGCTTCTGCTGCTGGGACTCCACTTGCTACTAATCATGATATAGCACCGGATGATAATGGAGATCTAGTAGATGCCACCATGTACCGAGGAATGATCGGATCCTCTCATGTATCTCACTGCCTCAAGACCTGATATTATGTATGCTACATGTCTATGTTCAAGATATCAGGCTAAACCAAAGGTCAACCATCTGATTGGGGTCAAGAGGATCTTTCGTTATCTGAAGGGTACACCTACACTTGGACTGTGGTACCCTCATGATGATGACTTTGAGCTTACCGCGTATAGTGACTCGGATTACGGAGGCTGCAGATGAACTACAAGTCTACATCAGCAGGGTGTCAATTCTTTGGGAGAAGATTAGTTACCTGGCAGTGTAAGAAGCAGACATCGGTTGCCTTGTCAACCTGTGAAGCCGAATATGTTGCTGCTGCAAGTTGCTGTTCTCAAATCATCTGGATTCAACAGCAAATGCGGGACTACGGTTTAAAATTCTCATCTACTCCTATTTTTGTTGATAACTCTGCTGCAATTGCAGTAACTAAAAATCCGGTCCAACATCCTAAGACCAAACACATCGGTATTAAATACCATTTCATAAGGGATTGTTTTGAAAAGAACTTAATTGATGTGGTTAAAATTAATACTGATTTTCAACGCGCTGACCTCTATACTAAAGCTTTTGATAAACCACGTTTTCAATATTTATTAGAGGTCAACGGTGTTAAAAAGAAAAGTGAGGTAATTCCTGATGATGAAAATGTGTAGTCCGATGTCGTGTACTTAAATTTTATTTCATTTATTTTGATTTGTCTATTTGATTTTAATTATTTAAACTCATGTTCTCTTGCTGCTTATTAAAATCCTAAAATAATTAAACCAGAAATGATTTTAGTATTTTAGGGGAGAATATGTCAGCAAGTTAACATTAAAAAAAAAAAAAAAAAAAAAAAAAATTAAAAAATGAGGGAGAAGGAGTAGCGAGCTGAAATAAGGTAGATTGTATCTGTGACACCGATTCTATACCTTTGGAAAATGATAGTACACAGGAACAAATCAAGAGGGACTTTAAAATTTAAGTTTTAGTAATATGCAAAAGTTCAAAGTAATAAATCTGTGTAGTCTAAGCAATACCAAAAGGAAAGATGATAGAAAACTGGCAACTCCTAAGGTGACACAAAGAAAGTAGACTTAGAGGCTGCTAGACCATATATGATATGTTGGTAGATTCAACACAATAGACAACTAGACCTGATTGGTGATTTCAAGATAAAACTAAAGTGTTCAACTGACTGTGGGCGTCCATCTTATCACTGGTTAACACAATCAACAAGATTCCAATAAGGGGTAATGAGCAGTAAACGCCACAAATGTGTGCGGATGACCATAACTAGAGCAAAGCAAAGAAAAAATGAAAGACAAATGCAATAAAGCTAATGACTTATGTTGTTGGTGCATTTTGTGCAAAATAAAATAAGCTGCTCTAACAAGGAGATAGGTTATGTGCCTCTCTGCTGTGCGATGGCACTGACCTGAGGATAAGCATACCTAGATATTCTAGAATTCATTGTTGTTTGCCGCCTCTCTGCTGTGCGATGGCACTGACCTGAGGACAGGCTTCTCTTTGAAAGCTCTAAGAATAGTCTCTTCTTGTAATAATACCCGTAGACCGCTCAAAAGCTCCTGAGGGATGTTGATTACCATATAAGTGTGGGATCCACAAGTGTTAGTTGAAATAATTACACCTAAATAAGTCACCAGTCTGTGTCGAAAGTCTGTGTATGGATTTAAGTGGACAAACATACTGACAATCATTGTGGCTACTTTCTCAAAGGTCCAAATCAATGTGAAAACCTAAGAGTTTCAGTATGATTTCCTTATGTTGCTAACGACTCTGGATGAACACCGAGAACTTGAGCATCAAAAGGTTTTATAACAAGTCTCAAATGATTTGAATTACCTGTATGATTCCAAAAATTGAATTGGTCCAGATGTGATCAACCTAAGTTGAAGCTATCTACTCCCGATCCAAATCCCGTAGATATCAATCTCTGGATTTATCTCTCACAAAAAGCCAAAAATATGTCTGATTATGTAATTAGTTTAACTTCTTAAATTAGTTCGTTTGTTTTAAGTTTTAACTTGAGTCAGTGTCGGACTACATCAGGAAAATCAGAAGGAATAAACTCACTAAAGGGTCATGTCTGAGATGACCATATGTTCTTTGAAAAGTTATATCAGTCACGTCTGAGGTGACAAAGTATTTTTAAAAGAGTCACGTCTGAGGTGACCAAAGTGGTTAAAATGATCACGTCTGAGGTGATCAAAGTGTTTTCTAGATTAAAAGGATCATGTCTGAGATGATCAACAGTTCATAACGTTAATTAAATAATAAAAGAGTTAAAGGTAAATTGGGAAAATAGCAGAAAAATTAACTAAGTATGACCCATTCGCACGAATGGACCATACGTATGGTCTAACCATACGAATGAAGTCCATTCGCACGAATGGAACATACGATTAGTCCAATCGGATGCTTAAATGCGAACGAGTGAGTCAGTCGCACGACTGAACTTCAGTCGGACGACTGGAGAAGGGCGACTGACCCAATCGCACGACTGAGTCCCACTCGCACGACTGAAAGGTGCGAATGAACTCAGTCGCACGATTGGAACTTGAGTGGATATAAATAGAAGGGAGTCGGTCGCAGAGACTCTTCATTCGCAAAAATCGCCCTAAATCGCATATAGTACCGTTACTCTGCCCAAATTTTCTCTATTTGATTTTTCTTGCTGATTCTGAGATTCTAACGTTCGCTCATCATATTACAGGTATATTGAAGTCTTAGTACATCGAAATCAGAGAGAAATCGAACCCTAATCGATGAATACGACTGTAAAATGCAAACCGAGACCATCAAACCCTAATAACCTATTAAAACTAAGTAATATGTTAAAATTGGTTAAAATAGGTTATTAGGGAAGTATAGGCGACACTAAAGAACCGGTTAATTGAATGTTAAAACGTATTCTGCGTAGATTTGATCTTGGGACGACTGAACGAATGTGACAGACGACTGGTCGTCTAGATGAACTTCAGTCGCACGACTGAAGGGTGCGAATCACTTAATCGCACTACTGAACCATGCGAATGAGACTCAGTCGCACGACTGGTGTAACCGCACAAGAGTACATGCGCATGAGTCCAGTCGCACATTCAGTCGTGCGTATGAGGTCAATCGCACGTCTGAACCTCAATCGCATGATTCAGTCGCACGACTGTCTTCAGTCGTACATCCCCAATCGCATGACAGAAAGTGTTGATTTAAAGTTTAAGTGTTGCTTTATACTCTTAGCCAATGAAACTAACGTTTATGTTATTATGTGTTACAGATGGCGGGTAATTGGAATATGAGCACTAAGCACAACATTTGTGCTCACCTGGACTTGACTTCCAGGAATGCAGCCGATTTTGCTGGCATTATTACTTTCCTTCAGAGATCAAGGATCGCATATGCTATATCTACTCCCTGCACACCTTACAGATCGGTGCAGCAGGCCTTTTGGGCTGGGGCATCAGTCGACCGATCCACCGAGCCACACTGCATCAGGAGCTCGATCTTTGGTGAGGCTATCACCATTTCTGAGGAGGATCTGAGGATAGTACTTCAGTTCGGGGACGATGCTGAGTGTCCCACACGTCTACACCCCTTACTGTCCGTGGATGCTTCATGAGAGCCAAGTACTCTGGGGACATTAATGCAGGGGTACTCAACAAGAGTAACCTCTGTCCCCAGTTTAAGTACTTGGCACACGTGCTGCTGAAGTGTATAGCATCACGGAAGGGTGGTTTTGATGAGCTCTCGGACCAGATCCAGAACGCTTACGCAGCGTTGGTGCTGAACCATCCGTTCAGCTTCTCCAGGATGATATTCAGCTACTTAGTGGAGAACCTCGAGGGTAAGGGGAAGGAAGGCTTCTGTATGTACCCTAGATTCTTACAGATGATCATTGATCAGAAGCTTCCTTCCCTACCGAAGGAGAAGGAGGATGCTGTTATCCTCGAGGTCATGGATGACACGACACTTGGACGGATGAAGGTCTACAGGGGAAAGCAGGTGAAGCCCCCTGTCAGGAGGCTGTTTGGGCATCTGGCCCGGGTTGATTATGTGGCGCCAGCGAAGAGGAAGTGGCGCCACGAGGACAGTGACTCAGACGTGGAGCACATTGCCATACCAGAGTCAGACTCTGATGATGATGATAGTGGCGATGCCGGGGATGACATGCCTGCCCCATCTAGAGGCACAGATACAGAGATTATTCCCCCGGGATCAGCCACTGCCGGAGAGGTCGCAGAGATGGCCGGCTTCCATCAGGAGTTTGTCGCTGGTGACATTGACGAGGAGGAGTCAGACGAGGAGCCCCTCACCAGGACTGTGGGAAGCAAAGTCGTTCCCACAGACCACGGGCTAAAGGTGGTCGGTGAGCACCCAAGGGACTCCTCGGCGAGAGATACTGACCCCAACTATGTTCCGGGGTCAGGTAGCAGAGTTGCAGGGGGAGCATCCACTTCCTCCGGGACCAGGAGGAAGCGGATGGCTCAACCACATGGGATGAAGAAGAAGAAGCGTCGGTTGACCTTCGTGACTACCACTTCTACCACTACAGCCACCACCACCACCACTACTGAGACTCCACCCATCACCACAGCCACCACAGCCACTACTCCTACTACCACATCCACCACCTTACCCACCACCACTATATCTATCCCATCCATCACTAGACCATTCACCCCCACTTCACCACCATCAGCCCACCGACCCATATTCACCACAGCCACTGCCACCACCACCACATATCAGGCTGGACCGTCAGCCCAGCCCTCACAGGTACATGGATTCACTCTACCTCACATTGGGGTAGAGGAGCAGCTCTCAGCGCTTAACCGAATGGTTATGCGTCTGCTGGCTGCTGACGAGGAGAAGGCGGCCCAGATCCGCAGACTGACCGACTTGGCTGCTGCCCAATCTCAGCAATTGGCAGAGCAAGCTCGTGTCATTGACCAGCAGAGAGTTGAGGTGTCCCAACTCCAAGATACTCAGGCTCAGTCAGCCAAACGTATTGAGGAGTTGGAGACGACCAATAAGACGATCATGCTGAGGCTGAAGGGGTCGAAGGATGAGCCCCTGAAGCTAAAGGAGGGTGACGGAGACGACGGAGACGATGATGATGATGATGAGGATGATGATGAGGGAGATGATGATGATGAGGAGACAGAAGAAGAGAGGACAGAAGGACATGACGATGATGACGAGGCAGAAGGAGGGGATGCGGCTGCATCGGCCTCTGCCTCAGGTCAGGAGCGCAGATCCAAACGTCGACAAGACCAGTCATCCACTACTTCTGCTCCTCCGAGCGACACACCACAGATTCAGGATCAAAGTACTGATTAGATGTTTTATTTGTTTATTTACTTTGTACTTGAATCATGTAATGAAAAACAAATGTATTAAATGTTTATATATATTAAGTTAAGTTAATGTATGTCTGTTTGATTGATTACTAATGATTTATGTGTTGAATGTTTATATCAAACAGATCCAAACTTTCAGAGGGATGAGTTTGACTTTACTCCCCTTCAAATGGTCAAGACTCAGTTAACTATGATTCTTGACCTACAAGGGATAGTAAGACGGTCTGTGAGTTATACCCCTGAAGAAGGGGAGATAATTCACGACCTGTCCGATGAGCAAATAGCTGAAATGTTCAAACTCAATCCCGATGAAATTGTGAAGGATGCTCCAACAGTGGACTCAACCAGTGATGAGGAACTAAACGACATAGATGAGGTTGAGATTGAAGACATCACTGCAGAAGAGTATCCTCAGTACGCTGACGCCGAGGGAAATGTGGTCCCCAATTTGGGTGAATCCCTAGTCAGTGATACCTTTGAGGTACTCAACAAGATGGAGCAAGAAGCAGAAAAGACTGCAGAAACAGCCCAAGCCTCCAATGCAGATGTTGATATTCGTAAGGCTGAATGGGCTGCCTGTTTTGAGGAAGTTAGAGCCCAGCGGGCTGCACCAAAGAGAGATGCCTACACAAAGCTCTACAAAGTCAAGAAACACCATAAGGTGTCGGGCAGGATTATCTCTTGGGCATATTTTGAAGACCTTAACGCGTATGCTGTTAAGAGGGAGCAGGGCATAGAGTACTTCAGGTTCCCACATGATCTGAAGACTCTACCTGGTTTTGAGCTCAACCAGCTGGCTAAACTTAAGCTGCTGTATGCTGACCCGAGGAAGATGTCAGGCTGGTTTGAGGCTGCCCTGAGGAAAGAGTACCACACCAGGTGGGTCAACTTCAAACCTCAACAACCTACGAGGTATATCGGACGGTCTGAAGTTGATCCCAGGACTGGAAAGCCAAAGATAGTGCTGAAGTGGAGTCCTCCGCGCACTATGTCAAGAATCCCTCTAAGGGAAATGCCACAGGACTTCACTCCCCACTTTAAATGGTGGTACTACGATTGGAGAACAGCTGAAGCGGTCATAGTTCTGAACAGAGAGGGCCAAATGGATACTATCAGGGTATTCGACCCAATGTGGCTAACCAACTTATCTGCTAATGATGTTTACACATTATATAAGTGGCCACTGTTCTATGACACGCAAGATATTGTACAAGCCCTCCAATTCCAAAACGTCATAAGACTCTGCTTTGCTTTTGAGATACACGCAGGAGTCACTAAAGAGGAGAAGTACAAGAGATATAAGGAGGTTATGCAGAAGACAAGAGAATAGATAGATCTAGGTCCAAGGGGGAGTTTGTTGATACATGTATGTCCCTAGATCAGGATTTGTAATGTAATGAACTTGTCTGTCTGTTTTTGATGTAATTGTAATTGATTAATGAAATGATATGAATTGATTGTTACTTGTAATGTTTAATATTTCATTAATGAGTTGTGATTGAATTAATTGGGTTTATGAATGTTTGAATGAGTGCACATTAAGTTATATTAAATAGAACATTCAAACTTAACTTAATGAAGTTCTCATGCGGATGGCCCATGCGAATGGACCACACGCATGAATAACTTCATACGATTGACTCAATCGCACGACTGAAGCAGGAGACTGGATCAGTCGTATGATTGACCTATAAGATTGACTCAATCGCACGACTGAACACTCAGTCGTGCGGATGAATCAACCGCATGGTTCAATCGCACGACTGAACCATACTTATGGCCCAGTCGCACGATTGACCAATACTAACCTATAAATAGACCCAATTCGTGGGAAAACGTAAGCATTCATCCCATTACGACTCCAGACGTACCCTAGCCGTCCAGAAGCCTCCCAAATCGTTCTCCAAGTTCATAGAACACATCAGATCGGTTCTTGATCGATTTCTGACGTTGAAATCAATTCTTTATTGATTCATCGTGTGTTCTCACTGATTGGATCGCCAATCAAATAGGATTCCGCACTATTTGAGTTGGTTTAACACGCAATCACTCGGTATTTCGTTCAAATACCCGGTCCTAACAGATATACACGCATTATCAGTTAGTACTCCGTCCGTACACGGTCCTAACATCATCCAGTTTATCTA
The DNA here is from genome assembly GCA_025215565.1 of Flaveria ramosissima. Lineage (NCBI taxonomy): Eukaryota > Viridiplantae > Streptophyta > Magnoliopsida > Asterales > Asteraceae > Flaveria > Flaveria ramosissima. The sequence continues at coordinate 55,948,561 of CM046035.1, read as the reverse complement.
ACCATGAATATATAATTACAAGTAATAACATAGCATGTCTTGAATTGAATTTAGAATAAAATAGAATAACAATGAATATCAATGATTGAATCACATGATTTTCTCAAAATATAAAACATATAAAAAGGACAATGAATACTCACTTTGATATTTAAATGTTAAAATGCTAGATTAGACACCAACAGTTTCCTCAAGATTTTAACCTAAGGAATGGTGTCCTAGATTAGAATAAGAATATGATTAGAGACTATATATATTAGGGTTTCAATTTGGGATTTAGAGTATACAAATGATTTAAATAATGTGTGATTTGGTACATAGTTTGATTAGATAAAATAGAATAAGTGAACTAAATTTTGAAAATAAGTAAAGTAATTAAATATAATTAAAATATTTAGTGTAAAGCATTTGTATAAATATTAAAGTGTAAAAATTATAATAATAATTAATTATTTAAACTCTTGGTCTAAATCAATTAATATGATTATTTATCATTTAAATGATTGGAAAAATATTTTAAAATAATTTAAGTTTGATTTAGAATTAATTTATAACTTTTTAAATAACTTTTAAAATGGTTTTATGACATTAAAACCTATAAAAATAAAGCAAATAGAAAATTATATTGTTTAGAAATTTTAATAAACAAAATCAATTTTTATATTAATATCATAGCATAATAATAATTTTTTGTAATTTGAAAATGATAAAAGTTGAGCTTAAAATGTGATAAAAATCGGATTGAGTCCAAATTGAATACAAATCGATGTTAATATTCAAATTGGGCTTGGGGCTTTGAATTCTCACATTATAACAAGTGTATATATGTATTTGATTTACCTGGATTGAGATGGAATCGATGGTAGATTGGCGTAACGAGATCGCGACAGGGTCGAGGATAGAATGCGTGTGTCTGTGATTGAGCAATTGCTAGTTCGATGAGATTCAAGGGATCAAGTGAGTTGCTTCCCCTTGATTATATAGTGCTAATTGAGTCAGTTTCAATTAGAACGAGTTCAATGTGTAAAACAAGTATTTATATATGATTTGAAAATAATTTGTTAGTTACGACGCAATTGGTTTGATCTTCATGATTGTAATGATCCTAGAAGCGTTTTAGTTTAACTAATTTTATGAATTTGTTAATTGTCGTGTTAAAACATATTCGAAGGCGTTTAAAGAGATTTAGTTTTTAATTGATAATACAGAAATAGATCTTGTATTTGAGGGTTGATTGCGGGGTATTTCAACTCGTCGGAGCGTGGCCAAAGGTGGTCGGAAAGTGACAGTGAGCCGTGGGGACACTAGGGTTTGGATTCTAAAAGAAAATTACACTGTGGTCCCTATAGTTTTGAAATGTATTATTTTATGTCAAAAAGTTTTAATTAGACTTTTAAAACGTTACATTTTGACCCTAAACTTTATGAAATTTAAATAAAATCATATTATTTATAAAACTTTAATAATTTTATAAATTTTGTTAAAATTTGTAGTTTAATAATTTATTATAATTAAAAACTCATAATTAACAACAAGCTTTATAACTTTATAAAAATTTATTTTATAAGCTATAAAATTATTGTAAATTGATTAAATGATTACATAAATAAAAATTTTAATAGTGCATCTCTTAACCTTAATTAAATAATGTATTTATTGTATTTGAAAAAATAAATACTTGATAATCAATATTTCTATTGTATGAAAGATTAAAAAAAAGGTTCGGGTTTTTAAAATGGGGCAAATGTTACACAAACCATACAAACTTAGTCTAAACTATTAAAAGCATTTAGCATGTAATATAGCTATTTATAAACCAATGAGCTCTTGGTCTAGTGGACTTTCGCTTAATGAACATTTCTTATATTTCTAAGTAATCTATGTTAACCTGTAAAACATTGCAAAGTTAAATGTGAAATGACTTGATTTTAAATGAAATTTATATATCGCAACGTCGATTAAAACATAAAAGGCCCCAATGTATATTTTTCGTAGAGACACAATGACCTACAACCAAAATATATAAACACGTAAAGAGAAGGACAATATGTGTAAATGAATGTGTGAGTGACCACTAAAAAAAGAAAGCTTTGTAGCAAATCGCAAAACTAAAAAACCTTATATTAACACAATTTGGTAATTGTCATAGTATTAATTCATAAAGATGCAACGACCCACAAATAAAATATATAAACATGTAATGAGAAGGAAAATATAAGTATATGAACGTGTGAGAGGCCATTTAAAAAAGAAAGTTTTGTGGCAAAATTGCAAAACTCAAAAACTTTACTATAAAGACCATTTGATTATATTTAATCGAACTCAGGTAGTGTTTGGTATGGATGAATGAAAGATGAAATGGAATGCACCATTATGAGGTGTGAAAATAGAGCTGTTTGGTTGGTAAATGAAATAGGGTTAGCAATTACGTAAGAAATCTCATTCCCTTTAAATACCCTAAAATCATTCCTTCACTCCCCTTTGTTTTTTTTTATTCCATTCTATCTTCCAACATTTTTTCCCACCACCACCACTACCTTCGCCAACAACAACCACCAACAGTACCGCCAACCACCAATATGTCACACCAACGGTTAAGGACACCCAAGGCATGCGAGGCAGACCAATTGGTATAATGTATAAGGGTCCCAAATTTATTTTATAAAATGAATCAGAGTTTCGAATTCAGTGGAATACTTTAGAATGTTTGGTTTAAAATTTACATAAGTAATCAACGATATCAGTTGATTCGTTTTTACATGTCAAAATATTCTATATCTAAGTTATGATACGATCATTACTATCGATTGATCAAATAATCAAATCCTCATACAAATGGAAATTCAACACTTAAGGTTGATTAAAATATTGATAGATTCATTTTATTAGCACAGGGTCACACAACATAACAATAGAATGATAATGCTTCATTTTATTCCTTTATTCATTCTATTATCTCATCTATTCCATTAACCATACAAAACAGACACTTAACATAATTTAAATATCTCATTTTTAGTTACCAGTTATTATAATAAAGAATAATTCATATAATAGTATTAATGTCTTTTTACTATATTACTAAAAGTCCCTTGCTCATTTCTTTAAATATAAAAAACCACACAAGTTTAACCATTGTTTAGTTTATCAAAAATCTAAAATTAAGGCGCCAACAAATATAAAACTTTATTAACATTTGGTGATTTTAAGGGGCTGTTTGGCAATCTCTGATACGGTAAAAGTTTTGATTGGGTAAGAGATTTCAAAACAGTAACTGTTGAACCAAAAGAACTATTTGGTTGGGTCTTTGAACAACTATACAAAAAGGACTAATTTCCCCTTTTTGTATCGTACATTTTAAGACACACCAAAATTAGTCATCTTTGTAACATGTGAAAGAAAACATTCCCAATAGAGGATGAATGCATCTCTAATTTTTCATCATTGAGACTGAAATTTGAAGAAAATGATGTCTTCCTGGTCCTATAAATTTCATAATTTGAAACTTATATGGGTTTAAATGGGTGCAAGCTTTACAATACCACTTTTCTTTATTTAATGAAGATGTGGTGATGAGGATGAAAACAGTCAATTGGGTTTTAATGATAAGCACATCTCCTAGAAGGGATTTAGGGAATCTTGATGAACCTGCATTTGGAGCAGCCCCATGAAGAAGCATTGATTTAGGTGAAATTGATGATGGATCGGGGGTTATCTTGGGTTCTTGACGAGGTGGAGATGAATGCTCTAGTGTGAGAGACCACTGCGATGAGTACGGGCTACAATGAGGATTGAGGTGGCGATGGGCGCGTCGGCGAGAGGTGGCGAATGTGATGATGGGCACGCCGGAGAGGGTGTCAATGGGTGGTATGAAAGAAGATGTCGGTGAGGGTAGTGAAGGAAGAGAGGTCGACGATGAGATTTTAGGATATTTTGTTTTAACGGGTAATCTTGTAAACTATACCATTTAGCATCTCACAACCCCTTAACCATAAAGATCTTAATGATACGATTAAGATGTATTGTTTTATTAAACAACCCCTAAGTTTAGCCTCAAGTAGGAGTGGTTATGAAGAAAAAAATTCAATTAATATCAATTAAGATTCATAACTATTTCATTTACTTTATTCAATTTAAATAATTGTAAAAAGTATCATAATAATATATAAATATTCAAACTTGAGTAATTTTTATATTTATAACAAATGTAAAATTAAGACCTACGCGTTGCTAAGGGAGTAAAACTATGTAAAAAGCTAACGTTGAGACATTGCAAACTCACGCATTGAATGCAGTGTTGATAAAATAAAGAAAAATGAAATCTAAACAATTTTATTAAAATTCACAACATCATATAAAAATACGAACTATTACATTATTGCAAGGGCATAAAAACATAAAACAACTAATGTTGTTACATCGCGGCAAATCCGCTCGTTGAATTGGTGTTGATAACGTCTAACCCCAATCCACAATGCGATCCTTTGTATAATAATAGTTGGAAATGTACAACGGAAGACTTAACAATCAAGACCACATGACTAGATTGAATTAAAACTTTAATATTGTTTACATATGTTCACGCATCCCTTCTATTACAAAACTTCAAAGCATACATTATATACACTGCCCTAGGCAGATTTAACTCGATCTTCATCTCCTATGAGAAGATTTTATTGAAACTTAATCACTAAGTATACTTGACCTAGCTAGGGCCTCCAAAAGCCACTTGAACCTGCATCACGAGCTAAAGGACATCAACAATAACATTGTTGACAATAACATGTTGACAATAACATTTTTGACAATAAAATTGTTGGTGAGTGATAACAAGAGACTCTAAAATAGTTATCAACCTAACAAGTCATGTAAGTAAATATTAGCAAATCAAATTTAAACCGTAATTATTGCAACATAGAACAATTTGTTAACATATGTGCCATTCCAGGATTTACTATATAAACAATAAGAGGGTAGCTTAAAGGCATATGACTAACCGAATCCCACGCCATGAATCCACCTCAACCCTATCCATAGTCTACGTTGTGGCCTTAGACTAGCCTGTCACACCCCGGCTAGTAGTGGAAACACGAGTGCAATGGACAGGATCTTCATAACACATTGGGGCCTAAAAGAATCTCTAAAGGAATTATTTGTCAATAGATCATGACGTCGCCCGACACAAAGAACAAGTATCAAGAAAAATCAATGCCATAAGTTATTCCATATATGCACAAACAATCCAAAAGTTCCAAAAAGAACAATTATTACTAGATCAATCAAATACAAATACAAATACAACAATAACATAATATCCAAACTAATAGTCAAATGTCTAATGCTTTTGAAGGAGCGGTCTCGTCTAAAGTCCACTGTCTAAGTACCTAAGCACCGTTACCTGAAAAGACATGCTCTAAAAAGTCAACATACGTTGGTGAGTTCCCAGGTTTAAAAGTACAAATAGTTTGTCGTGTATAACATGTACACAATGTGGGTAGGAGTACATAGCAGTCATAGATATCAACACAAGTTTAAAGTTAGTCCAAGTCCAATTACCCGAATTGTATTCACCCAAGGGCACACCCAGGCTAAGTTAGGACTAGTATATCGACGACACGGGTGGGGTGTCAACCCGTTAGTACTAAGAATACATCTCCGTGACATCCAATTCATAACAACAAGCACAAGTCCAAGTACACACTCATGAATGAACATCCAGACTCAACCCATGACCCAAACCACATACATTGTTCCAAAATAGTCTTTAAAAGTTTTTCCCCCAAGTAAAAGACTTTAAAAGGGGCCGTGAAACTCATCTCGAAATAGTACAGTCCAAAGTCCACAACACGCAAAGCAAGCACTAAAAGTACAAATCACAAAAAGTATTACTAAAGAACAAAAAAAATGACCAATATGGGTGTAATCCTTGTAGCCCAGTCCTTAATGTCCATCACGGTTCTTATTTTCTAAAAACATGATTTACTAGAAGGACAAGTCCAAGTCAAATTTAAACTTTAAATTTCATCACGTTTAGGGTTTTAGTTGGCGCCTAGTATCACTTTACATTAATTTATTAGCGTCCCTCAATCAGCATCTATTAGTCCATATTCAATGAATTATAGACGTTATTAACTTATTCCTTTTAAAAAGTCATTTAACCATTTTTAAATACAAATCTTGTCTCTGTTTGATTATTTTAAATCCTTTTTAAAGTTTAACAAAAGATTTCAACATGAAGAGTTGATTGCGCACCAGTTTTGAATAAATTGGTTGGAGGTCGAAACGGTAACGAAAAGTTACATAACAGGAGTCATTAAAAAGATAAGACTTTAAATTAAACTTTAAAAAAAGAAAATTCTCAATTGGATAAAATATGAGAAAGATATAATTCGATGAACACAGACTAACCTGCTACCCAGATTTGTCGGTTTTGACCTCCAATGGTAGCTATTTTTATAAGGGAACTCAACCAATAGTAGGTGAATGTCCTAACTACCTCCAAGGTCGCTAATACAAGACCATAACATATCCTTGTATGTCTTAATAGTTCACTGACTTAGACCATTTAGAATAATAAGTTGTATTCTTGTCCTGACGTATTCCTAACACCTTCTATAAGCTCTGCCAGAATCATGACACGAAGCGACTGTCACGATCGAAGACAATCGACAAAGGTGCTCCATTTCTATCCATAATTTTGCTAACATAAATCCTTGTCATCATTTCCATCTTTTACTCCTCACGAATAGTCAGGAATCAGGCAGATATGGTCAATGACCCAAATCAAGTCGTTCCCACTACTAGTTCGTGATGAAGTCCACATGAACGTTTTCCACTTCCGTTCTAGAATTTTAGGTTGTTGCAACAGGCTAGGTGGTCTTTGATGTCGTGCTTTGACCTTTGAACAAATCAAAAGCTAGCACACATAGTCCGCTATGTTCCAGTGTTCATTCAAGAACACCAATACAAGTCCTAACGATCATGGTACCTCTTGTTAACACTAGGATGAAAAGTATACTTAAACTTGTGTGCTTCGTCCAACACCAATGTCTACACATTCCTCATAACTAGAACCCAAATCCGCTTAATAAAGTATAATCCTCCATAGTCCTTTTGTACAAACGGTTTGTCCAGACCTATAAAAGACTCATCTAGCCCATTCGATCTCCTCATTGACTCAAATTGAGTAGCAATGATGTGGGTTTTGATACCCAAATGAACAATCATTCCTAATGCTTTGACACACACAGGTTTGACTCCTTTTTTTATTACGGCTCATTACATCGAATCCACATTTGCCTTTCTCGGGTGACATCAGATTTCACGGTCGTAGTCATTGAACAACTCAATTCAACATCTCGGCCTCATGTTTAGCTATTTTTAATAAAAAAATGTGTTGAAAACTCTTGTGGTCAGTATAGATGACACACTTGGAGAACTTAATGTATAGTTTCTCATTTTTCTAACAATTCCAAGATAGTCCCCACATGTTTCTCATAATCCTCACTGTCCTCAAATAAATCAGAATATCCTTAGTGCACACTATGACAAATTTATTTGGATATGGCCTACACATCCGATTCATTAGGTCCGTGAACACCGCATGTCTTTGTTAGCCCAAAATGCATAATTATGAACTCGTAATCTCTGTAGCGAGTTCTAAAAGCTTTCTTCGGTATGTCATCCTTATGTACTCTAAGTTGATGATTTCCAAACGGAGATCAATATTCTCAAAGGTACGTTGACACTTGAAGCAGATCGAAAAAGTCATTTGCCCTCGACCAAGGATAACATTTCTTTACCGTTAGATTATTCAGTTTTTGATAGTCCACGCACGTCGAAGGATCTATCCTTCTTCTTGATACAAAGCACTAGTGCCTTATGGTGAGTGGTCGGGTCGTAGAAAACACTTATCTACAATTACTGAAGTTGATTAGACAAATTTTCCACCTTTAAAGGTGCTAAGCGATAAGGTGTCCGAGCAACATGCATCGCGTTAAGTACCAGGTCAATCTGAATGTTTATCTATTGTGAAGGATGCGATCATCCTAAATCCTTCTAGAACACTTCCTGAAATTCTTACACAACAGGTATGTCGTCTAGCTCTTATTCCTCCGCCTTCATGCTCATGATCTGCATCTTGTACTTTTCTAATCTCTTTCCATGTACGTCAAGTGTCTCACTATTCTACAATGGCATGCGAGTAGTCTTCTCGTAAAAGATAATCTCAGCCCTATTCCTTGACAACCAGTCCAATCACGTCGGACTTCCAAGCCCAAATCATATAAGATCTATTATAAAGGCACGATCCTCTAATAGCACAGTACAGTCCTATATTTTTCTCCCTAGTATTTAAAAGACTACCATTAGCCCATATCATAACACATATCCTTATAATTGGGGTCAAGTCCAACTTAATTATAAAAGTCAAAGTCACTACGTTTGAGTCTTGTCGGGCATTATTGACACCAATCCCAAATGCCTTTTTTATGAACAGGGTTGCCATATTACCTTGCGCTGGGTTAGCACAAGTTGCGGGCCAGATTTTGAATTGTTCCTCTATTTTTGATCGACTGTTTGACCTTGAATCCTATTTAACCTCACATATGCATTTCGATAATGCTCCTGGCTTCCACACTCATAATGTCAACGTCGAACTCTTGCCAATTTGACCGTATTAATCGGTACAATTGGGTTCACCAACACCTTAAAGCCCTTGGCTAAGCGCTCCAATTTCTTGAAATTGAAATACACATGACGTGGCATCATAGTCGGATGGTGCAGATTGCACTTATTACACTCAAGACAACTGCCGACATAGTCATTTGTTGCTATCACGATAGCCACATATCCTTTCATGACCTTATCCTTCTTGTCCATTTAAATACCATCTACCTTACCCGATCCCCTAATATTCTTCTTTGTCTCACTAGCTTTCTCGAAGCTCTAATACGAACAATGTCGTCAGCCAAAGTACATGTCTTTAGTATTTCGCTCTAAATGGTTGGGGTGCAGCAGCGGCCATCATTCCATGACTATGGAACCAACCCTCTGATGTGCTCTTAACTTTATTTGACTTATGTCTTATAGTTATGGCACCCGTTTTTCTAGGTTGTGGAATTCTTAGGTATGGGCATCATGACCAGATCCCACTGTTGCATGAGTCCATCCACAAGACAGTACTCCTCAGTTACCAATACTTTAAGCTAATCCAAAGTCATGGCCATTACAACTTCCCTACCTCAATCTAGTGTTTGGGAATTCTATTGCATTAGTGCTTTGCCCACCGATGAACAGACAACGCAGTCTACCTTTTGATTCTCAGCAAAGATCTCGATGTCCACATCCGTTCCATATTTCTCAATGCAACGTGTCAGGGTTGTGGCTCCAACTCTCCCGTCGTACTAATTTGGATTGCACGTCATGAACTTCGTGTACGTACAACCAATCCTGCCTCAAGTTCCTTTTACTTCCCCGTTATCAATCCCACCATGTCCCACTCCAAACTGTTAGAATCATCACATAGCCCAATTCAAGCACATCCCTAGTATATCAAAGATGTTTATATTTAGGGTTCCCCATAGTGTTCCCACACCAATGATATACCAAGAATGACACTTTAATTAACTACATGGATTCCCCTTATTCCACCAAACGTAATGCTAGAACGTTCAAATAACCAATGCCCCAAGTCTTAAGATCAGCATGAACAAAGCAATATAGATAACGGGAGTCTCGCCTCTCTACTTCAACTCTTCAAAAACCAAGTTCATTTTTAACATGTAGTCGATTTCCATTATCATAGAAACAAAAAAAGGAGCAACGTGCCATGGATACTAAGCTAAAATGTCAAGTATGATTCCTATGGAGGTCCAGACTAATTTGTACTTATGTAAGGATAAAGGATAGGTGTTTCCACACCATTGATTATAATAAGAACATTGCTCTAGTGTCCTATGTATAGAATGGAATATTCGTACTAACTATAACGTTATCTCACGAAAGGGTTTGCAAGATTTCACACACACTGCAAATTGCAATTACGTGTGCACCCGTAGTGGTAATTTGCTTTGCATGGCCACCCCTAGCTCCTCTTATCTGAGTCAACGCATTTTGTCAAGTACATAGTGTCATCCATAATTGGAGAATCAAGGATATGGTAACCAAAGTTGTACAGAGGAATCGATTAAGAAAGCATTCACTTAGGTAAGGAACAGTCAAGAGAGTCCATTTAGTATAGTCCGAAATCCAAAAAAGCAGTCACCTTTCCTGAGTACGCCATGGTTCTTGTCTGTTGGTGTCATGTCGACTAGCGTGTTCATCTCCCAAGATTCAACTCACAACATAGGTATCACTAGCAGACGCATATAATAACGTGTAAGTCCTTTAAAAATCCTTATAGCCGCACTTATCAATCTAGACCAAATTATAATAAAATGCATATTGAGAGGACATCCTTACCTAATGCTTTCTCAAGGTACACACAAATAATACAACGACCAAAAATTTTCCAAATAGGTAAATCACAAATAACACGTAAGGCAGGCTACCCAACACAACAAATAATGCACATAGAATATTCACATTTATAATAGTACACACATAATCCTATGATGCATACTATATGCGGGTACTTAGGTTATAGTCTAGGTCGAATAATCCACCTAATTTTCTATAACCAATGGCTCTGATACCAATCTGTCACACCCCCGCTAGTAACGGAAACACAAGGATGTGATGGGCGGGATTGTCATAACACATTAGGGCCTAAAAGAATCTCTAAAGGAATTCTTCGTCAATGGATCATGATGTCGCCCAACACAAAGAACAAGAATCAAGAACAATCAATGCCAAAAGTTATTCCATATATGCACAAACAATTCAAAAGTTCCAAAAAGAACAACTAGTACTAGATCAATCAAATTTAAATACAAATACAATAATAACATAATATCCAAACTAATAGTCCAATGTTTAATGCTCTTTGAAAGAGCGGTCTCGTCTAAAGTCCAATGTCTAAGTACCTAAACACCGTTACCTGAAAAGACATGCTCTAAAAAGTCAACACACGTTGGTGAGTTCCTAGGTTTAAAAGTACAAACAGTTTGTCGTGTATAATATGTACACAATGTGGGTAGGAGTACATAGCAGTCATAAATATCAACACAAGTTTTAAGTCAGTCCAAGTCTAATTACCCGGATTATATTCACCCAAGGGCACGCCCAGGCAAAATCAGTCTCGACTAGTATACCGATGACAGGGGTGGGGGTGTCAACCCATTAGTACTAACAATACCTCTCCTTGACGTCCAAGTCACAAGAACAAGCACAAGTCCAAGTACACACTCATGAATGAGCATCTAGACTCAACCCATCACCCAAACCACATACATTGTTCCAAAATGGTCTTTAAGACACGAAATAGTCCAAAATAGTGAGCAAGCTTTTCCCCCAAGAAAAATACGTTAAAAAGGGGCCGTGAAACTCATCTCGAAATAGTACAGTCCAAATTCCACAACTCGCAAAGCAAGCACCAAAAGTACAAATCACAAAAAGGATTACTAAAGAACAAAAAGAACGACCAATATGGGTGTATTCCTTGTAGCCCAGTCCTTAATATCCATCATGGTTCTTATTTTTTAAAAACATGATTTACCAGAAGGACAATTCCAAGTCAGATTTAAACTTTAAATTTCATCACGTTTAGGGTTTTAGTTGGCGCTTAGCATCACTTTATTTTAATTTATTAACGTCCCTCAATGAGCATCTATTAGTACATATTCAATGAATTATAGACATTATTAACTTATTCTTTTTAAAAATTAATTTAACCACTTTTAAATACAAATCATATCTCTATTTGATTATTTAGTTTCAAATCCTCTTTTTATGTTTAACAAAATATTTCAGCATGAAGAGCTGATTGCGCACCAGTTTTGAATAAACTGGTTGGAGGTCGAAACTGTAACGAAAAGTTGCATAACTGGAGTCATTAGAAAGATAAGACTTTAAATTAAACTTCAGAAAAAAGAATTATCTCAATTGGATTAAATATGAGAGAGATATTATTCAATGAACACAGACTAACCTGCTGCCCAGATTCGTTAGTTTTGACCTTCAATTTTGGGTGTCGCGTTTGAAGGACCAAACAATGTCAAAATTGTACGAGACCACTTGGGTTGTTAGAGGACTCACTAAAATGGTTTTTAGATTTAAAATTCGACCCATTTGGACTTATTATGACCTGAGCAACGTCCTATTTTTCAGACAGCAAACTGTCCAGTTTATTAATCTTGTTTCTTTGCATCCCAAACCTCCATATTTAAACCTTATTGACCCGAGTTCTTAAAGAACGTTTATTCTATGTTCCAATTGACCAAAAAGTTAATTAAACACTAGAATCATTCCAATTTTCTGTCCCAAACAGTTAGTCGAATTTTAGTCTTCCGGTTCGCAACATTACTTAATCGTTACATAGTTTTGATTGCTCAACACGTCCATCCATTTCAAAAACAAAATATAAGTCCAAGGTGTCGATTATGAACAGGTCATCCTGGATTACAACCCAATTTTGATAGATTCAAAGAATATATACAAAGATTGAGAATTAGGGTTATATCGTTTAGAAGTTCCAATACCCGAAACAACTAGATCTTTACGATCCAATGCCCAAAATCAAGAACACAAGATTATTAGATGATGATTTAAATGTTTGGTGATGAAAATCGTCAAGAACATGAACAATAGAGACTAAAATCATCAAAATAAATGATTTTCGTACCGGTAAGAGTGTAAATGATCAAGACTTGACTAAAATCCAATCTTGAATGAAGAAACATCACCAAAATCGATGTAGATGATGATAGATGAACAAGATGAAGTATGACGACGGCTAAGGTTTTCTCTAGAGAGAAATCTATAAGAAGTAGGTTCACTTTTATACTAAAAGATAGTAATTCTAACAATAGTCTCGTTAGCAATGGGAAATATTATAATACAATACCGTTTACAAATACGACTTAAAAATAAATATAAATAATATTTATGTACCTAACTTGATTCGAACATTAGTCTTTAGTATATACTCCAACGACTCTTCATATAGTATTCTTGACATGAGTCTTCATTGCGTTCGGCTCTTCAACTATACCCCTGGACTGCAACAATTAACAAACAAAAGATTGACGGTTGTGGCTGAGGATCATGTTAGACACCAGTACCTTAAAATAGACTTCGCGTCTCTACTCAAGACAATGTGTCTGTGTCCCAGTGTACAACAGCCAAAGCAATAGGTACTACCAGAGAGTGCATCGGGCCCGAGAGATCACTAGGTAAAATATGTGTTATGATATTATGCGAAAAAAGGTTAAAGAGAATGGTGTAGGAAGAACAATTTAGAGAGTGCTCCTCTCTAAATATATATATATATATATAAAACTTGTTGACCCTCAAGAAAATAAATTTCTTCTTCTTTTTTCTTTTCATCATGATTAGTTATATACTCATGCTAAAAACTTCACATTAATGTGAGTTTTATGATCCACAACCAAAACTTCCACTTGATTTATGAAATGTTTTATGAGACCAAATTAAAACTCTTATTTTATTTATAACATTGTAATGCCAATTAATAAAAATTATTTTTAATAATAAACATTCATAATATTTATTAATAGAATTGGTCAAAACATAAAACATCCATGTTAATCAATACATGGCTTTATTAGCATTATGCAAGAAATTGCAACTATTTGATACTATAATCACCCAAGTTTTAACTTCTTCATTCCGATCACTCAACTTCGAGCATCGATATCTAATTCATCTTAGCTTCAGTTTGAACACGGTATAGTTTGTTACAAAACGAAAACTTACACCAATAAATAAATAACTATTTATATAACAAATACATAAATATAATTATTTTGTGTCCAAAATTCCAATAATTCCCAACATGAATGGAGATCGATCAAAACACACAAAATTCCCAATGAAAACTCGACAGTCGAGTCTTGCATGATAGGTAAGTATTCCCATTGAACCTTCCTTTGTGAATTATACTTAGCCTACTGGTAGTGTGTAGACCAGATGTCTTTGAACACATCACGTTTTGTGTAGACGACAATATACATTCACACAAGACTCTCCCTGGTCGGGCACATCCCTCATTGTCATGTCCGTTATGGTCATGGATCACTATCCTGGTTCTGTGAGAGCTCTAGGATTTGCGCCTCCCCACAAATCCATTCGAAGCGACCCCACTTCTCTCTAACATAGGTGATTCCATGAATCATTAAAAGCATCATGGTTATATTGATTCCCATAATCATTTAACCTGAATATGCTTAACCTCCCCTTGGTCACTGGTTCGGGGTACTCCTCAAGAGTGAATGGACTAGGAAGTTCGTGACTCCCTTTTTATTTTAGGGTACTCCTCTGTAGTGATTCCGTTGGTCATATAATTAAGTTTTCCTATTGAACCTAGATCTTGGGATCTCTAGTCAGCTAGGTTAGGTTTCCCTTATATTCCCATTTCCCTGCGGGCTTTAGTCCAATACCTCTTTATCCCGTATCGTTCCAACCTGCATGTTGTTGGATCTAGTATTACTATCTGTCACTTTGTCAAATTGATATAGATAACTTCAATCGAGATAAGTTTTCATGATGTGTTCTTAACTCGTAATTTAATAATGGATAATGTGAAACTTCTAAGTATATTTGAAGAATATAATTCTTATTTCAAGATGAACACATCTCCTTTATGCCTTTGGTAGTAGACATCTATCAAGATTCTATATCTATCCAATTAGAATCTGAGTCTATTATAGACTCCTTATGACCTTTGTGTACTACACTAGATCATGAATTTGCAATATCTTTAGATTGCCAAAATCCATATTGCTAACATTTTATTTTCAAATGCAAGACACCCCCACATTCAAGTGTTATTGGACAACATCCATTTGGGTAATAAAAGGTTCTCCCTTTCTAAATAGGTTTGAGAAAACCATTTCTGCATACCCTAAAGGATTGTTTCTAAAATGACATCTCCCCTAAATTTCTTGTTATTTGATTTCGAAGTGAGGTTTGCTATCAGACAAACCTAGAAAACAGAGTACTCCTCATTAGACTTTGTAAACTAGATAACATTATCTAGTTTGTTAATTTTTCCATAGGTTATATCAACCTCCTTAAACCAGATAAATATCCTCTTTCAACTTTGTCTTTACATAATTGGCATCCTTAGAGCATCATAATTTATAACTACTAGCCTAGGTTGCTTTAGACTACAGAGTTATAGCATGTGAACTGAAGATGCATCATATGGATCCTTCATAGGTTTAAGGAATAACACACTACCCCTTTGTCTATATCCATATCTTTTTAGACAAATCATGAGACTTTTTTTCATCATTCGGTTTAGGAACGTAATTCGTTTTCCTTTAATCCTCTAATCCAGAGGCAAGTCACCAGACATGACGGTGGACTCGGTAGCTGCCTCAACACCAACTCGGTAGTAGCCATTTGGTAGCAACTGCCGGACCTCGGCATTAACAAAATAGGTTGGTAGCAACTCAAATGCAAGCTCGGCACCAATTTAGCATACACACATTTTAGTAGTTGGCATTGAGATAAGACCAAGATCTCGGTAGCATCTTTCAAAACTACTCAGCCAACTTTCAAGGACAACAGTGCGAGCGTGCAAAGTGCAAAGGGCATTATCTTCCCTTTGACTTATAAAGACTTAGTAATAAGTCTTGATTCAATTCACTTTGGTGAACACATTTATCATTAACAAGATAAATGAAACGCGTCTAATCAGTATTACATTAAGACAGAGTCAAACACATTGACACTATATAATATGCAATTCATAAAGTTTGCCTGGAGTTATTGGCACACATGTGTTGTTGTTCCCTTTAAGATATGTATAACTAGGATACTTTCCCAAATGAAAAAAAACCTCCACATAGCTCTAACAACATTAAAATGATAGACGCATCTACATTTAGATCTTTCAGAATGAATTTAGCTAAATTCATTAAACATAACATATATTGCTTTCATATGTAGATCGATCCACAGTTGTGAATTTTTATGATAACTTCAAATGAAGTTTATCGGTATATATCATACTTGTGTATTTCATCTCAGTACACTTATCATATTTTCGATCTCATGATAGATTTATCATATTTTTGATCTCATGAATCTTAAGTTGTTTCCTATGTAAATCTCTTATTGCACTATCCATTTAATATATATTTTCTAAACATTATATCATTGACGTTTAAAATTATTTCCCCAAAAAATCATTTTGAACGTTATAATAGAAATTGATTTATTTCGTGATAAATATTGCATGTATTATTTTCAGATATTGAACAAAAATAATTATACAACCAAAATTAAAACGTAAAGTGTAAAACACTTTTTAAAAATAATTCAAACGGATAAAAGTTACATCTAGACATCAAATCTGAAAGTGTTATCATCTATAACACTTTCATCATTGTAGAAATGATATTGATTTTGTGGCATGTCTTGAGGTACTTCCTCAAATGTACTTGAGGTACTCCCTCAAATGTACTTCATGTACTCATACGATCAAGTTTCTCATTTCATATTGAAAATCTAATTTAAATAGTGAAAACCTGACCAAAAAACAACAACGTTGTGTATATACTATCTTATTCGTAAGTAGTTGTATTCATAAGTAGTTGTATTTAATCATCATAACAAGGAGGTGAATGATAGATAAGATCGTCATGGGTAGGATGCTCCTCATCCCCAGTCAACTCGTCCTCGACGGGTTCTTCCGGTTCCGTTTCCTCCCATGTCGACGCTGCCTCAAGATCCTGGATCCTTTGCTTGAGTTGACGGATCTCATGCTGTAACTCGAGTTTCCATACTCTACGCCGAAGTCGCTTGATCTTGAGATCACGTGGGTCAGGATTAACTCTATCGTTGCCTCGGTCGACGATTCTACGAACAAGAGTATCTTCTCTTCCACATTGAGCCATTTGAAAACCAAAAGCTCTGATACCAACTTATGCAGATTCTGAAGCGATCAAATGGCTCAAGAACAAATAGTTAATCAAAGACGATAAACGAACCAAATGGTTCCAAGAACACAAGTTCTTTGATTCTAATTCAATTAACAAAAACTCCTCATAAATAAAAGCAAACCCTAATATTAATACTAGTTCCTAACAAACTAAAGATAATGATAAACTAATAAAAAATAAATATTTAAAATTTAAATTGTAACCGATCCTTCATCATACTCCCAATCTTTGAAAGAAACTCGTTCTCGAGTTTTGCCTCCGAATCAAAACCACCCGGGTCAAAAGGAATATCAACCCGGTTTGTAACTAAATTTCCCAACAATAGCATTCACTTCTTTAGCCCACTCTACTTCTGTTGTAACTAACTTCCCAATCAAGCTCACAACGTCATACCCCTTGTCAAAGCCCAATCCACTTATGCCATGAGCCCAACAACATATAATGTATTTGTTCGAGACCACTTGAATTGAAGACTTAATTGATCCAAGTTGAAACTGGGTTAGTGAATATGATTGATGGCCATCTTCAAGAGTTTGTGGGTCATTTTTAATATCCATCTCAATTAACATATAAGACCCATCTTTGCATTTGCACCTCAATTTCAATTGATTTCTTTAGACTATTAGATAACCCACGTGGATAATGCATAGGTTGCATGCGATTTCCAACACCATCATCTTCAACCTTATCCTCCTGTTGACCATGATGTTTATCCCCTACACTCGTAATCATATTTTTAAAATTCAAATAGCCATTGAAACTCACTTTATCAAACTGACATTCCTTGACTATCGGAGGTGAATTTGGACTCACACCTCCGATGGTAGCTACGTCATCGGCGGTCACCGGAGTATATTTTATCGTAACGAAACCTCCGACAAGAATGATTTTATCTCCCGGGGAGAACTCATCACATACGTCCACTCATGGAATGACATATATCGCATTTAAGCCTGTCATGGGATTTAACAATTCCTAGTTTAAGGATTGCTCAATCTTTTTACCACTAATATTATTACTCGGTTTTGAAAGAACCTTAGAAACCCACAAGAGTTCCTCTTCTTCGATCTCTCCATCCCCGTATTCATCATAACGAGGTGGTGAATGATAGATAAAGTCGTCATTAACGCCCGGTTATTTTTTTTAAGTCAAAGAAAGAAGAAAAAGAAAGAAAAGAAATAAAGTCTAAGTTGAGGGACCAATCTTGCCAAAAGGACAAAATCTTTGGAAGAGTGTGTGTAAAAGGGGCATGGCTGCCCACACCCCTCTTCCATTCTCATTTTCAATCGGCCAAGAGAAGGAAAGGGAGAAAAAAGGGTGAAAAACTTCGGGTTTTGAAGAATCAAGGTGAAGAGGTTGTTGATGTGAGTTCTAGGACCCCTCTTTTACACGTTTTGATTGATTTTGGGGCTGGAACACATAGTAAACTGAATTTTGGTTGTGTGGGTGTTGAACCCGTTTATGTGTGTTTGTGTGTGGGGTGCGAGCGGGTGGGGCTTGGGTTTGGACTTGTGATGCTTGAATGATCTTATGGTTGTGTTTCTAAGGCTTAGGATGGTTGGTTTAAGCTTAGAACAGGTTAGAGAGGGTTTAGGGGCCGAAATCTGTAGTTAGGGTTCGAAGGGGGCTGCATTCTGCACCCAGCTAGGGCTCATGCGACTGGAAGCCATGAGACCGAATGGCATGCGAGTGGAGGACATACGGCCGAAAGGCATGCGACTGAAGTCCATGCGCCTGAATGCCATGCGACTGAGGGTCATACGCATGGAAGTCATGCGACTGAAGTTCATGCGCCTGAAAGGCATGCGATTGAAGGTTATGCGACTGAAGGCCATACAACCGACTGGTCGTGCGACTAAAGGTCATACGACTAAAAGTTATGCGGCTGAAGGCTATGCGACTGAGGGTCCATATGCCCCATAGTGCAATGCGTCTGGAGACTCTCCATACGCCTAAGTGTTCATTCGCCCCATAGTGTCCATACGCCTAAGTGTTCTCATGCGCCTGGAAGGCCATGCGACTAAATGGTGCCCATACCCCCAAATGGGACTCATGTGCCCGAAAGAACTTAGTTTATTTTCTGAATTTCGGGGGAAAGGAGTAAATGTAGGCTTTGACTTAGGAGGTTCCCGGGGGTTTATGTAAGTTGACTTTTGAGGTCATAGATGATATGATGGGCATGTATGATGTATGATTGATGCTTATGCATGATTGTATGTATGTGGTATGTTATGCCTGTATGATGGTGCCTTGTATGGAGATGTTTTGTATGGTTATTCTTATGTTCCATGTTATGTATGTTTATCTTTCCCGTGGCTTTACAAGTTATAGTTATGAAAGAAAGAATAATGTATTATGTAACGTAAAGTGAAAGATAATGAAAAGAGGAACATAATGATAGAGTGCATGCATTAATGAAAGAGAAAGTAAAGAAAGGCTTGCAAGCACTATGTACGGAGATGCACAACTCTAAAACGTCGTAAGCTCAACTGTGTGTGGTTTAGCTAACCCGTAAGGATACACGCAGGGGTCCAGTCTTTGTGACTGAACAGTGATATAGTACATGGATTATAGTGGATACTCATCTCGGTGCTGGTGCCAGGCTATGTGCGTTGTGGGAGTCATTTATGATCTTCGGCCCAGTACCCGTATGTTTGAGGTGTTGTATACAGTTGGGATCTTTGTCGCTTGCCCCGATGCTGGTGCCAGGATATGTGCATTATGGAAGTCATTTATGATCTTCGGCCCAGTACTCGCTTTGTGCAAACGTTTGGGGTATAGCTGATGACACTAATTCGGAAAGAGATAAAGAAAGAAAGAGTTAAAGAATGAAAGTGATGAACAGTAAAGGAAGATATTAATGATATTTCTATGTGTATGTATAGTGCATGATCACGTACGATTGTAAAGAACGGTTTTAAACAAAAGATAGAGTATGTTTCATTATAAAACTAGAACTCACTCAGGAACGCTGACTTGTATGTGTTTCCAGTTGGCAGGTGAGCATTGATGAGGATGGCGCGGGAAGCTACTTGACATTTTTGGATGGCATTCTTTTGTTTAATGTTTTTGCATTGTAATGTGAACAAACGATTTTTTGTAACGAATGTTGTATTATCTTGCAAAAGCATTTATAATAAAGTGTTTGTTTTAATGTTTTCGCTGCAATGTTTTCTTTAAGTTAATGAACCTATATGTTTTATGTGCGTTGATTGGCCAGCTGTAAGCGTCCCGGGAACGGGGCCTTATAAGTTGGTATCAGAGCCAAAGTTTAAGTGAAATGGGTAAATTTTCAAAAATAAACCTTAACTTAAACTGAAAATGGGACGGAATGGGAAGGGATGCCAATCTGAGTAGCTGCGTGCCATCAGGTATTTTCTTAATGTTAATTGGTATGCTATGTGGTTTATGTGCTGCTTGTAGATTTAGATACTTATGTAGTCAGGATAGGTAATGCTCGGGGTATGAAGAGTAAAGTAAGTGGCTAATCACAACTGGCCACTGTAATTAGGGACTTACTATACTTGACATAAACTGAGTTGTTCCCTTGAATGACTATGTTGGTGTTTGAATATTTCAGTGTGTTAGAGGATGGCCGGTGGTAGATCATCTAAAGCTTCGCATGGTGGAGGTCATGCTGGAAGTTGTGCTGAACCGCGGCCCAAAAGAGGAAGACCTAGAGTCGAAAAGGTGGTTCATGAAGAACCCGAGACCCCTCATCCGGAGGGCGGTGATGAGAGTGCTAATTAGAGAGCCTCAATAAAGGAGGCTGTTATCGAAGAAGTTCATCAGGTCATGCAGACGATCTTACCGTCTAAGGTGACCGAAGTGATTAAGGTTGTGCGAGAAGGAGAGAGAAAGGAGAGGAACAGGTCCTCGGGAGGACGTGAACAGCCGGAAAATGAGACGGTTCTCTCTGATGATGAGGACGAGGAAGATGAGCCTGAGCAGGAGGAGGCTCGAGGCTGTAATTATGGGGCATTTATGAGATACAAGCCCCCCACTTTTGATGGTAACGGTACTGCTGCTGCTGCTCACCGGTGGTTGAGGGAGATGGAGGCTGTTCTTGATATCAGCGAGTGTCGGGAAGACCAGAAGGTGAAGTTTGCTGCCCACTCATTTGTGGATTCGGCTCTGTGTTGGTGGGACAATATTGTCCAAGCCGAGGGTAGTCAGGCAATTGGAAGAATGAGGTGGATTGAGTTAAAGAAGCTGGTAATTGAGGAGTTCTGTCCTCACCGGGAGATGGATAAGGTGGAAAGGGGGTTCCTGCAGCTGGAGGCGGGAACGATGACACATCAACAATACACCATAAAGTTTAATGAGATGGCACGGCTGGTGCCGGATCAAGTGACGGAGGCGTCACGAAAGATTAAGAGGTACATCCAGGGCTTGCCGGCGGATATCCGTAGGAATATGATCACTGCCCGACCGAGCACGTTTAGGTCGGCGGTTGACTTGGCGGGAAGGTTGTATAACGAAAGAACTGTGGTGGTGGCTAAGGTGAGCAAGAAAGGTGGTGGTGATTGGAATTGGAACGGGAAGCGGTTTGGACGTGGTGGGGCCACTTCAAGTAACAAAGGTGCACGGGTGGAGGACCGGCGTGTGGTCACATCCGGTGCAGGGTCGAGCAGGTGTGTTAAGTGTGGACGAGAGCACACCGAAGAATGTAGAGTGGGATCCAATGTCTGTTTCTGTTGTGAAAGAACCGGACATGTGGCGAAGAACTGCGGAGTGAGGAGGTGTTACACTTGTGGTGAGGAAGGCCACATCAGCAGGGATTGCAAGAAGCCGAGGGCTGAGGGTTCGGGAGTGAAGAAGGCTGGAGGGGAAGGATAGAGGGTGAACGCCAGAGCGTTCACGATGACACAAGAGGAGGCTAGGACAGACCTCGATGTGGTGTCAGGTACATTCCTAGTAAACCAAACATTAGCCTCTGTGTTATTTGATTCTGGTGCTAGTAAGAGTTTTATTTCTGTTGCTTTCTTTGCTAAACTGCCTATTAGTAGTAGGAGAGTAGATGCGCCCTTTGATGTAGAAACTGCCATAGGTAAGTCCACCAGGATTTCTGAGATGATAGAAGGTTGTGACGTGGAATTATAAGGTCACAAGTTTCCTGTTAGACCCTTCGTGATGACCTTGGGCAGGTTTGACGTGGTCCTAGGAATGGATTGGTTAGCGGACTACGAGGCGAACATTGTGTGTCGCAAGAAGATGATTTGTTTGACAGCGCCGGACGGGAGTTCGGTGACGGTTTATGGTGATCGGGTCACTACGATTCCGAAAGTGATTTCAATGGCGGTGGCGGGAATGTGCATGAGGCGGGGATGTAGTGCCTACTTGGCCTACGTACAGGACGTGGATACGCCAACACCACAACTATCCGATGTACCGGTTGTGTGTGACTTTCCAGATGTATTTCCCGAAGACTTACCAGGAGTGCCACCTGACCGTGAGATCGAGTTTCAGATTGATTTGATACCAGGTGCCCAACTTGTTGCCAAGGCACCGTATCGGTTGGCTCCGACGGAGATGAAGGAGTTGATGGAGCAATTACAAGAGCTGCTTGATAAGGGGTTCATTAGACCGAGTATCTCTCCTTGGGGTGCTCCGGTCTTGTTCGTGAAGAAGAAAGACGGTAGCATGAGGATGTGTATCGACTACCGTGAGCTGAATAAGCTGGCAGTGAAGAACCGATACCCGTTACTGAGGATTGATGATTTGTTTGATCAGCTTGAAGGTGCCAGTTGGTTCTCAAGGATAGATCTTCGATCAGGCTACCAACAGCTGAAGGTGAAAGAGCAGCATATCCCTAAAACAGCTTTTCGCACGCGTTATGGTCACTACGTGTTTCTCGTCATGTCATTTGGTTTGACCAACGCGCCAGCTGCTTTTATGGACTTGATGAATCGAGTGTGTCAGCCGATGTTGGATAAATCAGTGATCGTGTTTATTGATGATATCCTGATTTATTCGAAGAGCGAGATAGAGCATGCCGGTCACATTCAAAAGGTGTTGGAGACGTTGAGAAGGGAGAAACTGTATGCTGAATTCTCCAAGTGCGCGTTCTGGTTACGCGAGGTTCAGTTCTTGGGTCACGTGGTGAATCCTGACGGGATTATGGTGGACCCGACAAAGCTGGAGGCGGTGATGCAATGGAAGTCTCCAAAGACGCCATCCAAGATTCGTAGTTTCTTAGGTTTGGCGGACTATTACAGAAGGTTTATTCAAGACTTCTCTAAGATCACTTCTCCACTAACCAAGTTGACCCAGAAAGAGGTAAAGTTTGTATGGGGTCAAGCTCAAGAGAAGGCGTTTGAGGAGTTAAAGGCGAGATTGACTCAAGCTCCTGTTTTTTCGTTACCAGATAGAAGTGAAGATCTGGTGGTTTATTCTGATGCTTCCTACTCGGGGTTGGGGTATGTGTTAATGCAGAGAGGAAAGGTTATAGCCTATGCATCCCGACCATTGAAAGTTCATGAGGTTAACTATCCTACTCATGACTTGGAGCTAGCAGTTGTGGTCTTTGCGTTAAAGATTTGGAGGCACTACCTATACGGGACGAAGTGCACAATCTTCACGGACCACAAGAGCTTAAAGTACTTCTTCGAGCAGAAAGATTTGAACATGAGGCAAAGGAGATGGTTGGAGCTCATAAAGGACTATGATTGCGAGATCATTACCATCCGGGCAAAGCCAACATGGTGGCGGATGCCCTTAGCCGAAAAGAGAGACCCGAGCCGATTCGGGTGAAAGCTTACCAGTCGATCATGACCTCGGATGTGATGAAGCAAGTTAAGGAGTTTCAGGATGAGGCATTGAAAGATCATCTTAACTCCAAAGGAATGAGAGGTCTGGTTGCGGAGTTGGGTGAAAACACACTCGGTGTTAGAACCCGATTCGGGCGGATGTGGATTCCTCGTTTTAGGGATCTACGCGAGAAGATTATGGATGAAGCTCATAAGACTCGGTACTCTATTCATCTCGATGCTACAAAGATGTATCAAGACATGAAGAAAGATTATTGGTGGCCGGGTATGAAGCGTGATGTGGTGGAGTATGTGAGTAAATGCCTTACTTGTTTACAACTGAAGGCCGAGCACCAAAAACCGTATGGGAAGATCCAACCTTTGGATATACCGGAGTGGAAGTGGGAGCACATCACCATGGATTTTATTACGAAGCTGCCGCATACCGCGCGATGGTATGATGCTATATGGGTGATTGTTGATCGTTTGACAAAGAGTGCTCACTTCCTACCGATTCGCGAGACCTATTCATCTGAGAGGTTGGTGGATCTGTTCATTAAGGATATTGTGACTCGTCATGGTATGCCGGTGTCTATTGTGTCTGATCGTGATACCCGGTTTACATCTAAATTTTGGAAGAAATTCCACGACGCAATGGGGACGAGGTTACATATTAGCACGGCTTACCATCCTCAGATGGATGGTCAATCGGAAAGGATGATTCAGATGCTGGAAGATATGCTTCGGGCATGCGTCATTGATTTTGGAGGAAGTTGGGATGACCACTTACCGTTAGCTGAGTTCTCATATAACAACAATTATCATGCCAGTATCGGTATGCCTCCTTATGAGATGCTATACGGTAGGAGATGTAGAACCCCTGTTTGTTGGGATGATATTGGTCAGAAGGAGTTGGGGAGTGTTGAGGTGATCGAGGCTACGACTGAGAAGCTGGAAAGGATCAAGGCCTTCATGAAGGCAGCCAAAGATAGACAGAAGTCGTATGCTGATAAACGGCGTAGACCGATCGAGTTCCAGGTGGGGGATAGAGTTTTGTTGAAAGTCTCACCTTGGAAGGGTATCATTCGGTTTAGAAAGCGGGGCAAGTTGAGCCCGAGATACATATGGCCTTTCCAAATCATTGCTCGAGTAGGAGAGGTGGCCTATAGATTAGAATTACCAGATGAGTTAAGTGGAATTCACCCAACATTCCATGTATCTCATCTGAGGAAATGTTTAGCAGACGAGAATATGGTTGTACCACTGGAAGATATCGAGGTAGATGAACGGCTCAATTATGTGGAGCAACCAGTGGCGATCATTGATCGTAAAGAGAAGAGGTTGAGGAATAAAGTGGTTCCTCTTGTGCGCGTACAGTGGAAGCACAGGAAGGGATCTGAGCCTACGTGGGAGACTGAAAAAGAGATGAGACAGCGTTACCCACATTTGTTCGAGGAATACTAGGTTTCGAGGACAAAACCTATATAAGGGGGGTGGACTTGTAACGCCCGGTTATTTTTTTTTAAGTCAAAGAAAGAAGAAAAAGAAAGAAAAGAAATAAAGTCCAAGTTGAGGGATTAATCTTGCCAAAAGGACAAAATCTTTGGAAGAGTGGGTGTAAAAGGGGCATGGCTGCCCACACCGCCCTCCCATTCTCATTTTCAATCGGCCAAGAGAGGGAAAGGGAGAAAAAAGGGGCAAAAACTTCGGGTTTTGAAGAATCAAGGTGAAGAGGCTGTTGATGTGAGTTCTAGGACCCCTTTTTTACATGTTTTGACTGATTTTGGGGCTGGAACACATAGTAAACTGATTTTTGGTTGTGTGGGTGTTGAACCCGTTTGTGTGTGTTTGTGTGTGGGGTGCGAGCGGGTGGGGCTCGGGTTTGGACTTGTAATGCTTGAATGATGTTATGGTTGTGTTTCTAAGGCTTAGGATGATTGGTTTAAGCTTAGAACAGGTTAGAGAGGGTTTAGGGGCCGAAATATGCAGTTAGGGTTTGAAGGGGGCTGCATTCTGCACCCAGCTAGGGCTCATGCGACTGGAAGCCATGAGACCGAATGGCATGCGACTGGAGGCCATACGGCCGAAAGGCATGCGACTAAAGTCCATGCGCCTGAATGCCATACGACAGAGGGTCATACGCATGGAAGTCATGCGACTGAAGTTCATGCACCTGAAAGGCATGCGATTGAAGGTTATGCGACTGAAGGCCATACGGCCGATTTGTCATGCGAATGAAGGTCACACGACTGAAAGTTATGCGATTGAAGGCTATCCGACTGAAGGCTATGCGACTGAGGGTCTATACACCCAATAATGCCATGCGTCTGGAGACTCTCCACACGCCTAAGTGTTCATTCGCCCCATAGTGTCCATACGCCTAAGTGTCCTCATCCGCTTGGAAGGCCATGCGACTGAATCATGCCCATACTCCCAAATGGGGCTCATGCGCCCGAAAGAACTTAGTTTATTTTCTGAATTTCGGGGGAAAGGAGTAAATGTAGGCTTTGACTTGGGAGGTTCCCGGGGGTTTATGTAAGTTGACTTTTGAGGTCATAGATGATATGATGGGCATGTATGATGTATGATTGATGCTTATGCATGATTGTATGTATGTGGTATGTTATGCCTGTATGATGGTGCCTTATATGGCGATGTTTTGTATGGTTATACTTATGTTCCATGTTATGTATGTTTATCTTTCCCGTGGCTTTACGTGTTTTAGTTATGAAAGAAAGAATAACGTATTATGTAACGTAAAGTGAAAGATAATGAAAAGAGGAACATAATGATAGAGTGCATGCATTAATGAAAGAGAAAGTAAGAAAGGCTTGCAAGCACTATGTACGAAGGTGCACGACTCTAAAACGTCGTAAGCTCAACTGTGTGTGGTTTAGCTAACCCGTAAGGATACACGCAGGGGTCCAGTCTTTGTGACTGAACAGTGATATAGTACATGGATTATAGTGGATACTCACCTTGGTGCTGGTGCCAGGCTATGTGCGTTATGGGAGTCATTTATGATCTTCGGCCCAGTACTCGTATGTTTGAGGTGTTGTATACAGTTGGGATCTTTGTCGCTTGCCCCGATGCTGGTGCCAGGATATGTGCGTTATGGAAGTCATTTATGATCTTCGGCCCAGTACTCGCTTTGTGCAAACGTTTGGGGTATAGCTGATGACACTGATCCGGAAAGAGATAAAGAAAGAAAGAGCTAAAGAATGAAAGTGATGAACAGTAAAGGAAGATAATAATGATATTTCTATGTGTATGTATAGTGCATGATCATGTACGATTGTAAAGAACAGTTTTAAACAAAAGATAAAGTATGTTTTATTATAAAACTAGAACTCACTCAGCAACGCTGACTTTTATGTGTTTCCAGTTGGTAGGTGAGCATTGATGAGGATGGAGCGGGGCAGCTACTTGGCATTTTTGGATGGCATTCTTTTGTTTAATGTTTTTGCATTGTAATGCGAACAAACGATGTTTTGTAACGAATGTTGTATTAACTTGCAAAAGCATATAAAATGAAGTGTTTGTTTTAATGTTTCCGCTGCAATGTTTTCTTTAAGTTAATGAACCTATATGTTTTATGTGCGATGATTGGCCAGCTGTAAGCGTCCCGGGAACGGGGCCTTACACGTCATGGGCTGGATGCTCCTCATCCCGAGTTAAATCGTCCTCGACGGGTTCTTCCAGTTCCGTTTCCTTCGAAGCTGCTTCAAGATCCTGGATCCGTTGCTTGATTCGACGGATCTCATGATGTAACTCGAGTTTCCATACTCTTCGCCGGAGTCGCTTGATCTTGAGATCACATGGGTCAAGATCAACTCTATCGTTGCCTCGGTCAGCGATTCTACAAATAAGAGTATCTTCTCTTCCCCGTTGGGCCATTTGAAAGCCAAAGCTCTGATACCAAATGATGCAGAATCGGAAGCGATCAAATGTCTCAAGAACAATAGATAATCAAAGACGATAGATTGAACCAAAAGGTTCCAAGAACACAAGTTCTTTAATTATAATTCAATTCACCAAAACTAATCATAAACAAAAGAAAGTCCTAATATTTATACTACACCTAACAAATTAAAGATAATAACAAACTAAAATAAAAGATAATGCCAAACTTAAATAAAAGATAAACTAAATAAATAAATTATTATTCAAATTTTCAGATAATCTTCAATCCGGATTCCATTGACTCTTATCCCATAACAAGTTCAAGTCATAAGTTATCATCTGTATCAATAATCTTTTAAGTTTATCGGTTAAAAAAACCACTTCTAATCCGGACGTTAGAAATAAACGAATACAAAGATCATTTTAAAAGCGTTTTGAATTATATAAAATTAATCCAGTTCTAACTTACTTGTTAGAAATAAACAATTCCATAAATCATTTTAGAGTTTTTCGATATAGAAAATATAAACCGGTTCTAACACCCTTGTTAGAAATAAACAACTACAAAACATTCCTATTAGCTTATCAGTTTATATACAATAAACTCGCTTCTAACACGCTCCTTAGATCTCAACGATTACAAAATCGTTTGTAAGCTTCTCGGGCCATATAAAATAAACTATTTCTTTTTTTGTTGCAAAACACTAGTTATAATTTCTTTCTAAAAAAGTTGGTTTTGCTAAAACCATTGTAGTTATAAATAATTTAAAACTATAAACCCATGATTTCCTAATGGCTTAGAAATTCAAACCATCTCTAACATACATGTAAGATTGTTAAACATTTACAAAAATATTTTAGCACATGATAGAATCAAAGTATTCGTTTTGTAACACAGTATTTTTGATATTAGATTGTACTCCAATCTTTATTAAAATCCAAACACGAAATCTAGCATGAAATCTGGTTTTAAAAGTTTATAAATCAAAGCAAACAAACTTCTAAAAGATAATCGTATCTGGTTGTAAAAGTTTACGAAATCTGGTTGTAAAATCCAAACTTCTAATCGTATCTTCTGCTTATAGTCCAATACACCATTGACTTCTAAAACTTTACAAATCAGAGCAAACAATCCTGATCAAAAATGCCATTAAAGAACAACATTCATTGACCGGAGCAACCATTAAAACACAATGCAAGCAAGGAAACAAGGTTCTTGTTTTATGCGCCTTTCATCAGATAAAAGAAACTTAGGCTCTTTAAAATTATTACATTAAAGAATCCTATTACAATCAAGTTCTTCTAAAACATATATTGTTTGCTTCTTTTAGGGTTTTTGTAGTTCAAAATCATTGTTCATCTTTATATGTTAAGCTATAACCCACTAGAAATTCGGTTTTGCACACTATAACATGTAGACATCGAATGATTTGTACCTTATTTTGGATTACTGGATTATTATTTTGTTAGAATACCAATTTCAAAATGTCCTTTTTATAAAAGTCAAAATTTTTGTGGCTTGCGTATGGAAATTGTTGTTTAATTTAAATAATGATTTGCTTTTTTTAATTTATCATCATATCAACTAGTTATTTTAGGTTCTTCAACAAAACTGCTTCCTTACTAGTTTTTCAAAAAAACTAGAACCAACTTACTCGGTTAAGAACCAAACTCATTAAGTTACTACAAGGTTTGGTTCCGATTTTAGATATAGGCATTTTGGTTCCCGGTTCTAGTTGGGTTTCAACAACTTTGAACTGGTTTCACACCCCTACCACCAGTAATCCTCTCTTTACATTTATGATTTGCCTATCCCTAGTGCCCACCATCCGTCTGGATGTACCTAAGACCAAGGCTGCTCATCTCCAGATTAATTTACTTCATCACACATATTAATAACATTTCATCAAATCAACTAATAAGCTTAAATACATCCCTAAACATTTAGGATAAAAAGATGGCTAGACTTACAATGATGATCTTTTAGGAGTGTCAACACACTAGTCTATGATTATCAATAAACATATTATGATCATCATACACACAGATGCACACGTCAAGTTATTGTAACTTCAAACTTACAATCCCTCAAGATACCCCGCCCGAGTTAATTCATCTAACAGGTCCTAGTCATGTTAGTGACCTCAAGCTATGGTCTCCATGACCTTCGGTCATCATTTCCCGTCACTGCTCAAGACGAGCACGCATCGAAGATTTAGGGTCCATGCACACGCCCATAATAATGACTAGATGGACCTATCTTGTTATCAACCACATGGCTATGACACGGTCAGTGATTTCCCAATCCATACCAAAAACTAGATTTGTCCTGTGGTAAGTTTGTTTATCAAACCATGGATGTTTTCCTTAAACATTTCATCAATGTGCATGCTAGTAACTCATTACTAGTTTGAATCTTTCCTAAAACCCCAATTTACCCAAATAATCCATAATGATGCATAATGTGAAGAATTT
Source organism: Flaveria ramosissima (assembly GCA_025215565.1). Lineage (NCBI taxonomy): Eukaryota > Viridiplantae > Streptophyta > Magnoliopsida > Asterales > Asteraceae > Flaveria > Flaveria ramosissima. The sequence continues at coordinate 55,918,365 of CM046035.1, read as the reverse complement.
AGAACCTTACCATAGCAGATATGAAGTTCATAGTTGCTTTTTGATGATCGCATATTCACAAACTATCCAACACTATAATGGAGTTTCACATGTCACATTTTTGTTTGTTCCTAGTAATAACTCTTATTCAAGTAAAATGAATCCTTACCTCAAGAAACCAAGATCTCCCAATTGTGTTTCTTAGCGAGAAGACGCTATAGATTCCAAGTACGACCTTCATTCGCCTTTTTAACACTCCACGAAGCTTTGATTCTAGAGAGAGAATTACAGAGCTTAGTTGTAAAGAGAGAGCCGAGATTTGGTGTGAAATGGTGTGAAAAACCAAACTTTTTGGGGTTTTATTTGAATTTACTGATTTGGCACCTTGGCGTAAGCCCATCTTTGGCGGTCCTCTACCTACCTAAAAAGGAAATATTTGCATATTTCCGATGGAATATTCGCATATTGTTTTGGAATATTCTTCACAGACTATTAAACTTGATCATAGTAGTTTGCAACAACCTTGGTGGATTGTCATCTATTTCCTTAGCAGGTCGCTATAAAGCTATTGCCATAATATCGACTTTCCTTCATTGACGGACCGTTAGGGCTTCGCATAGTAGCCCATAGTGGTCTGCTATAGTCCAACAATTATAACTAACTTGACTGGTTCCTTTTTTAATCTTTTTATTTACAACCCCGTCCTACTTTCTCGTACATTAATCGTCCATAGGGACGAGGGGTGTCACACCCCGAGAATCGCAGTGGAAAGTTACGAAACGTGGTGATAAAGGAAGTTGGAGTTAATCCAACTTTTATAGTCACATGTGATCAACAATAACGTCGATTATGAAAAACCATGCAATTAAGATCATAAACAAGGTTATAATAGTATTTTGTCAGCTAAGGTTGTACAACTCGAAATTTGACACGTAATGTTGTCTTTTATTCATTAACCTAATATTATTTAAGGACATTTGAAACGTTTGACCCTCCAAAGGCTTAGTACTGGAATTCCTTATAGAGCTTACCTATAACCCTGAAAAGCATAAGGGTAATAAAGTCAACATAAAGTTGGTGAGCGATCGGGGTTTTAGTCTTATAAACATTCATTTTCGAAAATAATATGATGAAACGAGATATAATATATTCAACATAGACTAGCTAGGTACTATGATTAATTCAGGTCATAAGTCTATAATCAAACCAAGAAACACGTTGTTGCCCCACAACAGTCCAAACATATAAATTCCCTCGCAACTACCTGACCAGTGCAACTGGTCGCGAGAGCGGGCCATTCTAACCTGATAGATCTACCAGTATAGTTTGTGGCCTCCCCGAGGTTAATGATTATAGGGGGATTTAGGGGCTCAATAGTATATTCCCATACCACTGACCCAACTTATACCCTCATAATATATATTAATCTGTTTTACCCATCATATATTTTGAAATATAGTTTCTCATGCCTTTCCCCCAAAACAGTTAAAATAAACACAATATCTAAAATGGGGCCGAAGGACTCACCTAGAATGCGATTAACGAAACGAACCAACGTGCTAGACTTCCGATTAATTAAACCCTAATTATATGCATCATGGTCAATATATGATGATTTATGCTTACTGAAATGTTTTTCACCCACTTATTTAGTTGTTTTAAAATAAAACATTTTCATCATTTTTTTAAATTGTATACTTTTGTAAATTTTTCCAGTAAAGTTTATCAATTTTCTTAGGAGATATATATACACTTTTGACTAATGTCTAATCCTTGTCATATTCTAGATACCTTCTGTTATCACTATTCTAATCGCGAATCTTGCGTTTATAACTTACATTTAACTAGTGATTTTCTTATCTAAGTGTCTTATGTTATAAGATTAAAAATTTCCAAACTTATATATATACATATATATATATATATATATATATATATATATATATATATATATATATATATATATGTATGTATATATATATATATCTATATATATTATATATATATATCTGTATCTATCTATATATGTATATATATATCTATATCTATATCTATATATATCTATCTATATATGTCTCTCTATATCTATCTCTGTATATATATGTCTCTATCTCTATGTCTCTCTCTCTCTCTGTCTCTATCTCTATATCTCTCTCTCTGTCTCTCTCTCTCTATCTCTCTCTCTCTCTGTCTCTCTCTATCTCTCTCTCTCTATATCTATATATGTGTGTGTGTGTGTGTGTGTGTGTTTTAGTCTTTATTCAATGTTTAATTAATAATTTCGTAAAATAATGATCTTTTATTCAAAATTTCTTATTTCACTTTTATGAAATAATTCTTTTAAGATTATTTAATTACTAAAACATATATTACTTTTATAAAACATAAAACCCGTTAATTTGAAGTTGTTGTCTAAAATGTATATATATATATATTTTTATATAAATTTTATTAGTCATGAATTGTTCAATATTATATTTTATTCTTAGTTTCATATGTATATATATTTTTATAAGGTCTTGAAGTCTCAATTGTCGTCTTAGTCGAGTTCTTTGGTCATAGTGTCCTTTTGGTCTTATACTTGATCTTAATCATAATTTCTAGTCCCAAAATTATTAATCAACTTTTATCTAGTGAAGTCTTTTAACATGTCCAAGTATCAACCTTTTTTTATCATTTTAACTTAGTCATTCTTTATCATCATTTTCTTAGTAATATCACCCAAAGTCTTCAACTTAGTTATTATCCTAAGTCCCCATACTAACAATAATCCTTCATCCAATAATATTACCTAATGTTTCTAACAAGGCCATAATCCATCAATCTTCCAACTTATATGTTCATACATACATACATACACGACATATACATACATATATACATTCTTACCATCTAAATCTCCCAAATAACATGATTTTATCAAACTAAAATCATTACCAATACATTTTTCAGATTCATTTAATCATTTAAAGAACTATTTTATATCAAACATCATCAAAACAACCATTTCATACAATCTTTAAATGGGTGAACTAGGGTTCATCAAGATCTTCATCTTGATCACTCATGCATGAACAAATATAAACAATCTAATCAAAAATACCTTTAGTAACAATAGATTGGACTTTACATACAATGTTAGCACGATCCTTGACTCTCGCTAGACACTTCGGGTTTTAATCTAAGGTTTAACTAGATTGTATTGTGAGAGGGGTGAAAGTTTCCAAAGGTGATGGTGAGATTATGGTGACCGAGAGAGAAGGGGGGTTGTTGGTTGCGGGTGGTGGTGGTGTTCGAGGTGGCGATGGTGGTTGATGGTGTAGGTGATGGCGACGGTGGTCGATGGTGATGATGGTTACGGGGGTCGATGGCGATGATGGTGGTGACGGTTGTTGATGGTGATGGAGGTGGTGGTTGCGGTCGATAGTGATGGAGGTGGTGGTTGCGGTCGATGGTTGATGCAGTCGGGAACAGAGAAATAGATAATTGTACCTGTTGATTCAACGAGAATACCAGGAACAATCCTTCTAACTATCGTTGATTCACAAAGAATACCGATAATCAGGGTTACACTAACACACACAGTGATAGAAAGAAAAACAGATTTTTCATAAACTTCAATAATTATTTCACCCATCTCTTACAAACATATAAAGAAACAAAGCAAAAATCGAGTGGGCAACAAAACATAAACGGGCCGAAAACATGGCCAAATGTAAAGTTCAACAAAATGTAAAAGTAAGACAAAAATGTAAATAACTCATAAAATAAGTCGTTTTTGAGCCGAAACGATGACCCAAACAGAGACTTCTAGCCCAAGTTATGGCCGTTTCAGTGAAGCCCCTTTTGATAAGCGATCTTGGGCTTCCAGGCTAAAGCTTGCTCATCCACGCTTGGGCCCACATCAATGGTGATAGAGGTGGTGGTTGCGGTCGGCAGGTGGTCGACGGTGGGGTGGCGGATGGTGGTGTGGTGGCTGATGGGGTGGTGGTGGTGTGTGGAAGTAGAATGGGTGATGGAGAAATGAAGAGGTTGTGATGATGGTTGTTTAAATCTTGGGTTTTGTAGACTCATGGATGACAAGTTGTCATCCATGCACACACTCCACCAAATCAAATATTATTATTATTAATTTTATTAATTTAATTAGTAATGTTATTATAATTATTATTAGTAGTATTATTATTATGTTATTATTAGTATTGTTAAGTAATTTGCGATTTGTTAAAATCGTTAACGCAAGGTTTTCAATTAATCAGGTATAATAATTAAATAACCATAAATTTATTATTAAAAATGGTTTCGAGCGTTGACCTGATTTGACCGGGTGTCACAAGGGGTAATAAATAACATATGTTACTTTATTTAAAAGTAGCGAAACACATACATTATTGATAACATTTAAAACTTTAATATAAAAACGAAAATATTCTCAAACTCGTACATTACGGCGACATCTTTGATAATATTCATAACTTTATTGAAACAATAAAGCTATTAAAAAGTTCAGTTAGAAACGTTTATTAATATAAGGACCTAAAAACAAATAAAATAGTTGATAAAAATAAGCATGACAAATTTGGATTTAAAAAAAAATCTTAAAAGGAGAAACAATAAGAGAAAAAAATTAAGAATTTAAATCAGCTTTGACACACTTATGCTTTGGTGATTTGTAGATTATGACGCAAAACTCCGTTTTAACTAAAACTTGTACAAAAACATAAAGAAAAATAGGTAAGTCGTAACAGTATTTTCGATTAGAGTGGAATTGTACAAAAACATAAAGAAAAATAGGTAAGTCGTAACAGTATTTTCGATTAGAGTGGAATTGTATCAAGATAGAGGACGACTAGAGGCGATAGTCTCTATTAAAAACCCCTTCACAACGGTTCCCGACTGCTAAGACAAAAGAAATCAGCTTCATCCTCCTCCCCATAAATGAAAGTGATTTAATCGATAATGAAAGATTTGAAGATTAAATGATCAAAGATCTGATGTATATTTTGTGAATTGAACAATTATGCACGAGTGAAATTTTAACACCAATACGTAAACATAAATTAGGATTTTGTGTTATTATATAAAACAATATATTGTTTTCCCCTTTTAATGATGATTTTTAACAATTTAAATTAATGGAGTAAACATTTTTTTTATAAAAATGACAACTTTCAAAACCTTGGGAAGCCAAATGTAAAGAAAATTTCGATAAAAATAACAAATATGATAAAACCACATAAAGAAAAACAATAATTCACTTTAAATAGTAATATAATATTGTGTTTTCATCGCGTTGCATGGATGAAAAAAAATAAAAAAAAAGAATTAATTTTGATTTTACTTATTAAAATTTGACAAAGGTAAAAATTTTATTTTAAATTATTAAAAATATCAACTTACCTCCAAAAGTATAATAAGTTATTTCAATTTCAGTTCAAAAGTTTTAATATACTGAATTAAAGTAGAACAAATAATAAAACTTTTGAACTAAAATTGAAACAACTAACGCACTAAATCATATCACATTTGTTTTAAATTTGGTTAGCTGAAGACGATTTTGCTAATGATAAGCAAATGAAAAGTCGATTTGCCAATCCTTGCAAACAACATATAATTTTTGCTTTAATCGATAGGATTTAGGAATAATACGTGAAAAATTTACGTAAATGTTTCATAGAGATGTAATTGCATAGATATAAATAACCAAACGCATCACCTGGCGTCCAAAAAAAAAAAGTAATAAAAAAGAAAAAGAAAGATGAAGTGCAGCCTGTAGAACATTTAAAAAAGCAGCGACTTTCGTGATTATTTCAAAACAAAAAGTATTCGGAACATACTAAAACAACTCTAAAGCATCATCTGTCTTTCCCGTTGGAACCCACCAAAATAATTTAAATAATTAGCCCTACAACGTGCCCCATTATAACGGTAACCTGGAATTCAACATTTGTTTATATATTTTCTACATTTTAATTAAATAATAAACACCATCTTAATTTATTACACATTTGTTTATACAGCCCTGATTTAAAACTTATATAAATACCGTTTACTCTACAAACTTATAAAACTTATAAACTGTGGTTTACAAATCAAAATATAACTAATATTTATGCATATTAAATAAATAAAACAACAAATACAGTTGTATATAAAAATAAAATAAAAACTCAAATAGAAATTAGTATATTTATATTAAATGTATAATATATAATAATTAGCATAAATTACGTGCAAATAGTAAAATTGTATAAACAAGTTCTCTGATTCAAGGTTTCTATGACTCAAGCCTAATGCATAACATAAGTACCCCCACGAATATGTATTCTCTCCATCGCGCATGTGTAAGTTGTAAAATTTACAGTAAAATATTTAATGGTAGACATACATACCCCACAATTACACCTACGATGACAAAAGTGTCATTTTGATTTTTAATTATCAAAAGTTATTATAGTATATATTAATCCTATAGGTCGGTGCCTACAGAAATATTCTTGAATTTTACAAATTACCACTAAAGTTTGTCTTTTCTCACTATTGAGATTTAAGTGGGGATGGTTGAGCATTAGGTGGTGGGGATGATATGGAGTGAACGAGTCAAGTTTAAAATGCTACTTTTTGTTTTATTTTAATTTTAAAATGATTTTTTTAAATCACATGAGATTATTTCAAATAAATTTTAAACATGCTATAAAATAGTCGGGTTAGATATAAATGTTTTTATGTATATATTGAGTTGTTTTACATTGAGACGTAAGTTTTATTTGAAAACGTATAGGGTTAAATATGATATGTTTTCATTCGACTTTATAAATCTGAGTTATTCTACATTTTGACATAAATTTAGTTCAAAAACGAGTCGGCTGATTGTAATCTATACTTTATCACGCCTAATGTTACTTCACAACACGTGATTTTTTATACATATTTTGACTACGTTTCGATATACATTTTGTTTGAAAAAGAATTTGGTCAAATATGATACGTTTCCATTGAAAGGTATAAATTTGATTTAATCTCCTTTCAACGTAAATTTATTTCAAAAAATAGTCGGGTTTATCGTACTCTAGATTTTATTACACTGTGTACAATGCCACGGCAACGCGTGGCAATTTAAATCTAGTTCATTTTATATAATATATTAATTTGTATTCAAACCTTTAATTTAATTTATTTAATATAAATTTATCTAACACAACTAAAAAATATATTTATTGATTTGGTAACATCTTTATAAAATATCATTTACAAAGTAAATTACTATTCTAATTAAAACCTTTGGTCGGTGATGGTTTTTTTCTTTTTCTTTTTCTTTTTTCTGTTTTGTTTTGTATTTGTATGTGTTTTTATACAGTTTGTTTGGGGTGTGCGTTCGAGGTTTAGGGGTGAGGTTTTTCTTGTTGGTTTTTTGTGTCCGGACACGTCTCTTTGATGTGTGTTTCGATTATGTTCGTTGTCGTTGTCTTTCTCCGGGTTCCTACTTTCTTTATTTCGTTATCGATACCCTGACGATACTCGCTATTAAGGTTTGGGTTTTCTTTTTGTTTGCTTTTTTTGGGGCTTTGGTTTTCGTCGGTTTTCTATTTTTGACTGTCGCCTTCTTGCGGCTTTGATTTTCGTTTGTTTTGGGTATGATGTTGGGTTTTGATTTAGTTTGGGTTTTAAATATTCTTGTTTGTTATGGATTTAAGGTTTTGGTGTGTTTTACTTTGTGTGTTTTGCTGATTTTATAGTTTCGAACCTTTATTTTGATTTTGGTTTAGGGTTATGTTAAACTCGCATAGTCGCGGCAACGCGCGGCAGAAAAAACTAGTTACAGTTTACAAATGTAAGTTATCATTTAAACCGTCTATGACAAATCATTCTAGTTACTCTAAATTCCAGAATACTACTACTTCATAAACTTGATGTTTTATCAATCGATGACTTCGGTTATATAATCTAACAGCTCATTCTCATTATCGTGTAAACGTGTAAGTTGTTCACCACTCTAATTTCCTTCACGCGGAATCATCCTAAAATAACCAACGGCCCAGATCTCATCTCCCCAATAAAACCGACTTAAAAACCCTGTATATAAACCCTCCTCCCCCCTTTCATCTTCTCCAACTTTCTGCAAACCCCAAACCACTTTCTCTCACAAACTCACATCACTTCACTTTCAGATCCCTTCAACACTACAACAATGGCGTCGTACGGATTCCTTATGGTCATCCTCTTCGCTATGATCGCCGGATCTGCCATTTCTCAGTCGCCCACGGCATCTCCCACGGTATCTCCGACGGCATCTCCGACGGTACCGCCTCCGTCTCCGGTGGTTGCTCCTCCGACAACCGCTCCTACCACTGCACCAACGGAATCTCCATTAGCTTCTCCACCTGCTCCTCCGACCTCTCTCGCTCCCGGTGGCGCTCCGGCGACTTCTCCGACTACCTCAACCACCGCTCCTGCCGGATCTCCGGATTCGCCGCCGAACGCCGCTGCTTTGAGCAGAGTCGCCGGTGGATCTGTCGCCGTGGTTGCCTTAGCCGCGGCGTTGATCATGTAGAGATCTGAGAGATTTTTCGTGTTTATTGCGTTGCTGATCCGGAGTTCATTATTATTATTATTCTGACGATACTCTCTACCTTTTTTTTTGGTTTATTATTGTTTACTGTTATGATATGATTTGTTAGCTGTTGGTTTTAGGTTATTGTATGTCTATTACAGTCGTCGATTGCATAGTTTGATGATTATACCGATTGTGTGATATTATTATTACTACTATATTTATGGATTCTTTTGTTAAATTCTGAGTTTGCAATCTTCATTATGTTCATTCTTACGTTTAACAGAATCAAACTCTCACAATCATAGAAAGCGACATAGCTGGAGTTCAATTAGGGTTTCTTAATCATAACTTGTGGCAATTTGATCCTAAATTGCTAATTTCATGTGTTTGTTAGGGTTTCTAAAACAGAATTTGGGGCAAATTGATGTTAATAATTAGGGTTATTGTGTCTTAATATTATTGGTGTTTGATTTAGGGTAAAGCGTGTAGTAGAGTTGGAGACGTGTTATTTTTTAACGAATATGGAAAGCGGTGGGTGGTGTTGAGGTGTCAGAAGCATATGGGAATACAGCTGGATATTGTGGAAAGCCATGTGCAATTGTGCTCATCTTTACAATGCATTCCACTACTTTCAAACCGTCTTTTTTGCTTCTTTTCTCTGTATGGTTCGATGCTATTATTATTTTAAGAGAATATTTCATGTTTTGGTAGAATATTAATCACGATACGTGTCGAAGATTTGTAATATATAGTTTCTTTCAGGGAAAACGTGTCACCTTTTAGTTTAGCTTTGTAATATACAAGTCCTAGGTTTGAAAAATTGTTTCCTTGTCAGCATGTGGTACTTAAGTCGTAATTCTAACCGTTTGCTTGCGTTAACAAAGTTTTTTGTTGAACCTTACAAAATATCAATTTTTACTAAATAGTTAAGCAACTTCGGTTCCAAAAATATAAGTAATAGTTGTTTAGTCAAATTATAAGTTATTTAAATATTATATAGCTATGTAAAAGTCGTTTAATCAAATCTTTTAAAATCAATTGTACTGATTAAGAAATGTTTAATTATTTAACCCGTTTAACTTATGGAGTATTATTTGTATCCTTGTCGTCAAAATCCTCAAACCACCCAATACATCTAGTCCAACCTATCTGGATATAGGAAAACAAACTAGTTTTCATCTGAATGACCACTTGTCCCTGGAGGTTGATGATATGTTTATTTAAATATTTAGCATCTTAGGGGGTTATCTACAGAAAAGACTATGCAAGTATCATCCAAACCTCCATTCAAACCATATAGCAAAGAAATAATATTTGTTAACTTGGATAAAACGGGGGTTTGAAGTTGGATGTATGTGATTTTGGGTGATCGTCGTGGTGGGAGCACTAAAAAGTTGATGCATAATGGTGACCAATTATTTCTTTTAGAGTAAATTACTGTTTTTGTCCCTGAAGTTTGACGAAAATCACGGGCTCAGTTCAATAGTTCATTTATTACACTGACGGTCCAATAGTTTCAAGGCTTATTTCAATTAAGTTCACACCACTAACACCGTTAATGTTTATTCAGTTAAATCATATAAAAAGACTATTATACCCCTTGATATTTTTAAATTCCCTCCCCTCCTCTATCCCCACCCCCATCTGTATCTTTATCTCTTCTCTCTTTCTCTCTCTCTCACACTTAGAAAACACCATCTACCACTTCCACCCCAACCACCTACGGTGCCACCACCACCACAACCACCTTTGACCACCACAACCACCTTCGGCCACCACAGCCACCCCTACCATCTCCGGGCGCCACCTCCATCCCCAACCACCTCCGGTGTCGCCGCCACCCCCAACCACCTCTGGCCGCCACCTCTATCTCCAACCACCTCCCCGCCGCTAGGTCATCACCACCACCACTCTCGCTGCCACACCACCGACTCGTGTCTTCATCCAACATTAGATGAAAGAGAGAGAGAGAGAGAGAGAGAGAGAGAGAGAGAGATTAGAGAGAAAATAAGGGTTTCATGGTGGTGGCCGGTGGGTTTCAGGCGGCGGTGGCGATTGTTATCGGTGGTCAGGTCGACGGCGGTGGAGGGAAGGGTTGCTAGGGTGGTGGTGGTGGTCCTGGTGGAGGTGGCGGCCGGGGAGGGTGGTGCAGATGGCGGTTGAGGAGGGTGGTGCAGGCGGCGGTCCGGGAGGGTGCTGCAAACGGCGGTTGGGGAGGGTGGTCGGTGGGTTATAGGTGGTGACGGTGCAAGATGGCGGTGGATGTAGTCACCGGAGGTGATGGTGGTCTAGGGGTGCACTTTTGTGTGTGTGAGAAAGAGAAGAGAGAAGATAAAGAGAAGATAGAGAGAAAGAGAGATGCGGGAAATGGGTTGGGTGGGGATGGGGATGGGTGTTTATTAAATTCAGGGGCAAAATTGTCTTTTTACATCATTTAACAGAATAAACACTAACGGTGTTAGTGACTTGGGTGAAATTGAAACAAAACTTGAAACCATTGGACCGTCAGTGTAATAAATGAACTATTGGACTGAACCCGTGATTTTCGTCAAACCTCAGGGACGAAAAGAGTAATTTACTCTTTCTTTTACTACAGGGGCGGAACAGAACTATGTGTTAATGAAGGGGTTAAGTTAAGTGACCGCAATGACTTTTTAGCTTTATATAAACATCCGTATAGTAGAATTTAAAGTGACCCCTATATACGACTCGTCATTATACATGCTCTCTCACTTCTTTTCTTAATCATATGTAAGGCTATGCTTAGTGGTTTTAACGCTTCACGCTGTAGGACTTGACTACATCATCACCTATGGCCATGACGTAGCATAATAACATTTCGCATGGTGAAATTTTTAGCGTAATGCGAACACTCACTTGGCATGCCGCTGCCAAGTTCAACCATTGTATTCTCTTTTTGACATTTACCCAACGGCTATAACATAACAATTAATAAACTAAAAAATTTACATTTTTTTCCGTTTATAAAATGATGTAAAAGATTACATATCTTCTTTTTTTTAATTGATAACAGTTTAATGTTCATGTTTATTTGGACAATCTATAAAATATTAATGTTATTTTTATTTATTTATATAAAAAGGAGAGAAACTAAAATAGTAATAAGTTAAAGATGGCAAAGTGAAAGAAAATCATCATAGTAGTTTAAAAAGTAAAAGATATTGATACAAAATGAGGTGAGGTGAGGTGAATTGAAAGATGATAACGTGAAATAAAACAACTACGAATGATACAATGGTCACTACTTACATTCACCGTCACCTTTCACTTTTTTATTGTTTTTTATTATCTTTTAGATACCAGTAATTTTCATAACACATAAAACCTAAAATTAAACAATAAAACTAAACATTACATATTAATAAAAATACAACAAAAACTGTGATCGAAAATAGAACATCACATATATCATAACTTTTTCAATGAGAGTTTTTGTACTACTAAAGCGAGCTTGGGGGGATAGATAATTGATGAGAGTATTTGTGATTCTAAAAATTATCTGTCTTGATCGTCTCTTGCTTCAACACGAGTTTTTCAATTGTATCTTGTTAAATCATATCCATCTATCCGTTGAAAATCCATACTTTGTTCTTCCTAGGCGAGTAGGCAGTCATGACGGTTCTTAAACCCTCCTCGTCAAGTTCTTAGGAGTTTCACCGGTACTTTACTCTTTGGTCGGGATGTTTTTGCTGTTTTGAGGATTGACTTCTTTGACTCATGCCGAGAATCAAAACCTACTTAGGAGAACACCTTAAAATATCCAAAGCCATCATAAGGTAAAACATCATGTCATTATTTTGCACTCAGAATTGGGTAGCATTCATTTGGAAAATACCAATCTCACACTCATACCAGGTTTTGGTTGATTTTAAAGCTGTATTAATTTATAACGATGATTTTTTTGCTTAAATTTTTTTCTTAACTAGCCGTTACTAATGGGTAGTTGGGTTCATCGGTCAAGTATTGGTTTGGCGAAGAGGAGAGTGGGCGCAACGAAGATCCACATCACTTTTGCTATTAGGGTGCCGCTAGGAGAGGGATAGTTGGCCACATCACCACCCGACACTGACATAGTCTAAGGAAATGACAGGCTACTACATACCTAGTATATGTTATACTTACGAACCCCACAATGATATATATATTTAAGAGTCTTAATTGTTATAGTGAAATAATGATATTTTAGTTAACATATTTAAGGTAAAAAATCAAATATGTTGCGTTGTGTGACCTAAAGATATACCTTCAAGGTCAAAAACTAAATATGTTTGCGTTTAATTGAATAGTAAAAACCAAAGATATAATTTCAAAAAGCTAATGACCCAAATCTATGCACATAATATAAATGTTTTGAAATACCACTTGTCATAATATTAAGCTTTTTCATTTTATGTTTTTCGACTCTCTCCTATAATAATTGCTAATTATATAGAGTAATTATTATATTATCTAAACCATTTCCGTAATTAAAAGATAGATATAATAAAAAAAGAATCAGCTTTTTTATTAAGAAACAAACATTAAAAAAAAAGTGTAAGATATGGAATTTTCTCTAAAAATACCTTTTTACGAGCTATTTAAAAAAAAGTGATTTTTATAAAAATAAAATAAAATTATTTTTAAAAGCCAAAATGTTTAAAAAAGCAAATTATATAACGAAACATGATATCATTAATGTTTCATTTGAAATACTTATTTATACGTAACTCAATCATATTTTATCCGAAAATCTTATTTTATAATTTTTATATGTTATTACAAATTATTTGATATTTTATTTATTAAATCCGTGTATTACACGATAAAATATGTAAGTTATTAGATAACTTTTTGTTATTATTGTGGTACATTGTAATTATAACATTATAACAAAAGCACTGACATAGATATAAATGCAATGCAAGCTGCAATAGCATCCCTCACTGTTGCCCTAACAAATTTAAACCTATGGTTGTTAAAGATGTGAAGTTGACAGGTTAAGAATTGTTAGAAGAATTTTAATTTGTTGGGTTGAATCAATAGTGTGAAAGTCGTTAGGCGCTGGCAGGTCGGTTGATTGGGGAGTTGCGAGTACTCGTTCTAGGCGGGGAGTACTCGGAGAGTACTCGGATATGATAAATTATAAAGAAATTTAAGTGTAAGAAATTATATATATATCAAATATCGTTAGTTTATTAATAATTAGAGTAAATTACCATTTGCATCCCTGACGTTTGTTCATTTTAACCATTTGAATCCCTGCGGTTTCAAAATTGTCATCCGGCCCCTGACGTTTCGTTTTTATTTCCATTTGAGTCCAACACACTAACGACGTTAGAATTTTCCGTTAGTTTTAGTGAAATGACAAAAATACCCTTATTTATTAAAAAAATTCCCCCATCCACACCCCCACCCCTTTTATACTCTCTCTATCTTCTCCATCTTCTCCCTTTTTATGTCCACCACTACCACCGCAACCACCTCCGTCATCGCACCACCGCCGTCGTCGCCGCACCACCGTCGTTGTCGCCGCACCACCAACGCCACCTCGACACAAGCGTAAACCCAAACACCGGAGTTACCGTCGCCGCACCACCAACGCCATGTCTAGATGTAGGTTTAGGGTTTCTCTTGAATCGGAAACCATCTCTGATCGGATATACACCGGAGTTACCGTCGGAGTCGTCTCCGGCGAGTGGACCGGAGAAAATCTGGCCCATTTTTTTCACAAATTAACTGATAAAACTCAAATTTAACATCGAATTGAACACAATAATGTTGAATCTGATGATTTGAAGATGATGATTTCACACACAGAGTGTCTTCTGTTCTGGTAGCTGTGATTATATAGATATAGTGTGTGTTTGTGGTATTGATGGGTGGCTACGGTGGTAGTGATGGGGTTGTGCCAGTAATGATGGGGCTGCAGTGTAGTGATAGGGCTACGGTGGTGGTGATAGTAGCTGCGGTAGTGGTGATGGGTGGCTTTTGTGGTGGTGGTGATGGGGGTTGCGGTGGTGCTGATAGGGGTTGTAGTGGTGATGATGGGTGGCTATGGTGGTGGTGAAGGGGGCTGTGGCGGTAGTAATGGGGCTACGATGGTAGTCATGGGGCTACAATGGTGGTGATCATGGCTGCGGTAGATTGTTCAAGATGTTCGGACTCCATTGTGACTCTAGTGAACTAATTTGTAACAAAATTAATTTGCCATAGATTAATTAATACAGTGGTGAATACGAAAATTTTCGGTAAGGGGGACAAAATTTGGGTAGGGTAAAATCGAATAAAGTAAAAACAATAAGTTATGTTTGAACCGTTTAATATATCTCAAAATGTAATTAATAAATACAACAAAAATAGCACTTGTTAAAAAATCTCTTACCTGTTTTCATGTTTTAGAAATGCATAAGTTTATAAAAAATCAAATTAACATATACATGGTTAGAAAGTTAAAAGACAATTTAAGTAAATTTCTTTTTTTTTTCATAAACTAATAAACAATCAATAAACAAGTAATAAAAATAATACACCATCAATAAAAATACATAATGAAAAATCAGTTTCAAATCTGGGCTTCTTGACATCTTGGTTTTTCTTATATATGCCCACTTGGCCCGCCACTCCTTTTGCAGTCACCCATTAAGACCAAAGGGCCCCTAAAATACCCTAAAATTCCCTCAAATCTCCAACTTTAGACTAGGGTTGTTCACGAGTCGAGCCGAATTGAGCGGACCTTTGCTCGTGTTTGGCTCGTTTCCAAACTGAACCGAGCCGATCGGTTGGTTTACAACCGAGTGGAAAATCGAACGAGCATTTTTCGAGTGTTAAATTTTCGAGTGAGCGCAAACGACTGGTGAACAATTTATACAACCCAACTATCTTGTGTGTCTTACGATTTTATACTGCAGTGAATAAGGTTTAATGAATTAAAAATCAGCCACATTTCATTACATAATATTTTCATGGATGACAATACGTTGTAGCTGACAATAGATCTAAGGCTGTAGCCGATAAGCGCGTAGAGCATATTGCATATAACGATAATAGTAAGAGCGGGAGGTGATCGAAAAATATATTTTAACGGATTAGGATTTCACTTTTATGTTTAATGTAAAATTCTTTATTAGGTTGATTGATTAAGTATGCATAAATATAATTATATGTTTGTATATAATGGGTCAAATCTACTAGAGTGTTACGTTTTAAACTATATATACATGTTAATTCGAGCCGAACCAAACTGAGCAGAGCTTTGCTCGTTTACAAATCGATCCGTTCCGATCGGCTCGTTTACAACCGAGCAAAAATTCGAACGAGCATTTTTCGAGCAAAATCCGAATGAACATCGAGCGAGCGTCGAACCGTTTGAACAGCCCTACTTTAGACTAAAAATACCGTTATTATGCGTTATATCTGCCCGTGAATAAATGGATGGTGTGACAACCCGTACTTCGTGACTGCAACGAATGCTTTATTTAATGCAATTCATTTATCCTACGCACGACGTCAATATAATAGCTGTCTTAGGGTTTGAACTGACCTGTTCTTTTCTTTTGTTTTTGATCTAGCCAAGACTCGGTTTTCGAGTGGTTAATCAGTGTAACTAATATAATAGATTGTCACATTTTCTTCTTTGTTTACTTATCATAAAAGGAACAGGCCTCCCAATATATGGGCCGCCACAGGACCCCGGAGCCCAGTCTACTTCAACATTAACCCATATTCAATTTTGACCCACCAAAATTAAGCCTTGTGTTTAATTATGTTAGTTAAATGTAACTAATATTAAGCCCCCCGTGTTGCGGCGGGAGACTAAAACCATGCAAAGTAACGCTAATGACACATCATCATTAAGGTCTATTAGTGAGCACGAACACCAAAAATAATCGTACTAAAAAATAAATAGAAAAAGGAAAAAATAAAACTGAACGAAAAGTGGACGTAAAAACGTTAACACGAGTGAAACATTTAACATTTAAAACAATAAGTAAGTCGATCTAGGACCAGTGTCTTGTGACAGGGCCGTTAAATGGAGAAAGAATAAGTGTAAAACGTTGAACCGCACATGCACAATGCGGCATGTTGCCTCTCAAAATTTAGACGAAACGTAAAACGAAAATTTTTAGAATATAAAAAGTATAGGGACCAAAGATGAAAATAAAAAGAATATTGAGACTAAATTGTAAAGTGTAAAAGTATGGGGTTAAATAAAAAAGTAAAAAATTAAAAAACAAAAACAAAAAACATAAAAAAAGGTAGGTACAACTAATCAAGCACATAATACAACCCATAATGTATTAGTAAGTTGGTAATTAGTATATATATAATTAAACATTTTTTACTTTTCTATTATAATAAATGTAATAATCTATATAAATTAATCTGTTAAAGCATGATTGATGAATTTGAGACAATCTTTTCTCTCATTTTATAGATTTTGATTAACTAAAATTTTTGAATGTTATAAATTAGATAAAAAGGTTGAAAATTAATAATATCAGACATTAAACACATAATAAGTTCGTTTGTAATTTGGATATAAATTATTGGGACAATTTCAAAGATACCCCTACAAACTTATAAAATATTATATATACTCGTACAAAAATAAAATATCATATATGGCCTTAAAGCTAGTTAAAATATAAAGTTTACCTATTTTGATCAAAAAAGTTTAAGAAATGACCATTTAACCTTATTTATTTAAACTCTGAAATTTCATATCTATTCATTTTTTGTTTAAAGTTTTATATTTTCCTAAGAACGATAATTTTCTCAAAATATTTAAATTACCCTTATCGTTAAGATAAACATTATCGAAATTAACTTAACTTAAAAATATAAATGAAATTGAATCACTAATTCATTGCTAAAATTCAAATGAACGAGAAGTAAAAAATAATCAAAGAAACTTAAAAGCTTCAAACTGGTTACCTAAGTCATTCAAATTGGTTTTAAAAAAAGTATGATCCGTATATTTACCTACAGAGACTAAAAGAAATAACCTGAATCTATAACATATAATAAAAAATATTTTTTTAGACACATATCATCATTCTAGCATATTAAAGAACACGTGTCATCATTTTAGCATATCAAAAAATCATTTTCCGCCGCTCTGTAATAATAAATACAAAAATTATAAAAACAATCAATTTTGACTTTTTTTTTACTAAAATATGTTAAAACAAATATATCTATATCTGTGTTTATTATCTCTCTCATATTAAATGATAATTATTTTAAATAAGTAAACTAAACTATTAAATATCTAAAATATAATATTTTTATTTTAATAATTTATTAATACATACTAAATAATATGATTTTAGACATATTTTATATTTACATATAGTGTAATAATTTTAAATTTCATTATTTGTCATAACTTTTAAATATTCATTATATTTTTATTCCACCAATGGCTAATAACATCTAGAAAATAAAATATTTATAAACCTAATTGCTTTTATATGTTTTATTTATTCCACCCATGTAATATATGGGCTCTAACCTAGTATCATAATACACTCAAACAAACGTGCACTCCGCACCTTCTAACTTGTTTGATGATATTATGATCACATAGGTACTTAATCAATCCAATTACACTAAAATATCTAACATAACCACGTACCTTAAATGTAAAACCTTAAGAATAATGATCACTGTGAGCCTCCAATCATGATCACTAAAATTTCACATTAATTCACTAAAACCTTGAAATCGATTACGTGAAAAGAAAAGAAAATATTCAAATGGAATAAAAATTTCATTGGGTTTGTGATAAGCCGAAGAAAACCGATGAATCATTTAGAAGAGGATTTGTAGTTGAGTCGATCAATTATTGATTGTAAAGAAATGCAATTTAATATGGATTCCCTCGGTCCTCGTCAGTATGTCTCGTGTTAGTATCCGAGAATTCTGGTTGGAGAGCACGTAGGGGACCGTTAATGGTAAGCATAGTGTCTGCTATGCAACCCGAATCTTTAAAACCCTAATCCCTTGCTTGGCGGTCCGCTAGGCTTTCTAGTCACGATCCGCCACCAGAGTCATATCTCTAAATTTTCATTTCTAACTGTAAACTTTCAATTATTATTATTTCATATATAAATTTTCAAGGTGTTACACCAACAACATTGTTGTTAATGTGTTTTACCTCGTGATACAAGAGCAGAGAATGCAAGGAGGCAATAAGCTAGGTGGAGGAACTTAGTAAAATAAGTTGAATAAAATCTTCATGTAGGAGAAGAGACCGAGTTAAAACCTGCCTGGGGCAGTGTAATTGATTTATGTTTTTGTAACTTTAAACGCTATAGATGCATGAATATTTATAACACCAAGGTTTTAATTCAGTCTACTTTTATGGTTTTAATGTTATGACTTCCCCTATGTATTGTTTTGATGTTGATACAACTGGTAGCACATGTGAATTGGAGTGTGACACAATCCGTTATATGTATTGACAAAATGATGGACCACTCGAACGCACATCTTACCGTCATGATCATCACTCACTACCAAATGCAAACGAGTCATGAACAACCTCTTAAACGCTACCATGTGACAATTACCTCCTATGATAATTCAAATGTTATCAAGGACGTATAAAGATGCATCTGACATTCCTTCGATATAGCCATCAAACAAAAACCCTATCATTTTCATTTTTAAAAGAGCCTACCTAGTAAAGTATTGTAATGTCCATAGAATGTTATTGAGGCTATGCTAGATGAATTGTTAGAATTTGGTGTGGTTATTTGTTAGCACAAGCCTTGGACCATCAAACGGGTTATCAAAATGTTGTCTAATCTCAAGCTCAAGAAAGGCTATATCTAGTCCGCACAACTCTAAGGTTCGTCCTTTCATTTGATGCTTCAACAATCCGAACATAAATTAAATTTCTAGTTCTAATGGATCTTAAGATACCAAAGTGTAGTCTTCATTGATGCAATCACCTCTTCGAATTCTTTCCCACATCATTTTTCATGAGTAGTTATCACTATTATGATGAGCCATAAGTGTCTATTTTAATTGTATTTAATAGAAAGCCCAAAATTAAGGCGTTCATTCATGGGCGAAGCATAGAGGAGATCCGGGGGGGGGGGGGGGCACCGCCCCCCTTTTTTTTCATCGGTAGTGTTAAATTTTAGTCCGGTAGTGTAAATTTTTATATAAATATCAAGTCGCCCCCCTAAAAATATTAATTTCGCCCCTGCCCCCTACGTGAATATTCAAGCTCCGCCACTGCGTTCATTTCTAGGCTTTTCTAGTGAATAAAGACTTCGCATTATAGTTTGGTTGATCGGGTAATTGGGGATGATTTGTGGGGAAAGTAAAATGAGGATTTTATAGGAGGTAATCCATCTTTGTATCATTTGATCCTAGCTTCTTGCTTGTTATTTAAAAACATTCCTCCTAGTTTCACAAATTTAAAATTCATGAGAAAGTAAGGATCGTCCATTGTAGATAGGTATAGGAGGTTTGTAATGGTGTATGGCAGTGGACCGACTATTATTAGGGCTCAAGGAAACGAATGCCCATGACGATTGATGGAGATAAGGTGGCTCGAGTCTACGAGAAAGGGATGTAAAAATGAAGAAACTTTTTTTGTAACCTGTAACCGCTTGAAAAAAATGAATAAAATGTTCATCTCATATTGATTTTCACAGGTCATGTTCCCAGGCGACCTCACAGTTGTAATTGGACATCAGAAACACATGTTCTCGAATATAAAAACACTTTAATATAAGCAGCAGAACAAAATTTATTGTTTAACAATCAAACATTTACATCCCAAAAGATAATCTCAACTATCTATATTTAATCTATGCCAGGATGCCAGTCTTGACTATGCCAGGTAGCTTCCAATCCATGCCACGCCCACACCTCATTTCTGTAGCATACCTGTCAATCTAATATGCATACAAAAGTCAGCGATGCTGAGTGCGCTCTAGGTTTACTTTAACAAGTGCTTTAACAAAATCTTTATCATGATCAAAACTTTGAATACTTTAACAATACATAAACTTTAACTTTATGCTTACGCTAGGGTAAGACTTCTTTAGCTACTATAATACATGATCGTTAACTATAGCTTTTACTTTATCACTAGTTTATAAGTTACTTTATCTTTACTTTATCGGCACTTAAGCTTTATTCTTTTTCTTTAACATTGAGTTTAGCACAAATGCTTAACTCCTTTAACAGGTGAGAATACACAAGACATATCTCCTTTAGCGGTTAAGCACACCCAATGTGTAGCTCCTATGTGAGAATGCACCAAGCATAACTCCTTTAGCGGTTGAGCACACCCAATATGTACTCATATGTGAGAATGCACCAAGCATAACTCCTTGAGCGGTTAAGCACACCCAATATGTACTCCTATGTGAGAACGCAACGAATACGATTCTCATATAGCAGTTGAGCACGCCCAATATGTACTCCTATGTGAGAACGCAACGAATACGATTCTCCTTCAGTAGTGCTTGCAAGACTTCTTTAGCTCACTTTAACGTTTTTCATAGTTGTGCTTTAGCGGGTAACTATTCTTGAATTATTATTCAAGTTTTTTAACGTTTCACATGTGACTTTACTATCATTCTTTAATCTTTAGCAGTAATAATAATTATACTTTATTACTTTGACTATGAGTCCCCCACTATATAACTATCTATCTATACACATGCATATTTATGGGATTCGCGCGAGAACATTATGACACGGTATAACTTGAGCGAAAACATCACTCATCGCACGAGAACTATCCAAGGCGCGACAACGTGGCGTACAAGTTATCCCCTTCGCACAAGAACTATGAAAAGTAACCACCTCTCGCGAGAACTCAACTATTCGCGCGAAAACTATACCCTTCGCGCGAGAACTATAAGGTTGTTCGAAACTTCATCCCCAAGTCATCGATTCTTTAACTGTTTTAATGCCTAAAAACATGCTATAACCAACTGTACTATTATACTTTAACATAGCATTCATTAAGGTATGCATATTAGCCTCAATTCATGGAAAACATGTAAAAAGAGGGGTCTAGAACTCACCTTTTGATATTTTGCACAAGAACAACACCGAACCGAGAGTCTTTCAATCGGAAACTACATAATCATACGCAATATCATTACATACTATTCAATAATGAATACATACATCGAATACCATCGAATTCATACCTTAAGAGCCACTTAACATCGATTTCTTCCTTTTCAAGGACCACAACAGAGGTTTTCACGTGAAGTGGAGAAGACTGGGTGCTTGGGCCTATTTATAGTGTCTGCCCCACTGTTCGCAGCTGTTCTCGCGCGAGAACCTTCATTTCGCGCGAGAACTTTCTTCCACGCGAGAACTTTCACTTCCTTTGAAATTTTGGGGTGTTACAAGTCTATCCCCCTTATTTGGGTTTCGTCCCCGAAACCCGCTATTCATCAAACAATTTAGGGTAATGATGTCTCATCTCATCTTTGGATTCCCAAGTGGATTCCGACCCCTTTCTATGCTTCCACTACACTCGAACAAGTGGAACTACTTTATTCCTCAATTGTTTCTCCTTCCTATCTATGATTGATACGGGCTGTTCCACATAGTTCAATGTGTCATCTGTCTCCACGTCTTAAGTGGAACATGAGCGTCTTCGTTTGACAGACACTTATGCAGATGTGATACGTGGAAGGTAGAGTGAATTCCACTTAACTCATCTGGTAATTCCAGCCTATATGCCACTTCTCCCACACGGGCTACTATTTTGAAAGGACCAATAAATCGAGGGCTTAACTTTCCTCTCTTTCTGAATCGAATAATTCCTTTCCAAGGTGAAACCTTTAGCATTACTTTATCACCGACGCTAAACTCAATTGGTCTTCGACGTTTGTCGGCATAGGACTTCTGCCTGTCTTTAGTGGCCTTCATGTAGGCTTTAATTCTGTCTAGCTTCTCGTTGGTAGCTTCTACAACCTCGATGCTCCCCAACTCTTTCTGTCCGATTCCCCCCAACACACAGGGGTTCTACACTTCCGACCATAAAGCATCTCATACGGGGGCATTCCAATGCTAGCATGGTAGCTGTTATTGTATGAGAATTCTGCTAACGGTAGGTGACTATCCCAGCTTCCACCGAAGTCTATGATACATGCCCGAAGCATGTACTCTAATGTCTGTATAGTCCTTTCGGATTGGCCATCCGTCTGTGGGTGGTATGTGTACTGATATGAAGTTTGGTCCCCATGGCATCATTGAACTTCCTCTAAAATTTAGATGTAAACCGCGTATCTCTATCTGAGACAATCGATACCGGGACGCCATGACGGGTAACTACCTCATTGATGAACAATTCAGCCAGCCGCTCAGAGTTATACGTCTCTCGGATTGGTAGAAAGTGGGCACTCTTCGTCAGTCTGTCTACTATGACCCATATGGCATCATGACCTTTAGTAGTACGAGGCAGCTTTGTTATGAAATCCATAGTAATATGCTCCCACTTCCATTCGGGAATCTCCAAGGGTTGGATTTTCCCATAGGGCTTCTGATGTTCAGCTTTAACCTGGAGACAGGTCAAACACTTCCCTACATACTTTGCCACGTCGACCTTCATCCCCGGCCACCAATAACTCTTCTTTAGGTCATGGTACATTTTGTTGGTTCCTGGATGAATCGAGTAGCGAGTCTTATGGGCGCATCTAGTACTTTCTCCCGCAGACCTCCACGACTGGGGATCCACATACGCCCGAATCTAGTTTTGACACCATTGGGTTGTATTATAGATTGCAACCTGCCCTTTCTTTAGAGCTTCACAAATTTTCTTATCACATCAGGAGTCACAATTAATTGGTAAGATCTCACCCGAATTGGTTCACGATTTTCCTTACGGCTTAGGGCATCGGCAACCACATTAGCCTTACCCGGGTGATAGTGAATCTTGCAATCATAGTCTTTTATGAGCTCCAACCATCGCCCTGTCTCATATTGAGATCCTTTGATCAAAAAAATACTTAGGCTTTTATGGTCCGTTAAAAATCGTACACTTGACACTATACAGGTAGTTTCTTCATATTTTAAGCGAATACCACATAGCCAGCTCAGATCGTGGGTAGGGTAGCTCAATTCATGAACCTTTAAATGTCGGGACGCGTAGCTATGACTTTGCCTCTTTGCATAAGTACGCAGCTAACCCTTGACAAGAAGCATCGGAAAGACAATAAAGTCTTCATTCCCTTCTGGTTAAAATTACACTGGTGCTTGTGTCAACTTCCTCTTTAATTCTTGTGAACGCATTCTCTTGACTGCGCCCCTTCAAACTTTACATCCTTCCTGGTTCAATTTCATCAATGGCGATGAATCTTGGAAAAATCCTGGATGAACTTATAATAACCCGCCAATCCAAGGAAGCTTCGGATTTCCGACAGCGTTTTTGGCGAACTCCACTGCATCAGAGCTTCCACTTTAGCAAGGATCCACCATGATCCATTATGGGTGATACTATGACCCAGGGAATGTTACCTGTTATTAACCAAAATGGCGACTTAGAGAATTTGCATACTTGAAGGATTGATGGAGGACCCGTGCTTTGGAGGAGATGAAGGTGGTACATTTCTGGAAGGGGCAAAGAGGCACAAATGTTAAGCTCACCATTGAAAAGGTAAACTTGTCAAGGAGCTTGGGTACAATCTTTTGAGTGTATTCCAATTTTGGTGATCAGAGTCATAACATTTGCTCTTTACTAGGCATGAGTGCATGTTCTCAAGCCTAGAGTGGTCAGTATCATGAGCACATCCTGTAGAGCCCACAGAAAAGGGAACATGTCCAAGAGACTTGCCAAGAAACATTTTGTGATGCATGTATGTCCCTAGATCATGAGTTGTAATGTAATAAATCTTGTCTGTCTGATTATGATGTAATAGTATCGATTAATGAAATGATATGAATTGTTTGTACTTGTGATGTTTAATATTTCATTAATGAGTCGTGATTGAATTGATTGGGTTTATGATTGTTTGAATGATTGCACATTATGTTATATTAATTAAAACATTCAAACTTAACTTAATGAAATTCTCATGCGAAAGGCCCATGCGAATGGACCACACGCATGAATAACTTCATACGATTGACTCAATCGCACGACTGAACCAGGAGACTGGATCAGTCGTATGATTGACACATAAGATTGACTCAATCGCACGACTGAACACTCAGTCGTGCGGATGAATCAACCGCATGGGTTCAATCGCACGACTGAACCATACTTATGGCCCAGTCGCACGATTGAACAATACTAACCTATAATAGACCCAATTCGTGGAAAAACGTAAGCATTCATCCCATTACGATTCCAGGCGTACCCTAGCCGTCCAGAAGCCTCCCAAATCGTTTCTCCAAGTTCACAGAACACATCAGATCGATTCCTAATCGATTTCTGACGTTGGATTCAATTCTTGATTGATTCTTCGTGTGTTCTCACTGATTGGATCGCCAATCAAATAGGATTCCCACTATTTGAGTTGGTTTAACACGCTAATCACTAGGTATTTCGTTCAAATACCAGGTCCTAACAAGTGGTATCAGAGCTTTGGCTCTTGATTACGTGTTGATTCAATCAAGATTGCATAAAAGTTTGTGTTTTTGCACGAAAAACGCAATCTTTGGCATCAAAAGTGATCTTGGACGTTCCCTGCTCATTGAAGTTTAGTTTCTACGGACTTAGGCGATTAGGACTTGTGAAATTTCGAATTTTTACGGCTGAAAACCCGTCAAACCTAGAAATTTTCGCAAAACAGCAGCTTCAGTCGCACGAGTGACCCATTTGCACGACTGGACTCCATTCGCATTGCTCATTCGCACGATTGGACCTAGTCGCACCCTCATTCGGCCGACTGAACCGTTCGTTCGCATAACTCATACGCACCAGATTCATTCGCACGACTGAACCAATCGCCCAGTTCAGTCGCACAGTTGAACCAATCGCAGAGTTCATTCGCACGATTAGACCATTCGCATCTTCAGTCGCATCAGTGAAAGTTTGTTGATTAGATTCTAAGTTTACTAGCCATGGAAGATCAGATGTCAGCCTTTACTGCTGGGAAGGACTCGAGGATTCAGAACCTGCTGTTGCTTGAGAGTGAGGTGGGTAATCACAATAAACCACCAAAGCTCTTGACTTTAGATGAGTTTCCCCACTGGAAACAACGTTTTGAGATCTACCTCAATGGAGTAGATCCTAATCTGTGGGAAGCTATTGAGGTCGGTTATAGTACACCAGTGGGAGCTGATGGAGTTAAATTAACGTTAAGTGGGATGACAGACGCACAGAAAGTAAAGTACAATGCAGAGAAAAGGGTTTATGCATTGATCACTCAGTCTACCCAAAGACATATTCCACCAGTATTCAGAGAACAAGCAGTCCAAGAAACTGTGGGATGAGCTAGAGAAGAGATATGATGGAATGCGTCATTGAAGGCAATCAAGGCAAAGGAGTTAAAGAAGGAATTCGATAACTTCTCATCGATTGGTAATGAGAGTTTAGACGAAGTCATAGATAGATTCTACCACTTGATGAGCGAATTGCATACACATGGAGTTGAAACAACCATGAAGAGAAAGTGAGCAACTTCGCGGACGGATTGCCTGATAAGTGGGCTTCATTTGTGTCTAACCTTAGACAGAATGAAATGCTTATAAAGCTGGATATAAATGACTTCATTCTTAAGTTGCGAGAAGAAGAAGCATAAGGATGAAGTATAGAGCTCAGAAGTCTGCGTACACACAAAATCCAGCTTTATACAACGCCACGCCTCAAGCTAAGACATCTGGAGCACCTCTCCAGACTGCATTTGTGTCTAGCTCGTCAGGTCCTTTCACATGCTTCTCCTTCTGGATCAGACACGTCAGGGTCATCATGTACCCACTATATTGGATCAGAAGCAAGTGCTACCAAATTGAAGACCGAGAACCTCGGTAATGTAACCGTAGAAGTAGCACGAGAGCATATGGATCTTCTAGCCGCAGTGGTTCATTCATATGATGGACTAGTTGCTGGAAGATTGGAAACTGCCATCTGGCAGATGAGGACTACGAGCAGGTAGATGAAATGGAGCTTGAGAGGATGGATATAATGTGGGCCTTAGCTAGCGCTGTCCGAAGGGCGAAGAAGTTTGTTAAGAAGACAGGACAGAAATTGATAGCTACTAAGGATACCACATTGGCTTTGACAAGAGCAAAGTGACCTGCTTCAACTGTGGAGAGAAGGGGCACTTCAAGAGAGAATGTGTCAAGCCAAAGAAGACGGGTAATGGGAACCCTTTCTCGTCCTTTACTCGCCAAAGACAAGCAAGCCTCCAGTTCTACTTCATCAACAAGGATCCAAAAGCCTTGATGCTCATGATGATGAAGGACAGGATTGGAGTTTTAGGTTTTGTCTCACCAGGAGAATCTAACATTGCCAGTGTTGAAGATATTGATGATGATTCTGTGAGTGAAGGTGATCTAGCAGTTGAGATAAGCAATGTGAACATGAAGAAAAGAAACAACTGCAGGAGGTCAGTTACAAGCCAAAGGAGGAGATTCCACGTCAGAGACCGAAAAGTCAGAATCACCCAGAACCAGAGATGACGTCTGATGCTGCGTTGATGGCTAACTCTTCTGAACCAACACAGGTAAGTACAACTGACCAAATGTTTGATAATCATGCTTGTTCTGATTGTGATATGTTTAGGAATAGCATTGATGAAAAATTTGCTAGGTTATTAGATCACAATGATAACTTAGTAAAAGATTTACAACTGTGCACTGAGGCTAATAGAGTTCTAAAACAAAATGAGCATAGTTATAAAGAAAAGATAGACCTATTGACTAAACAGCTTAGGGAAACCGAAGTAGTTGCCTTTAACCAAGCAATGATGACATTAGGTACTATCTAAACTCCCTAGAGGACACTAAGAAGCAAAAGGCAGTTCTAGAAGTAGAAGTTAATTCATTAAAACAGAAACTGCACGTTGGACTAGTTCTTCACACATAGTTCAACACTTAGTGAGAGAAAGGAATAACGGGGAGGGATTAGGCTACAAAGTGGTTCCACCTCCACCTGAGACCTTGATGAACACTAAGTCTAGACCAGTAAACAACAACCCCATCAAGGATCATGTGGTGACTACTCCTCTTGTTACTGATCCAGACACATCATGTTCATCTACTGAATCTGGACAGAAACAAAAGGAGGCCACTTCAAAGGCAAAGGGTAAATTGCCTTGTGTTAATCTGGAAAATGAATTTGAAAAAGTTAACTTAAAGTCAGGGTCAAACAGAGTCAAATCAGAACCTAAAAGGACTTCAAACGTTAATTTTTCACATGCTTCAAGTCAAAAACCAGTTAACCAAAAAGTGGAACATGTTAAAAGGTTAAAACAGTTAATTTGTTAAACCAGAGAAAACATCAAACATACAAGAGTCAAAACCTAAAGTGATTGATGTTACTAGAGTGTCACGCACTTCTCCACAAAGAAAGTCTACTTATAAAGTTGATAGCAGGTCATGCTACAACTGTGGAGAATGTGGACACATTGCTTCCTATTGTCCTTTCTATCAGACACCTAGGAAGAAGATTGATCTTCAGGACTCTAGACCTAGGTCTTCTAAGAGGAGTTCTCTAACTCCACCTAGAAGATCTAGTGAACCTAAAGTCCAACCTGTAAGCCAGACGACTGTTTATCATAAACAGGCATTGCACAAATCTGGCTTATGGAAAGAGAAGTCATCCTGCGTGTCTGATACTGATGACAAGAAGGAACCTGAGCTACCCTCACCCTCTAAGGGTCAATGGGTAGAGTTTATGATGTGTGATGCCTCTGGGAAACCCAAGACAGTAAAGGCTTGGGTTCCTAACCTAAACTAATACATTTACTTTATATGTGCAGGGTGTTCGATACAGCAGCTGAGACTAACACGTGGATTATAGACAGCGGAGCATCCAGGCACATGACAGGAAATAGAGCCCTTTTATCAAACGTCAAACAAATAAAAGGAGGGCATGTTTCCTTTGCAGGAAACAAGGGAGGATACATCACAGCTCAGGGAGAAGTGGGAAATCAGAAAGTTAAGTTTGATAAGGTGAACTACGTTCAACAACTTCAGAATAACTTACTTTCTGTTTCCCAAATCTGCGATAAAGGATTTAAAGTCATCTTCGACAACAAGAAGTGTTACGTGCTGAAGAAAGACTACATGATCCCAGAGGACCAAGTTCTGATGACTGCTTCAAGATATAAAGACCTTTATGTCTTGGATCTGTCAACAGCTGCTACAACGGATCATGAGGTTCAGTGCTTTCTATCTAAAGCTACTGAGAAGGACTCAATCTCCTGGCATAGGAGAATGGGACACATTAGTCA
Organism: Flaveria ramosissima; assembly: GCA_025215565.1. NCBI lineage: Eukaryota > Viridiplantae > Streptophyta > Magnoliopsida > Asterales > Asteraceae > Flaveria > Flaveria ramosissima. The sequence goes on along the minus strand of CM046035.1, from coordinate 55,889,442 downwards.
AAGGAAGATGAATCATTTGATTCAGAAGGATTTAGTGAGAGGAGTAAATGTCAAGAACTTCCAACTTCCTGACTTTTGTGTAGCTTGCAAGAAAGGCAAACAGACAAAGAAGTCTCATAAGGAAAAGAAAGTTCATTCAATAGAACTTCCTCTTGAACTTCTTCACATGGATCTGTTTGGTCCAGTCAGTACAAGGAGCATTGCAGGCGATTTGTACTGTTTTGTGGTCACTGATGACTACTCAAGGTTCACTTGGGTAATGTTTCTGAAATCCAAATCAGAAACATTTGAGTCATTCAAGGAATTAGTAACCACACTGGAATCTCTCTACAAGCTAAAAGTTAGACAAGTACGCTCAGACAACGGGACAGAATTCAAGAATCAATGGATGGAGGCATACTGCAAGGAAAAGGGAATTGTTCATCAATTCACTTCTGCCTACACGCCTCAGATGAATGGTGTTGCTGAGAGGAAGAACAGAAGCTTGATAGAGACTGCACGGACTATGCTGGCTGACTCGAAACTGCCTATCCAATTCTGGAATGAGGCAGTGGCAAATGCATGTTATACACTGAATCGAGTCCTAATAGTCAAGCGCCACGGAAAGACATGTTATGAGCTACTACAAAGACGCAAACCAAATTTGGAGTATCTTGAACCTTTTGGCGCGCCGTGTACACTTCTGAAGAAGACACAAGAAGGAAAATTCAGCGAGAAGGCAGATGAAGGATTCTTTCTAGGATACAACATACCGAACAAGCGAGTTTACAATAACTCAACGGGTCTTGTAGAAGTGTGGTGTAATGTCGACGTTCAGAGATATACCACACCACCTACAGGCAAAGGACCTGCATACTTCTTCGATTATGATGGATTCTTCAAGTCCTTCAACATTCTCTCTCTCCCTCGGATGATGAGTTAGCTACTAGGATGATGTATGATATTCTGAATACACCATCTAGCACACAGGGAGAATCATCTACTCAGTCAGGGGGAGTAGTCGATGACAGTGACTCCTCCTCTGAAGATGAAACTGAAGCAGATGACCAGAACAGTCAGGAGGAACAGGTTCCAGTTCCTGAAAGTCCACAAGCATCTACGAGTGATGCTCCTTCGACTTCGGAACCTCAAACTCCAACTACCTCAGATGCAGAACAAAATGTTCATAATCTCGGTTCTGAGGTGGCTGTTCCTACTACTCCAGGATCACGACTAAACGTCTATCATCCCCTTGACAATGTTATTGGGGATGTCAGATCAGGAGTACAAACCCGAAATCAGCTATACTCAGCTGATTACGCCTCGGTTATGGAGAAGGGTTACATTCATGATGGTGCTTATCGATGTTTTGTCTCGCAGGTTGAGCCAAAATATGTCAGTGAGGCACTAAATGATGAGGCGTGGGTGAGTGCCATGCAAGAAGAACTTCTGCAGTTTAAGAAGTTAGGTGTATGGACTCTGGTTGATAGACCTAAAGGTGCTAAAGTCATTGGCACCAAATGGGTACTAAAATGCAAGAAGGATGACCAAGGAGTCATTATCAGGAACAAAGCTCGACTGGTGGTTCAAGGTTTTCGCCAAGTCGAGGGAATTGACTATAATGAGGTGTTTGCACCCGTGGCAAGGATGGAAGCTATTCGTATCTTCCTTGCCTATGCATCGTACATGAAGATTAAAGTCTACCAATTAGATGTGAAGAGTGCATTCCTTCATGGGGAAATCAGGGAAACAGTCTATGTAAGTCAACCCGAGGGATTTGAAGATCCTTATCATCGGGATAGAGTTTACAAGCTCGACAAAGCTTTATATGGGCTTCATCAAGCTCCTCGAGCTTGGTATGAGAAACTCTCGACTCATCTTGTGAAACACGGCTTTCGCAGGGGAGTCATTGACTGTACACTGTTTATTAAAGAAAAGGATGGCGACCTACTGCTTGTACAGATATATGTTGATGACATAATCTTCGGGTCAAAGAACGAAGAGTTATGCAAAGAGTTGAAGAGTGAAGCAAGATGAAGAAAGAGTTAGAGAGTGAGTGCTATGGGGGAGATGAAGTTCTTTCTCGGGTTACAGGTGGATCAAACACCTAATGGAATCTTTCTACATCAGACCAAGTATGTAGGAGACATTCTCAGTCGCTTTGACATGGAGAATGCTTCTGCTGCTGGGACTCCACTTGCTACGAATCATGATATAGCACCTGATGAGAATGGAGATCTAGTAGATGCCACTATGTACCGAGGAATGATTGGATCCCTCATGTATCTCACTGCCTCAAGACCTGATATTATGTATGCTACATGTCTATGTTCTAGATATCAGGCTAAACCAAAGGTCAACCATCTGATCGGGGTCAAGAGGATTTTTCGTTATCTGAAGGGTACACCCACACTTGGATTGTGGTATCCTCATGATGATGACTTTGAGCTTACCGCGTATAGTGACTCGGATTACGGGGGCTGCAAGATGAACTACAAGTCTACATCAGCAGGGTGTCAATTCTTTGGGAGAAGATTAGTTACCTGGCAGTGTAAGAAGCAGACATCGGTTGCATTGTCAACCTGTGAAGCCGAATATGTTGCTGCTGCAAGTTGCTGTTCACAAATCATCTGGATTCAACAGCAAATGCGGGATTACGGTTTAAAATTCTCATCTACTCCTATTTTTGTTGATAACTCTGCTGCAATTGCAGTAACTAAAAATCCGGTTCAACATCCTAAGACCAAACACATCGGTATTAAATACCATTTCATAAGAGATTGCTTTGAAAAGAACTTAATTGATGTGGTTAAAATTAATACTGATTTTCAACGCGCTGACCTCTATACTAAAGCCTTTGATAAACCACGTTTTCAATATTTGCTAGAGGTCAACGGCGTTAAAAAGAAAAGTGAGGTAATTCCTGATGATGATAATGTGTAGTCCGATGTAGTTTAGTTAAAGTTTATTTTATTTTATTTATTTGTTTATTTTATTTTATTTATTTAAACTCATGTTATTTTGCTGTTTATGAAAATCTAAAATGAATTAAACAAAGACATGATTTTAGTTTTAGTATTTTAGGGGAGAATATGTCAGCAAGTTAACATTAAAAAAAAAAAAAAAAAAATGAGAGGGAGAAGGAGTAACTAGCTGAAATAAGGTAGATTGTGTCTGTGATACCGATTCAATACCTTTGGAAAATGATAGTACACAGGAACAAATCAAGAGGGACGTTAAAATTTAAGTTTGGAAAGATGCAAAGTTCAAAGTATAAGTCTGTGTAGTCAAGCAATATAAAAAAGAGAAGATGATAGAAAACTGGCAACTCCTAAGGTGACACAAAGAAAGTAGACTTAGAGGCTGCTAGAACCACAAATGATATGTTGGTAGATTCAACACAATAGACAATTAGACCTGATGGTGATCTCAAGATCAAACTAAGTTGTTCAACTGACTGTGGGCTTCCATCTTATCACTGGTTAACACAATCAAATATATTCCAATAAGGGGTAATGAGCAATTAAACGCCACAAAATGTGTGCGGATGACCATAATTAGAGCAAAAAAAAAATGAAAGACAAATGCAATAAGCTAATGACTTATGTTGTTGGTGCATTTTGTGAAAAAATAAAATAAGCTGCTCTAACAAGGAGATAGGTTATGTGCCTCTCTGCTGTGCGATGGCACTGACCTGAGGATAAAGTAACCTAGATATTCTAGCAATTGTTGTTTGCCACCTCTCTGCTGTGCGATGACATGACCTGAGACAGGCTTCTCTTTGAAAGCTCTAAGAATAGTCTCTTGTTGTAAAATATACCGTATAGACCGCTCAAAAGCTCTGAGGAATGTTGATTACCATATAAGTGTGGGATCCACAAATGTTAGTTGAAATAAATAAACCTAAATAAGTCACCAGTCTGTGTCAAAAGTCTGTGTATGGATTTAAGTGGACAAACATACTGACAATCATTGTGGCTACATGCTCAAAGGTTCAAATCAATGTGAAAATCTAAGAGTTCCAGTATGATTTCCTTAAGTTGCTAACGACTCTGGATGAACACCAAGAATTTGAGCATCAAAAGGTTTAATAACTAGTCCCAAATGATTTGACTTACCTGTATGATTCCAAAATTGAATTGGTCCAGATATGATCAATCTAAGTTGAAGCTATCTACTCCCGAACAAATCCCGTAGATATCAATCTCTGATTTATCTCTCACAAAAAGCCAAAAATAAGTTTGTTATGTAATTAGTAAAGATTTTAAATTAGTTAGTCTTTAAATTTTTAATTTAGTCTTGTGTCGGGCTACATCAGGAAAATCAGAAGGGAATCAACTCACTAAAAGGGTCATGTCGAGATGACCATATGGGCTTTGAAGTTTAAAATAGTCACGTCTGAGGTGACAAAGTGTTTTTAAAAGGGTCACGTCTGAGGTGACTAAAGTGTTTAAAAGGATCACGTCTGAGGTGATCAAAATGCTTTCAAGATAAAAGGATCATGTCTGAGATGATCAAAGGTTCATAACGTAATTTAAATTAATTTAAAAGGTTTAAAAAGTAAATTAGTAAAAATGGCAGAAAATTAACTAAGTATGACCCATTCACACGATTGGACCATGAGAATGGACCAACCAGGCGAATGGCTTCCACTCGCACGAATGGCTCACCAGAATTGCCCATTCGACCGATTGGAAGAGGGCGAATGAGTCAGTCGACCGTTTGAAACTCATTCGGTCAACTGAACATGCGAATGAAAGGCACGACTAAGCCAGTCGACCGACTGAATCTCAGTCGGTCAGTTGCATGCGACTGGTTGGGCCAATCGTACGATTGAGCTTGAGTCGCCCGAATGAAAGGGGCGACTGAGGCCAGTCGGCCGACTGAGACCAGCTTCAGTATTTAAAGGGCTCTGTCGATCGCATTTCATTCATCACTCCCAAATCGCCCCTAAATCGCACTCCCTACCGTTACGCTGCCAAAATTCTGTTAGCCCTAGTTTTATCGTTGATTGTGATTCACTGACGTTCGCCATTCATTATACAGGTAGATTGAAGTCTTGTTTCATTGAAATCAGAAGGATGGAACCCTAAGTTTGATTATTCGACTGTAAAACTTGAACCGAGACAAGAAAGCCCTATAACCTGTTGTTAAAACAAAGCAAAACGTTAAATTAAGTCAAATAGGTTATTAGTAACGAGAATGCGAGTCTACTGAACCGGTTAATTGGGTTAAAAGACTTAGTTGTTGAAGTTTCGAACGATTGGCGACTGAACAATGAGACAGGCGACTGGTCGTCCGGATGAACTTCAATCGCACGATTGAATCGTGCGAGTGCGAGTGGGTCATTCGGCCGAATGAACCATACGATTGAACTCAGTCGGCCGACTGAACCAGTCGCAGACTCAGTCAGCAGACTGAACCCAATCGCATGTCACAGTGACCAGAATGAGTCCAGTCGTATGAAAGAACAGACGACTGACTTCAGTCGCATGATTCATTCGCACGAATGAATCAGAATGATTTTCAACTTTACACTTTGAACAAAATTTTTCATGTCTTATGTGCTAATCTTCTATGTCTTGTGTGTTTCAGGAAAATGGCAGAAAGGTGGTCCATAAATCCAAAGCACAACATCTGTGCTCATTTGGATCACACACCAGGAACGGGGCCGAGTTTACTGACATTATAGCCTTTCTGAGACGGTCTCGGATTCATAAGGCTATCTCCACGCCTTGCACGCCATATAGATCACTCCATCAGGCTTTCTGGGAGAATGCCTCGGTGGACCGCTCCCGTGAGCCGTACTGCATTAGGAGCTCCATCTTGGGCCATGATATTGAGATCTCTGCTGCCGACATTCAGAGAGTCCTAGAGTTTGGGGACGACACTGATCATCCTACTAGACTACATCCGTTGACTGTGAGAGGATGTTTCCTGAGGATAAAGTACGCTGGGGATATCAACTCAGGTGTGCTCAACAAGAGCAACCTGAGCCCCCAGTACAAGTACTTAGCACACGTGATCCTCAAGTGTGTGGCATCAAGGAGGGGTGGGTTTGACGACCTCTCAGACCAGATTCAAATGCCTACGTGGCACTGGTTCTGAACCACCCCTTCAGTTTTTCCAGCATGATATTCTCCTACTTAGTGGAGAACTTGGAGGCCAAGGGTAAAGAGGGGTTAGTATGTACCCCAGATTCTTACAGCTCATCTTCAACGAGAAGCTGCCACAGTTGCCCAAAGAGAGTCATGACGCAGTGGCCTTGGAGATTATGGACGATACTACTCTGGGCAGGATGAGAGTTTACAGGGGGAAGCAGGTCAAGCCCCAAGTGAAGAGACTGATTGGTCACCTGGCAACGAGCAGTATGTGGCGCCTGGCAGACGCAAATGGCGTCATGATGACAGCGACTCCGATGATGAGAGATTGCTTCTACCAGATATGGATTCTGATGATGATGATAGCGGCGACGCCGGGGATGATATGCCTGTTCCATCTAGAGGCACTGATTCAGACGTTATTCCCCCGGGGTCCGCCACTGCCGGAGAGGTTGCTGAGATGGCCGGTTTCCATCAGGAGTTCACTGTGGTGATCAGGAGGAAGAGGAGTCAGATGAGGAGCCCCTCACTAGGACTGTGGGAAGCAAAGTTGTTCCACAGACCACGGGCTTAGGGTGGTTGGTGAACACCCTCGGGACTCCTCAGAGAGAGAGACTGACCCGAGCTATGTTCCGGGTTCAGTGAGCAGAGCTGCAGGGGGAGCATCCACTTCCACCGGGACTAGGAGGAAGCGGATGGCTCAACCCCATGGATTGAAGAAGAAGAAGCGTCGCCTGACCTTCGTTACCACTGCTGCCACTACTTCCACCACCACGCCACCACTACTGACATACCACCCATCACCACAACCACCACATCCACTACTTCCACTACCACATCCACCACCTTACCTACCACCACTGTATCCTTCCCATCCACCACCACCATTCACACCTACATCACCAGCACCAGCTTACCGACCCATATTCACCACTGCTACTACCACCACCACCTCACATCATGCTGGACCCTCAGCCCAGCCACACATGTTTATGGGTCTACTCTACCTCACATCGGGGTAGAGGAGCATCTGTCGACGCTTAACCGTATGGTGATGCGCCTGCTCGCTGCAGATGAGGAGAAGGCGGCGCAGATCCGCCAGCTGACCGACCTGACTGCTGCCCAGTCTCAGCAGATGGCAGAGCAGGCTCGGGTGATAGACCAGCAGAACCAGCTAATCGATGCTCAGAGAGTCGAGGGTCCCAACTCCAGGACCAGCAGGCCCAGTCCGTCAAACGTATAGAGGAGTTGGAGACGACCAACAAGACGATTATGCTGAGGTTAAAGGGGTCGAAGGATGAGCCCTTGAAGTAAAGGAGGGGACGGGGATGGATGATGGAGATGGTGATGATGAAGATGATGATGATGATGAGGAAGATGATGATGATGAGGAAGAGACTGAGGAAGACAGGACAGAAGGTAAGATGATGATGACGAAGCAGAAGAAGGGGATGCGGCTGCATCGGCCTCTGCTTCTGGTCAAGAACAAAAAGATCTAAGCATCGACAGGACCAGTCATCCACCACTTCTGCTCCTCCGAGCGACACGCCCATGATTCAAGACAAAAGTACAGATTAGATGTCTTATGTATTATTTATTTTGTATTTGAATCATGTAATGAAAAACAAGTGTGTTGAATGTTTATATATTAAGTTGATATAATTCTGTTTGATTACTTACTAATGGTTTATGTGTTGAATGTTTATATCAAACAGATCCAAACTTTCAAAGGGATGAGTTTGACTTTGCTCCCCTTCAAATGGTCAAGACTCAATTAACCATGATTCTTGATCTGCAAGGGATTGTGAGAAGGTCTGTGAGTTATACCCCTGAAGAAGGGGAAATAATTCATGACCTATCTGATGAGCAACTGGCAGAGATGTTCAGACTCAATCCTGATGAAATAGTCAAGGATGCTCCAACAGTTGATTCAACCAGTGATGAAGAACTAAATGACGTTGATGAAGTTGAGGTTGAAGATATTACTGCAGAAGAGTACCCTCAGTATGCTGACACCGAGGGTAATGTGGTCCCCAATCTGGGTGAGTCCCTAGTCAGTGATACGTTTGAGGTACTAGACAAGATGGAGCAGGAAACCGAAAAGACTGAAGGAACAGCCCAAGCCTCCAATGATGTAGTATATTCGCAAGGTGAGTGGGCTGCCTGTTTTAAGAAGTAAGAGCCCAGCGTGCTGCACCAAAGAAAGATGCCTACACCAAGCTCTACAGAGTCAAGAAACACCATAAGGTGTCAGGCAGGATTATTGCATGGGCTTATTTTGATGACCTTAATGCGTATGCAGTTAAGAGGGAGCAGGGCATAGAGTACTTCAGGTTCCCACATGATCTGAAGACTCTACCTGGTTTTGAGCTCAACCAGTGGCTAAGCTAAAGCTGCTGTATGCTGACCCAAGAAAGAAAGATGTCAGGCTGGTTCGAGGCTGCCCTGAAGAAGGAGTACCACACCAGATGGGTTAACTTCAGACCACAACAGCCTACGCGGTATATAAGAAGGTCTGAGGTTGATGCCATTACTGGCAAGCCCAAGATTGTGCTGAAGTGGAGATCCTCCGCGCACTATGTCGAGAATCCCTCTCAGGGAAATGCCACAGGACTTCACTCCACACTTCAAATGGTGGTACTATGATTGGAGAACCGCTGAATGAAGCTGTCATAGTTCTGAATAAAGAGGGCCAAATGGATACTATCAGGGTATTCGACCCGATGTGGCTAACCAACTTGTCTGCTAATGATGTCTATACATTATACAAGTGGCCACTGTTCTATGACACCCAAGACATTGTACAAGCCCTCCAGTTCCAAATGTTATACGACTTTGCTTTGCGTTTGAGATTCACGCAGGAGTCACTAAAGAGGAGAAGTACAAGAAGTATAAGGAGGTGATGCAGAAGACAAGAGATTAGATAGATCTAGGTCCAAGGGGGAGTTTGTTGATGCATGTATGTCCCTAGATCATGAGTTGTAATGTAATAAATCTTGTCTGTCTGATTATGATGTAATAGTATCGATTAATGAAATGATATGAATTGTTTGTTTACTTTGTGATGTTTAATATTTCATTAATGAGTCGTGATTGAATTGATGGGTTTATGATTGTTTGAATGATTGCACATTATGTTATATTAATTAAAACATTCAAACTTAACTTAATGAAATTCTCATGCGAATGGCCCATGCGAATGGACCACACGCATGAATAACTTCATACGATTGACTCAATCGCACGACTGAACCAGGAGACTGGATCAGTCGTATGATTGACACATAAGATTGACTCAATCGCACGACTGAACACTCAGTCGTGCGGATGAATCAACCGCATGGTTCAATCGCACGACTGAACCATACTTATGGCCCAGTCGCACGATTGAACAAACTAACCTATAAATAGACCCAATTCGTGGAAAAACGTAAGCATTCATCCCATTACGATTCCAGGCGTACCCTAGCCGTCCAGAAGCCTCCCAAATCGTTCTCCAAGTTCACAGAACACATCAGATCGATTCCTAATCGATTTCTGACGTTGGATTCAATTCTTGATTGATTCTTCGTGTGTTCTCACTGATTGGATTGCCAATCAAATATGATTCTGCACTATTTGAGTTGGTTTTAACACGCTAATCACTAGGTATTTCGTTCAAATACCAGGTCCTAACATAATGCCCATACCCGCGTTCGAAATGCTGTCTTTGGGATATCCTGCTCCTTCACCTTTAGCTGATAATATCTAGATCGGAGTTCGATCCTCGAGAACCAACTTGCACCTTGCAATTGGTCAAACAGATTATCAATCCTAGGTAATGGGTATCTATTCTTTACCATGAGCTTATTCAGCTCCCTGTAATCTATACACATTCGCATGCTACCATCTTTCTTCTTTACGAACAGCACCGGAGCACCCCAAGGAGAAATGCTCGGCCTGATAAAACCTTTATCAAGAAGGTCCTGTAGTTGGGCTAGCAATTCATTCATCTTTGATGGAGCCAGACGATACGGTGCTTTAGCAACGGGCTGAGCTCCTGGCACAAGGTCGATCTGAAAATCTCATCTATCCGGATTGGTATTACTCCGTCAAGTCCTCAAAGAACACATCTGGAAAGGCACACACCACGGGCACATCTGTCAACTTTGTTGTTTCAGCTTTAGCATCTTTAACATATGCCAAGAATGCTCCACACCCTCGCTTCATAAACTTCTCTGCCTTTATCATTGATATCATCTTTGGAACCTCGCAGACTTTATCACCGTAAATCGTGACTACGCTACCATCAGGCGCTTTCATTTGAATCATCTTCCTCTGGCAAACTATATTAGCCTCGTAGGCGGCTAACCAATCCATGCCCAACACGACATCGAATCCTCCTAGGGTCATAACAAACAACCTAGCGGGGAATCTATGACCTTCTAATTCTATGCTACAATCCTCTAAGGCCTCGGTTATCTTAGTAGTCTTTCCAATGACAGTTTCGACTTCAAACGCATGATCTATTTCTTTAGCCTTATTCACAGAAAGTAGCAGCTACAAAACTCTTACTTGCACAAAAATCGAAAAAAACAGAAGCAAGTATGTTGTTAACCGGGAACATACCTTACATGACATCAGGTTCAACCCTAACTTCCTCCCTTGTCATCGTGAAAGCCCTAGTCTTTGCCCTTGGCTTATCACCAGTTTCTTCTCTTTCTTATTTCTCTGACTCTTTCCCTTTAGCCGAGTCAACCACTTTCGCCTCTTTGCACTCTCGGCTGTAGTGCCCCATTTTGCCACAGTTGTAGCACTTTATCAGATTAGGGCAATCCTTGGAGAAATGCCCTGTCTTCCCGCATCAAAACACAGGCTTGAACTGAGCCTGCATTCACCAGCATGCTTCCTTCCATATTTCTGGCACCCACCGGATGTTTCCACCTTCATCTTTTTTGGTCTGAGCAGCAGACCTCTCATTCCTTTCTCGTTTCACACTCCCTGACCAACTCCTCTTTCTCATCTCCTCAACGGGCTCATCAGCCACCACATCATCATAAACTATGCCACTCAGCTCCACTAACGACTCAAAGGTCTTTGGTCCGCTTGCCTTCACATATGTTCTCACCTTTGAAGTCAAACCCTGCACATAACACTTCAACCTCCTCTTTTCAATACTCACTAGGTGAGGCACAAACTTGGCCATCTCATTAAAGCGAGATGTGTACTGTCTGTGCGTTAGACTGCCAACTTTAAACCTCAAGAATTCACTTTCTACCCGATCTATCTCACTTTAAGGACAAAACTTCCTCATCACCAGCTCTTTCAGGTCGGTCCACTTCAAGTTCCAGAACTCACGAGGGTCTTTAGTCTGTTTGATGGTGTTCCACCAATAAATAGCTTCATCAACGAATGAGTGAGTTACGAACTTCATAGCTTGGTCAGCTTTAGACTCACTGATTGCAATCACAGCCTCCATCTTAGACACCCACTAGAGAATGGCAATAGCACCACCCTTGGCATCCAGGGATGGAGGATTGCACCACTTGAAGATGCGATACGAACACCCCTTAGCTGGTTCCCCATCAATCACATCCTCCTCATCCTTTCCATCTTTCCCCAAGCCTTCCCTGGTACCCTCACTGTCTTTCTTGCTAGCCTTGTTCTTTTCCTACAACGTCCACTCCTTGGTCACCTCCTTCAGAGCTTCAGCCATGATCGAAGGCATGATGCCATGAAGAATCTTATGGACCTCTTCGGCGATCGCCTCCCTAACGACATGCTCCAAAGTTATCCTCTCCTCAGAATGATGAGAGTTTTCCTTGCTAGCAGTGTGAACAGAGTCCACATGTACCTCTTCAGCCGTTTGCTTTCGGTTCCTCGTGACTGGTGGTCTACCCCTGACACCACCACGAGCACCTCTACGAGTAGCTTTCTTTCCAGCCATAACTTTCTATAAGATATGAAAAACCAACGTTATCATTCCAGGTAATAATTCAGATCATGTCAAATAATGTAAGTTTCTAAGGACAGTGGCCAGTTATAATTAACTACTTACTTTACTTTACATGTCCTAAACGTTCCCTATCCTGAGTTACATCAGCTCTTAATCTCATCATGACCACTATAACATCTATAAATCCTCCTGGCACGGAGCTACTAGCACTAACATCCCTTAATCGATCCCATTCTTAGTTCGAGTTCAGACATCGAGGTGTCTAAATCTCTCAAACTATGGCTCTGATACCAACTTGTAAGGCCCTGTTCCCAGGCAACCTCACAGTTGGATTGGACATCAGAAACACATGTTCTCAAACATGAAAACACTTTAATATAAACAGCAGAACAAAATTCATCGTTTAACAATCAAACATTTACATCCTAAAAGATAATCTCAACTATCTATATTTAATCTATATGCCAGGATGCCAGTCTTGACTATGCTAGGTAGCTTCTAATCCATTGCCAAGCCCACACCTTATTTCTATTGCATACCTGTCAATCTAATATACATACAAAAGTCAGCGACGTTGAGTGAGCTCTAGGTTTACTTTAACAAGTGCTTTAACCAAATCTTTATCATGATAAAAACTTTGAATACTTTAACAATACATAACCTTTAACTTTATGCTTAGGCTAGGGTAAGACTTCTTCAGCTACTATAACATATGATCGTTAACTATACTTTAGCTTTTACTTTATCACTACTTTATCAGTTACTTTATCTTTACTTTATCAGCACTTAAGCTTTATTCTTTTTCTTTATCATTGAATTTAGCACAAATGCGTAACTCCTTTAACAGGTGAGAATGCACAAGGCATATCTCCTTTAGCGGTTGAGCACACCCAATGTGTAGCTCCTATGTGAGAATGCACCAAGCATAACTCCTTTAGTGGTTGAGCACACCCAATATGTACTCTTATGTGAGAATGCACCAAGCATAACTCCTTGAGCGGTTGAGCACACCCAATATGTACTCCTATGTGAGAACGCAACAAATACAATTCTCCTTTAGCAGTTGAGCACACCCAATATGTACTCCTATGTGAGAACGCAACGAATACGATTCTCCTTCAACAGTGCTTGCAAGACTTCTTTAGCTCACTTTAATGTTTTTCACAGCTGTGCTTTAGCGGGTAACTATTCTTGAATTATTATTCAAGTTCTTTTAACGTTTCACATGTGACTTTACTATCATTCTTTAATTTTTTAGCAGTAATAATAATTATACTTTATTATTTTAACTATGAGTCCCCCTGATAGAACTATCTTTATCGCACACTATACGGAGGTATATACAGATGCATATTTATGGGATTCGCGCGAAAACATCATGACACACTATAACTCGCGCGAAAACATCACTCATCGCGCGAGAACTATCCAATTCATGGAAAAACATGTAAAAAGGGGGGTCTAGAACTCACCTTTTGATATTTTACACAAGAACACACTGAACCGAGAGTCTTTCAATCGGAAACTACATAATCATATGCAATATCGTTACATACTATTCAATAATGCATACATACATCAAATACATCGAATTCACACCTTAAGCGCCACTTAACACCGATTTCTTTCTTTTCAAGCACCACAACAGAGGTTTTCGCGTGAAGTGGTGAAGACTGGATGCTTGGGCCTATTTATAGTGTCTGCCCCACTGTTCGCAGCTGTTCTCGCGCGAAAACCTTTAGTTCGCGCGTGATTTCCTTCCACGCGAGAACTTTCACTTCCTTTGAAATTTCGAGGTGTTACATAACTTTAATGTCCTCAAAATGTTAGGCCATAAAGTCTGTGATGTGATAATATGCTGGGATCAAATCTTTAGATTTTCGAAAGTAATATAACAACATTTGAAGTTTAAAAGATAATAACAAAATCAAATTTGTAACGTAGACAACACAACATAGTCCATTAAATGCACACATGGTTCTCTGTTGTTTTTCCTTAGTGATTCTTACATGAGAAATAAAGGACAACCTTTAAATCAATCAAGGACAATTATTTTTGGGTATGTTATAGATACACCCTATTTATTTTCATCCTTTCTATCTCTTTCTATACATACATATAGATACATGAAGAGAGATATAGACAATAAGGTGTCTAAATAACAAAAAAAAAGTGTTTGTAATACAACCCTTATTTTTGTTGAAAAATTAAGGGAAAATTAACTCTATATTCATCAAACCCTAATTTGATAAATAACTTGAAATTGAAATTAAATCACTAGGATGTTCTTGAAATCGATTAATATTTCAGATTAAACCATTTGCGCACTTACAATTGATTTAATCGGATAAGATCAAGAAGTAGAAACAAGAACCTGAATTGAATTGATGAAGTTTTTGTGCCTTGAGAGTGTTCTCTGTATTTCTTTGTAGATTCTGTATGAACAATTGAATTCTCATTAATCCTGTAAAACTGTCGATCAAAATCACAACAAATATACATATTCATTTTATACCCCTTGACTTCATTCAATGTTTCATAATTAGCCTAAACTTTAACTAATAGGTTTAATTTAAAATTATATAAAATGAATATGTATATTTATATTTACTAAAATTCCAACAATTTTTTAACTAAACAAGAGACGAAAAGACGTTTTTTACTGTTCACTTCCTTTCTAAATTAACATATAGGTTAATGAGAGTAAATTGAAAATCACATTTGAACAAAGTCGTGTGTATTTTCATTGGCATATTCACATGTTAATAAATAATAGAGTATATTTACGTTAATATGTTTAGTTAATTAAGATATGAGTTATTTATCTAGTTTTATGTATATCCCTCAAATTGTATTTTGTGGGAGAATGAACTTATATCAAGTTATTTATCTAATTAAATTATACAATTTTTCTTTCTAATGCATAGCACAAAGAAATGGAGCTTAAAAAACATAATGTTCCATCAAGCTAAAGAATAATTGAATATAGTCACAATCATGTGATTATTTAAATAAGAACCGGGTATTTTGTGTCAAAATGATGCACAAATTGAAAATTCTGGTTTCTCAATTCTATATATACCTGGCACCCACCGGCACGCCACGTGGCACGTTCTTATTCGGTGGTTGTTTTCTTTCTTTTTTTTTTTTGCTTTAGAGGAGTTGGTACTTGCGTTATATCGATGTGTTGCTGGTCGCGGGTTCTATCTTTCCTTCAAGCAACAATTTTTATTTCTGGGTTTATGCCTTTCTTTTTCTTATATTCTTTTAGTTTAAAAATTAATTTCATCTTATAAATTAATAGCTTGCAACGAGTGATACATAATATCACATTAGTATATTACACGATCTAAATATTCGAATATCGAGGTGTCACAATGATTGAACCTGTTCTATTCATCTGAATACTTGAAGGTAATACACACATAAATTCACAATTCTATAGTTCTAACTTGACATAATGTTTTACTAGCCTATGTCCCATCCTTCAAAGAATATATCAAAGCCAAGTCCAAGCTTCTTGAAGCAGCTAAAATTCATACTCTTATAGGTAGTTCTCATCTTGCACCTGCAAATGCAATTTACCAAAGAACTATTAAGAAACTATGTTTCAACCTTCTTTATCTTGCAGTCTGAACACATACCTTGGGATGCTATGTTGTGTTCCAATATCTCACGACAAGCCTTCCACATTGAATTCAGCATTTAACGTTGTATTAAATGGGAATCGGGTAACTTAACATGAAATACTAAGAAATGGACTTCAGACCCATCCCGATGGCTGATTTATTCACGAGATCTCTTCCTAACCCTTTGGTTAAATGATCAGCCATGTTGTGTTGAGATTTTATAAACTCAACAGATATTATTCCATTCATGATTAATTCCCTACCATGCTATGTCTAACACCTAAGTGTCTAGACTTTCCATTATACACTTGACTGTATGCCTTAGCCAGTGTAGCAGCACTATCACACCTTATCGAAATAGGTGATATAGGTTTAGGCCATAATGGAATTTCATACAATAAATTCCTTAACCATTCAGCTTCTTTTCCGGCTGAAGCTAATGCTACAAACTCAGACTCCATTGTAGAGTTTGTAATGCAAGTTTGCTTTTTAGAAGCCCAAGAAATTGCACCTCCACCTAGTAGAAATACCCATCCACTAGTAGATGAATGATCTTCTAAATTCGTTATCCAACTTGCATCTGAAAACCCTTGCAGAATAGAAGGTGAACCTGAATAACATAAACCGTAGTTCATGGTTCCCTTTAGGTACTTAAACAGTCTATTTACTGCTTGCCAGTGATGTGAGCTTGGATTACTTGTGTACCTGCTCAATCTTCCCACTGCATATGCTATATCAGGTCTTGTACTAACCATAGCATACATCAAACTTCCTATTGCCTTGGCATAATCCAATTGAGCAATAGGATTTCCTTGATTTGGCATAAGTTTAATAGTAGGATCTATAGGAGTTCCAACAGGCGAAGCATTCAAGCAATTGAATTTATTTAATATCTTTTCAATGTAATGTGATTGAGAGATAGTAATTCCATTGCTACCTCGGATTATTCTTATTCCAAGAATTACTTCCGCCTCCCCCATATCTTTCATGGCAAATCTTGATGATAAAAACTCCTTAGTTTTATCAACTTGTCCTTGATCTGTACCAAAGATCAACATGTCATCAACATACAAACAAATTATGACTCCTTTTCCAGAAGAATCAAATTTACTATAAACACACTTATCAACTTGGTTTAGGATAAAACCATATGATAAGACAACCTCATCAAACTTTTGATGCCATTGTTTAGGAGCTTGCTTTAAGCCATAAAGAGACTTAATCAGCTTACAGACTTTATGCTCTTGTCCAGTCATAACAAAACCTTCAGGCTGTTTCATATATATTTCTTCATCTAATTCACCATTTAAGAAAGCAGTTTTAACATCCATTTGATGTATTATAAGATTATGTATAGCTGCTAGAGCTAACAATAATCTTATCGTAGATATTCTTGCAACTGGAGCATAAGTGTCAAAGAAGTCAATCCCTTCTTTTTGTCTAAAGCCTTGTATGACCAAACGAGCTTTATACTTATCTATACTCCCATCTACTTTACCTTCTTCTTGAAAATCCATTTACACCCCAAAGGTTTACACCCTGGAGGTAAATCAGTAAGTTTCCAAGTTTTATTATGCATGATGGAATCAATCTCATCTTGTATAGCTTCCTTCCAAAAATTTACATCTCTTGAAGCCATAGCTTCACCAAAAGTCTTTGGATCTTCCTCTACTATGAAACAGTATTGATATTGATGTCTAATTTCATCTCTAGAACCTTCTACTAAATATAGTTGAAAGTCATTTCCAAATGATTTTACCTTTCTAGTTCTAGTACTTCTTCTAGGCTCGGGAGGAAGAATTGTATTATCAATAGAATCATTGATCCTGCTTCGTGAGTGTTGACCCGCATCAATAGGTCTAGGTACTGATGTAAATCTTTTCTCATCAAAGATAGCATCTCTAGATTCAATCACAGTATTAATAGACACTGAATCATTTGGTTCTATTACATATAACCTATATGCTTTTGAGTTAGTAGCATATCCAATAAAGATGCAATCTATGCCTTTGTCACCTAGATTCTTCCTTTTAGGATCAGTAAGACGTACAATTGCCCTACATCCCCAAACTCGAAGATAATGCAGATTTGGAGATCTTTTCTTCCATAACTCATACGGAGTTATTTGGCTTTTCTTATTGGGAGTTCTATTTAATAAATAACATGCAGTCAGCGCAGCATCTCCCCAAAACCCATCACTCAGACCAGAATAGGATAACAAAGAATTAACCATTTCTTTTAAAGTTCTATTCTTTCTTTCTGCTACACCATTTTGTTGAGGTGTATACGGTGCTGTGGTCTGATGTATGATTCCAGTGGATTGAAAATACACCGGATCATAATACTCCCCTCCCCGATCTGTTCTAAGAGTCTTAATCAGATCACCATGAAACAGTTCGACCTCTTGTTTATAAATATTAAATTTATCAAGAGCCTCATCTTTTGCATGTAATAAGTAGACATAACAATATCTAGTTGCATCATCGATAAATGTGATTACATATTTATTATTTCCTAGTGATGGCGTGCTATGAAAATCGCATAAATCAGAATGAATAAGATCCAATACCCTAGAATCCCTTTTTATATCTTTAAAAGGTTTTCTTGTTATTTTTGTTAACTTACAAGTATGACATTTATTATTGGTCATATCAAAGCCGGGTATTAGACTCATTTTTGCCATGTCTTGCATTCTAGAATAGTTAATATGTCCTAATCTAGCATGCCACAAGTTAGATATAGAATCTACTTTATCATTATATGAAGATGTCATGTAAATAGATTCATTATCAAATGGTATGTGAATATTAAGTTTAAACATACCACTAGATAGATATCCAAATCCAACAAACACACCATGTTTTGACAACACAAACTTATCCGACTCTATTACTTGTCTAAACCCATGACTATTTAACACAATTCCGGATATAAGATTCTTTCGAATCCCCAGTACATACAACACATTGTCTAACATTAATTGTTTCCCAGAAGTAAATAAGAGTTTGACTTTTCCAATCCCTTTGATAGGCTCGGTTGATACATTCCCCATCCTTAGCACGGATCCATCTTTAATTAATTCTAGTTTCACGAACCATTTTGAATCCTTGCAAACATGACTAGTAGCACCCGAGTCTACCCACCAAGCTGTCAAATCATCATGTACATAGAATGATTCAGCAATTAGTGAAATGTGTTCAACTTTATTCAATTTAATATTCGAACACCTTTTTGAATTATTAACGGTCACCGTCAATGATTCAGCAATAGCCTTAGCGCTATCGATAATGGACTTATGCCCAACAACCTTTGACTCGATTAAACCCGAAGGCACTTGCACCGAAGTTGCTTGGGCCCTAAAATTTACTTCACCTTTATTACTTTCTAACTTATTTTTTTGAAAAAAATTAGTTTGTAATAAATTCACATTATGGTGTGTTTGAGTTGGATTATTAGACTCACATTCAATCAAATTCATTGAATCCAAAGATGAATTAGACAACTTACCTTGTTGAGACGGTGGATCTTTTGACCCACTTGGACCGGCTCCACTTGAACCGACTCCACTTGAACCCTTGTTTCCACCCGGTAGCTTCACGCGACAATCCTTCTTCTTGTGACCCATCTTCCCACATCTCCAACATCCTTCATTAAGCTTCTTATTTGGTTTTTGATATCCACCTTTTGCTTTCCTTTTCTTTTCATTGAATTGATTTCCTTTCTTGAACTTACCATCCTTTTCAACCAAGTTAACCGAATTTTGACCCGTTTCAATTTTCCCTTTCAATTTCCCAGATTCTTGAATCCTAAGAGATTCTTCAATCCTAATATGACTACCCAATTGAACCAAACTTAACTCCTCTTTTTGGTGTTTCAAGGTATGCTTAAAGTCCTTCCATAATGGGGGCAATTTATCAATGACACTAGAGACTACAATTGACTCATCCATGTGCATCTTATGTTGTTCAAATTGGCCAAGAATATGTTGCAACTCATTGAATTGATCCATAATTGGCCTATTATCCGTCATCTTGTATGAATTGAAGTTACTTACAAGAAACTTTTTACTAGATGCATCTTCTGCCATATATTTGGTTTCCAAAGAATCCCACAAATCCTTGGCAGACTCGACATTTTGATATACATCAAAGAGTGCATCACACATCCCATTTAAAATATGCCCACGACATATGTAGTCATCATTTTCCCACTTCAATCGCCTTCTTTGTTGATCAAGAGTTTCCTCTTCAGTTACCTCAAGCATTGGAGTGGTCAAGACATACACAACTTTTAAAGTTGTCAAGAGAAAATGCATTTTTTTCTTCCATCTTCTGAAGTCTTGCCCCTCAAATTTTTCAAGTTTTGAGAACTTGCTAGACATATCCTTAATCGATTCCCCTGTAGCCATCTGAATTGAATTTCAAAAAATCATTCAGATTCGAATTTTAACTCACTGTTAAAATTATTTAATCCAAATTGAATATTTAATTCAGTGAAAGATATTAAAGAATCTAAATTCAATATTTAGATCAATTTAACACCCACTGTTGAAATCAATCGACCATTCCGATTATTTGCTTTGGAAAATAAATGTCAAATAATTTATCAAATCTTGAATCAATTCATTAGAAGTTTATTATAATAAACTTCAGCCAAACTTTCGATCCATTACCCAAAAAATTGTCACAACCCACAAAATTGTTTTAATAATCACCAAATTCGACCAAAAGTCAATCGTAAGTTATCCACTGATTTGAATTTCGATCCAGTTAAAAATCGATTTAGATCCATCGGCAAAATCAATATCGATAACAATTAATCGCAGTAATTAATACCAAAACAAAATGGTTTAATCTTTGTTGAAATATTAAGGGAAAATTAACTCTATATTCATCAAACCCTAATTTGATAAATAACTTGAAATTGAAATTAAATCACTAGGATGTTCTTGAAATCGATTAATCTTTCAGATTAAACCATTTGCGCACTTACAATTGATTTAATCGGATAAGATCAAGAAGTAGAAACAAGAACCTGAATTGAATTGATGAAGTTTTTGTGCCTTGAGAGTGTTCTCTGTATTTCTTTGTAGATTCTGTATGAACAATTGAATTCTCATCAATCCTATAAAACTGTCGATCAAAATCACAACAAATATACATATTCATTTTATACCCCTTGACTTCATTCAATGTTTCATAATTAGCCTAAACTTTAACTAATAGGTTTAATTTAAAATTATATAAAATGAATAAGTATATTTATATATAACCCAATATTACTAAAATTCCAACAATTTTTTAACTAAACAAGAGACGAAAAGACGTTTTTTACTGTTCACTTCCTTTCTAAATTAACATATAGGTTAATGAGAGTAAATTGAAAATCACATTTGAACAAAGTCGTGTGTATTTTCATTGGCATATTCACATGTTAATAAATAATAGAGTATATTTACGTTAATATGTTTAGTTAAATAAGATATGAGTTATTTATCTAGTTTTATGTATATCCCTCAAATTGTATTTTGTGGGAGAATGAACTTATATCAATTTATTTATCTAATTAAATTATACAATTTTTCTTTCTAATGCATAGCACAAAGAAATAGAGCTTAAAAAACATAATGTTCCATCAAGCTAAAGAATAATTGAATATAGTCACAATCATGTGATTAGTTAAATAAGAACCGGGTATTTTGTGTCAAAATGATGCACAAATTGAAAATTCTGGTTTCTCAATTCTATATATACCTGGCACCCACCGGCACGTCACGTGGCACGTTCTTATTCGGTGGTTGTTTTATTTCATTTTTTTTGCTTTAGAGGAGTTGGTACTTGCATTATATCGATGTGTAGCTGGTCTCGGGTTCTATCTTTCCTTCAAGCAATAATTTTTATTTCTGGGTTTTATGCCTTTCTTTTTTCTTATATTCTTTTAGTTTAAAAATTAAATTTCATCTTATAAATTAATAGCTTGCAACGAGTGATACATAATATCATTTTGTGTTTGTGTAACGTTTCAAATATCCAAAACCTATTTATAGTACTTTATATGTTTCTTTTATCTACTTGAACATGTTAATGTCAATGTCACAACACGAGTATAAAGTTCATAAGTGTGTCATTAACCACGTGAATGACATCATACCCCCCTTCGTAACATGTATCTTTCAGTAGTTAATAAATAGTTGTGCAATTGACCATACACAATACATTTGCACTTGCCTTGGTTGTAACAACTTCAGCACTTACACCAACTCAAGTTTGACTCTCGGCTACACCTTCTTTATGTGGTTTTCATTATTTTCTTTACTTTTCTGGTTTTTTTTTTCGTTTTTTTTCATTTTAATATTCTTTATTAAATTACTTTTGTTTTTGTTTTTTATTTTTTTTAAATATTTTATTTTGTTTGCTACAAACTTTTTAAATGACTTTGTCATGTTAATGTTAGGTCGTGTTTACATCGCAATGTGTTGGACATAACCATATTAGTTTCCCAGGACAACACACATAATGAATTTCGATGTTAGTTACTAAATTTGCAAGCGTATGCTTAACCACGATAATGTAGTCGCACGGTCCCGCCGCATTGCGCGGGTTAAAAAAACTCGTTTCTCTCAGATTGTAATTTGTGAGAGAATGAACGTATACCAAGTTACTTATATACTTTAATTATGAAATATTTCATTAAAATGTATAAAACTAAAAAATGAAACATATAAAAACAGAATGTTCCATCAAGCTAATGAATAATTGAATATAGATACACTAATGTAATTAGTTGAATAAGAACCGGGTAATTTACCGTAAAAATTATGGGCAAACTTGAAAATTCTGGCCTATAAGTCTATTTCTCTCATATTGCATTTTGTGGGAGAATGAACAACTAAGTTATTTATTTATTTAATTATGCAATTTTTCTAAATAATGGATGACACTAAAAAATGAAGCGTACAAAAACATAATGTTTCATCAAGCTAATGAATAACTAGATATAGTTACAATCATATGATTAGTTAAAAGGAACCAGAGTATTTTATTGTCAAAATTTTCAGGTTGAGTTCTCTAAAAGTGTATTTTGTGGGAGAATGTACGTGTGCCAAGTTATTTATCTTTTTAATGCATAGGACTAAAAATAGAGGGTAAAAACATATTGTTGCATCAAGCTATCTAAATTTATACCCAACACCAATTTGACAATTTCATATCAAACAATTACTATAATTTAAGTTTCTTTCAAATGATATATTCTACGTGTACATCAATATTAACTACCAATACAACCAATAATCATTAGGTCAGTGGTTAAAGTGAGTTATCCTAATATCTCATAAAAATAAATGGAGATATTGGGTTTAATTCCCATATATAACAAAATTAAAGGGGGTTTTAGGTGGGTCGGGAAGTTTTCTCACCAAATGTGAGTTTTCTTTTGGAAATGGTCTCAAGTTTCGTACTTGAGTAATGAATATAATTGGGTGGACCAAAGACGCCCCCATCAGTGATCCAATTAGTTGTTTAAAAAAAAATTTAACAAAAAAAAAACTATCGACAATACACTGTCAATAATGTTTAATAAACTCATTATTAATACACAAACATTATAGTTCAATGAATAATAAGATCAATTTACAAAGATATATGGCAAATTTGTCCACCTAATATGCTTTTCATGTCAAATTAGTTTTAACGGTGTTCTGAAACAAATTATGTATTTTTTTCAAATGTTAACGAGAATTTTGCTTCTCATATGTTTTACATGAAAATTGTAACTTTTAACTAAAAATAATATTAAGAATTTTTGTAATAGTTTTACTGAATAATAATCCTATTTTCTTGATGAAGACATCCCACCAACCTACTCTTAAATGGATATTTTGCTTTTCTTTATCATCACTAACCACATGTTTTCTCGTAGAAAATGGATCGTGCTCAACTTTGTTTTTACGTATTCAATTATTCGAATTTCTGTTAAAAAAAGATTATGTTCCTATTGTCATATCAAATTGCGTAAAACACCATTTTGTATAATTAAATGAACTAATATACAGATGTTAAATTTGGGCCAAGTAAAATAGAATTAATTCCTAAAACGGAGAATAAACTAATGTGAGTTAAGGTGGTTGATGTTATATGTTAGATACTGCGATTATAATTAAAAACACGGCAAAATTTTGGGAAATATAACTTCATTTCATTTAGCTCGCCTTTATTTCAATTGCAAATGTTTATTTATGTATATTTTTTCACACTTATTTTAATTTTATCCAAAACTCAAAAATGATATAAATATATCCTTGTTCTTTGTGGTTGCATTCTTTTTAAAAGAAATATAAATTAGAGCCGTTTAAAATAACCAAAAAGTACAACAATATTTAATAAAAAAGTTCATATATATTTTATATAGAATAATGTTCTTGGTAGGGATGTGACAACCAATATATTGATGACAAACTAAAGGTAAGCTTCCAACTAACTATCTATTTCATTGTCTTTTCCTCATAAAGTTCCACGTATAAGTGCATCATTGCACTTACGTTTATGGACTTGATTATTATAAAAAGATATAATTAAATAACATACGTTTACTTGTAATTTTTACTAATAATGTTAAAACTTCAAAGTTGGTGGAACTAAGAAACACTTTAATAATTATTGTTTTTTTAACAGCAATAGTTTTGTATATGGTTATATTTTTTGTATGATATGTTAACAAATGAAACTTTGTTTTTGTTGTTATGAATGGTAAAAAGAAAACAACTATGTTATTTATTATATTAACTATTAAATTACTAAGCTATCATTTCGTGAAAATACGTTAGTGTATATTATGCTTCTTGTCATAGTATAATATTTGTATGTTGTTTAACTCTTTAATAAGATGAAGGTTAAAGGCTGTCTGCCGAAGAGAAAGGATGAGATCCACTTCTAGAGTAACTTACCAATTTTTTTCTCGAGTTAATTATATCCTTAATAAAACGTGTTTTATTTAATAAAACAACCCTAAGTGCACGTTATTAAGGCCTGGGGATGTACTCTCACGCCTCAAGTGTGAGATCAAGACCAGGTTGCCTTTGTGAGGGGCGGTGAACACTACACAACACAAACTTGGTTCACGAACACACACAAACTATGCTATTTTAAGAAAATAACTCTCAACCTTACTAATCACAAACTTAGACATGATCATGTTAAATAAAAATAAAGTTAACCACTTAACATTAAGATTATCCATGATTATAAACAAAAATATTAACAAACATTCATGATCATAAACAATTATAAATTATAATTATTAGACTGATTAAAGGTTGAGAATTACAAGAATATATGACTGATTAAAGGTTGAGAATTACAAGAATATAAAGATTAGGTAGATTAATTAAAAATAAGTAACAAAATATATAAGTTTTTAATAAACAAACGTAACCGAACGGACACAGATAAATGTAAACGAACATCTTATCGAACCCTCACAAACACAAATAAACAAACACAATTTTTTTCATCTTGTTCATGTTCGTGTAATTTACTATACGAAATGAAATTTCTTTGTTTACGTTTATTTTGTTAAATGAAATCTACTAAATGAAATACCGTAAAGGAACTTTCCACCAAATACTTTATAACTTGTTTTCCGAACGTCTCTTTTGTTTAGAGCACTATCTATGCACATATGATTACTTTTTTTAAATATATTTTATGAACAAAAGTCATGATTAGTAATGAAATCAATACACAAACACATCCAATGAATACATATATATTATTAACTCATAAATCCAATTACACAAATAAAAATATTTGACAAAGAGATCAACAGATGCACTGTCTCTATCCTGACTTCATAACTCTTAAGTAACAACCAACATTACAACCAACAAAACCAAACCAAACCAAACCGTTACGACTGGAGAAACGGTCGCCGATGACTCCGGAACCTTTCCGGTGCCGGTGGCCGTTGGCGGCGTAGGAGCAGGCTTGGCGGAGGAAGAACCATCTGTCCCCGGAGCTGGTGTGGCACCACCACCGGTCACCGGAACCGAGACCTTCATGCCACCACTGCAGTGTCCAACGACACCGCAAATGAAGTAATGTGTACCGGTGGTGTTTAGAACAACGGTGGTGGGGCTGGAGGAGTAGGATGTGATGGAGTTTCCGACGTTGCAGGTGCCGTAGTCGTCAGAGCTCACTTCCGCCACCGTGTGACTACTTCCATAGTTAAACACTAACACCAAAGCCAAATAATGAATAATATTATTATCATTGACTCTTAATAAACTGCTATAAAACCTTTATTAAGTTATGAACCATCACACAAACCATAAAACATCCATAAAGTTAGAAAGTTCATAGATATTGTTACGAAACATATAATATGTCAAATAAAGATTATTATTATTATTATTATTTATGATATTAGTAATGTTACCAAGGCTATCTCCAACTTTGAATGTTTTGCCAGAAGTCCAAGTGGTATAATCAACACTAAGTGACCAACCAGCAGAGTCTCCAACGGTGTAAACTTTGGCTAAACATGATACACCACAAACAGTAACACCACAACACCAACCCTGTACATTCTCATTCTATGTGTTTTAGTGTTTTATAGAGAGAGAGAGAGAGAGAGAGAATTATTTGACACTAACATATGTGGGAGAGTTCTGATTTTATAAGGGTTAAAAAGTGGAGAACCGATAGTTTATTGAATAGTTATGATGACTTTTATTTGGTAAAGCAAACCCTTTATTTTTGTGCTAGAATTGAATAAGTAGTGATGTGTGGGAAACAAATTTGAAGCTCAATGGTTTTACTTGTTTATTATTACAGGCGTCTTTGAAATCATTAACGTGAAACTCAAACGGGTGGAAACACCACTTTTCGATCAATACTAAATCTATGGAATAATCACAAGTTCTCATCGGTTAAATTTGTGGGTTGTGAGTTGTACCGTACCTCACACGTACGCAAACAAGAAAATTGTGAGGAACGGAAAGAATACTTTTAAACTAGGGAAAATTAGGGGAAAAAACACTAATTTTATGCTTAGACCAGTGTCGAAATCTACGAAAACTGGACAACTCCCTCTCCGCTAACGAAGAGTCTGATTAAAATAGTAACAAAACCTATTGTTCGCATATGAGTTGTTTGGATGATGTGGTACATATTTTATGTCATATCCCGCAAGTATTTGTTTAAAAGAATAAGTTTTAATGTTATTTGAATATAATTTTTGAATACCAAATCATAACCATACCTAATATCTCTCATCTAAAGCAAACAATTAACGAGGTTTAAAATCATTAACGTGAAACTCAATCCGAGCTATATTAGAGCACACGGAATGGAATCTAGAAGGAGCTCGAGGTTGTGAAACCTTTGCCCTCGGTGAAAACACCACCCTCCGGTTCCAGTGACCAAATTAACCCCAAACCTATGGAGTACTCATCGGTTGAAGTTGTGGGTTGAGTTGTATCGTACCACACAATCACACACATACGCACACAAGAAAAATGTGGGGAGAAAATGGACGATACCTTTCAAACTTAAAAAAAATATAAAAATGAATAAATGATTGATTTTGTGTCGATGCGTGAAGATCTTTTGTAAGTAGTTTGATACATAAGAGTTGTTTGGATGGCTTAAAACATAATTTATGTCATGTCCGGCCAATATATACATGAACTAGCTTTAGTAAACTCGTATATTACATGGGTTGAATAAAAAATATAAAATAAAATAAAATTTTATTAATTATAAATCGATATAATATAATAAAAAATTTTCTAATTTTATGAAAAATTGTTTTTCTTAGAAATAACATTAGTAAAAAGATCATTTTTTTAATTTATTAAAAAACCTGTTTTAATCTAAAATAATTAAATAATATGATTAGTAATTAATGTGATTATTAAATAGGAAAGAGAAACGAAAAAAATTGATGAGAATGAATATGGTGATGACATGTGTCCTAGATACCCTTTTATTAGAGTAGGGAGATAATAAGTTTGATTGCTATTTTAAAATATTATCCGAATATTATCTCAAATAGTAAGTTTGAATGCAATCATAAATTGAACTTTCTAAAAATGATGTTAACTTACACGCATTTCATAATATCGGTGGCATAAGGTAGGCCCGTCGATTTTATCCGTACCCGATTAACCCGCCCAACCCGATCTCACCCGTACCCGAAGAAACCCGAACCGAACAACCCATTACCCGAACAACCCGAAAACCGATTCTTATTCGGGACGAGTTTCGGATAAACTTTCAAACCTCAATAACCCGAACTGATTAACTCGAAATCCGAATAACCGATCAACCCATATTATAATTAAGTAAATTATATGTATACACTTGTTTAGATTGTCCAAATTGATCAAATTATTTGTATATAAATATATATTTAAGCACATTTTATAAATTATAGAAGTAAAATAATTTAAATCCACTAGTATTATAAGATTTCAAATAAATACCCACTATAATCTACTAAATTGGGTCCGTTGTTTAATACCTGAAACCCGACCCGAACAACCCGAAACCGATTATACGATTGTTATTCGGGTTAAGTTTCGGGTAGACTTTCAACGTTGAAAAACCCGAATAACCCGAACCGATTATCCCAAAACCCGATTAACTTACCGATCAACACCCTTGCCACCAACTTAATTTATATCTATTTAAATATGTAAACTGTAAATATTAGTAAGAAAATGGGTGGTGATTGGTTGGGTAAGCCTTTGGTGTTTGAGTGTATTGTCACAAGTTCGAGTCTATTGACTTTCTTTTTTCTTTTGTTTTTTTTTGTTTTCTCTGTTTTTCTTTATTTTTTAAATATTATTATATTTTCTTTGATATCAATTTCTTTAACGAGTTTGTTGTTTCAATGTTAATTCTTATTTGTGTTGCAATGTGCGAGACATACTACTTTTTTTTATTTCTATTTCGATCTTCAAAATCGAGCCAATGAAATTTCATATGTTTCTTTTATAACCTTAATCACATTAATGTCACGATCACAACGCGTGTACTGAGTCTACAAACCCACTACAATACACGAGTCATAAAAACTCATCTACGAAGTAAGAGCATACTATTGAAGACATTGCAAGATATGTCGGGGAGGCCTCCTCCAACAAGCGCGAAAGCTGTTGCTTCTTGCTTTCGAGTCCAAGCCTACATTTGCTCACCTCCTCTCACCACCCCGTTGCATATAGATCTACCTGATCAATGAACACTCAAACCGAACTCACCCATCCTTTTGGGAGTCTTTTCATAGAAATAAATGATTGATTCTGTTCCTATAAATTCAAAGAATATATTAAAATTTCAATATTTGACAAGTTAATATAACAACACATAATTGAGTAAGACTCTTTAGATAAATATAAATGTTATAATAGTTAATAATAAATGATCCTATTAGCCACATGGATTGAATTTTATTCTTACTAGTTTAATATATTGATTTTTATATAAGCAAATATAGCTGTCCTCATTGGGCAATAAGGTGTAATTCTTCTATCCAAGAGGTTAAGGATTTTCAAAACATGCAAGCTGCATGTATAGGTGGTTAATAGGGTTGCAGGATCGTTAAAGGGGGTCAATGCAACAGTTTCACAGTGAAAAGAGATTTAAAACATTAACAGATCAAATAGGAAACCGAGTTTTAGTTGATGATACTAAGAACACAAGTAAATGTATAAGATAGAACAAGAACAAGATAGCATTTGGTTTTCAAGAATGTTGTATATTGCTCTCAACTTCTATTTCAAGTGTTACAAAGCATAAAAATAAAGACAAGTACTTGAGACATTTTATATTATATCCTATAGCCGACTATACTTTGAAAGCCAGCTGAAAACACTAATCTAGACAACTAGATCAATGTATAGTGAAAAGGTAGATTGCCTTTTGAGTTGTGGCTATAACATGCTATAGCTCACATCCTAATATATTACAAAAATAATAAAAGGTACAAAAGTAAAAAGTTACAGACCAATGACATTAATCACAGTTGACAAAAGTATGAACATTTTCATCAACTTATCTAAGTTGGTGAGTCTTCAGAGGTGGCAGCGGAAAGTTATTCAACTTTTGTCAAAAGGTGATCAGAGAAAGCATGTATTCTCTATCTTCGAAAGAAATTAGTCTTTGGCTTTGGGAAGACTTTGTCTCTAAAGATTTGAAAGATTTCATCTTTGGCTTCGGAAGATTTGGTCATTTGCCTTCGAAAGATTTTACACTCAGCATGTTTTCTTTGAGTTGTATAAAACTTTTGAAGTAACTTTCCACTGTACTTCATGCATGCATGCTAAGAGCTGTTTGGTTGCTTTGGTTATATCAGCCTTTAAGTATAAACCTTACAAGGGTGAAGAATTAATCACCACAGATGAATACAAATGTGTTGGCTATAATGAGTTGGCTAAAACATATGTGTTAGCGTTAATGAGTTGACTATATGTATGTAAATTATGCTTGTGTCTAAGTGTTAACTGTTCATGAGATGCTATAATATTGAGGTGTTGCACTCATTTTCTATAGTTATTATTTATATCTTGAAGTTGGAATGTAAGACCATAATCTAGGGAGAACTCACATTCCAATTTACACATCATAACCATATTCCATAAATTGATCATTTATTATACGTAAGAAGAAGACTACAAAGAAGTCATTAAATTATCCTTTCTTGAAAACATAATATAAAGGTACTTCAACTAACCTTAACTACATTGGCTTGGATTCTGGTCTTCATTATGTTGGGTAGCTCTTATTTTCATGCGAAGTAACTATTCTCACTTTTTGTATATACTCAATCTTTCATTCAGCTTTGCTAAATGAATTCTAGTTTAGCTTTAACACATAACTTGACATTTTATAGCATGTCATAATAACCTTAACCAAATGGCAGTAACCCTTTCATTTAACTTATCATAACATATTCATAATTATACTCATGTCGTAATATATCATAGTCATGTAAGGTTTTATAACCTTTCTATACGTAACTCATGAATGCTACTTGTATGTGATCCCAATAACCCTTTTTTAAGCATATAGCTAGACTTATTTTTCTCTTTCTTAAATTCGTGTAAGACTTAACATTAAATTCCCTTTCTTACAAGATTTTTCATCACTTTTCTGCTACACCAGCAAGACATAGATTCCTTTAATGTACATGACAAGACTTATCATATTTTTGTCCATAGCCAAGAGTTCGCCACTCCCTTTCTTTTCCTTAAACAAGACTTACTAATTATATTTGCTTTTAGATAACACTTAATCATAAATTCATTTCTAATTATATCATTTAAGGACCCATTTTTTGCTTAGACAACTTATTATAACATTATACATTGGTACACATACACACACACACACACATATATATACATATATATATATATATATATATATATATATATATATATATATATATATATATATATATATATATATATGTATATATATATATGCATACATATATGTATATATATATATGTATATATGTATATATATGTACATATATATATATATATATATATATATATATATATATATATATATATATACACACAGATATATAACTAAAAACTATACTATAACTGAAAACTAAAAAAATTAATTTTTGACCACTGATAATTTTGATCTATGGTTGAGAGATTAGTTAGTATTATTTTAATAATATTTATCTATAGCATCTAATAAAACAATGTTTTTTTTGCCACTTGTCATTCTTTTAAACCATTTTTGTCACTTGTCATTCTTCTACACATCACACATTAATTTTCCCTCTAAAAAGTTATTGTAGTAATTTAAACACTCATACAAATTTCTCTCTGTTATTAAAAATAAATTTTATTAATTGTTACATTTCTCTCTCTTATCTAGATTTTTTTTAAAATCAAACTATCTTTTTTAAAAATAGATTTACTAAGGAAATTAAAAAATCACATCTTTTGATTAAAACGGAAATAGTAAAACAACAAAAATATTATATAATACGATATTTTCTAAAACAGCAAAAATTTTTTAAATAAAATATTTTAAATCGTTTTGTTTTAAAAATTATAAAAAGGTAATTTAAAAAAAATCTTATTAAAACACACATAATAATTACAAACAAGAGTTTTAAAAAAACTAGATTTATATAAAAATTTTTTAATCTTAAAACAAATGTTTAAAAATAAACTATTTAGATAAAAGGGTTTAAAATGGTATAATTATTTTATTTCTTTAGCTATTACTTATATATACTTTTAATTATATTTTATATTAAAATATGCAGGACCGTTTAAGGGCTTGAACACAATTACAACACAGCAACACAATGAGGAGAGCAACGAAACTTTAATCAAACAGTGAACTGGATTAACCAAGGTGATACAAAGAACACAAGTAAAGTAAAGAGACAGAACAAGAGAGTTTGGGTTTCAAGGAGGCAGTATATTGCTTTCTCAAGTTCTTTTACAAGTGTTACAAAGCATAAAGAAAGATACAAGAACTTGAAATACTTATACTACAACCTACAGCCGGCTATACTTTGAAAGCCAGCTGGATACAATTGACTAGACACTAACAAAATCAATTGTAGGATCAAAAGGCATATCTGCCTTTTGACCTTGTGACTATGACATACCATAGCTCACATCCTTATACATTACAAAAAGGATAAAGTACATAAAGTAGAAAGTTACAGACTCAAGACCTCAATGTACAGTTACCAAAAGCATGGACCTTTTCACCAACTCATGTAAGTTGGTGACTTTACAGAGATGCAACGGAAAGGTGCTTTATGGAACAGTACATCAGATAAAGCATGTGTACTAAAAGTTTTCGGAAAAAATCTGTCTTCATAGGTTGAAGCTTTGGAAGACTTTGTCTCTGAGGCTTCGGAAGACTTCATGTTTGGCTTCGGAAGATATTGGTCTTGGCTTCGGAAGATTTTACACTTAGAGTATTTTCTAATGCATTGTGTAAAACTTCCGAAACATTCTATACTTCAGTACTTAGTGCATGTTGCAGAGACACTTTGGATGTTTTGGGTTGCATCAGACTTAAGGAATCCTTACAAAATATTATACTATAATTATTCGTGTTTATTACTAATTATAATCCATTTAATGAATGAGTTTGTAGCCTATCGATCGATCTATCTATCTATCTAAAAAGAGCTAAAATAAACGTGACACGATTTTATAACTTATCATACTAATTTTCTCATTTCTCTATATTATTAATAATAATATTGAATACTAATAATATTACTCATACCATTTTTAAATTAAAAAAATATAACTTAATAAATTAAAAACCTATATTTTTATTAAAACCACACTTTTTAAAAACAATAGTTTTATAAAATACAGAATATAACAAATTATTTTTTAATTCATTTTTCTTAAAATAAAATATTTGAAAATCACAGTTATTTTATAAAACAAAAGTTTAACAAAAATGCATTATTGTTTGTTTACTTAAAGTAGCTATTTATACGTAATTATAATTATATTTTATCTTCAAGCATGATTTTGTAATGCATACATTTTTATTACTAATTAATTAATATTTTATTTATTCAATACGTGTAACATACAGGGACTAACCTAGTATATAATAAATAAAAGGAGGTTTAGCCATGTGTCATGATTCTAACAATGTATCGCCACATGACACATTTTTAGCAAAAAATTGTCACGTGTCGCTTTATTAGCAATATATGATTTCAACAAACAACTACCACGTGGCTTATTTTAATGAATATTTTATAGTAATTGCAATTAGTCATCAATTTCGTCAATCAACTAATAAACTCATTATTACTTTCTATTTACACTATACTAACTACATTCCATTTACATTAGATTAACTACAATTAACCATCAATTTCATCAATCTCATCTAGAAATATTATCCTCTCAAAATTAATAATTATGACCAGTAAATATCAAATGATCTAAAATATACATTCTTTCATAATTTCATATTTTTAAAATTTTAAATTTAAAATCTGAATTTAACGTTGCTAAAATTATATTCCCTACATGATTTCCCTAAACAATCGCCATGTATTATTGCCACATTTTATACAATTTTGTTATAAAAATAAAGATTTACATTTTCATTAAAACAAATCTAAAATTGATTTCTTTGTTTTATACCATCATTTTTGTTTTGAGAATACTTCATTATGGTGTGCAGTTTGATAAAAGATTCCAGATATTCTCCGTATTTCACTCTTTTTTTCTATATTATACACTAACATGGTGTTGGTCAGATTTTTAAAAATATTATTGAAGATCATTTTT
Source organism: Flaveria ramosissima (assembly GCA_025215565.1). NCBI lineage: Eukaryota > Viridiplantae > Streptophyta > Magnoliopsida > Asterales > Asteraceae > Flaveria > Flaveria ramosissima. Next base: position 55,855,479 of record CM046035.1, on the reverse strand, counting down.
TATCATGTTGCTGATGTGGTTTAATATTAAGCAATAATTTGCCACATGGCACATTATCAGCAAACAATTGCCACGTGTCGTATTCTCATCATTATGGTTTAAAAAAATAACAATGAGTTTATTGTAATCAAGAATCTAAGTCAAACCATTTAAAATTGACAATTTATGTATAATTTGAACGAAATATATTTTAAAAAATTGTAATTGTTTTAAAAATACTATAATCTGACATTAATATATTAACAAACATTGATTAATACCAAAATTAACGACCTTTCACATTGTAATATTTCTATTCATTTCTTTTTATAATTTTATAAAGTTAATCTGCATGTACATCTTTTAAATCAATTCAATAATTTTTTATATTGAGTTTTAAAAAAAGGACATGTATCTAAGTAAATAAATGATTAAATTATCACGTTTGTATTTAAAATTATTTTACGCCATCTAATATATGTTAAACATTTTAAGACAAACAGTCAATTTATTAAATGATATCATGTTTTTTTGGTTTTGCTTTCATTTCAGGAAACTACAATGCAAAAAAAACTTTTAAATATTGTGGTTTCCTAGGTTTCATAAGCTACTAGCTTAAACATGTTCTGTTTATTATTTATTTTTACAAATTATGTATGTATCTATATTAAAAATAGAGATTAAATTTTACAGTAATATTAGAGAATGTACTTTTATCTCTAGAATTTTTATGATATCTACTGACAAAAGGACATCGTTTAAGTTTCAAAGGCAATGCTCTCTATCCGTGTGTTTTGCGATTACTATAAGAAAGAGTAATGGTCAATTATTATCAAGAGTTGTTATTCGTTTTAACACAATCAGCTTTTTCACATGAATAACTGTATGTCATATTATCAAGAGTTATAAGATAAGATGAATTAAAACTAGTTATACTGGATGGCAATAATGAACTTTCAAGTACAACCTCACATGTCCTATACAAAGAGGCTTTTAGAGATTTATATACATTTTGTGTTTTTTTTCTATGTATTTAAATTTATCATGTAATTTTATTCAATATATATATTTTTAAATTCTTATGTTCTTATACATTATAGACTTATATTCTCATGACCATTACATTTTAAATGTATTTTAATTAAAATTTTTAATTTTCAACCCGTGTAACACAATAGTCGTTTTACACATGTGTAATATAAAAAAGATTATAAATAAATTAACTAGTTTTTTACAAAATTCGTTTTACACATGTGTAATATTAGATTTACACATGGGTATAACCGGGTTAAAACATATGTAAATAATGGATGGATGATTTTTTTAGACAAAGTATATTATTATGGTAGGCGTTGAAAATATAAAAGAATACTAAAATTAATGGTTAAATTTTTTTTTGGAAAAATAATGTCGTGAAAAAAAAGTTATGAACGTTGTAAAAGAAGGTGAAAATGACATGTCACTTGCATATGATAAGAAATGTGTGGCTCATATTGGTTTCTAGGAGTAAATTACTATTTTAGTCCCTGTGGTTTGGTGGTTATAATGTTTTTCACCAAATAGTTTAAAAACACCCGATTTAACCATTGCAGTTTAAAATGTGTTGCAATTAATTCCAAACCATTAACTCCATCCAATTTTACCGTTAAATATTTTAAAAAAAGACTATAATATCCTTGGACTGAAATGGTTACTTCTACATAGATATCTTAAAATATTTTAAAAATAATATTAAACTAACTAACCACCCCTAACACTCCTTCCCCATCCCCTCTTTCTCATTTTTCATTACACCCGCTACCATTATACCCACCATACCATCTCCATCACACCACCACCATCTTTGTCACACCACTACCATACCAATTTATAACATTGCCGCCATACCACCTACCACCTCGCCTCCATCCTCTCTTTGTCGTCGTCTTCTCTCTCGCATTTCATTCATGTTTCTCTATGGTTTTACACATGTGTATAACCGTATTTACACATATGTATAACTGGATTTACAAATGTGTAAATAACGGGTGGATGATATTTTTTAGAAAAAGTATATCAATATGGTAGGCGTTGAAAAGATAAAAGAATATTGAATTAATAGTGAAAATTTTTTCTAAAATTAATGTGGTGAAAAAAAGTTATGAACGTTGTAAAAAAAGTTATAAATGACATGTGACTTTCATATGATAAGATATGTGTGGCTCATATTAAACTAACTAACCACCCCTAACACTCTCTCCCCCTCCCCTTTCTCCTCTATCATTACACCTACTACCACCATAACCACCATACCATCTCCATCACACCACCACCATCTTTTTTACACCAACCCATAACATTACCGCCATACCACCTACCACCTAGCCTCCACCCTCTCTACGTCTTCATCCTTGCTCTCGCATCTCATTCGCATTTCTCTGTGATTTTAGTCCTTGTTTTGATTCTCATTCGTATTTCTCTTTGGTTATAGTCCTTGTTTTTTATCTTATTAAAATCTTCAAACCTTGCTTTGTTGGGTGTAGGAGATGGAGGTGGTTTAGAACTTAGGGGCTGTTTGATTACGCTGACTGAGTAAGATCTGACTAAGTCAGAAGCTGACCTAGTTAGAAGTTCTGATTGGGTAAGCATCTGATTGAAACTTGGCTGTTTGATTCAGTATCTGACTTACTCAAAAACCGTATATTTTCTAATCAACTAGAAAAATTAATAATCTTAAATCAACTATTAAACAAACAATCATTAATATATATAACAAAAAAAAATTACACCAAGAGTTCTAATTTTAAAAAAACTTTTGCTTTCATATATATTAAACTCATCAGACAATCAAAATCAAAATCACCACACCACCACCACAACCCCAATATCTTCTTCACCACCACAACCACCAACATCTTCTTCACCACCACAACACCCCCACAACCACCAACCATCTTCTTCACCTCCCACAAACAATCAAAATCGGAACCACCACCACCACCTTAAGGGAGCGGCCGGCCACCGGTGAAGATGAAGAAGCTTGCGAGTTTGAAGTTTTCGAGGAGGATAAGGTTGTGGAGGCTCACCAGCCGGCCACCGTGAGGGAGCGCCGGACCACCACCGTCACCATCTCTATCTCTCTCACCCCTTCTCTACACCCCTCCCGACCACCACCGGCCTCCACCACCACAATCACCAAAGGGTTCGCACGGTGGGAATGGATGTCGCAAAGGGGTCTCGCAGTGGCGGATGGCAGGGGTGAAGGCGGTGTAGCCGGGTTGCCCCTTTCCTTGGTCTTGGTCAGCATGTTTCAAATCCAGGTCCGGGTCTGACCAAAAGGACGCGGTCAGATCTGATTTCAAGCGTATCAAACGGGCTGACCGGAGTCAGCCAGTCAGCCGGGTCAGACCCAAACAAACAGCCCCTTAGAAGGCGATCGAGGTGGTTTAGAGCTGTAGCAATTTCAGGTGGTCCAAATCTGAGCCGACGATGAGTGAAGCTAAAATCGTAGATTTGACTTGCCGGTGGTGTGGTGGGTGTAGTGATGGCGGTGTGCAGTGAGGTTTTATAGTGATAGTGGTTTGTATAGACGGTGGTGGTAGTGGTGTATAGTAGTGATGGTGACGTGCAACAAGGGTGGTGTCATAGGTGAGGATGAAAGTTCAAAGCAACAGCGATGGTGGGACCTATTAGATTTATATCAACGGACCTACATATAAAGAGACAAAAAGGGTAATTTGGTCATTTTCTAAAACTTTATCTTATCTTTATCCGTCATCTTTCTCTCTCTCTCTCTAAAAGATAAAACACAACAAGAGATCAAGAGAAAATGAAGATATGGAAGCTTTCATCGGTGGTTGACCATCATCTAGAGCGGTGACGGTGGTGACGGTGACATCTTCGATGTTGGTGATGGCAACGACATTGGTGACGGCGGCGAAGATGGTGATGGTGGCGAAGAGGGTGACGGCGACGAGGACAGTGATGGTGACAATGATAGTGACAACAAACTTGCAGGATCGGGTTTGTCACTTAAACACTTGGATTTCTCTCAAATTCACTTATATTACACTCAAATCAGATGAAGTAGAATCTCTTCTAAGAGTTGATAATAATATAATAAGTAGCAAAGAACAAAAAGAAATAATTTTCAAGGCACTTGTATATATTACTTCTCAACTCAAATATTACAAGACTCTTACAAGCATGAAACATGAGTTACAATGAGAAACTATATATACTAGATCCTACAGTCGGATATACTTTGATACCAGCTGGAAACCTAAGACTAAAGCATATACTACAATGCTAAAGTTAAGGTATCTTAGATAAAGTATTATCTAAGATATGGTAGTCATGACATGTCCATGACTTACCTTTTGTCACCAACTAAAGTTGGAAACTGTACTAACTTATAAAGGTAAACAGTGGCATAAAGTATGGTCAACTACATGGCTTTTGAGAAAACGCCATGCAGTATCTCAGAGGTCTGCAACGGTGTGTCAGGGAGACCATACTTATATCCACTGGATAATAGTAGTCTCTTCCGAAGGTAAGTTGGCTTCGGAAGAACAAGTTCTTCCAAAGCCACTTATACTTCGGAAGAGGCTTCTGTACTTCCGAGGCTTGAGGACTTCTTTCATACTTCGGAAGTTGACTTCTGATCTTTCACTTTAAATCTTGATCTTCGGAAGTGAATACTTTGTCTTCGGAAGTTGGAGTTTTTCTTCGGAAGTTGGTTTTACACTTTGTCTTCGGAAGAGCTCCTTTTTCCTTCGAAAGTTCCACACTTAGCTCCGGAATTCCTTTATTAGTTGCACCAAAATAGTCTAAGTGATTTGGTATTGGTTGCACCAGCCTTTCTAGATCCAACAAACTCCCCCTAGGCTGATGCTACCAAAACCTCACTTGTTTCTGCTTCTCAAAGCTTTCAACACACGAGGATAGAAGATATTTGTCTGTTTCCTTGTTTTTCCCTGAAGTGGTGCTGAGAAGCTTGTACAAGTCATTAGTGGATACGAGATCCAGTCTATCACTCTGAATGACATGTACCCTTTGTTGTGCCCCCTGAAAAGAGTTAGTTGATGGGATTTATATCATACTCCCATCTAACTATGGATTTAAGTTCAGGACCTTCAACCATTTGTAGAAAGGCTTGCCTTTGGTTGTTGATCCCTTCCTTTTCTCCTCCTCTTTCAGTTTCAACTCTTTTTCAACCTTGGTCCTAGCAGTTAGCTCGGCCATATGAAGACTGCCTAGATGATTTCTGATATGAGAAACTACATCAGAGTTTGAGGGGTTGGAGAATGGCTTCTCTGCTAACTCAGCAATATCAAATCTGCTTAAGTGTAGCAGAGATGAGGCACTTAGCTTGTTGAGCTCTCCATTCTCTCTTTCAACAACAAAGTTGTGAGAAGAGTCTTCGAACCTCCACTGGATGATCTTCTTCCTAGGCACAAGAGGTTGTCTTGGCACCCGGTCACCTTTCTTGGTATCCAGCAGAGTCACAAGCCTTCTCCTTAGCTTCTTTTCTTCCTCATTCAAAGTATCTGAATTGAGGCCAAGGATATTTGCAGCTTGGTCCAATGTTCCTCTGGGCAGATCAAGAAATTGATCTCTAGTGAGGGAACATGAGGATCCATCAACATAAGTCAATTTGACTGAATCCTCCTCAAAGGAGATGTCGCTCAGGGTTGTGCAATTGATGAGCTTTGTCTTGATTGCCTTGAACTCCTCTAAGGGAGATGTTTAGAAGGCTGAGGGAATGGTTTTAGAGGTTATTGGGTAGGTTGAGGTGTTTGGGTTCTGGCTAGTGTTTTGGGTTGGAGGATGGGCAGTTTAGGTGGTTGAGGTGAAGAGGTTGGTAAGGGTGATGGTGTAAGTTCAGGGGTGTATGGTTCAGTGGTTGGTTCAGTTTTAATGGGGAATGGAAAGGGAAGTGGTTCAGGTTGTGGTTAGGTTTGAGGTTGGGTTTGAGTAGTTGATTTGAAGATCATCCCCTGTCCCCTTCTGTACATCTCCTTCCTTTTCCCTGAGCGAATGTCAGCCTTTATGTCACTCACATGTCGCTGGAGGGTCTTTTCAGACATAGGACCCACCTGCCTGCCAGAGAAGCCATGAGCCCGGAGCTAGTTCTTCATCCAGGCCTTCTCACCTATCTTCTTGGCAGCAGCTAGTCCTGCTTCTTCTTCCTTCTTCCTTTTCAGCATCAGCTTTTCCTTGGTAGCTTTCTTTATCTCTTTCTCCATTTGATCTTTCTCTTTGTTGAAGAGCCATAAGATCGTATCATTATTGTGTGGAGATAGTTCTTCTAGAGAGAAACCTCTGGAGGTTAGGAAAGTTATCCTTTCCCTCCTGAGCTGCTGATCAGCTTCTCTTTCTTTCCTCTCCCTTTCTTCCTCTAAGGCCAACCTTGCTGCTTCTTCTTTTTGCTGTTTTTGCAGCAAGGTTGCCTTTTCCAGCTCAACTAACTCCTCTAGTTGTAGAAGGAGTACATCTTTGCTCACAGCTCCTAGACTGACAAGTCTATCAATGATATCTACTCTTCTTCTATTGTTGACTGCCTCCTGGTTGGCTGCAGCTGCTTTGCTACTGGCAGCTAGCAGTTTTCCAGTTGGAAGTCTCCTTTTCTTTTGAGTTTTTCTAACCTTTCTTCCTCCTGAAGCTCTTCCTTAGTCATCTTCATCTTTCCTTTGATTTCTTCGGAAGTGCTAGACTTTGGGGGTTCTTGGATGAAAGGTTCAAGTTGAGTAGTAGAAATGGAAGCTGGAGTTAATGCTGATGTTTGAGCTAGGGGTTGGGTGAGAAATCCTCCCTATTAACCTCAGATGTAAGTTCTAGGATTGCATATGTGACTATTAGATCATCGGATAAGGAGAATAGTCCTTCCGCAGCTGCAATCTCAGCTTCGGAAGATTGAAATTGTTCTTCTAAGGCTTTGACTTGTGCTTCGGAAGTCTGTGAGAATGCACTATCTATCCCAACTGTCTCAGTTGCTGGGCCATCAGTCCTTGTTTCCCCTTGGAAGTTAATCTCAGGTTCCACTTGGACCTTAGGTTGACCAACTTCCTCAATAGTGGTAGAAGGTGCATTTAACCTCTGAAGCTCTTGAGCTCCAAAGTAAATCACAGACAGATCAGAACTTGGCTGTTCAATAAGAGATTCCAACATGAACTTGTTGAAGAACCTATTGAGATCTTGGAGCATCCTTTGATCCATTTGAATTACAACTGGAGGAGGCTCAGGAAAAACTGAAGCTTGTTGCCTAGGATATTTTAAGCTTAGGGAAGTGAGAGCTTGACTTTATGGTTCCTCTTGTCTTTGACTTTGTCCCTGAACACTCTCCCTCTTTTTGGTAGCATCATCTTGAGAGCTTGATGAGCTAGAGGAAGAGGTCAATGAGACCTGAATTGATACATGCCTAACAGACCTCTCAATCTGTTTCTCAGCTAGTTTGGCCTTGAGATTTTCAATCTCAAGTTGCTGAGTGGCAGACCTATCCTCTAAAGTCCTAACCTTGGATTCAAGATTTGAGACTTTAGAAAGTAGGTCTTCAATGGTGAGTTGCAGTCTTCCTTCATCTTCTTTTGAAGAATCACGGGGAGATGAGGTAACAAACCTAGTATGTTCATCCTCACCATCAGATGTGGTTTCTTGGCGCCCTGGTTTCCCTTGCTCAATGATGTCTCTTTCAGAGTAATCAAAGGGCATGGTTGCCGTAGATTCAGTCTCAGTAATGTTACCACTGTCCTGAGGATCCATTGAGGCTCCTTCAGTAGTGGCAGCTGAATCTACATGAGTCCCCTCCATATCAGTAGGACTCACCTCAGTAAAGGCTTGCTAATGGGGGCTAGAGATAAGAGATCTCTATGGGCTCTGTTGATCCTTGAGAGGGTGTTGTGGATCAACTTCATTGCCCTAAAGAGACATAATCTCTTCATAAGCTCCGATTAGTAGGTCAGTAAAGGATATGGAAGTAAAGCCTAATGACCCGGGACTTTGATCAATGTCTAAAGGCATTGAGCCTGTGGTGGGGCTGTCCCTTTTTGGCTGCTCAAGGGAGTATAAAGACTCTCCCTGAGGGTGTTCAGCTTAGGTTTCGGGCTCATGGGTCTGAGACTGAGGAGACTCAAAACCCATATTGAGGTCAATTATAAAGGATGGTTGGACCTCAGGCTGAGTGGGAGCCCATTGTTCCACTCTACCCTTTTTGGGTAGAACAAGAGGAGCTTGTTCAATCAGAGAAGATTGAACAAGGGTTCGTTTGGGGCATCTCTGATAAGTGATGGTGATGGGGGGAGAAGGTAGATTTGGCAATGTGAGGGTAGTTGCTGGTGTGGGTTCATCACCTGTGGGGTTAACAGGGATGTCACCAGGAGCCATTGGCTCAGTCATACCTGGAAGAAGTGCAGTATCTCTTCCGGTGAAGTTGGTGGACACTCTCTTCAAAGTCTTGAAGATGGTCGGCCTCATTTGAGGAACAATCAGAGCAGCTGCACAGACAAGCTTACTCTGCTCCAGCTCACAATTGATTATGTGCTGAAGAAACATGAGATACATGAAGATTGTGTCCCGTTGAAGGTTTCCCATGAGATTGATCAGCACAAATCTTGAGTAGTTGAAGCGGAGGCTTCTCACCAAACCATGAACTAGGCACCCAAGTTCATATGGGATTTGATCCCATCCCCCAGATTTGTTGGACAAGTAGTGAAAACTACATGCAGCAGGAACTTCCAGTTGTAAGAGAAGTTGAACCTGTAAACCGTTGACCTGCTAACATCTCCACCATATCCCATTTGGATATAAGTGTTGTCCAAATCTGATTTGAGGAACTCTATAGGAGAGCCCTCATCATGAAGCTTTAGATGCTCCCTGATGAGTTGTTTAGAAATGTCCAACTCCAGGCCACAGATGCTCGATCTTATGACACGAACCCCATTTAGGGTTTCAATCTGACCATTAGCCCAAAATTCAGACATATGATTTGAGTAAACTGTGGGTTTAACAGTCAGGGCAGTGTAATAAGAAGATTGGGTTAGAAAGAGATGATATCTGAGAAGTCGACATCCCTTGAAGAATCAAGGAGTGTGACTTGGTTGTGCTGAGGGTTTAGTGCCATTGGAGAAAGTTGCAGGAAGATAGTTCGGAATTGGGTGAAATGAAGATGAAAAAAGCTTTTAGGGCAGTAATTTTTGGTAAAAAGAATGAAAGTTATTAGCCAGAGGTATTTAAACGGGTGGAATGACGGTTTAAAGGGGGTTTGGATAAGACGATGGGATGTTTTAGTGGATGATGTGACAGGGGCGGTAAGGTTAGTCCATTTAAATAATCCGACATCATTAACAAAATCTTTACTTTTTACAGAGTGGGTCTAAAAGATTTCCGTTACAAAGTAAAATCTTTCTTCCGAGTATAAAGCATTTCCGAAGGTAATGTTCTTCCGAAGGTAATGTTCTTCCGAAGGCAAATTTACCTCCGAAGGTAAAGTTTTTACTTCCGAGAGTATATGTTGCTTTCCGAATGGAGAGTGTTACAAGCTTCGGAAGTAGATCTGATATGAAATCAATCGCTTCTTCCGAGACTTAACAACTCTTCCGAGAAGAAAAATTATCCTGGAAGGAATTTGCTTCGGAAGATATGTAAAATATCTCCCAAGGGTTAATTCCTCTTCGGAAGAATTTATACTTGGATAAAATTTTAGAGAAAGATCTTTTGTAACAGGGCTTAGATTGTTTTGACATAAAACTTTACACATTAAAAGGTTTTATAAATAAGATAGACTAATCAAGGTTTATCATCCCAATAGCTGTAATGAGATATTTGAATCTTTGTTCATCAAATGTTTTGGTGAACAAGTCAGCATATTGTTCATTTGAATCAACTTTGATTAGCTTGATAATATTTTTCTCATGAATATCTCTAATAAAATAATACCTGATATCAATGGGCTTAGTCTTGAAGTGCTTCACTGAATTTTCAGTAATGGAGATAGCACTGTTGTTATCAATGTGGATAGGAGTGCTCATGAAGTTGAATCTGTAGTCTATCATCTGGTTTTGATTCCACAGCAGCTGAGCACAACAACTAGCGGCAACAATGTATTCAGCTTCAGCAGTTGATGTAGAGACACATGATTGCTTCTTATATTGCCATGAGATGATCCTTCCACCAAGAAATTAACATCCACCGGATGTTGATTTCTTGTTGATATTGCAGCTACCATAATCACTGTCAGAGTAACCATAGAGATTGAAATCACTATTTCTTGAATACCAGAGACCTAGTTTAGGTGCTCCTTTAAGGTATCTGAGGATTCTCTTGGCAGCAACTAGGTGAGACACCTTTGGAGCAGCCTGATATCTTGCACAAATACAAGTTGCAAATATGATATCAGGTCTACTTGTGTGAGATACATCAGAGAACCAATAACTACTCTATACTGATGTTGATCAGTATCCTCCCCCTCAGAGTCAGGGCAGAGATTGTGGTTTCTGGGTATAGGTGTTTTTGCTGCCTTACAATCTTTCATATCAAATCTTTCTAAGATGTCATTGACATACTTAGATTGACTGATGAAAAACCCTTTCTTCATTTGCTTCACCTGAATTCCAAGGAAAAAGTCCATTTTTCCCATGGAACTCATCTCAAACGTCTTCTTCATAATACTCTCAAAGTCTTTACACATTTGGTCATTTGGGGAACCAAATATGATGTCATCAACATAGACTTGAACGAGAAAAATGTATTTCCCAGACTTTCTTATGAAAAGATTCTTATCAATGGTACCTCTAGTGTAACCATTCTTCAGGAGAAATTGAGACAATGTCTCATACCACAGCCTAGGTGCTTGGTGCAGCCCATATAGAGCTTTATCCAATTTGCACACATAGTTAGGATGTTGTGGGTCTTCAAATCCTGGAGGTTGGCATACATAGACTTCCTTATCTATATCCCCATATAGAAAGGCACACTTGACATCAAGCTGGTAGATAGTGAAATTCTTGGATGTAGCATAAGCAAGGAAGATCCTAACTGCCTCAAGTCTTGCAACAGGTGCAAAGACATCAGTATAATCGATTCCCTCCTCTTGAGTGTATCCTTGAACCACCACTCTTGCTTTGTTCTTGATAATCAAGCCTCTATCATCTCTCTTGTTTCTGAAAATCCATTTAGTGCCTATAGGTACTTGACCAGATGGTAGCGGGCATAGGTTCCAAACCTTTTGTCTTTTGAATTGAAGCAACTCCTCTTGCATTGATTCAAACCAACTACTATCTTTCAAGGCATCTTCCACCTTCTTGGGTTCCATTTGGGATAAAAAGCATAAGTACAAGCAGACATTCCCATTGTGAGTTTGTCCTCTTGTTCTCACGCCTTCAGAGACTTCCCCTATGATGTTCTCAGCTGGATGAGTGTTGTGAATCTTAAGTCTAGGAATTACCTCCAGTTGCAAAGATAGATCCAAATTGGACATATTTTGCTCAGGAGCTTGAACACTTGGTCCAGCTGTTGTTTCAAACTCATTCAATGAGGACTGATTGAATGAAAGAGAAACATCATCATTTGTTTGCTATGAAGCAGCATTAACAGTTGCCTATTCCTTCAAGATGTTGCTTCCATCAGCTTGGTGTTGTGCAGTGTCACCTGATGAGGTTTGAGAGTCAACAGGTGAACTGCTTGTTGAAGCTCCACTATCTCTTGAGATGGTTATACTATCAGATCTGCCAATAGTGAGAACTTGATTTGTTGCAGCTCTTGGAGAACTTGGAATAGGTTTGGGAAGCTCAAACAGTTGGTCATCATCAGAATCACTTTGAGCACCTGTTCCAGCTGAAACATTCTCACAAGATGGTTTAGAATAGTTTGGAAACAATTCTAAATCAAAGATATGATCAGAGCTATTCCCCCTAACACAAGGAGTGTGCTCATTAACTACAATGTTGAAACATTTCTCAAATTGTTGATTTTTAATCTTATAAACTCTATAAGCTTTAGAGTTAGAGGAATGTCCAACAAAGGTGGCATCATCCAACTTTTCAGCAAATTTTGCCAAATTATCTTTTGTGTTAAGTATTGTATACCTGCTGCCAAAGGACCTTAGAAAGCCAATGAATGGTGGCCTCTTGTTCTATAGCTCATAAGGGGTTTTTCCATGTGGCTTAACTACAAGGACCCTGTTCTGCACATAGCATGCAGTGCTGACTGCCTCTGCCCAGAATGTTAGAGGCAGTTTTGAATCAGCTAACATAGGCTGAGCAACCTCAATAAGTGTCTAGTTCCTCCTCTCAGCAACACCATTTTGTTGAGGAGTTCTAGGGGCACTATATTGTCTGGCAATCCCTTTTGAGTTACAGAATGAGTCAAGAATGTGGTTCTTAAACTCAGTCCCTTGATCACTTCTAATTATTTTAACCTTGTGATCAATTTGATTTTCTATTTTAAGAATAAAATATTTTAAAGTTTTTGCATTTTTATCTTTGGTTCTTAAAAAAAATACCCATGTAAATCTAGTAAAATCATCAATAATCACAAGGCAATATGATTTCCTTCCAATGCTCATTATACTTGTGGGACCAAATAGATCCATGTGCAATAAGTGTAATGGGGTGGTGATGGAGTTAACAACTTTGGATTTATGGGATGCCCTGTGTTGCTTCCCTTTCAGGCATGCAACACAGTTATCTTTGCAGAAAAATCCTTTTAGGAAAACCATGTACCAAGTTATTTTTAGCCAATTTATTCATTGTCTTAAAATTTACATGACATATTCGTTTATGCCATAGTGTTGACTCATCACCATTAGCTTTAGAAAGAAACCATGATACTTCTCCCATTGGGGAAGCATTGTTCATATCCAGCTTGTACATATCCCCTTTCCTGGGAGATCTAAGAAGCATCAATTCCTGAGGAATTGTCATCCCGGGTTTGAGGATTATGCACTCATATTCTGTGAAGAGCATTTGGTGCTTTTGATCACATAACTGAGAAACACTTAACAGGTTGTGTTCAAGCTGTTTGACAAAGTTAACTTTGTCAACCTTAAATTTTCCGTTAGATATACTTCCTCTACCAAAAATATATCCTCCGGCCTCACCTCCAAACTGGACAGGACCCCCATCATAATGTTGAAATTGTTGAAGGAGAGATCTGTTCCCTGTCATGTGCATAGAGCATCCACTATCCACAATCCAAACATTGTCATTCTTGTCATATGGATGTCCCTGCACATAAGATGAGATGATTAGTTTTGATTGGAAACCCAAGCCTTGTTGGTCTTGGGTTCTTACAATGATAGTGACATAATTGAACCAAAATTTATGCATATGGGGGTTCAATGGATGTCTTTGAAGAAGAGGTTTGGGCTGTAGCATCTTCCTTGATCTTCCATTCCATCCCTTGGTTGATCATGGAGGATGAGCTTGTTGAAGCTTTTGCAGCTTGGCATTCTTCCGAAGCTTTTTTCTTTTCGGAAGAAGCCTTCACCACCTTTTCTTCTAAAGCAGTCTTCTTCTGGGATGGTTTCAAGGGGACTCTTTTATTCTTTTGAGTCTTGATAGCTTTAGCTTCCGAAGCCTTTTTCCCTTCGGAAGAAGGACCTTCTTCCGAAAGCAACCTTGCTTCGGAAACAAGCTTTCCCTTTTTCATCACTTGAACCATTTGATATGGTCCAAATGAGAAACCTTCCTTGACTCCTTCCTTTTTAACATTATTTGCATAATGTGTGCTAGCAGGATTGTAGTAACAGTCTTTGGCCATGTGGTTTTGCAGACCACACATTATGCATGCAATGTTAATCTTTTGGGAATTTGAAGATTGCTGTTTCTTGTTCTTTTTCTCTGCATCAGCAACCTTTCCTTTAACTTCTGATCATTTGGTAGGACAGGAGTGTTGGTACTACACTCCTTTCCTGAATCAGAGTTTCCAACCACCTAAAATCCAGCTGAGATGAATACACCCTTTTGCTTTGGGTTTATATTCAGCTTAGACTCAGCCACTTTCTTGGCAGTTTTTCTAGCTGCCTTAGCTCTGCTTCTTCTGGATTTGGTGGTCAGAGGTTGATCATCACCGATAGGAGAGGGTATAATTACCTGGTTCTTCCCTGTGATAGTCTCCATGGTTGCATCACTCTTTGACTCATGAGAAGGTGGGTCAGCAGATGGAACCTCTTGCTCTTCAGTACCACACCTTGGTTGTCTTATAGACTCATGGGAGTGTGGTGGGGCAATTTCATTTGTTCCCAACCCACCTTTGTTTTGATAACAAAGTTTTGAGTGAGAGGATGATGCAAGAATGGCTTGGAAGTTTTGCTCAGAAATAGCATACATCCTGGCTTGAGCCTCAGCTGTGACAAGCTGGGCTTGAGCCTTAGACAATTTGGATATTAAATCCTTTATTGAGTCTTATAGTTAGTGTGTTCATGTTTTAATAAGGACACAATTTTCTCTAACTCCTTATTTTTTCTTTGATAGTCAGATTCAGCCCTTTTAAAATCAGTTTTTAAAACATTTAAAGACTCAATATCAGATTTAATTTCCATATTGTAGTCCAGATACAATTTAACCTTAGCAATACAGGCAGGAGTACAGAGATATTCATATACCTTATTCTCATCTGTTTCGGCCATGAGTGCTTAAGCAGAAGTCACATCCTGTACCATAAAGCTCCAGTCAACTTATTAAGCCATTGCAACTATCTCTATTGACTTTCCAGTGGGCTTTGGTGTAGAGGGATGTGTGGAGGCCTGTGGGTTTCCCGGATTCGACTTGGGAGCCTTGCATTCCCTTGCAAAATGACCAAGTTGGTTACAGTTGTAACATTTGGCCTTGGTTTTGTCAGACCCAAATTTGCTATTGATTGGGTTCTAGGGAAATTGCCTTCCAGTTCTCTTGAAGAACTTCTTTGCTCTATAGGTTAATAGAGCCATTTGTTGGACTATATCCATGTATTCCATGTCATCTGGGCTGAAGCACTCTAGATCATTATAGCAATATTGATAATCATTAGAGTGTCCACTTCTTGAGACAAAAGCACAACTGTCCTGAAAGGAACTTTACTGAGCTTGTTGAGACCTTGGAGTCTCAGGAAATGTGATGTATGGCCCAGAAGAACAGGATGGCTGCTGGGTATAAGTCAGATATTGTTGAGGCTGGGAGGGTCCTGAGCCTTCAGCAACCATTAAAGCGTTGCTAGCAGGAAGACTCAAGGGTTTGCTTGTCTGATGATCTCTCTTATTCTCCATTTCCAAACGGTATCCATCATGGATGCCATAGAGTTTGGTCATGGTGAGTGTATTCAGGTTCTCTGTTCTCTTGATAGAGACACAGTAGAATGTCCACTCATTGGGTAAAGCACTCATGAACTTTCTTGTAAGGTCTCTAAGTTCATGAGCAATTCCCACAGACTGAAGGGAAGAAATGAGATCCATGTACGTGAGGTATTGCTAGCTGAGGGTCTCTCCAGCAACGTAGGTGATGTTCTAAAACTGCTGCTTCAGTGAGTCCTTCTTGGAGTCATTTGAGCTAGAATACATTTGAGCAAGTGCATCAAACAGTTCTTTGGGTGAGTTGCAATGTTCAAACCCCACCATGATGGAGTTGGGAATTGCAGTCATGAGAACAGTCATAGTATTGCTATCAATGTCCAGCTTCTTCCGGTCCTTATCAGAATAATCTTCAATAACTTTCTCAATCATGGTACCGTTTCCACCAGCTACCTTTGGCTTATACGGGCCATTGACAATAGTTTGCCACATCTTGTTGTCTTGATACCTGATGAAGCCTTCCATTCGTCTGCTCCATGACCTGAAATTTTCAGGGGATGATGGGTGTTTTAGTCATCGTCCCCATCTCTACTTCAGATTTGTTGAGGGCCATTTTGAGTGTGGTGTAAGGAGGAGTGAAAAACAGGTTGATTAGGATGGTAAGATCTCACAATCAAGAGCATAAAAAGCTCTAATACTAATTCAGGATTGGATTTGTCACTTAAACACTTGGATTTCTCTAAACTCACATATATTACACTCAAATCAGATGAAGTAGAATCTCTTCTAAGAGTTGATAATAATATAATAAGTAGCAAAGAACACAAAGAAATAATTTTCAAGGCACTTGTATATATTACTTCTCAACTCAAAGTATTACAAGACTCTTACAAGCATGAAACATGAGTTACAATGAGAAACTATATATACTAGATCGTACAGCTGGATATACTTTAATACCAGCTAGAAACCTAAGACTAAAACATATACTATAATGCTAAAGTTAATATGGTAATCATGACATGTCCATGACTTACCTTTTGTCACCAACTAAAGTTGGAAACTGTACTAACTTATAAAGGTAAACAGTGGAATAAAGTATGGTCAACTACATGGCTTTTGAGAAAACGCCATGCAGTATCTCAGAGGTCTGCAGCGGAGTGTCAGGGAGACCATACTTATGTCCACTGGATAATAGTAGTCTCTTCTGAAGGTAAGTTGGCTTCAGAAGAACAAGTTCTTCTAAAACCACATATACTTCGGAAGAGGCTTCTGTACTTCCGAGGCTTGAGGACTTCTTTCATACTTCGGAAGTTGACTTCTGATCTTTCACTTTAATTCTTGATCTTCGGAAGTGAATACTTTGTCTTCGGAAGTTAAAGTTTTCCTTCGGAAGTTGGTTTTACACTTTGTCTTCGGAAGAGATCCTTTTTCCTTCAGAAGTTTCACACTTAGCTTCGGAAGTCCTTTATTAGTTGCACCAAAATAGTCTAAGTGATTTGGTTTTGGTTGGACCAGCCTTTCTAGATCCAACAAAACTGATGGTTTTTGGTTGGTGTTCATGCTTAGATCTGTGTTTTATGGTTGTTTTAAGAACTTTATATTCCTGTTCAACTTTGATCTATGCTTTTTTGTTGGTGATGCTTTACTAGATCTTGGTTATCTGTGTTTTGTTGTTGAGGTTCAAGTTAAGAACATGGCAATGATGAAGATGGTGGCTGACCACCATCTACGGAAGATGAAAACGACTCCTCCGGTGTGCTTGTGTTTTTTTTTGTTGTTCAAGTTAAGATCTGGATTTTTTGTTGGTCTTCAACATTTAAATCTGAGTTTTTTGTTGTAATGTTTTTAGTGAACTACTCAGATCTATAAGGTTACAAATGTGTATATATTTTTTATGTCAGATAAATCTATTTTTACACATGTGTACACATGTAGTTGGTGATGTTTTCTAAGAAACTAATCAAGCAATCTTGTTAAAAAATATTACTTTAAAGTGTGTATAAAAATTATGACACATGTGTATGTGGTATACTTAATTATAAGATGTGAAAAAGGCGTAATCAATAAAGGGGCATGCAAATTTTTTTTCTGATTTTGTAAATATTTTTTTGGATCTTAGACATAGATTATTTTCTGATTTATGAAAATATCTTCTACTCATGTTTAATTAATTATTACATGTGTTAAAGTGTTCATAACTATCTTAAAGTACTCAGAAGTATCTTTTACACATGTGTTAAAGTTTTGAAAAACATGCGTTAAATTATTTAGAACTATCACATAACTAATTTTATACACATGTTAAAGTGTTTATTGAATTAATTACATATGTGTTAAAGTATTCATAACTATTTTCTACATATGTGTTAAATAGTGATAAACAACAAATTACTTACACATGAGTTACTATGTTAATATAATATTAAAAAATAGTACAAAAACATCAAATCACTAACACATAGCTTATTGTGTTAATTTAATATTTAAAAATTGTACAAGTGAAAAGGAGAGAAAAAATGAAAATGACTAAAATGCCCTTAACGTTAGATTTCTTTTTTAAATAAAACATGAGATATGCCACATTATGAGTGGTGGAAATGGTTTATTGGTTTACATAATTTCTAATGGTTTATAATTGAACCTCACTCTATAAAACATATATATATATATATATATATATATATATACATATATATAGATAGATATATATATATAGATATATATATATATATAGATATATATATATATATATATGTATATATATATATATATATATATATATATATATCTATATATATATCTCTCTATATATATATATAATATATATATATATATATATATATATATATATATATATATATATATATATATATATAGGAAGAGGATCATGTGGGACCTAGTTTTTTTTGAAACTTTAGAACTAATCCTATTTTTTTAATGCCTATAACTTTTTCATACGATATCATATTTTAAAATAATTACACCATAATATCAAGAATTATTTTTATATTTTTATATAGAGTATAATATTCTTGTATTACATATGTGCTACATATATGTAGCATATCAAACTTCATATGTGTAGTATATCGTATCATATTTACGATGTATCGTAATACTACACATGAACTCTTGCTTATTGTGATAGCTCGTTAACCCTAATGTAGCAAACAGTTAGACCATAATTATGCAGTGTAACTAACTTTATACCATGGTACACCACTGATGTAATAAACAATGGTTAACATATGACCCTCTACTATTACGATAATCATGTTACTTTTCAAGATAAATTAAAATTATTTTTTTAGAATAACATCAGTACACATATACAAAGATATATTATTTTATGTATATCTGTAAATTCGTAAGCATAAAAAAATTTACAATAGTATTTACATCTATAAATATTTAAGATATGCAAGTGTGTATTACACTAGTGTAAACTTTGTAATGCTTTTGAATTCACATATGTAAAGAAAAAAACATATGTTTGTATATATGTAATGATGCTATTTTAACAAAAAAATGATATTGGATCTTAAAGAGTTAACATAGTCATCGTAATAAAGGAGTGTTAACATTTAAACCTTCCCATATGTATGTGTGTGTGTATATATATATATATATATATATATATATATATATATATATATATATATATATATATATATATATATATATATATATATATATATATATTCACGTTAGCCCTATACATATCCTCATATAATCCCTTCGTTAGTAAAAATAAGACCACACACATATTTTTTCGATCCTTTACCCTTTCTTGTATGCATACAAAACTTCAATTTTCATGTATATTTTTAGATTATCATACTTAAGTAGTATATTATGTATATTGTTGCTTATCATGTCCTTAGATTACATAAGTGTAATCCTAGAGTGGGAAGGAGATTGCGGAGGTACATTGAGTTACTAGGGTGTTGTTGAGTTGTAGAGGCTTTATTGAGTTATGAAGGCTTTGTTGAGTTATGGTGGCTTTATTGAGTTAAAAAGGCTTTGTTTAACTGAGGATAGTTTATTGAGTTATGGAGGTGTGAATCAATAATGGAGGTTATAAGGTGCAGGACCGGTGAAGGGTGGTCACTTACAACACAACAACACAAAGAGGAGATTAACTAGACTTAATCAAACAGTAAACTGGATTAACCACAAGAATGATACTAAGAACACAAGTAATGAGTAAGAGACAGAAAAAGAGAACACAAGAGATTGGGTTTCAAGGATGCAATATATTGCTTTCTCAAGTTCTATTACAAGTGTTACAAAGCATAAAGAAAGATACTAGAACATGAAATACTTATACTACAACCTACAGCCGGCTATACTTTGAAAGCCAGCTGGATACAATTGACTAGACACAAACAAAATCAATTGTAGAGTCAAAAGGCATATCTACCTTTTGACTTGTGACTATGACATGCCATAGCTCACATCCTAATATATTACAAAAAGGATAAAAGTACATAAAGTAGAAAGCATGGACTCAAGATCTCAATGTACAGTTACCAAAAGCATGGACTTTCACCAACTCATGTAAGTTGGTGACTTTACAAAGTTGCAGCGGAAAGGTGGTCCAGCTTTATGGTAAAGTACATCAGATAAAGGCATATCTCTAAAAGTCTTCGAAAGAAATCTGTCTTCACTATTTGGCTTCGGAAGACTTTGTCTCTAAAGCTTCGGAAGACTTCACTTTTGGCTTCGGAAGATATTGGTCGTGGCTTCGGAAGATTTTACACTTAGAATATTTCTAGTGCATGGTGTAAAACTTCCGAAGCACTTCTACTTCAGTTCTTTAGTGTATTGCTTGCAGAGAGACTTAAGATGTTTTGGTTGCATCAGACTTATAGGAATCCTTACAAACTCCCCTCTTGGCTGATGCTACCAAAGCATTTAGAAGATCTTCAGATGTTTGTAGTCTTCAGCACAATGATGACCATACCCTTCTTCATTAGATGGTCAGGATCATTCAGACTTTTATAGTATCTTCTCATCTCAAAGAGATCATGCAGAGGTAAGTTGATTATGTCTTGCCATGAATAGACATTCTCAACACCTTGATCTCTGATCACATGCCATATTTCTGGATTAGTAGAGAAGGTCCAGGATAAGATGGGTGTCTCAGCTGCAAGAGGAGCCACTTGAATTGGAGTTGATTGGGCTGCCTCTTCATGCACTTCCTCAAGTTGATCTGACTCAGCCTCTGGTGTAGAGGTAGATGATTAGGCTTCTTCTTCTTAGACTTTGGTTTAGAAGCCATCCTCTTCTTCCTCTTAGAAGACTTTAACTGAGAAGACTGGTCTACAGCACCTTGTTGATCATCCTTGTCTTTCTCAGTTGGGTGTTCCTCCCTCACAGGTTCAGAAGGAGAGGGAGTTTGACCCTGCTGTGGATCAGAAGATGAAGCTTGCTGAGGCTCAACAGGAGGTCCAGGTTGTATTGTCTCAGGTTGTTCAACCTTAACCTCCACTTCAGGTGGGACTTGACTTGGAAGAGAGTGTAAGTCAATCAGCTCTCCACTCTTGATCTTCTGCTTGATTACCCTGATATGCTCATCCGTTGTGGATAGAGACATAGGGCCAAGTCTCCTTCTGGAGAATCCATACAGCTTCAAGAAGCTCATCATCCTTTGTCTGTCAGCAGACTTCTTCATACTCTTTTGGATGATAGCTCTTGACTTTGCAGCCTCTTCCCTCATCTTTCTCTTTGTAGCTTTTTGTTCTTTGAGCACTTGAAGTTCAAGCTGTTTGAGATACTCAAACTCAATATACTCAAAGGAAAAGGGAAGAAGTGCAGATGCCTGGTAGAGACCTGTGGCACTCAGGTAGTTGATCATGTTTTGTCTGTCTGTTTCTTTGTCTACCTGATGTTCTTGTGTTGAAGCCATAGTCTCTTGCACAGGGATTTCTTGAACTGGGGAGAGAGTTGGAGCATGCTTGTAGAGTCTTTGTCTGTCTGTTTCTTTGTCTACCTGATGTTCTTCTAGTGTCCACTTCTTCCTGTAAAGGTGAGTATATGGGGACCTGCACAGACTCAATAGCTTGAGCAGGGGTTCGTTTGGATTTTCTTTGGTAGGTGAGGGTTACTTGAGGTCTTTTTAGTGGTAGAGAGGTAGAAGGTGTGGGTTCAACACTAGCTTGTGTTGCTAGGTTGTCACCTTGAGCAATGAGCTCTAACATATTGGGGACAAGGGCTGTTTCTACCCCTGAGAAGCCTACAGTTGGCTTCTTCATGATTTTAAAGATATCGGGCTTCATCTGTCCCAATTTAAGAATATTATCTGTTTCCCTCAACTGTGAGCCTAGTTCACAGTTGAGAATGTGTTGAACACATCTAGGAAACATATAATACTCTAAGGAGTCCAAGTTAGCAAGCAAGTTTGTATAGACAAATTGAGAGTACCTGAACTTGACCCCTTGAACCATTCCATGCACTATGAAGGAGAGATCCTCAGGAATCTGGTCCCACCCTCCATGCTTGTTTGACAAGCTGTGGATAACCACATGAAGTAGGTATTTCCACTGGGATGAGACCTTCCTTTTCCTGAAGGTCTTTACAGAGAAATCTCCCTCATAGCCCATCTGCTCAAAGGAATGATTGACAGCTTCCTTTGGGAAGGACAACTCACCTTCTTCATCATCCAGCTGCAAATGAGTATTGATGATGGCCGGAGTGATGAAGATTGTCCTCCCTTGCACTGTGGCAGACAGTGCCTTCTCCCCATCCATGATGACCTCTTGGCAGGTCTTCTAAAATTCAAGTAGATGATCCTCAAAGAGAGTAGGATCAATGGCTAGGGAGGTGAAGTAATTAGATAAAGTTAAGAAACGGCAAATCTCTGAGAAACTATCATCTTTCTCAGAGCTTAACAGAGCAACCTGATTGTGTTGCCTGTGAAGTTGCATGGAGAAATCTGGGTTGTTTCTGCGGTTAAGGTTGGCCATTTGAGAAGCTTAAGGATGAAGAAAGGTGAAAAGCAAAGGCGGTTTGGGAATTAGGTTTGAGGAGTAGTAGAATTGAAGAAGATAGTGAGGGAGAGGGGGAACAGTTGGGTATTTATGTGAAAAGGATTTGAACCAAAGTTATTGAAAGAGGATAAACTTTGAAATCCGAATGTCGGTCCCACCTCTAAAAAAGTAGTTAACTTTTGCTCAAAAAGTAGTTTTCTTGGAATTCGAACAGCTTCCGAAGGTAAATTATCTTTGGAAGTTTTAATGAAAAAGCTTTCGAAGCTAAAATGACTTCGGAAGAATTTCCTGAGAATATTGAAGATTTTGCTTCGGAAAAGAAATAAACACTTGAATGTTGTGTATATAAAACAACAAAGCTTCCAAGAGTTAATTTTGCTTCGGAAGGAAAAGGTCCTTAAAAGCAAATAAGTGTCTGAGACAAGTATTAAAGCTTCGGAAGATAGATTGAAACCTCTTCCGAAGGTAAAATTTCTTAGACAGTTATTTATTTTGAAGACATGATTTGCTTCCAAAGGTAAAAATATATCTTCCGAAGGATCAGAAAATTTTCAAGAATCTAAGGAAAGTTTTCAAAAAGGATTTTATATCCAAAAAAACATGAGCTTTTGAAAGTGATGAACTAGACAACTTAGGACACACATATTTTTAAGAAATAATTAGAATTAGTTTTAAGAAAAAATCTACTCAAAGTTAATCATCCCAATAGCTGATATTAGATATTTAAATCTCTGTTCATCAAAAGCTTTTGTAAACAGATCAACATATTGTTCATCTGTATGAACTTTGACTAGTTTAATTAATCCCTTTTCATAATTATCTCTTATTAAATGATACCTGATATTGATGTATTTGGTCCTTGAGTGTTGCACAGGGTTCTCAGTGATAGAGATAGCACTATTGTTGTCTATATGGATGGGAGTCTCCTTGAAGTTAAATCCATAGTCCAGCATCTGATTTTGAATCCAAAGCACTTGAGCACAGCAACTTGCAGCAACAATGTATTCAGCCTCAGTAGTTGATACAGACACATAGGATTGTTTCTTGCACTGCCATGAGACAATCCTTCCACCAAGGAATTGACATCCCCCAGATGTAGACTTTGCAGTTATGTTGCAACCACCATAATCACTATCTGTATAAGCATACAGATTGAAGTCAGGATTCTTTGGATACCATAAACCAAGTGTTGAAGCACCTTTGAGGTATCTTAGAATCCTTTTGATAGTGATGAGGTGAGACATCTTAGGGTTGGCTTGATATCTTGCACAAATACATGTAGCAAACATGATATCAGACCTGCTAGCTGTAAGATACATAAGAGACCCAATCATTGCCCTGTATAAGTGTTTATCTACACACTCCCCTCAAGATCAGGTCCAAGGGAGTGGTTTCTTGCTATAGGTGTCTTAGCAATCTTACAATCAGTCATGTTGAACCTCTTGAGTATGTCCTGAACATACTTTGACTGACTTATGAAGATACCATCTTCAACTTGCTTCACTTGAATTCCCAGAAAGAAATTGAGTTCTCCCATTGCACTCATTTCAAATCTATCTTTCATCAGCTTCTCAAAGTCTTTGCAGAGCTTTGGATTAGTTGAACCAAAGATGATGTCATATACATGCACTTGAACTAGCAATATGTCATTTCCCTGTCCTTTGATGAAAAGAGTTCCATCCATAGTACCTCTCCTGTATCCATGTTTGCAAAGATACTCAGACAATGTCTCATACCACTTTCTGGGTGCCTGATGCAGCCCATAAAGAGCTTTGTCAAGCTTGCAGACATAATCAGGATGATCAGGGTCTACAAAACAAGGTGGCTGTTTGACATACACCTCTTCATCAATCACTCCATATAGAAAAGCACACTTCACATCAAGTTGAAAGACCTTGAAGTTCTTGGATGCAGCAAATGCCAGGAATATTCTAACAGCTTCTAGTCTTGCTATAGGAGCAAAAACATCAGTGTAGTCAATTCCTTCTTCCTGTGTGTATCCTTGAACAACTAGTCTAGCCTTGTTCTTGATGATAATGCCTCTATCATCCTTCTTATTCCTAAACACCCATTTGGTTCCAATGGTAGTCTTCCCATGAGGAAGAGGACAAAGGTTCCAAACTTTTTGCCTTTTGAATTGAAGCAACTCTTGTTGCATAGCTTCAACCCAACTTCCATCCTTTAGAGCCTCATCAACTTTCTTTGGCTCTATCTGGGATAAGAAACAAGAGTGAAGACAAACATTTGCTTCATGGGTTTGTCCTCTTGTTCTTACCCCTATGTCAACATCTCTAATGATGTTTGTGGTGGGGTGAGACTTGTGGATCCTAAGCTGAGGGATCACAGCAAGTTGCTGAGAAAAATCCAAATTTGAGAAATTTATATCTGGCATAGATGACTCACCCTCCACATTACCATACTTATCAAGATTGACTTGATCCAATGAGTGTGTGACATCATTGATGTTGTCATCTATGGTGTGGTTATTAGCATCAAGGAATTCTTGATCACTTTCACCATCACCATTGTTGTCTTCCACAATTGAGGTATCTTTATCTGGTTGTGGAGCCTCTGAGATGGAATTTGAAGGCACCCCAGATGTATCAGCTGAATTTGTCATTGTAGTGCTGATAGAAACCTTATTTGCTAAAGTAGTTCCAACTGGAGCTGAAGATGTATGAATTGAACGTCTTCTTAGCTCAAATCTTGGATCAGGATCACCTGTATTTAAATTTTTGCAGATCCTGAAACATTCTTACAAGATTTGTTAAAACAGTTGGTAACTAAATCAAGATCAAATAGCCAATCAGGACCAGAACCAGCCACACAGGGTGTGTGTTCATTGAAAGTCACATTGGGTGACTCCTCAAATATTCTAGTTCTGAGATTGTATACTCTATAAGCCTTAACCTGGGAAGAGTATCCAATGAAGTGTCCATCATCTGATTTCTCAGAAAATTTGGCAATTTGATCTTTGGTATTCAAGATGGTGCAAGGACATCCAAATGACCTGAGAAAACCAATGAAAGGTTTTCTCTTGTGCCAAAGTTCATAAGGAGTCTTACCATGTGTTTTAACTACTAAAACTCTGTTTTGCACATAGCAAGCAGTATTTACTGCCTCTGCCCAGAAGGTGATGGGCAGTTTAGAGTCAGACAACATAGTTCTTGCAGCCTCAATTAGTGTCCTGTTTCACCTCTTAGCAACACCATTTTGCTGAGGAGTCCTGAGAGCACTATATTGTCTTGTAATACCTTTTTCATCACAAAATGTATCAAGGATTTGATTCTTGAATTCAGTCCCTTGATCACATCTTATGGTTTTGACCTTGTGATCACTTTGATTCTCAATTTTTAAGATGAAATTCTTCAGAATCTCAGGGGTCTCATCCTTAGTTCTAAGAAAGAAAACCCAAGTGAATCTTGTAAAGTCATCTGTGATCACCAAATAATAAGAGGTCCTTCCTAGACTAATTACACTGGTGGGGCCAAAGAGATCCATATGTAATAAGTGTAGGGGAGTAGTGATAGAGTTCCTTTCCTTAGGCTTGTGAGATACCTTATGTTGCTTCCCTTTCAGGCATGCAACACAATGATCATCACTTGTAAACTCTTTCTTTGGCATTCCAGTTACCAAATCATATTTAATTAGTTTATTCATGTTCTTAAATTTTACATGGTACATTCTTTTATGCCATAGGAAAGACTCATCACTATTGGCTTTAGACAGAAAGCATGAAACTTCTCCGGAGGGAAATGTTTCTTGCAAGTCCATCTTGTACATGTTCCCCTTCCTAGGGGCTCTAAGCAGGATGTACTCATGAGCAATGACCACTCTAGGCTTGAAAACAATGCACTCATGCTCAGTAAAGAGCATGTTATGACTCTGATCACAAAATTAGGATACACTCAAAAGATTGTACCCAAGCTCCTTGACAAAGTTTACCTTTTCAATGCTGAGCTTACCATTTGTGACCTTGCCCCTTCCAGAAATGTAACCACCTTCATCTCCTCCCAAAGCAACTGGTCCTCCATCAATCCTCTCAAAGTTATGGAGTAGTGACCTATTGCCTGTCATGTGCCTAGAACAACTACTATCAATGATCCAGACATTTTTGTTTGTCTTGAGCTGTTCCTGCACAAAGAGAATGATTAGTTACATTTGGAAACCCACCTTTATTTGTCTTGGGCACACTAAGTATAATAGAAGGTAATGCAACAGTAATAGATCCTATGGTTATGCTAGGAGGATCTTGAGCTGTTGTTGATGGAGAAATTTCAGTCACTTGGTCTTTCTTAAACTTCCACACCACCTTTGGAGTCTTGGACTTGACCTTCAAAACTTCGGAAGCTTTTGGGACTTCGGAAGTTTTGATGACTGAACCTTCGGAAGATTCTGCAGTCACTACAGCAGACTTTAGTGCTTCGGAAGAATTCCTTTCTTCCGAGACCAACTTCTCTTCCGAAGGTAATTTTCCATTTGCCTTCTTCTTTGATTTGGAGCTTCTGAAGGAAACATACTTTTCTTCCGAAGCTTGAATCTTCTTGGAACTCTTTGAAGTCTTTGTCTTGGTCATATGGACAGTACTTTTAGGATTGTATGGACAATCCTTAGCAATGTGAGAGATACTTTCACACATGACACACAACATTTTCTTCTTCCCAAGAGTCTTCTTATGAGAACAAGACTGTCTTTGGTCACATCCCTTCTCCACCTTCATCTTTGCAGATGCTAAGACAGTTCTTATGGACTGGGAACTGTTCTTGGAGTTTGATGGTCCAGGCTGTGCACCAGTGGTACATAGCAGATCAGTCTTCTTCTTGGTACTGAGAAGATTTGAACAAGAACCAGAACTCTTAGCTGGAGAGTTTTGGTTGATGTCTTCAGTCTTTACTACTTCAAACCCTGCAGAGATAAAAACTTGTTTCTGCTTAGAGTCAAAAGTGGCCTTGATCTCTTGAGCCTTCCTTGCTTTTCTTTTGCTCTTCCTGATCAAGTTCTTTCTCATTGACTTGGTCATCACAGTAATCTTCTTCTCCTCAGAAGGATAGTGGCCCTTCTTAGAATCCTCCTCTTCACTCTTCTTAGAGGAATTCTTTACTATCTTTTCTTCATCCTCTTCACTTATAGGATCTATGAGAGGAAGCTCATCTTCACAAGTTCCACACCTAGGAGATCTTACAGACAAGATTGTGTATGGAGGAGCTATCTCATTGGATCCCAGTCCCTGTCTATTTTGATAACACACCTTGTTGTGCAGGGATGAGGACATCATGTTCTTGAAGGACTCTTCTTCAAGAACACTCTTTTCTGCCCTGGCTTTGTTGATCACAAGCTCAGCCTGGCACTCAGTCAGCTTGGTTATGAGATCTTTGATTTGAGTACTAAAATCTGTATGCTCATGTTGAAATGGTTTTCTCTAAGTCCTCTATCTTTAGTTTATAATCATTTTCAGACTTTCTAAAATCAAATTTTAAAATGTTTAAGGACTTAAGATCAGATCTCATCTCCAAGTTATAGGACATGTGTCTATTAACTTTAGCAATGCATTTAGGAGTACAGAGTTGTTCCAATACCTTGGCTTCATCATGATCTGCCATTAGTTCTTGGTTTGGAGAAGCATCTTCCACCTGAAAGCTCTAGTCAAAGCCTCATTCTTCAATAGCAACAGCAGCTTGTTGCTTTGGCTTCTCATTTTGAGGGCTTTCTCAGTGTAGTTTGGTCTGGTTTGTGTTTGGCCACCATTTGTTTTAGGAGCCTTACACTCCCTAGCAAAGTGGCCCATCAGGTTACAGTTGTAACACTTGACTTTGCTTTTATCCAAGCCAAACTTTCCACTGGTTGCATTGCTTGGAAACCTCCTTCTAGTTCTCTTGTAGAACTTTTTGGCTCTATGAGTGAGAAGAGCCATCTGCTGGACTATTTCCATATATTCCAGATCATCTGGATGGATACAATCCAGGTTTTCAAGAGTGAAAAGAGAGTTGCCATAACTTTCATCAGAAGACACAAAGGCTTGAGAAGAACTTGTTTCTTGGAATGGGCTTCCTTGAGTGTAGTTCTCCCTGGGTGTCTCTGGGAAGGTGATGAAAGGACCCTTTAGTGAATTGTTAGGGTAGCATATGAGATGATGTTGGGGTTCTATGCTATCCCTTTCAACCACATACAAGGCTGAACCCAATTGATTGTTATAGTTGCCAGATGAACCTTGCATGTTCATCTCCATCTGGTAGCCATTGAGAATCCCATATAACTCTGTCAGAGTAAGAGTTTTGAGATTTTCAGTCCTCTTGATCACCACACAATAGTGTGTCCATTGCCTAGGAAGTGAGGACATGAACTTCCTTACAATGTCTCTATTTTCAAGAAGAACTCCTCCATCCACAAGGGTATCCACTATCTCAACATACCTGAAGTATTGCTGAGTCATGATTTCACCTGTTTTGAAGGTGAAGTTTTCAAACTGCTGCTTCAGGAGATCCTTTCTTGTTCTTCTTAGCTTCAGAGGAGCCTTCATACATCAGTTTTAGTGCATCCCACAGCTGTTTAGCTGTTTTGCACTTCTTGAAACCTCTGTACACAGAGTTTGGAAGGGCAGTTTGAAGAGCTGTCATGGCTTTTCTGTCAATCTCTACTCTTTTCCTATCTTCATCAAAGTAGTTAGCCACATCTTTGGGAATTATACCAGCACCAGTAGCAGAAGGAGTGCTGGGTATGAAAGGTCCATTTTCAACAGACTCCCATATTCTTAAGTCTAGAAACCTATTGAAACCTTCCATTCTCATACACCATGTATCAAAGTCATCAAGAGTGATCAGTGGGGACTTGTTCATGGTTCCAGTTTCCATATCAGTCTTGGAAATGGCTGCCATTTGAAAAGTTTAGTATTTGTGTGTGTGTGTGAGGGATCTTAAGATGGTGAGATCTTATATCAAGAGCCTGAAATGCTCTGATACCAATTGCAGGACCGGTGAAGGGTGGTCACTTACAACACAACAACACAAAGACGAGATTAACAAGACTTAATCAAACAGTAAACTGGATTAACCACAAGAATGATACTAAGTACACAAGTAATGAGTAAGAGACAGAACAAGAGAACACAAGAGATTGGGTTTCAAGGATGCAGTATATTGCTTTATCAAGTTCTATTACAAATGTTACAAAGCATAAAAAAATATACTAGAACATAGAATACTTATACCACAACCTACAAGCGACTATACTTTGAAAGCCAGCTGGATACAATTGACTAGACACAAACAAAATCAATTGTAGAGTCAAAAGGCATATCTGCCTTTTGCCTTGTGACTATGACATGCCATAGCTCACATCCTAATATATTACAAAAACGATAAAAGTACATAAAGTAGAAAGCATGGACTCAAGACCTCAATGTACAGTTACAAAAAGTATGGACCTTTCACCAACTCATGTAAGTTGCTGACTTTACAGAGTTGCAGCGGAAAGGTGTTGCAGCGGAAAGGTGTTGCAGCGGAAAGGTGGTCCAGCTTTATGGTAAAGTACATCAGATAAAGGCATATCTCTAAAAGTTTTCGGAAGAAATCTGTCTTCACTATTTGGCTTCGGAAGACTTTGTCTCTGAAGCTTCGGAAGACTTCACTTTTGGCTTCGGAAGATATTGGTCTTGGCTTCGGAAGATTTTACACTTAGAATATTTCTAGTGCATGGTGTAAAACTTCCGAAGCACTTCTAATTCAGTTCTTTAGTGCATTACTTGCAGAGAGACTTAAGATGTTTTGGCTGCGTCAGACTTGTAGGAATCCTTACATAAGGCAAATGCATGAAAACTTTCATGTGATTTAATCTAAATGTCCTATGGATGAGAGGATCAAATGCATTACCTTTGAGCGAGATGTAGAGTTACACTCACTTACAGAGGGTATAAGTTGCATATGGAGGCTATAACTTAACTTGGGTAGATCATTAGCTTAGAAATTTAACTAAATGTGGTAACATGTCACTTATAGGGGTTTACTTTGGTTAGAGGGAATCAAACTTACATCAGTATCCATCAATTTCTAGATACGTGGAATTTACACCACATACAGACTCACAAACACAATACATGAACCTTTGATTAGTTGCGAAGTCACTGATTCACATACATAAGGTTAAACAACCCATTCTTTGTTTTCACGTTATTCCAACTTTACGTAGCCACAAACTCGATTAAAATAATCCTTTTGTTAGGGTTAAACATATACTATACATGGATGAATACACATACATAAAACTTTATACACACTAGTTAAAGTTCTTTAATATAATAATCTGTATGTACAAGCTTTAGCAAAATATATCATAAACACCATTAAATAGGCATACCAGCAGAAAAAATTAAAAATAACGTGGCAAAAATACATCTAGAACTCACCTCTCAAGGTTGAAGGTACAATACCCTAATAATGATGTTCTCGTTGACTTCAACCGAAAGACTCCTCAAGATCCAAACTTTTACGCGTTAAATTATAACTAAATCTTAGATATCTGTTTGTTAAACAATTTTTCTACGATCATTTGTTTTCAGGAAAATTTCTTAGTATTTTTTTGGACAACCTTTCTAAAAATGTTCATTTTTTTAGAAATCCCTTTAAATTCATTTGTTTTTTAAATACTTTGGAATATTGGTTTGATATTTTTAAACAACATTTTTATTGCATATTTTTTTACTATATATTGAAAATCATTTGTAATTTAAATATCTTTCTTATAATTATTTGGTTTTTCAAAACAGCACATTCGCTTTTTAAAAAAAGTTTAACCGATGATTTTATAAACATCTTTTATCAGGGACGGTCTTGACTCTTGAATTAAATAGTTAAAAGACATGCAAGTTTATAGTCCAAAATTTTTACCTATATTGCTTAGAATTTATATTGTAAAAACACATGCATTAAAAAACATGAAATGAGATGTGTTGTGTACAAATACTATTTGCTAACAAAGAATCAATCTCATTACAAAAGGAAATTCTCAGACATAAAATTCCCAAGAAGGCATGATATATGCATTACAAGTGGGTATCGCCTTTTCACTTATAATCTTCTACTACGTTGGAGACTAAATTCGTTCAATGTGAGTAAACAGGACCCATATATTGGCTGACATCTCATTTGAATATAAATGATTCTTTCTAGCATCACTAGTGTCATTTGAATATGAATGATTCTTTCTAGCATCACTAGTGTCATTTGAATATGAATGATTGTTTCTAGCATTACTAATTTGCTAAAGATCATGGGAGGGTCTACGACATGTTTTCTTAATGCTTGTTAAATTCTAACTATACATAAGTATTGCAATCTTTAGTTCTTGAACATAGCAGCATGACAAATTCTACTTTAAGTGAGTCGAGTCTCAGTCTCAGTAACTTTGGTTATATATTCAACTCTTGAAGGAATAGCGGGAGATCAAAAATTCGTGTTTGGATCTCTATGCTTAGATTAAGAATGTAGAGGAGGTGTCAGCAACTATATATTAATTCAACTTGAGACTTTTGTTTGTTTCTATAAATTCTAAATCTCAACCCCATGTTCATTGTTTGGGTCTTGTGTTTCAACTCACGAGATGAACGACCCTAAAGTTAGATAAACATATCTATCACCTTTTATTCACCAAGTATTTTAAGCAAGATTAATTATTATAACAACTTTTACATGCATCTATTATACAAAGTATCTTAAGCATGATTAATTATTCAAGGACCTTTAATTTCATATTTTTAAATTTTTGGTTCTATATTATAATAAAATGCATCTATTAAAACTAAGAACCAACACTAATATTTCAAACTTATTAAACTTTTTAAAAACGTTATTACAAGTGTTAATGTGGGTTTAATAAATCTTTAAGTAAAAGTAAGCTCTTACTTGGCTGACCCACCATCCTTTGATTCAATCTATTTTTTTCATAGAATGGCTAACACACGTCTTCTAGTCCTATTTTTAAATATACACATTTTTTCACTATAAGAGTTCGAATATTAAATCGTTTGAAAGAGATATCTTTTCAACACATCAGGAGGGTACATGTCCTTTGGTTTTCCGATTCCAACTAGTTTTGATCATTTACCAAACCTAGACTTATCTTTCTATGTATGAAATATGACTTAGTAGTTCGGATCCCAACATTAACCTTATAGTTCTCTAACATATTCCATATCCAACTACAATATACAATGTAAGCATCTAAAAGTCGAGCAAAAAATAACTATGAAATCAAAATATCAAAATTTATTCTTGTGTTAAGTGCTAATGCTTAGCTACGGTCTATGGATCAATCTAGGGTAGCCACTTTATCCTTTATGTTTTATTATTTTATTTTACCCGGTTAAATTTTAGGTTTAATTCATTGTAAGATTTGAAAGGGAAATAAGTATTGGTCTAGCAGTTGGCTTGCATACATGGCTACCACTTTGTGTTTTCTTTTACATATTTTTATGCTCAATTAAATTTTATGATAAGTATATATAATTCATTGCGATATTTGTTTTTGATGCTCAATTAAAATTTAAGAAAAGTATAATTCATTGGGTGGTGGGTTTCCCTTGGAATGGTGGGCGAGCTTGGTCACCAGCGTTGTCTGTGTTCACGGGCGTGGGTGGCTTTTCGCCAATGGGTTTACCCGGGTGACCGGGCTTAATAATTATTCGTTGGCCGTTCAAAAAAAACTTTAATTTTTTAATCCTTTTTTCTTATAAGCTTCTTGGATTTACTTTTATTTTCTCTTCTATATTTTATTTTCTTTTAAGTTTTTTCCCTTTTTTTCTTTGTTTATATCAGTGGTTTAATTTTTTAAGTACTTTTTATTAATTACCTTTGTCCGTTTAATTTTTTATTAATTTGTTTCAAGCCATGTAATTATAATCCCTAAACATACAATTTAAACATTGTTGTTTTTCTCTATTATTTAATTGCATTTAGATATATGGAGAATATTAGTCCTTCAAAGCAACGTCTTTTCATTTCTTAAGGGTTTCTTCTATTTTGTTTACGTTAATTTTTTCTTTCTTTGATGTCTTGGGGTTCTATGTCGGAGTGTAGATTGTCTCAATCGTAGATCATCATATGTTTTTTGTATTTCCAATTTGTAATTCGAGTCAGCAGCCGAATTGTATGGACTAAACGTAGTGGCTCGGGAAATCAAATATGAGATTTTAAAGATCAGTTCGCGCGAGAACCTTAATCCGCGCGAGAAGCTAGTTCTCGCTCAAGAGCTTTTGGGTTTTAGTATAAATAGTGTTTAGTGCTCATTGTATAGAGGATCCTAAAATTCTATACTTTTGTTATCATTATCAAAGAGCAATACTCTTTGAAGTTATTTACATTGAGCTTATGTTTACTTAATTTCATTCTACTTCTAGTTCTATCTACTTTTCGTTATTGATCCATTCCGTGCTTCTTTTACGAGATCGATGTGACAACCCTAAGTTTAGGATTTTATACGCTAGTACGTTTAAATTACTTTGCTACACCTAGGCTAACTTATATATATATTTTTATACATACATGTGCGATATACGTATGCATGTTTTTATTTTACTTACACATGTATATTACTTGTTCATGTGAATATATATATAATGTACGTATGCATGCATACATGCATGCACGACCTTTTACGTATGCATATATCCATATTCATAACCTTATGATACCAAATGATATATGATCAAGATAGACCAATTATACAACATCAAACAAACCAAAACACAACTCAACCAAACATCATAAACAAGTTAACATCAAGAGAAACTTAACATCAACACAAAGCTAAACAAAACCCTTACACTTAAGCCTCAAACCAAGCATCAATTAAAGATAACAAAACCGGTCCATTAATACCCTTAAGCGCTGATTTAACCAACCACTAGAACAACCTTGTAATGATTGTGTGGTGACTCACACAACCCCTCTCGTGACACCTAGCCGCAAGAACCAACTCACCATTCTAGAGTCTTGCCACCTTTCTAACCTATTACCCTAGTGTAATAATGGAGATCCCTCCATTTAATCCAACCGAGACATCCATCGGGTTCTACATGAACAAGCACAACCATCACTACCTCTCGGTTACCATCATCACAACCACTTCTCAAACCACACCTTCCACTTCCCAAACACTAAACATCAACTTCACCCGGTCAACCATTGGTCACACACTCTCGGTTACTCACCATCACTAAACACCGGGACCACAATACCACCCCTCGGCTATTCACACACTCGGACATCACCACAAAACAATAACATACCATTACCATCATCACCTCCTACTTACATCACGGTTACAAGGCAGCAACATCCAAGCCTCGTGGAAGCATCATCTCCCGAAAGATTGTCAAGAACACCAAAACCAAGCAGACTTTTAGGCCATCCTCACCTTCTCCTCATACTCTCTTTCTGTCAAAAACAAGGTTCTAACCCCTAAAACCCTACTTGATTAAGATTATGAAAACCAAACATGTGTTAAATAAACACATGTGATTAACCCTTTTGATTAAAACATTCAAGGTTCTTATAAAAACATATACAAAAATCAAATTTATTTTTCAAACAAAAAGAAAGATTTTAAGAATCTGAAATAAGTAAAACAAATTTTAAAAATCAAATTATAGCAAGAAATTATCAACAAAAGGGTTAAAAACCTATTTATAGTTTGTTAAATCGGTTCTGCATATTAACAACTATGATTGTGGGAACAAATATTAAAAATATATTTAGAATATTAGGAAATAAAGTTCTGTAAATTTTGGTGCCATTCCTATAAATAAATTAATTTATATACAATATCTAAGAATAGAAAAGGAAAAATCATATCAGAAGAACCGACCCTAGTAAATGTATGGAAAAATTATATATTGACTATTACAAATTATACACTTTACTGAAAAAGTTTCGTGACCTAACTCAAAATTATGTCTAAAATATGAATTTTTAGTTATTCTGTAAACTAAAACTCGGGAAAAATACTTAATTATAAAATAAATTATGAGAAATATATAGAAAATATAAGCATAGAGATGGAACAGTCTGTGTAAAAATTAGAATTTTTGAGTATGTTCTGATATTTTTATTAAATATGAGTAAAATGAGAAAAATTATAAAAATTGACTCTGCTATGATTTAGAACATAAGAAAATTTTTTGTAACTATAAGAGATATAAAAATTATTCTGACAAAATTTGATTAATTTTAGAGGCCCGAAGGTATTTCTAAGAAATTATCTAAATAATGTACAAAATTATAAGAAATAGCCTGAATATAATAATAAAATGAAATTTTAGTATATTATATCTAGTATTAGAATATGTCCCTATAAAAATTTCGTGATTTATACAAAAGCCTAACTTATGAAATAAATTTTATAACCTGATGTGCTAAAAATGTTAAAGAAAAATACATTTTTCTAAACTATAAGTATTTTCTTGTTTATAGGTTATCATTGGGAGTAAAGGTGAGATTCATAGCTCATTTTTATTTTATAAAGTTTTGGGGAAAAAGCATAATAATTTACGAATTGATGCATTATTTCTGAGATTATGTTACAACCATTAATTCGGATGTGGAACCGTTAGATAATATTGGTAGCGCTACTTAGGAAATATT
Source organism: Flaveria ramosissima (assembly GCA_025215565.1). Taxonomy (NCBI): domain Eukaryota; kingdom Viridiplantae; phylum Streptophyta; class Magnoliopsida; order Asterales; family Asteraceae; genus Flaveria; species Flaveria ramosissima. The sequence continues at coordinate 55,819,636 of CM046035.1, read as the reverse complement.
TCCTGCATTAACAGAATGAGTGTTGTGATGCTATATTATCTGATTTATGAATTATGATATGACAGATATGAATGATCTGATTGCTATGTAAGGTTTGGTTGTATATAATGCATCAATGCTAAATGGTTAATAAACCTGTGAAGCTCACCAACTTTATGTTGACTGTTTTGAGGATGCTTTTTCAGGAATTCATCATGACTAACAGCTTAATGTTCTCCTTTGATGTTTATAATGGCTGGGGAGAGGTTGTGGGGAATGTTTGTGTAAATCTGACAGTGAACTTGTATGACCTCAGTGTTTCGGTGGATGCTCACTTCCATCGTCTCTGAAGATGTTGCTGTTAGAACTTTAAGGATGTAATAGGATTATGTTATTTCAAATTTTGACTATCATGAATTAATGTAATTCTAATCCTTATATTATGAAATATGTCAAGTTTATGTGATAATACCTATTGTGCTTTATTATGTAATATGTCATGCTTATGTGATACTTGGTAAAAGTTGTGAATCAATGAGTTCTGAGCAAACAAGTCACACCCTAAGCATTTCACACTTCCGTCGGGATGTGACAATCGATCTACTGAAGCCTTAACGATCTTTACAATTAGTATCAGAGCCTCGTGTGCACTAGATTGATTTGGATTGAACTTGAAGCGATTTGAAGAAGATTTGAGGCAAAAATTTGATTGCAACATGAAGAATGAATTGGATTGATAGAATTTGTGCATGATTTGATGTGTTTGAGATCAAAGACAAGTTGAACAAGCTTTATTCAAAGTTTTAAGACTATTCAATGGTTAAAATGTGCAGGATTGGTTTTTGTCACTTAACACTTGGTTTTCTCTCAAACTCACTTATACTACACTCGGATCAGATGAAGTAGAATCTTTTCTAAGATTTGATAATAATATACTAAGTAACAAACAAATTCAAAGCCAAGCAAGACGAAGGCAAGGAGATATAAGAAATTGACTCCCCCAAAAACAAAGAAAGAGAGGCTAAAAGACAAAGGATGTATGAAGACCAAAACGCAGCCGCTAAACAAACCCTTAAACAGCTCAAGAAAACTCAACGAGGGATCAAGGACATTCAGAAGGATGTTAAAGAACTAAAAGCACCCAAGAGAAACATCTTCTCAAGAATATGGAAATGGGTGCAGGGAAATTAAAAACTATCTTTTAATTCTAAAATATGGAAATCTCTAATAAGAACTTGAATGAAATACATCTTTTGTGTTTGAAGTATTATTTGTTATGTGTTAGCTAGAATATTATTAAGAATCTAAAATTCTTTTAATATTGACTACAATTAACTATAGAAAGACATGCCACCAAGAAGGAATACGCAACCCGTAAGAAGGACGGGGCGAGTGGGACGACCTAGAACTAGACTTCGGGAACAAAAACCTATAAACTCGACCGCCAATGAAGATGAAAGGATCTCCCGGATAGTGTCACAGCAATTGGAGGCTGCTATACCCATACTAGTAACTCAACTTCAACAAAACCTAAACCTCGGGACAACAACACCCGGCAACGAGATACCAATGGATGATACCATGAGAGAACAACCAGAAGAGGAGATTGTAACTGAGAAAGGATGTTCTTACAAAACTTTTATGTCATGTAGACCCCGGGAATTTGATGGTAGAGGCGGAGCTGTACAAGCTCTACGCTGGTTGGATGAGATGGAATCAACTCTGGAAATCAGCAAATATGCCAATAACAACATAACCTTGTTTGCTTCGCATTCATTAAAAGGGGAAGCAAAATCCTGGTGGAAAATGGAGATGACCACTAAAGGTAGGCATGTTATGAATGAGTTAAGTTGGGAGGAATTCAGAGGATTAGTTATAAAAAAATACTGTCCTTATAATGAAATAGAAAAATTAGAAACTGAATTTTTAGCATTGGAAATGAAAGGAGCAGCACATCAGGAGTACACCGACAGGTGTAATGAACTCTCAAGGTTAGTACAACATCTAGTGGCCCCAGAATCGAAAAGGATAGGAAGATATATTTGGGGACTAGTGCCACAAATAAGGGGACTAGTAAAATCTGCTATGCCCAAGACCTTTCAAGATGCTGTAAGTTTATCAGGAAGCTTGACAGATGAAATAATAAGAAATGGATCGTTGGGTAACCCTAGATCAGGAGAAAAGAGAAAGTGGAGTGATGATAATCCAGGAGGAAGATTTAAAGGAAATTCTCAGAAACGAATAGTTAGACAGCCCACCCGGAACTTCCTAGGAATGACACGGGAAAAGAAACCACAGGCAGAAAACCAGCCATGGTGCAGTACTTGCCAAAGATATCATCAAGGCAACTGTGCAATGGTAATCTGTTACAACTGCAAGAAAAATGGACATATATCCCGAGACTGCAAAAACCCTGCAAATCCAAAACCAGTCTGCTATCAATGTGGAAATGAAAACCATCGCCGGAATGAATGTCCACAACTAAAAGGAAAGGCTCCGGTTAATCAGAACAACCCTCGGGGAAGAGCATTCGTAATGCAGGCGGAAGAAGCCCGACACGAACCAGAGGTTGTCACGGGTACGTTTCCTATAAACGATCAGTATGCTACTGTACTATTCGATACTGGAGCAACCCGTAGTTTTGTTTCAAATATGTTTAGACCACTGCTTAACCTAACCTCAGAAAAGCTAAATCAAAAATATATGATAGAATTGGCTGATGGTAAGATAATCGAAGCTTATAAAATCATTCCTAATTGCACCATGAATCTAGATGAAAACTATTTTCAATATAGACCTGATTCCTATTGATTTAGGAGGATTTGACATTGTTGTAGGGATGGATTGGTTAAGTAAAAATCAAGCTGAAATAGTATGTGGTAAGAAAATGATCAAAATTCCTCTGGTTAATGAAAATAGAACACTGTGTATATATGGTGAAAAACCTAGAGGTATCATAAAGATAATTTCTTGCAAGAATGCACAAAAATGTTTATGGAAGAAATGTTTGGCTTTTCTGGCCCATATTATTGACACTAAGATAGACAAAGTAAACCTAAAAGATGTTCCAATTGTCAATGAATATTCTGATATATTTCCTGATGAATTACCTGGTTTACCACCCCCTCGTCAAGTAGAGTTCAAAATTGAATTGATACCAGGAACAGCCCCTATTGCTAAGGCACCCTACCGTTTAGCACCTACTGAAATGAAGGAATTAATGAGCCAACTTCAGGAACTATTGGATAAGGGATTTATACGCCCTAGTGTATCACCCTGGGGAGCACTAGTTTTATTTGTTAAGAAAAAGGATGGAACGTTTAGAATGTGTATAGACTATAGGGAACTCAATAAGGTAACTGTGAAGAATAGGTATCCCTTACCTAGAATAGACGATCTATTTGATCAATTACAGGGATCTAGTTACTTTTCAAAAATAGATTTAAGATCGGGGTATCATCAGTTAAGAATACAGGATGAGGATATACCAAAGACAACATTCAGAACAAGGTATGAACATTATGAATTTCTGGTAATGCCATTTGAATTAACCAATGCTCCCGCCATATTTATGGTTTTGATGAATAGGATATGTAAACCCTATTTAGATAAGTTTGTCATAGTTTTTATAGATGACATTTTAATCTATTCTAAGAATAAGGAGGATCATGAGCAACACCTAAGATTGACATTGGAGTTATTAAGAAAAGAAAAGTTATATGCGAAATTCTCAAAATGTGAATTCTGGAAAAGAGAAGTGCAATTCCTTGGACACATAGTCAATCAAGAAGGAATACAGGTAGATCCAGCAAAAATAGAAGCTGTTAAGAAGTGGGAGGATCCCAAGACACCAACAGAAGTACGCCAATTCTTAGGACTGGCAGGATATTATAGAAGGTTCATAGAAAATTTCTCAAGGATCTCAACCCTTGACTGAACTAACTCAAAAGGACAAGCCATATGTTTGGGGAGAAAAACAAAAGGGTGCATTCGAACTCTTAAAAAGTAAATTATGTAGTGCACCTATTTTGTCATTACCAGAAGGGACTGATGATTTTGTGATATATTGTGACGCGTCTCGTCAAGGATTTGGATGTGTGTTAATGCAACGAAGTAGAGTCATTGCATATGCCTCCAGACAACTTAGGGGAAGTGAAAAGAATTACACTACTCATGATTTGGAGTTAGGAGCAGTAATATTTGCACTTAAAATCTGGAGACATTATCTGTATGTGACAAAATGTACAATATATACAGATCATGTAAGGCCCCGTTCCCGGGAAGCCTCACAGTTGGTTAATCATAGCATAAAATCAGTTTAATAATAAAACATTGCAGCGGAAATAATTAGACATTCATTTAAACCTTTGAAAACACATCGTACTCATACATTTGTCATTTAATTGTAAACAAAACATATTACTTGTTCTTAAATTACAATAAAGATTTTCATAAACTTGAATGCCATCCATAGCTCCCCAAGTAGCTCCGTGTGCCATCCTCAGCATCAGCACTTACCTGCCAACTATTATGCACAAAAGTCAGCTTCGCTGAGCGAGTTCTAGTTTTAAATATTATAAGAAAATATAAACTTTATCCTTCATATAATGACCATGCATACAGCATAGAATATAACATTACTTGCATCATAATAAGCATGTTCATTATCTTTCATTCTTTCATTATCTTTCACTTTCATCATAAACGAGATTGCACAAAGCAAGAGCTCCATGTTGATTGACAACAAATGCCAATCCCTGTCGGTACACATGAATACGGTAGCTAACCCCCGACAGTTGATCCACACTGCAAGGCACATAGCCCGCTCATGAATACAGATCCATCATCATACCTTAGACTCACATAAGTGAAGTCTATAATAGTGCTTGCAAGACTTTTCATCATCAAACGGGCCCGGGGGTAACATTCATTAAGTTTCACTTTTCATTAATATCATCTTCCTCTTTAGTATATATAATACTTAACTTATTAAGTACACAGCATGCCAAGTACTAATTATCATAAAACATAACTGACCCGCCGCGGGACAGCGGGGGTTCGGGGGCGGCAGCCCCTGACAGCGGGGTCCTAGGGGCAGCAGCCCCTAGTGGGGTCCAAGGGGCAACGCCCCTGGCTGGGGCCGGGCTGCCAGGTCAGCGCGAAAAATTTTTATATTTAAACATTTATATAGCACATTTACTTATAGAAAAATCGTTCTTCCTGTTAAAACCGCTTAAAATCTTGGTCATTTAAAAACGTAAGTTTAGTATGCATAATAGCCCCAAAACATGGAAAACTTATAAATAGGGGATCTAGAACTCACTTGGATACCACGAGTAACCTCTAGACTAAGCTTTCTAGGCTAGGATCCCACTACACAACCTGCAGACAAGTTAACACTCTAAGTGGTTAATTTCTGCCTAAATTCGCTGCTAATTTCGCTGCAAGATGAGCAATTTCGCAGCTAGGTTCGCCAACAGTTTCGCTGCTAGTTTCACCAGCAGTTTCGCTTCTAGTTTTGCTAGCACCTTCGCTGACATCTTCGCTGCCAGTTTTGCTGCCAGTTTCGCCCAACTTTCGTTGGAAAAACATGTCTGCGAAACTACCTGCGAAACTATAGTTTCGCAGAAAGATCCACAGTTTCGCTGATTGAATATGCAAATTCGCTGGATGAATATGCAGTTTCGCAGATCGCATAAAAATTACGGGCCAGACCGTTTTTAACCCAAAATCATAACTTTTTACGTCCAATCTCTTAGTTTATCATCCATGAGGCTAAATCTAAGCTTTATACATGTTTTCATACGTAAAAATGTGACCTTTATGCGATTCTTTGCAACTTTTCAAAACCCAAAACCCTAGAATCCGGGTTTGATCTACAGAAGGGTTTAGAGGTCGATTCTTACCTGGATTTGTTGCTTCTTTCTTAGATCTTGATGCTCCAACACCCAGATCTTTAATCTCTTCACCTTAGAAGCTTCAAATCTTGAGTTTTCTTCACTTTCTCTCTCTACGAATTTTGGTGGCTAGGGTTGTAATGAGGAAGATGAAGCTGGTTTTGGGTGCTTAAGGGCTGATTATGGGCCTTTAATCCCATAGGCCACTACCCAATAAGCCTAATTTTAGCCCATGACCATTTCTTTACCTTATTAAAATACCCAATAATTAAGCCCATTATCCTTAATGATTCGTTTCGACTTTTCGGGGTGTCACAGATCATAAGAGTTTACAGCATATATTTGATCGGAAAATGCTAAACATGAGACAAAGGAGATGGATAGAATTATTGAGTGATTATGATTGTGAAATCAAATATCATCCAGGTAAAGCAAATGTAGTTGCAGATGCTTTAAGTAGAAAGGATAGGGTTAAACCACTACGAGTGTGGGCCATGAAAATGAAAATGCAATCAGACATGTTAAGACAAATATGGGAAGCCCAACAAAAAGGTAAATTAGAAATAAAAGGGCAAGTGAGAGATTTGCAGGAAGATACAAATGGAATTCTAAAGTTTAAAGGAAGGACCTGGATACCCGATGATGCTATACTTAGAAGAGTTATACTACAAGAAACACATAAGTCAAAATATTCAGTACATCCAGGAAATAACAAAATGTATAAGAATTTGAAAAGTCATTACTGGTGGCCTGGCATGAAGAGATCAGTTGGAGAATTTATGGAAAGATGCAATACATGTTCAAGAGTCAAAGTAGAACATCAAAAACCTTCAGGATATCTACAGCAACCTGAGATTCCAGAATGGAAACGGGATCAGATCACCATTGATTTTGTAACCAAGTTACCAAGGACCTCAAATGGATATGACACAATCTGGGTTATAATAGATAGGTTAACCAAATCAGCACACTTCTTGCCAATCAGAGAAGATTATAAAATATAGAAATTAGCAAGAATTTACATACGAGAAATTGTATCCAGACATAGGATACCCATCTCCATTATATCCGACAGAGACAGTAGATTCATATCAAGGTTTTGGCAAACCCTACAAAAAGCTCTAGGAACCCAAATAAATCTTCGTACAGCCTTCCATCCACAAACAGATGGACAAAGTGAAAGGACAATTCAAACATTAGAAGATATGTTACGTGCTTGTGCATTAGACTTTGGTGGCAACTGGGATATGCATCTACCCCTGATAGAATTTTCTTATAATAATAGCTATCATTCTAGTATTAGAACCGCCCCATTTGAAGCTTTGTATGGAAGAAAATGCAGATCGCCACTATGTTGGAATGAAATAGGAGATAGACAACTTATAGGCCCTGACCTAATTCAAGAAACATCTGACAAAATCAAAGAAATCAAAAATAGATTAAATACAGCACGGGATTGACAGAAAAGCTATGCTGATAAAAGAAGAAGACCACTAGAGTTTCAAATTGGAGATAAAGTCTATCTAAAAATATCACCCACCAAAGGGATCTTTCGATTTGAAAAGAGAAATAAGTTAAACCCAAGATATGTTGGACCATTTGAAGTTATTAACAAAATTGGTCCTGTTGCGTATAAACTAGATTTACCCCAAGAATTAAGTGAAGTACACAACACGTTCCATGTGTCCAATCTGAAGAAATGTTTAACAGATGAAACATTAAAAGTTCCAGTTCAAGAAATAAAGATAGACAAGAAGCTCCATTTTACAGAAGAACCTATAGCCATATTAGACAAGGAAGTTAAAAAGCTAAGAAGGAGCAAAATTCCCATAGTGAAAGTTAAGTGAAATGCTAGGAGAGGACCAGAATATACGTGGGAAAGAGAAGATGAAATCAAAAGAAGATACCCCATCTATTTTAAGTCAATGATCAGATAAGTTCATCTCAAACTTAGAATATTACTATCCAAATAAATTTCGGGACGAAATTATTTTTACGGGGGGAGAATGTGACAACCCTAAGTTTAGGATTTTATACGCTAGTACGTTTAAATTACTATGCTACACCTAGGCTAACTTATATATATATTTTTATACATACATGTGCGATATACGTATGCATGTTTTTATTTTACTTACACGTGTATATTATTTGTTCATGTGAATATATATATAATGTATGTATGCATGCATACATGCATGCACAACCTTTTACGTATGCATATATCCATATTCATAACCTTATGATACAAATGATATATGATCAAGATACACCAATTATACAACATCAAACAAACCAAAACACAACTCAACCAAACATCATAAACAAGTTAACATCAAGAGAAACTTAACATCAACACAAACCTAAACAAAACCCTTACACTTAAGCCTCAAACCAAGCATCAATTAAAGATAACAAAACCGGTCCATTAATACCCTTAAGCGCCGATTTAACCAACCAAATATCTAGAACAACCTTGTAATGATTGTGTGGACTCACACACCCCCTCTCGTGACACCTAGCCGCAAGAACCAACTCACCATGCTAGAGTCTTGCCACCTTTCTAACCTATTACCCTAGTGTAATAATGGAGATCCCTCCATTTAATCCAACCGAGACATCCATCGGGTTCTACATGAACAAGCACAACCATCACTACCTCTCGGTTACCATCATCACAACCACTTCTCAAACCACACCTTCCACTTCCCAAACACTAAACATCAACTTCACCCGGTCAACCATTGGTCACACACTCTCGGTTACTCACCATCACTAAACACCGCGACCACAACACCACCCCTCGGCTATTCACACACTCGGACATCACCACAAAACAATAACATACCATTACCATCATCACCTCCTACTTACATCACGGTTACAAGGCAGCAACATCCAAGCCTCGTGGAAGCATCATCTCCCGAAAGATTGTCAAGAACACCAAAACCAAGCAGACTTTTAGGCCATCCTCACCTTCTCCTCATACTCTCCTTCTGTCAAAATCAAGGTTCTAACCCCTAAAACCCTACTTGATTAAGATTATGAAAACCAAACATGTGTTAAATAAACACATGTGATTAACCCTTTTGATTAAAACATTCAAGGTCCTTATAAAAACATATACTAAAATCAAACTTATTTTTCAGACAAAAAGGAAGATTTTAAGAATCTGAAATAAGTAAAACAAATTTTAAAAATCAAATTATAGCAAGAAATTATCAACAAAAGGGTTAAAAACCTAGTTATAGTTTGTTAAATCGGTTCTGCATATTAACAACTATGATTGTGGGAACAAATATTAAAAATATATTTAAAATATTAGGAAATAAAGTTCTGTAAATTTTGGTGCCATTCCTATAAATAAATTAATTTATATACAATATCTAAGAATATAAAGGAAAAATCATATCAGAAGAACCGACCCTAGTAAATGTATGAAAAACTTATATATTTACTACTACAAATTATAGAATTTACTGAAAATTTTTCGTGACCTAACTCAAAATTATGTCTAAAATATGAATTTTTAATTATTCTGTAAACTAAAAATCGGGAAAAATACTTAAATTATGAAATAAATTATGAGAAATTTATAGAAAATATAAGAATAGAGATGGAACAGTCTGTGTAAAAATTAGAATTTTTGAGCATGTTCTGATATTTTTATTAAATATGAGTAAAATGAGAAAAAGTATAAAAATTGACTCTGCTATGATTTAGAACATAAGATAATTTTGAGAAACTATAAGAATTACAAAAATTATTCTGCAAAAATTTGACTAATTTTAGAGGCTCGAAGCTATTTCTAAGAAATTATCTAAATAATGTAAAAATTATAGGAAATAGCCTGAAAATAATAATAAAATGAAATTTTAGTATATTATATCTAATATTAGAATATGTCCACTGTAAAAATTTCGTGATTTATACAAAAGCCTAACTTATGAAATAAATTTTATAACCTGAGGTGCTAAAAATGTTAAAGAAAAATACATTTTTCTAAACTATAAGTATTTTCTTGTTTATAGGTTATCATTGGAAGTAAAGGTGAGATTCATAGCCCATTTTTATTTTATAAAGTTTTGGGGAAAAAGCATACTAATTTACGAATTAATGCATTATTTCTGAGATTATGTTACAACCATTAATTCGGATGTGGAACCGTTAGATAATATTGGTAGCGCTACTTAAGAAATATTTCCTGCATTAACAGAATGAGTGTTGTGATGCTATAATATCTGATTTATGAATTATGATATGACAGATATGAATGATCTGATTGCTATGTAAGGTTTGGTTGTATATAATGCATCAATGCTAAATGGTTAATAAACCTGTGAAGCTCACCAACTTTATGTTGACTGTTTTGAGTATGCTTTTTCAGGAATTCACCATGACTAATAGCTTAATATTCTTCTTTGATGTTTATAATGGCTGGGGAGAGGTTGTGGGGAAAGTTTGTGTAAATCTGACAGTGAACTTGTATGACCTTAGTGTTTCGGTGGATGCTCACTTCCATCGTCTCTGAAGATGTTGTTGTTAGAACTTTAAGGATGTAATAGGATTATGTTATTTCAAATTTTGACAATCATGAATTAATGTAATCCTAATCCCTATATTATGAAATATGTCAAGTTTATGTGATAATACCTATTGTGCTTTGTTATGTAATATGTCATGCTTATGTGATACTTGGTAAAAGTTGTGAATTAATGAGTTCTGAGCAAACAAGTCACACCCTAAGCATTTCACGCTTCCGTCGGGATGTGACAATTGATCTACTGAAGCCTTAACGATCTTTACAATTGGTATCAGAGCCTCGTGTGCACTACATTGATTTGGATTGAACTTGAAGCGATTTGAAGAAGATTTGAGGCAAAAATTTGATTGCAACATGAAGAATGAATTGGATTGATAGAATTTGTGCATGATTTGATGTGTTTGAGATCAAAGACAAGTTGAACAAGCTTTATTCAAAGTTTTAAGACTATTCAATTGTTAAAATGTGCAGGATCAGTTTTTGTCACTTAACACTTGGTTTTCTCTCAAACTCACTTATACTACACTCGGATCAGATGAAGTAGAATCTTTTCTAAGAGTTGATAATAATATACTAAGTAACAAACAACACAAAGAGATAATTTTCAAGGTACTTATTTATATTACTTCTCAACTCAAAGTAATACAAGACTATTACAAGCATACTACAAGAGTACAATGAGAAACTATATATACTAGATCTTACAGCCGGATATACTTTGATACTAGCTGGAAACCTATAATTAAAACATATACTACAATGCGAAAGTTAAGATATCTTAGATAAAGTATTATCTAAGATATGGTAGTCATGACATGTCCGTGACTTACCTTTTGTCACCAACTAAAGTTGGAAACTGTACTAACTGATAAATGTGAATAGTGGAATAAAGTATGGTCAACTATATGGCTTTTGAGAAAACACCATGCAGTATCTCAGAGGTCTGCAGCTGAGTGTCAGAGAGACCATACTTATGTCCACTGGTTCATAGTAGTGTCTTCCGAAGGTTAGTTGGCTTCGGAAGAACAAGTCCTTTCAAAGCCACTTATACTTCAGAAGAGGCTACTTCTTCCGAGGCTTGAGGACTTTTTCATTTCTTCATACTTCGGAAGTTGACTTCTTATCTTTTCTTCTAAGTCTTGAACTTTGAAAGTGAATACTTTGTCTTCGAAAGTTGGAGTTTTCCTTTGAAAGATGATCTTGCACTTTGTTTTCAGAAGAACTCCATTTCCTTCGGAAGTTCCACACTTAGCTTCGAGTCATTTATTAGTTGCACCAAAAAATAGTCTAAGTGATTTGGTTTTGGTTGCATGAGTCTTTCTAGATCCAACAAACTCCCCCTAGGCTGATGCTACCAAAACCTCACTTATTTCTACTTCTTAAAACCTTCAACACCAGGTACAGAAGTTGTTTGTCTGTTTCCTTGTTCTTCCCTGAAGTGGTGCTGAGAAGTTTGTACAAGTCATTAGTGGATAGGAGATCCAGTCTATCACTCTGAATGACATGTACTCTTTGTTGTGCTCCCCTGAAAAGAGTTAGTTGATAGGAGTTATAGTCATACTCCCATCTAACTATGGATTCAAGTTCAGGACCCTCAACCATTTGAAGAAAGGTTTTGCCTTTGGTTGTTGATCCTTTCCTTTTCTCCTCCTCTCTCAGTTTTAACTCTTCTTTAATCTTGGTCCTAGCAGTTAGCTCGGCCAGATGAAGACTGCTCAGGTGATTTTTGATATGAGCAACTGCTTCAGAGTTGGAGGGATGAGGCATTTAGCCTGTTTAGCTCTCCACTCTCTCTCTCAACAACAAAGTTATGAGAAGAGTCTTCGAACCTCCACTGGATAATCTTCTTCCTAGGCACAAGGGGTTACTTGGTACCTTGTCTCCTTTCATCGTATCAAGCAAAGTCACCAGCCTTTTACTTAGCTTCTTTTCTTCCTCATTCAGAGTATCTGAGTTGAGGCCAAGGAACTTTGCAGCTTGGTCCAATGTTCCTTAGGGCAGATCAAGAAATTGATCTCTAGTGAGGGAACATAAGGATACATCAACATAAGTCAGTTTGATAGACTTCTCCTCACAAGAGATATCGCTCAGGGTTGTACAGTTGATGAGCTTTGCTTTGATTTCCTTGAACTCCTATAAGGAGAGATGTTTGGAAGGCTGAGGGGATGGTTTAGGAGGTTGTTGGGTACGTTGTGGTGTTTGGGTTCTAGCAAGTGTTTTCGGTTGGAGGATGGGTAGTTTAGGTGGATGAGGTGAGGAAGTTGGTAAGGTTGATGGTGTAGGTTCAGGTGTGTAAGGTTCAGTGGTTGGTTCAGTCTTGATGGGGAATGGAAAAGGAATTGGTTCAGGTTGTGGTTGGGTTTGAGGTTGGGGTTGAGTGATTAGTTTGAACCATGTCCCCTTCTATACATCTCCTTCTTCTTCCCCGAGTGAATGTCGGCCTTAATGTCACTGACATGTCACTGGAGGGTCTTGTCAGACATAGGACCCACCAGCCTGCCAGAGAAGCCATGAGCCTGGAGATAGTCTTTCATCTAGGCCTTTTCACCTATCTTTCTGGCAGCAGCGAGTCCTGCTTCCTCTTCCTTTTTCTTCTTCAACCTCAGCTTCTCCTTAGCATCTTTCTTTCTCTCCTTCTCTATTTGATCTTGCTCTTTGTTAAAGATCCATAAGATCGTATCATTGTTATGTGGAGATAGTTATTTTAGAGGAACACCCCTGGAGGTTAGGAAAGTTATCCTTTCCCTCCTAAGCTGCTGATCAGCTTCTCTTTTCTTCTTCTCCCTTTCTTCCTCTAAGGCCAACCTTGCTGCTTCTTCTTTTTGCTGAATTTGCAGCCAAGTTTCCTTTTTTAACTCAACTAACTCCTCTAATGGTAGCAGGAGTACATCTTCATTCACAGCTCCTAGATTGACAAGTCTGTCAAAAATGATTTCCACTCTTCTTCTGTTGTTGACTGCCTCCTGGTTGGCTACACTTGCTTTGCTACTAGCAGCTAGCAACTTCCCAATTGGAAGTCTACGTTTTCTCTTGAGCTTTTCTAACCTTGCTTCCTCCTGAAGCTCTTCCTCAGTCATCTTCCTCTTTCCTTTGACATCTTCGGAAGTGCTAGACTTTGGGGGTTTTTGGATGGAAGGTTCAGCTTGAGTGGTGGTAATAAAAGCTGGAGTCAATGATGATGTTTGAGCTAGGGGTTGGGGTGAGAAAATCCTCCCTATTAACCTCAGATGCAAGTTCTAGGATTGCATCTGTGACTATTAGATCATCGGATAAAGAGAATAGTCCTTCCGCAGCTACAATCTTAGCTTCGGAAGATTGAAGTTGTTCTTCCGAGGCTTTGACTTGTGCTTTGGAAGTCTGTGAGAATGCACTCTCTGTTCCAACCATCTCATTTGTTGGGCCATCAGTCCGTGTTTCCCCTTCGAAATTAATCTCAGGTTTCTCACTTGGACCTTAGGTTGACCAACTCCCTCGAAAGTAGTAGAAGGTGCATTCAACCTCTGAAGCTCTTAAGCTCCAAAGTAGATCACAGACAAGTCAGGACTTGGGTGTTCAATAAAAGATTCCATCAAGAACTTATTGAAGAACCTGTTGAGATCTTGGAGCATCCTTTGGTCCACTTGAATTACAACTGGAGGAGGCTCAGGAAAAACTGAAGCTTGTTGAATGGGGTATCTTGAACTTAAGGAAGTGAGAGCTTGACTCTGTGGTTCCTCTTGTCTTTGGCTTTGTCCCTGAACACTCTCCTATTTTTGGTAGCATCATCTTGAGAGCTTGATGAGCTAGAGAAAGAGGTCAATGAGACCTGAATTGGTACATGCCTAATAGACTTCTTAATTTGTTTCTCAGCTAGTTTGGCCTTGAGATTTTCAATCTCAAGTTGTTGAGTGGTAGACCTATCCTCTAAAGTCCTAACCTTAGATTCAAGGTTTGAGACTTTAGAAAGTAGGTCTTCAATGGTGAGTTGCAGTCTTCCATCATCTTCTTTTAAAGAATCATGGGGAGATGAGGTAACATACCTAGTATGTTCATCCTCACCACCAGATGTGGTTTCTTGGCACCCTGGTTTCTCTTGCTCAATGATGTCTCTTTCAGAGTCATCAAAGGGCATGGTTGTCTTAGATTCGGTCGTAGTGATGTTAACACTGTCTCGAAGGTCCATTGAGGCTCCTTCAGTAGTGGCAGTTGAATCTACATGAGTCCCCCCCACATCAGTGGGACTCACCTCAGTAAGGGCTTGCTAATGGGGGCTAGAGATAAGAGGTCTATCTAGGCTCTATTGATCTTTGAAAGGGTGTTATGGATCAACTTCATTGCCCTTAAGAGACATAATATCTTCATCAGTTTTTATTAATAGGCCAGTAAAGGATATAGAGGTTAAGCCTAATGACTCGAAACCTTGGTCAATGTCTAATGGTATTGAGCCTATGGTAGGGCTATCCCTTTTTGGCTTCTTAGGGGTGTATAGAGACTCACCCTGAGGGTTTACAGCTTGGGTTTTGGGCTTATGGATTTGAGACTGAGGAGACTCAATACCCATAGTGAGGTCAATTGTGAAGGATGGTGAGGCCTCAGACTGAGTGGGAGCCCATTGTTCCACTCTAGTCTTTTTAGATTGAACAGGAGGAGCTTGTTCAATTAGAGAAGATTAAATAAGGGTTTCTATAGGGGCGCTAGCGCTTTACTAATAGAATATAATAGAAAAGGGGCCTGAAGGGGCGTCTTTGATATGTGATAGTGATGGGGTGAGGAGGTAAATTTGGCAATGTGAGGGTAGTTGCTGGTGTGGGTTCATCACCTGTGGGGTTAATAGGGATGTCACAAGGAGCCATTGGCTTAGTCATACCTGGAAGAAGTACAGTATGTCTTCCGGTGAAATTGGTGGACACTCTCTTCAAAGTCTTGAAGATGGTCGGCCTCATTTGAGGGACAGTCAGAGCAGCTGCACAGACAAGCTGACTCTTGTCCAGCTCACAGTTGATTATGTGCTGAAGGAACCTGGGATACATGAAGAATGTGTTCCGTTGGAGGTTCCCCATAAGATTAGTCAGCACAAACCTTGAGTAATTAAAGCGGAGGCTTCTCACCAATCCATGAACTAGGCACCCTAGTTCGTATGGGATTTGATCCCATCCCCTAGATTTGTTGGACAAGCAATGAAGAACAACATGCAACAGGAACTTCTAGTTGTAAGAGAAATTGAACTTGTAGACGGTAGACCTGCTTACATCTCCACCATATCCCATTTGGATATAGGTGTTGTCCAAAACTGTCTTGGGGAACTCTGTAGGAGCGCCCTCATCATGAAGCTCGAGATGCCCCTTGATGAGTTGTTCGGAAATGACTAACTCCTGACCACAAATGCTCGATCTTATTACCCGAACCCCATTAGGGTTTCAATCTGACCATTGACCCAAAATTCAGCCATGTGATTTGAGTAAACGGTAGGGCTAACAGTCAAAGCTGTGTAATAAGATGACTGGGTAAGAAAGGAGATGATATCAGAGAAGTCAGCATCCCTTGAAGAATCAAGGAGTGCGACTTGGTTATGCTGAGGGTTAAGTGCCATTTGAGAAAGTTGCAGGAAGATGTGTTCGGAATTGGGTGAACTGAAGACGAAGGAAGCTTTTAGGGCAGTAAATATGGTAAAAAGATGAAAGTGATTAGTCGGGGTTATTTAAATGGGTGAAATGGTGGTTTAGGGGGTTTGGAAGGTGACAGGATGTTTCAGTGGATGATATGACAGGGGCGGTAAGGTTTAGTCCATTTAAATAATCCGACATTATTAAAATCGTTACTTTTTATAGAGTGGAGCCCAAAAGATTTCCATTAGACAGTAAAGTCTTTCTTCCGAGTATAAAATATTTCCGAAGGTAATATTCTTCCGAAGGCAATTTTACTTCTGAAGGTAAAGATTGCTTTCCGAATGAAGAGTTTTTATAAGCTTCGAAAGTAGATCTGATATGTAGGGTGTCTGATCCGATCAGTCTCGTGATGAACAATCGCTTCTTCCGAGACTAGAAACTCTTCCGAGAAGAAAGTTATCTTGTGAGGAATTTGCTTCGGAACATATGTAAAACATTTTCCGAGGGTTAATTCCTCTTTGAAAGAATTTCTACTGACTGAAAATTTCAGAGAATGACCTTTTGTAATAGGGCTTAGATTGTTTTGACACAAGACTATACACATTAAAGGTTTTCAAATAAGATAGACTAATCAATGTTTATCATCCCAATAGCTGTAATGAGATACTTGAATATTTGTTCATCAAAAGCTTTGGTGAACAAGTCAGCATATTGTTCATTTGAGTCAACTTTGATTAGCTTAATTAGATTTTTCTCTTGAATATCTCTAATGAAATGATACCTAATATCAATGTGCTTTGTCTTGGAGTGCTTCACTAGATTTTCAGTAATTGAGATAGCACTGTTGTTGTCAATGTGGATAGGAGTGCTCATGAAGTTGAATCCGTAGTCTATCATTTGGTTCTGAATCCACAACAGCTTAGCACAATAACTAGCAACAGCAATGTATTTAGCTTCAGAAGTTGATGTAGAGACACAAGATTGCTTCTTGCATTGCCACGAGATGATCATTCTACCAAGAAAATGACATCCACCTGATATTGATTTCTTGTTGATATTACAGCCACCATAGTCAATGTCAGAGTAGCCATAGAGATTGAAGTTGCTGTTCCTTGGAAACTAGAGACCTAATTTAGGTGCTCCTTTAAGGTATCTGAGGATTCTCTTGGCAGCAACTAGATGAGACATCTTTGAAGCAGCCTGATATCTTTCACAAATGCAAGTTGCAAACATGATATCAGGTCTACTTGCTGTGAGATACATTAGAGAATCAATAATTGCCATATACTGATGTTGATAAGTATCCTCCCTCTCAGAGTCAGGACAAAGATTATGGTTTCTGAGTATAGGTGTTTTTGTTGGCTTACAATCTTTCATGTCAAATCTTTCTAAGATGTCATTGACATACTTAGATTGATCGATGAAAAACCCTTCCCTCATTTGCTTCACCTGAATTCCAAAGAAAAAGTCCATTTTTCACATGGAACTCATCTCAAACTTCTTCTTCATAATGCTCTCAAAGTCTTTACACATTTGATCATTTATCATCAACATAGACTTGAACGAGCAAGATGTCCTTTCCAGACTTCCTTATGAAAAGAGTCTTATCAATGGTACCTCTAGTGTAACCATTCTTCAAGAGAAACTGAGACAATGTCTCATACCACAGCCTAGGTGCTTGGTGCAGCCAATATAGAGCTTTATCCAATTTGCACACATAGTTGGGGTGCTGTGGGTCTTCAAATTCTGGAGGCTGGCACACATAGACTTCCCTATCTATATCCCCATATAGAAAGGAACACTTGACATCAAGCTGGTACACAGTGAAATTCTTGGATGCAGCATAAGCAAGTAAGATCCTAACTGCCTCAAGTCTTGCAATAGGTGCAAAGACATCAGTATAATCGATTCCCTCCTCTTGAGTGTATCCTTGAACCACCAGTCTTGCCTTGTTCTTGAAGCCTCTATCACCTCTCTTGTTTATGAAAACCCACTTTGTACCTATAGGTCTTGACCAGATGGTAGCCGACATAGGTTCCAAACATTTTCTCTCTTGAATTGTAGCAGCTCCTCTTACATTGATTCAACCCAGCTACTATCTTTCTAGGCATCTTCTACCTTCTTGGGTTCCATCTAGGATAAAAAGCATGAGTACAAGCAGACATTCCCATTGTGAGTTTGTCCTCTTGTTCTCACACCTTCAGAGACTTCCCCTATGATGTTCTTAGCTGGATGAGTGTTGTGAATCCTAATTCTAGGAATTACCTCCAATTGCAAAGATAGATCCAGATTGGACATATTTTGCTCTGGAGCTTGAACACTTGGTCCAGCTGCTGTTGCAAACTCATTCAATGAGGACTGATTGAATGAATGAGAAACATCATTATCATTTGTTGGCTGTGAAGTAGCATTAATAGTTGCCTGTTCTTTCTAGATGCTACTTCCATCAGCTTCGTGTTGTGCAGTGTCACCTGATGAGGTTTGAGGGTCAACAGGTGAATCAATGATTGAAGCTCCACTATCCCTTGAGATAGTCATACTATCAGATCTGCCAATAGTGGGAGCTTGATTTGTTGCAGCTTTTGGAGAACTTGGAATAGGCTTGAGTAGCTCAAACAGTTGGTCTTCATCGGAATCACTTTGAGCACCTATTCCAGCTGAAACATTCTCACAAGATGGTTTAGAAAAGTTTGGAAACAATTCTAAACCAAAGATATGATCATGACCATTCCTTCTAACACAAGGAGTGTGCTCATTCACTACAATGTTGAAAGATTCCTCAAATTGTTGATTTTTGATGTTATAAACTCTATAAGTTTTAGAATTAGAGGAGTATCCAACAAAAATAGCATCATCCGACTTTTCAGAAAATTTTGCCAAATTGTCTTTTGTGTTAAGTATGGTACACCTGCTGACAAAGGACCTTAGAAAGCCAATGAACGGTGGCCTCTTGCTCCATAGCTCGTAAGGGGTTTTTCCATGTGGCTTAACTACAAGAACCATGTTCTTCACATAGCATGCAGTGCTGACTGCCTTTGCCCAGAATGTTAGAGGCAGCTTTGAATCAGCTAATATGGTCCGAGCAGCCTCAATAAGTGTCTTGTTCCTCCTCTCAGCAGCACCATTTTGTTGAGGAGTTCTAGGAGCACTATATTGTCTGGCAATCCCTTTTGAGTTAAAAAATGAGTCAAGAACGTGGTTCTTAAACTCAGTCCCTTGATCACTTCTAATTATTTTAACCTTATGATCAATTTGATTTTCTATTTTAAGAATAAAAGATTTCAAAGTTTCAGCGGCTTTATCTTTGGTTCTTAAAAAGAATACCCATCATAATGTTAAAATTATTGAAGGAGAGTTCTGTTTCCTTTCATGTTCTTGGAGCATCCACTATCCACAATCCTAATATTGTTATTCTTGTCATATGGATGTCCCTGCACATAAGATGAGATGATTAGTTTTGTTTGGAAACCCAAGCCTTATTGGTCTTGGTTTCTTCCAATAATAGTGAGATAATTAAACCAAAATTTATACATGGGGGTTCAATGGATGTTGTTGAAGAAGAGGTTTGGGCTGCAACATCTTCCTTGATCTTCCATTCCATCCCTTGGTTGATCATAGAGGACAAGCTTGTTGAAGCTTTTGCAGCATCGCATTCTTCCGAAGCTTCTTTGTTTTCGGAAGAAGCCTTCACTACCTTTTCTTCCCAAGTAGTCTCCTTCTGGGATGGTTTCAAGGGGAATCTTTTGTTCTTTTGAATCTTGACAGCTTTAGCTTCCGAAGCCATTTTCCTTTCGGAAGAAGGACTTTCTTACGAAAGCAACCTTGCTTCAGAAACAAGCTTTCCCTTTTTCATCACTTGAACCATTTGATAAAATCCAAATGAGAAACCTTCCTTGACTCCTCTTTTAACATTATATGCATAATGTGTGCTAGCAGGACTGTAATAACAATTTTTGGTCATGTGGTTTTGCATACCACACATTATGCATGCAATGTTAATCTTCTGGGAACTTGAAGATTGCTTTTCTTGTTCTTTTTCTCTTCATCAGCAACCTTTCCCTTTAACTTCTGATCCTTTGGTAGGACAGGAGTGCTGGTACTACACCCCTGTCCTGAATCAGAGTTACTTACCACCTGGAATCCAGCTAAGATGAATACACCCTTTTGCTTTGGGTCTATCTTCAGCTTTGACTCAGCCACTTTCTTTGCAGTTTTTCTAGCTGCCTTAGCTCTGCTTCTTCTGGCTTTGGTGGTCAGGGGTTGATCATCACCGGTAGGAGTGGGTAAAATTACCTGGTTCTTCCCTGTGATGGTCTCCATGGTTGCATCACTCTTTGACTCATGAGAAGATGGGTCAGTAGATGGAACCTCTTGCTCTTCAGTACCACACCTTGGTTGTCTTATAGACTCATAAGAATGTGGTGGAGCAATTTCATTGGTTCCCAACCCACCTTTGTTTTGGTAACAAAGTTTTGAGTAAGAGGATGATGCAAGAATGGCTTGGAAGTTTTGTTCTGAAATAGCATACTTCCTGGCTTGAGCCTCAGCTGTGATAAGCTGGCTTTGAGTCTCAGACAATTTGGATATTAAATCCTTTATTTGAGTCTTATAGTTTGTGTGTTCATGTTTTAATAAGGACACAGTTTTCTCCAACACATTAATTTTTCTTTGATAGTCAAATTCAGCCCTTTTAAAATCAGATTTTAAAACATTTGGAGACTTAATATCAGATTTAATCTCCATATTGTAGTCCTGATACAATTTAACCTTAGCAATACAGGCAGGAGTACAGATATGTTCATATACCTTATTGTCATCTGTTCCAGCCATGAGTGCTTGAGCAGGAGTCATATCCTATACCATAAAGCTCCAGTCAACTTCTTGAACCTTTGCAGCTGTCTGTGTTGACTTTCCAGTGGGCTTTGGTGTAAAGGGATGTGTGGAGGCCTGTGGGGTTCCCGTATTTGACTTGGGAGCCTTGCATTCCCTTGCAAAATGACCAAGTTGGTTATAGTTGTAACATTTGGCCTTAGTTTTGTCAAACCCAAATTTGCTGTTGGTTGGGTTCTGGGGAAATTGCCTTTCAGTTCTCTTAAAGAACTTCTTTGCTCTGTAGGTTAAGAGAACCATTTGTTGGACTATGTCCACATATTCCACATCATCTGGGTTGAAGCGCTCTAGATCATCAAAGCAATACTGATAGTCACTAGAGTGCCCATTTCCTGAGACGAAGGTACAACTGTCCTGAAAGGAACTTTGCTGAGCCTGTTGAGACCTTGGAGTCTTAGGAAATGTAATGTATGGCCCAAAAGAACAAGATGGCTGCTAGGTTGTCAGGTACTGTTGAGGTTGGGTGGGTCCTGAGCCTTCAACAACCATTAAAGCATTACTAGCAGGAAGACTCAATGGTCTGCTTGTCTTATGGCCTCTCTTGTTCTCCATCTCCAAACGGTATCCATCAAGGATGCCATAAAGTTCTGTCATGGTGAGGGTGTTTAGATTTTCTGTCCTCTTCATAGAGACACAATAGAACGTCCACTCATTAGGGAGTGCACTCATGAACTTTCTTGTGAGGTCTCTAAGTTCAAGGGCAATTGCCACAGACTGAAGGGAGGAGATAAGGTCCATGTACCTAAAGTATTGCTGGTTGAGGGTCTCTCCAGCAATGTGGGTGAAGTTCTCGAACTGCTGCTTCAGTGAGTCGTTCTTGGAGTCATTGGAGCTAGAGTACATATGAGCAAGTGCACCAAACAGTTCTTTGGCTCACTTGCAATGCTCAAACCCCACCATGATGGACATGGGTATTGCAGTCATGAGAACAGTCATTGCATTGCTATCAATGTCCAGCTTCTTCCGGCCTCATCAGAGTAGTCTTCAATGGCTTTTTCTATCATGGCACCGTTTCCACCTGGTGCTACCACCTTTGGTTTATACGGGCCATTGACAATAGATTGCCACATCTTGCTGTCTTGATACCTGATGAAGCCTTCCATGCGTCTGCTCCATGACCTGAAGTTTTCAGGGGTGATGATGGGTGCTTTAATCATCGTTCCCATCTCTACTTCAGACTTGTTGAGGGCCATTTTGAGTGTGGTGTAAGAAGGAGTGAAAAACAGGTTAATTAGGATGGTAAGATCTCACAATCAAGAGCCTAAAAAGCTCTGATACCGATTGCAGGATCAGTTTTTGTCACTTAACACTTGGTTTTCTCTCAAACTCACTTATACTACACTCGGATCAGATGAAGTAGAATCTATTCTAAGGGTTGATAATAATATACTAAGTAGAAAAGAACACAAAGAGATAATTTTCAAGGCACTTGTATATATTACTTCTCAACTCAAAGTATTACAAGACTGTTACAAGCATACTACAAGAGTTACAATGAGAAACTATATATACTAGATCTACAACCGGATATACTTTGATACCAGCTGGAAACCTATAACTAAAACAAATACTACAATGCTAAAGTTAAGGTATCTTAGGTAAAGTATTATCTAAGATATGGTAGTCATGACATGTCCATGACTTACCTTTTGTCACCAACTAAAGTTGGCAACTGTACTAACTGATAAAGCTGAACAGTGGAATAAAGTATGGTCAACTACATGGTTTTGAGAAAACACCATGCAGTATCTCAGAGGTCTGTAGCAGAGTGCCAGAGTGACCATACTTATGTTCACTGGTTCATAGTAGTGTCTTCCGAAGGTTAGTTGGCTTCGGAAGAACAAGTTCTTCCGAAGCCACTTATACTTCAGAAGAGGCTACTTCTTCCGAGGCTTGAGGACTTCTTCATTTCTTCATACTTCGGAAGTTGACTTCTTATCTTTTCTTCTAAGTCTTGAACTTCGGAAGTGAATACTTTGTCCTCGGAAGTTGGAGTTTTCCTTCGGAAGATGATCTTGCACTTTGTCTTCGGAAGAACTCCATTTCCTTCAGAAGTTCCACACTTAGCTTTGGAAGTCCTTTATTAGTTGCACCCAAAAATAGTCTAAGTGATTTGGTTTTGGTTGCACCAGCCTTTCTAGATCCAACAAAATGGCTTTAAATGAACTAATTAGTGATAATTAGGATTTCACTTGAACATAATTCACTAAATTAAAGCTACATTTCTGAACAAATTGGTGATTGGATTTAAGGGGAAAAAGCTTGATTTGGCTAGAAAGAACTCGCAAAAAGCTCATAGCATCATGCAATAGTTGATTATTCGCACTAGAACTAGTACTTATCGTAACAACCAGTTACAAAAAACTTCCTTTCGCGCGAGAAGTTCAACTAATCGCAAAAGTCACTTACAAATTTTATCGCACTAAAGGTTAATTGTCGCGCGAAAAGTTTTTATTTTCAAGGAATTTGTGAAATGTGAAACTTGATTTCAAAATGACCATCAACCTAAATTTGAAGAATCTTACAGCTACACTGAGTTTAGATAGTGAGACAGGAACAAGCACCAAGCCGCCAAAACTTTTAGGTGAAGATGACTATGCCGATTGGATATATTGATTTGAGAATCATGTCATATTTACCAAACGAAGGATGCTATGGTCGATCAAATTTGGACCCTACATTCCTCTGTATAAAAATAACAAATGAGAAATGGTTTAAAAACTAGAATATCTTTAGTATGATGAAGACATGAAGAAGCTAGAAATTAATGACAAAGCTTATATAGCTATAACCATGGCTTTGAATACTAAATTTGCATAGAATTTAAAAGAACCCAAAGGTGCCAAAGTTCTACGGGATCAATGGAAACCCAAATCATGGGTAAAAACGACATGAGAGAAAGCAAGAAAGACATGCTCAATCAAGAATTTAACATGTTCAGTTACGTTCTTCGTGAAACTCTTGAAACCCAAATTTCAAGGTTTGTTAAACTGTTAACAAAGATGAAGAGTGATGGCAGTTTTTTGAAAAATGTTAATCTAAACAACAATATCTACCATTAAGTCATATGAAATGGATGATAAACAAAGAGCTGTAAACCATTTAAACTAAATGGGTGTTGAAGGTACTGCATTATATGCTAAGATGGCTGGTAATCTGAATTATTATGTGAGCTATTCATAGATGTGTCAGCAACAACAAACTAGAATTCCTTTGGTTCCAACAATTCAAGAAACACTAGTGTCTCGTGTCCAAACTTCATATCGTAATAAGTATTCACCATGTAATCCCAATACTCATCAATTTAGCCTCAATCCCACACTGTCACTTAGTTCAGTCTCAATCTCACAACTATACATCCATTCAGCCCCAACCCCAGGTTCAACAAGCATTTGTTGCTAATTCTAGCTCATCCAAACAAACCATTCAGATTGTAAAAGGGCATCTTCCCTTGTTCAAAGTTATGAAACATTCATGGCACGAAGATTAAGTGAACCTGAATATCCTTGTTGATGATTTCCAATAAGTCAACCTTGATGATGTAGAAGAGAATGATATAAAATATTAGATGGCTATGGTTGTTTATTGTGCAAAGAATTTTACTAGAAGAACTAAATGGAAGATGTTTGGTGTTAGTGATGCCAGCAAAATTGGATTTGATAAAAACAAGTTTGAGATGTTATAACTGTGACAAACCTAGGCATTTTGCTAGGATATGTACAGAACAAAAAATCAATATTGATGAAAGTGGAAAGAGGATGGTGACAGTTGAAGTTGAATCAAAGAATGATAAGGTTGGGACATTGGGATATCTACAAACAAAGTTTTTGAATCACAGACAGATGGTGAGTATGATTGGTCAGATCAGATGGAAAATCTAGATCTCAACTTATCTAATACACTACTAGCTAACATCAAGACTAAGGAAGTGAAGGAAATATTGGAAAACTTGTTTGCTGAGTTTTTTTAAGTGATATGCTTGAAGGAATATTTGCTAAAAATGATGCTAAGATCAAAAAGATGAATGTGGCTGAGATGATAGGAGAAGAAAAGTTAAATGTTGTTGAGACTAGTCCAACACAAATTGAGAAGATTCAGGTTGATGAGAATATTAATGTTGGTCATGTTGTTGAGATAATTCCAGCAAATCTTGAAAATGAAGTTTTGAATTCTGTTGCTGTTGAGAAGACTCTAGCATTTGATACTACATAAAAGATTGAAGCTGTCGAGACTACTTTGACACATTCAACAAATGAAGAGAAAGTTTACAAAAAAGGAGTTATTGAACGCTTTCATGGTGTATGGAGTTCAAGAGGTTAGTGAATCATCTGATATCATATGTGACGTATATATTGATCTATGTTCTAGTGCATGAAAACTTGATATTAGAAGTTGAAAAACATCAATATGAAGCTCGTGAGCACAAATCAAATGAAAAAGTTTTCAAAGAAAAGCTTGAAGGTTTAAACAAAACAATTATCAATTACAATTAAATTTTCATGATATAAAACTGTACAAATAATGATATGTTAAAATGAAATGATGAATTGGCTTTGGAAAAAGCCAAATTTAACAATGAACTCTTAACACCCTAGCTTACAGTTAAAAAAATTAAACTTTCATTAAATATGGTTGAAGGAATTATAAAATCTTAAATGACTTAGAAAATTAATGGTGGAAAGAGTGGTATTGGTTTTACTAAAATTGTTCCTCCCATTAATCATGACTACTCTTGTATGCCATCATCAATTGACTCAATAGATGAAAATATGAGCTATGATATGGGATTCATACATCTTCTAACTTAAAACTTTCGGTCAACATCTCTTTGACTATTGATCCAATCATAAACACTGAAATTAAAGTCAATAATTTTAATGTTTGTGTAGAAAGTCTGAAGAAAGATTGATTGGTTGAAGAATAGGAAAGTGATGATGAAATAGATTTTCAAGAAATAAAAATTAGAACTGTATTGAAACATTACATGATTGTAATTCATCATCAGTTGTTAATGAGAAGCTTATGTTAGACCCTGAAAGGATCATAAATGCCAATTCAAGTAGTGGGTTGATGGTTGTTCTGCTTGAAATCCCACAAGTCCAAGAACCAATGCGGATGAAGAATCTGCATGAAGAATCAGAAGACGTGTCGGCTAACCGCATTTGTATATGCGGATGACATAGAACAAATGCTGACAAGTGTTTGTTCTTCCCCATTAACAAATGCGGATAGCCAAACACAAATGCTGACAAGTACTTTGTACATCCGCATATACTAATGCGGATGCTCAACAACAAATGCGCCAAGTGTTTGCTCATTCGCATTAGTCAATGCTGATGACCAAACACCAATGCTGAAGAAGATAAAGAAATGCTGATGAAGATCAACACATCCGCATTAGTTAATGCGGATGAACAAAGGAAATACTGATGAAGACTTTTGTACTTAGACTAATTCTCTGATGTATAGGTTAGGGGTAGTTTAGTCTTTTTGTTAAAGACAACTTGTCAGCCTATAAATAGAATAGAAAATCTCGTATGTGAGGCGACTGTTGATAGACATCATAGACAATCATAATATTTTGTTTAATCTTATGTTCACAAGGTGTATTGTTACTGTTTAATGCTCAAACCCTAGCATTCATTGTAACCGATCACCTTCATTAATACAAAGAGCATTTATGAGTATTTCTTGCATTCAATTTTCATTGATTGTTTGATTCCGCCATACAATCATTGACTCAATCATCATATTTGATCCTTGTGAGAATATCAATCTCACACCCAGTCAATTGGAATTAGAGCTGTTGGTTGCTGGATTTATCTAGTTTTCAAGATCTGATTTCATCTTTAATGATGTCAAGAACAATGAAGAAAATAAGAATAATGAAGAACAAAGTCCCTGTTCATCAAAAACCTATCTGTTCATACCCAAAATCAGAAGAAAAACCAACAAATCTGTTTAACTATGGTACGATTTGAAGAATCGTGAACATGTTCATGATTATTCCTTCAAAATTCGATGCAATTGAACAAGATTATCATCAGAAAAGAAGAAAACCCATTTGTGTTCATCTCAAAATCAAGAAGAAAAATCATTAGATCTGTTCTAATATGGTACGATTTGAAGAAATATAATCATTCCGTGGATTATCCCTTCAAAATTCGATGCAATTGAACACAATTATCATTAAAAATGAAGAAAAGATGAAGAAATCGAAGCTACTACAGATTTCTCAACCTGCACTGCAGTGTGAAATTGAATTTTGTTCAAGTCTCAAAACAAATACGGATGAACAAAAACAAATGCGGATAAAGCTTGATCAAATGCGCATGTTTATCCACAAATGCGGATGTGTTATCCACAAATGCGGATGTGTTATACACAAATGCGGATGACTTGTCAACAAATGCGGATGACTTGTCATCAAATGCGGTTGACTTGTAAACAAATGCGGGTACTTTAAGCACAAATGCGGATGCATTGAAATCAAATGCGGATACCTTGCAAACAAATGCGAATGCTTTGTATACAAATGCGGATGAGTTAGCAAAGAAATGCGGATGTGTTGAAAGAAATGCTTATGAACAGCTGATGAAAATGACTTGAAAAAGAAAAGAAAAACATGAATATGGATGATAGCAACCAACAAGCACATCCATTTTGATCATGAACCAAAATAAAAAAAAAAAGAGTATGGAAATCAACTTTGGTCACTTTTTCACAAATTCATTTAGGGACTTGTACAACTATCAGATGCCCTTTTTGAAGTACTTGGGCTCATATTTTTTTTGATGATGTTTTGCGCCCGTATCTGACTACTGAACGGACAGTTAGCCGGACTTTAATCAAGGGAGTACTCATTATCTGAAGAATGTCATTTATCAAGTTATTTCAAAAGAGTATAAGTGTGTTCAATATTGATTCATATTCCTCATGCAGTTTATTGACGTTCAAAGCCTCACCATATGCCTAATACATTCTAATCCTTGAGTTGTGATATGAACTGTAATCCAAAAATGATACAACCCATATCCAATACCAAGAAGTATTCTCAAGAGATTTTAACCATCGTCAGAAATATATTAGGAGGAGCTTAATCTGAGGGGGAGAATATCAGTAAATTGTGCCAGAACATCAGTTGATCAAGAAGACATGTGACAGGGAAGATCGTCAAATTTAAGGTTTGGCAAGCATCAGTTTAGGGGGAGTATTGTTGGGGTTCAACAATGGAATAAACTGAAGCTTACCAAATCATAATTATAGCCAGCTAAAGATCTCATTATACAAGTTCAGAGACCAAGTTGATCATAACAAAATCAACAATACAAGACAATTCAACATGACAAAGTCAACATCAAGACAATTAGAAAGTCAAAATTAGGTCATGTTGTAATAATAATATAATTATATCCACTAGTGCATTTTTGAAAGTGTGGTTCTTTTGTGTGTGTTTCTCATGGTGTAAGTCACCACCCAAGGAGAAATCCTCTCCTTTGGGTGGGTTTGATTTCACCAGCCATCTATGATATTTATTGTAACTTATTTATCAACATCAATAAAATCATAACATTATTATTATTATTATCCATCTCTTTGTTCTTTGATTCACACACATCCACCCATCTTAAGTTTGATTTCTAGATCTGAACGTGATGAATCCTAAGATCCAAGCTCAATGAATCTGATATATTGATTTAGCAGCTTAAATTTTTTATTCAAAAGAATGATTGTTTAACTCGTGAAACAAAAAAAAGAAAATTTAAATGAAAATATTATACCCAACAACAAACGAATTCTTGATTCTTTAAACATAAATCTTCTCATGATGCTAACTTTTTGAAAGAAGATTTGTGTAGCCCAAGTTCCTACTAAGACTTGTCCAATTTAGTAACAATTTAAAAAAGGTGCAAAGCTGCAGATCATATGTTGGACTGAACAAGTTCATTGAAGGATAATGCCTATCATAATCAATCAAATATGTTCTAAAATCCAAACAATCATTTAATAACATAAAAGTATTATTAACATTCAAATTAAACACTAATTATTGTTTTAATTTCTTTTCCAGATTTTTTAGATAAAGAAAGTTTTGCAAGTGTCCACAGGGGATGAAGGATTACCCACAATGGATGGAGAAGATGGCGCAGCTGATGAAGTCTTAGAAGAAATGTCCAAGTACTCACAGCTGATTAGACAACTTCACAATGGATGTTTAGTATCCACATCAGATGAAAAACTCCACAGTAGACCATAACAAGACAAATAGACAAGTGTTCACATCAGACAATCATGTGCCCACAATGGACAGTCAAATGCTCATAGTGGACAACTATCAAACACAACGCATAATCTAAGTCTTTCATCCACAGCGGGCAGTCTGTTATCCATAGCAGATAGTTCATCATCCACAATGGATAACTTTTAGACTTCGGATTATATGTAATATGTTTTGACATAAGGGTATTTTTGTAACTATACATAGATCTTTGTATAGGTTATAAATAGCGATATACCCTAATCATTTGTAAGCTTTTGAATAGATTATCAATCAAATAAGTATTTCATATTCATCTGAGTATTCAACCATACAAACACACAATCACATAATCATACACACGCAATAGAGATCATATTAATCATCATACATTTCCGCACCATGATTGTTTGAGTATTGATTTAGACACTTGTTGTTTGAGAGAATAAAAAGGTCCTTGGGGGATTCAACTTTTTTTATACAACAAAGCTGATTCCATAGGTGGTATCAGAGCCATGGCTTAAATTATATATTGATTTTTGATACTCTCAATCAATATAATGATCTTTACTTTTCACTAGCTTCAAATCATACTTTTTGAGCATAAAACTACACAAACACATTCTTCTACATCATCAATTCATCAAAACTTAAAAAACATGATTTAACAATCTATTTTGGATCATTTTGAAAAAAGAATCTGTGTTTTTATTGGTAAAAAAGCTCCTAAAATCATCCATACAGTGTTTTTAAACGGAAACATCACAAAAATCGCAAAAGCAAATCGGTTTTGAGGGATTTTTAGATAAAATAGAACACGGGTACCGGTCTATCGATTTTCATCACATAAACACCGTTTTTGGGTGATTTTAATCCATATATTGTGTTTAAATATCATATCCGAGTTGTTCTATACTCAAATCAGTCATTAAACATAATCAAAACAACAAAGCGATTGTTGTTTATTCAGGTTGCTAAGCCGCAACAATTCTAGATTTAAAACCCTAGTTTATCATCATCCTCAAAATTTCAAAATCACGGTGATTTTGTTGAAACAAGTGAAGAAATCGTTCTGTATTTTTAAAGAAAAAATCATTTATTTTTTACTTTTTCTTCACCAACGACCATTTTTGAAACATATTAATTGTTTTATAGGATTTTGACTTTTGTTGACTGTTGACAATGTATTCTATCAGCGTTCAAACATCATCATTGTGCCGTAGCTTACATTCCTTAGGAATATTTTAATTAAATACTAATTAATTAAAATTCTTTTGTTTGGTAATCAAAAGTCATTAAACAAATCAAACAAATCCTAATGACTAACTGGACATTGGACAAATTATCACCTTAGGATAAAAACAAATTTAACATCAAGCTAAATATTGAAACAAACTTAACTTAAACCTTCAAGTTAAAATTAACAACCATGTCAGAATAAGTATCCAGATTAAACAGTGGCCTCAAACCACCAAGGTTAAACAACAAGGCTGCTTTCAAACAATGGAAAATCATGTTCAGAAATTGAATCATTTTCCAAGACCCATATTTATGGACTTTCATAACTGAGGGACTATACATTTTAGTGACTTTAGATCCTGATTACAACATATAGAATCTAGTGAGCTTGAAAAGTGTAGCTGGTGATGTCTTAAAGAAAGTCAAGATTGATATGAAAGCATACATTATTCTGGCAATGACTCTACCATTTGAGATCTTAACAAGGGTAGGAAACTTTAACACAACACATGAACTCTAGAAAGTTCTCCACACAATGTGTGAAGGGGGTGATGAGATCAGGGAGATCAAGAGGGAAAGCTGAGAACCTAATATGAAACTTTCATCATGTTCAGAGTGAATCCATACCGTAGCAACTTCACAGATTCATACAACTGGTGAATGAGATGATAGTTTATGATCTCAAGTATGAATATGTGGAGATCAATAAAAAGATGCTTCACACTCTTCCAGAGAGTTGGACTTAGTCTGTCTCTCTGATGAAAGCAAAATTGAATCTTGAAGCATTGTCATTGGATGCTCTAGTTGTCAAGATAGAGGCACTAGAACTAGATGAAAGATCCAGAAACAACATCTTAGTAAGTAATGTGGAATCATACAAGTTTAAAGAAATGCAAACAATAGATAGTGCATTCAATTTTTGATCGACATTAATATAAATAGCTGAAATTAGTACAGGAAAAAGTATATTGAAAATGTGTTTTTTACTAACTTTAAACACAAATAATTATATTAGATACAAGAGTTAGATAATTAAGTATTTATTAGTTTGTGTTCTACTATGTGAGCGGATCACAATGAAGTATACTATGTCTAAAATTGAGTTAAGTTGAATGAGATATCAATACTTAAAGTTGACTGTTAAAATGAATATTGTTCAACGTGGGTGATTCAAGTTGTTGCCTATTACATTACACATCACATTGATATTGTTATAAGTATGATATTAGACATCTTCTCTTAATTTAAAAAAATGTCAAGAATCAATACTATTTGAAGACACCCGACTTGAATCATTATAAATTGTATTTTGTAGTTATTTTTCATTCGGTTTTGTATAAGGTAACGGAGTAACTTATTTCCTGGATCAATTGCATATATACCCTTATAAACATCCCTTAAATACATATAAACCCAAGCAAAAACTTTAATTGCAAATATATCCAATTTATTGTTATGACAATATTACCCTTTCAAAAAAATTAATAAGAACTTAAACATGGATATATATGCCACTAAAGAGTTTTTAGAGGGGGAAATATGCTTTTAATCTATTTGTCATTTATAAGGTTTGTAAGGAGAAATTTACCAATTATGAAGTTTTAATATAAGGATAAATTAGTCATTATATAAACCACTTTTATGAAAATGAGTAAATTTGCCAATTATGATGTTTTGTAAGGGGATATATGTATTTAAAATTTTTGCTTGGGTATATATACAAATAAAAAGTTTTAAAGGGGGAAATATGCTTTTAACCCTTTCCTATTAATAATGAAAGTATTATTATTAATATATTATCATTATTTTCAATAAAGGTGACCTAACTTCCTATAATCTTAAAACAAACTTTCATGAGATTGTTGTGACAATCTTATAAACCTTGTTACTAAGGATTTTGGGTTTGTTAATATATAAAAAAACTATTTAAGATTTATTCGTTAAATTTACAAATATATTTTTAAAATAGCACGTGTAGCACAATGTTGTGTTTCCGTTCGTATAAAAATTGAAGTACAATCTTATGTCCTAACTAACATGTGACAACACGAATGGTTTTAATTTAACCTTTTGGTTTAAAAATATTTAAAGAAAATATTTAATTATCTAACATGCATATGGATGATTTATATTGTCAAAAATAAATGTGTTATTATTTTTTAACTAGAAGTTTGAAATATCTTTTCATAAAACACTTTTTATTAAATAGAAAATAAAGATTACGTATGAATCACTTAAAGGGAATCATTAGTCATAATCAATGAGTATTGATATTAGAAATGATTTATTAAAAAATAATATCGTTTAAAATATGTGTGTAAACGTCTTAGTCCTAACATGAATGTTTGAAACAAATTTGTTATAGAATAATATTTCTTAATATGTTTGACTAAACGGGTAATTTTCTAGAGCTCGTGTTAGAAATAGCTTATTATATAAATCAAAGAGTTCTAAATGATTTGTAATGGCTTATTTTTTAACGATCGTGTTAAAATCAATTTGAATATATAAACTAGATGTTTAAATTTACCGTGTAAACATATAATTTTCTAATGTGTATGTTAGGAAACATTAGTTATTTAACATGCCTCTTGGATATGATTTAAATTGATGAAACAATGCAATTTGAAATGTATTATATAAACGTCAAACATGTGTGTTAGCTAGTTTATTTTATAAAATGTTTTGTGAAGACATTTAATTCTGAGAATCAAGTTAGAATCGAGTAAATATCACAAACTTGTAGAGTTATATGTTTTAAAATGCTTTATGTAAACGTTCACTAATTAATGTGTGCATTAGAAACTGTTTATTTGATAAAGCTATTATGGAGTTTATGGTCATTGAGTTTTGTAATTAAAACTTGAAATAAAAATAGTTCTGTTTTTAACCCTTGTAATCTAATTAAGGTGTGCATTAGAAACTGTTTATTTGATAAAGCTATTATGAAGTTTATGGTCATTGAGTTTTGTAATTAAAACTTAAAATAAAAATAGTTTTATTTTAAACCCTTGTAATATCATGTTGGCGAAACTAAGAATTGGTTTAGAATGAATTATTGCGAGAAGTAGCAGGACTTGAATCAAATAATAATTTCAAAACTACACTATTTAATTGAAAAATAATTGAGTGTTCAAGTGAATAGAATCAATAGTTTAAATATTACTACTTGTAAGTAGCCTATAAACAACTTGTAGTTTTCTTTGGATAAATTTATGACATGGAGATTCATATAGGGAGTACCTCAACAAACACCACAAGATAGTATTGAGGACATAATGATATGATGGCATGTAGATCCATAGAGGGAGTACCTCAACACATGACACAAGATGATATTATTAGAAATTTCAGGGTTCACAAAATATAACAAGTTATTGCTTGTCGTGTAGTGTTCTTAATGATTGTAACCACTACTCATGCATGTTAGAGCCAAGCTAGCTTTAAAAACCATCAATATATTAAGAAAATCTGGCGATGGTGGATGGCCATATGACAAAAGCAATTAAAATTGAAGCCGCGGAATTGAAAATATGTACAGGATGTTCCCTAACCTTGAAAGATCTTATTCATATCCCTAACATCAAGATGGATATAATATCTTCTAGCAAGTTGAACAACAAGGGCACAAAATATTACTTGCATCTAAACTTAAGTGGTGTATAATTTGTCTAAAGAGATCCCCATCCTTTCTTAATGCTAGAAATAAAGTGGTTGAGATGTATCGAATAACCTTTGAATGTAGTGTCAGACAAATCTCATGATGTGAATATTGAGAGTCAATATGTATCTGGATTTTAAATTATGATAGGGATTGGGGTTTCCTTAATCCCCTATTTTATGTGTAATTTATCTATGTGTTTAACTCGTAGTTCCATTTAAGCCCTTTTAATTATTAACATTTAATTGCATTTAAACTCTTGTGGTTTTACTAATTAACCTTTAATTATAAAAAAAGCAATTAAACCATTATAAAAACGTTTACTAACCAACGATTAATAAATAAACGTTAAATCCCTATTTATTTAACTGTTTCTCTAAATAATTGATCGCCACCGATTAAACTGTATTTCGAGATCCAAAATGTGAAACCATTACTTGTTATTACTTGTTGTTGCCCAAGATATAACTTTTTGAATCGTACCTCGTTTGTAACGTTGAAATTATCGATGATAGGACAACTAATGTCCAACAAACTCTTACTTGGACGATTCATCGACTAATTGCCTTAACATAGATAGTGGTGGATGCCTAGCCACATCTCTCTGCCCCTAGCAAGGTGTGACGTTTTATAGTAGCCAATTAGTTTCTTGTGTGCAAGTAACTCCTTATTTAACCAAGTACTATAGCCGTGTCAACCTTATTTGTTTATCCTTTATGTATAGGATATTCGTTGAACATAAGACATGGATCATACTTCATTATTAAAAATTATAGCTATCGTTTTCAGTTTGAAGTGGTTTAGCAAACTACTCTTTTAAGTGTAGTTACGCATCTAACACCAACTCAAATCAACGAGGGCACTAGAATGTCCAACTCCTAGTTTCATAGAAGCATAGAATTCCTTTGACCACTTACAAATCCCACTTAACCTTGGATTTATTCCCAACCGTTTACTCTTACAAATGCTTTTAAAGTATAACGTTAGAGAAGGTCATAGAACAACCTTTAGTTAAAGTTACTTTAAGTATGTGTCTCAAAGGATATATAGATCATATCATTTTCAAAGTTTCATATGAGTTAGATCCATTTAGAATATTTTGAAGCAAGTTATGTGCTGATGTCATTCTCTGATTAATATCAATGAATATTGGTTATTAATCACTTGAATATTCATCTATATGAACCAAGCACTATAGAATATAGTCTTAATTCAAATTAATTCCTATGAATCTAATCGTCTATGGCAATTTAGAATACAATTTAAATGTGACATCCGTCACCTAAAGGTCCGTCAATTAACGTGGATTTCGTTAACTCTTTTTCGCTCGTTCATTCCTCATCTTTATAAACTATTCGTGTGGATATTATATGTTGATGCATGTATGTCCCTAGATCATGAGTTGTAATGTAATAAATCTTGTCTGTCTGATTATGATGTAATAGTATCGATTAATGAAATGATATGAATTGGTTGTTACTTGTGATGTTTAATATTTCATTAATGAGTCGTGATTGAATTGATTGGGTTTATGATTGTTTGAATGATTGCACATTATGTTATATCAATTAAAACATTCGAACTTAACTTAATGAAGTTCTCATGCGAATGGCCCATGCGAATGGACCACACGCATGAATAACTTCATACGATTGACTCAATCGCACGACTGAACCAGGAGACTGGATCAGTCGTATGATTGACACATAAGATTGACTCAATCGCACGACTGAACACTCAGTCGTGCGGATGAATCAACCGCATGGTTCAATCGCACGACTGAACCATACTTGTGGCCCAGTCGCACGATTGAACAATACTAACCTATAAATAGACCCAATTCGTGGAAAAACGATAGTATTCATCCCATTACGATTCCAGACGTACCCTAGCCGTCCAGAAGCCTCCCAAATTGTTCTCCAAGTTCACAGAACACATCAGATCGATTTCTAATCGATTTCTGACGTTGATTTCAATTCTTGATTGATTCATCGTGTGTTCTCACTGATTGGATCGCCAATCAAATAGGATTCCGCACTATTTGAGTTGGTTTAACACGCTAATCACTAGGTATTTCGTTCAAATACCAGGTCCTAACAAGTGGTATCAGAGCCTTGGCTCTTGATTACGTGTTGATTCAATCAAGATTGCATAAAAGTTTGTGTTTTTGCACGAAAAACGCAATCTTTGGCATCAAAAGTGATCTTGGACGTTCCCTGCTCATTGAAGTTTAGTTTCTACGGACTTAGGTGATTAGGACTTGTGAAATTTCGAATTTTTACGGCTGAAACCCGTCAAACCTAGAAATTTTCGCAAAACAGCAGCTTCAGTCGCACGAGTGACCCATTCGCACGACTGGACTCCATTCGCATTGCTCATTCGCACGATTGGACCTAGTCGCACCCTCATTCGGCCGACTGAACCGTTCGTTCACATAACTCATACGCACCAGATTCATTCGCACGACTGAACCAATCGCCCAGTTCAGTCGCACGGTTGAACCAATCGCAGAGTTCATACGTACGATTAGACCATTCGCATCCTTCAGTCGCATCAGTGAAAGTTTGTTTGATTAGATTCTAAGTTTATTAGCCATGGAAGATCAGATGTCAGCCTTTACTGCTGGGAAGGACTCGAGGATTCAGAACCTGCTGTTGCTTGAGAGTGAGGTGGGTAATCACAATAAACCACCAAAGCTCTTGACATTAGATGAGTTTCCCCACTGGAAACAATGTTTTGAGATCTACCTCAATGGAGTAGATCCTAATCTGTGGGAAGCTATTGAGGTCGGTTATAGTACACCGGTGGGAGCTGATGGAGTTAAATTAACGTTAAGTGGGATGACTGACGCACAGAAAGTAAAGTACAATGCAGAGAAAAGGGTTTATGCATTGATCACTCAGTCTATCCCCAAAGACATATTCCACCAGTATTCAGAGAACAAGCAGTCCAAGAAACTGTGGGATGAGCTAGAGAAGAGATATGATGGGAATGCGTCATTGAAGGCAATCAAGGCAAAGGAGTTGAAGAAGGAATTCGATAACTTCTCATCGATTGGTAATGAGAGTTTAGACGAAGTCATAGACAGATTCTACCACTTGATGAGCGAATTGCATACACATGGAGTTGAAACGACTATGGAAGAGAAAGTAAGCAACTTCGCAGACGGATTGCCTGATAAGTGGGCTTCATTCGTGTCCAACCTTAGACAGAATGAAATGCTTATAAAGCTGGATATAAATGACTTCATTCTCAAGTTGCGAGAAGAAGCACTAAGGATGAAGTATAGAGCACAGAAGTCTTCGTATACACAAAATCCAGCTTTATACAACGCCACGCCTCAAGCTAAGACATCTGGAGCACCTCTCCAGACTGCATTCGTGTCTAGCTCGTCAGGTCCTTCACATGCTTCTCCCTCTGGATCAGACATGTCAGGGTCATCATGTACCCACTATATTGGATCAGAAGCAAGTGCTACCAAATTGAAGACCGAGAACCTCGGTAATGTGACCGTAGAAGTAGCACGAGAGCATATGGATCTTCTAGCCGCAGTGGTTCATTCATATGATGGACTTGTTGCTGGGAAGATTGGAAACTGCCATCTGGCAGATGAGGACTACGAGCAGGTGGATGAAATGGAGCTTGAGAGAATGGATATAATGTGGGCCTTAGCTAGCGCTGTCCGAAGGGCAAAGAAGTTTGTTAAGAAGACAGGACAGAACTTGATAGCTACTAAGGATACCACATTTGGCTTTGACAAGAGCAAAGTGACGTGCTTCAACTGTGGAGAGAAGGGGCACTTCAAGAGAGAATGTGTCAAGCCAAAGAAGACGGGTAATGGGAACCCATTCTCGTCCTTTACTCGCCAAGACAAGCAAGCCTCCAGTTCTACTTCATCAAACAAGGATCCAAAAGCCTTGACTGCTCACGATGATGAAGGACAGGATTGGAGTTTTAGGTTTGTCTCACCAGGAGAATCTAACATTGCCAGTGTTGATGATATTGATGATGATTCTGCGAGTGAAGGTGATCTAGCAGTTGAGATAGCGATGTCACACAGTGAAGAAACAACTGCAGCTGAGGTCAGTTACAAGCCAAAGGAGGAGACTTCCACGTCAGAGACAGAAAAGTCAGAATCACCAGAACGAGAGACGTCTGATGCTGCGTTGATGGCTAACTCTTCTGAACCAACACAGGTAAGTACAACTGACCAAATGTTTAATAATCATGCTTGTTCTGATTGTGATATGTTTAGGAATAGCATTGATGAAAAATTTGCTAGGTTATTAGATCACAATGATAACTTAGTAAAAGATTTACAACTGTGCATTGAGGCTAATAGAGTTCTAAAACAAAATGAGCATAGTTATAAAGAAAAGATAGACCTATTGACTAAACAGCTTAGGGAAACTGAAGTAGTTGCCTTTAACCAAGCAAATGACATTAGGTACTATCTAAACTCCCTAGAGGACACTAAGAAGCAAAAAGCAGTTCTAGAAGTAGAAGTTAATTCATTAAAACAGAAACTGCACAGTTGGACTAGTTCTTCACACATAGTTCAACACTTAGTGAGAGAAAGGAATAACGGGGAGGGATTAGGCTATAAAGTGGTTCCACCTCCACCTGAGACCTTGATGATCACTAAGACTAGACCAGTAAACAACAACCCCATCAAGGATCATGTGGTGACTACTCCTCTTGTTACTGATCCAGACATATCATGTTCATCTACTGAATCTGGACAGAAACAAAAGGAGGCCACTTCAAAGGCAAAGGGTAAATTGCCTTGTGTTAATCTGAAAAATGAATTTGAAAAAGTTAACTTAAAGTCAGGGTCAAACAGAGTCAAATCAGAACCTAAAAGGACTTCAAACGTTAATTTTTCACATGCTTCAAGTCAAAAACCAGTTAACCAAAAAATGGAAC
Source organism: Flaveria ramosissima (assembly GCA_025215565.1). Lineage (NCBI taxonomy): Eukaryota > Viridiplantae > Streptophyta > Magnoliopsida > Asterales > Asteraceae > Flaveria > Flaveria ramosissima. The sequence goes on along the minus strand of CM046035.1, from coordinate 55,780,659 downwards.
ATGTTAAACAGGTGAAAACAGTTAATTTTGTTAAACCAGAGAAAACATCAAACATACAAGAGTCAAAACCTAAAGTGATTGATGTTACTAGAGTGTCACGCACTTCTCCACAAAGAAAGTCTACGTATAAAGTTGATAGCAGGTCATGCTACAACTGTGGAGAATGTGGACACATTGCTTCCTATTGTCCTTTCTATCAGACACCTAGGCAGAAGATAGATCTTCAGGACTCTAGACCTAGGTCTTCTAAGAGGAGTTCTCTAACTCCACCTAGAAGATCTAGTGAACCTAAAGTCCAACCTGTAAGCCAGACGACTGTTTATCATAAACAGGCATTGCACAAATCTGGCTTATGGAAAGAGAAGTCAACCTGCATGTCTGATACTGATGACAAGAAGGAATCTGAGCTACCCTCACCCTCTAAGGGTCAATGGGTAGAGTTTATGATGTGTGATGCCTCTGGGAAACCCAAGACAGTAAAGGCTTGGGTTCCTAACCTAAACTAATACATTTACTTTATATGTGCAGGGTGTTCGATACAGCGCTAAGACTAACACGTGGATTATAGACAGCGGAGCATCCAGGCACATGACAGGAAATAGAGCCCTTTTATCAAACGTCAAACAAATAAAAGGAGGGCATGTTTCCTCTGCAGGAAACAAGGGAGGATACATCACAGCACAGGGAGAAGTGGGAAATCAGAAAGTTAAGTTTGATAAGGTGAACTACGTTCAACAACTTCAGAATAACTTACTTTCTGTTTCCCAAATCTGCGATAAAGGATTTAAAGTCATCTTCGACAACAAGAAGTGTTACGTGCTGAAGAAAGACTACATGATCCCGGAGGACCAAGTTCTGATGACTGCTTCAAGATATAAAGATCTTTATGTCTTGGATCTGTCAACAGCTGCTACAACGGATCATGAGGTACAGTGCTTTCTATCTAAAGCTACTGAGAAGGACTCAATCTCCTGGCATAGGAGAATGGGACACATTAGTCAAAGGAAGATGAATCATTTGATTCAGAAGGATTTAGTAAGAGGAGTAAATGTCAAGAACTTCCAACTTCCTGACTTTTGTGTAGCTTGCAAGAAAGGCAAACAGACAAAGAAGTCTCATAAGGAAAAGAAAGTTCATTCAATAGAACTTCCTCTTGAACTTCTTGCACATGGATCTGTTTGGTCCAGTCAGTACAAAGAGTATTGCAGGCGATTTGTACTGTTTTGTGGTCATTGATGACTACTCAAGGTTCACTTGGGTAATGTGTCTGAAATCCAAATCAGAAACATTTGAGTCATTCAAGGAATTAGTAACCACACTGGAATCTCTCTACAAGCTAAAAGTTAGACAAGTACGCTCAGACAACGGGACAGAATTCAAGAATCAATGGATGGAGGCATACTGTAAGGAAAAGGGAATTGTTCATCAATTCACTTCTGCTTACACGCCTCAGATGAATGGTGTTGCTGAGAGGAAGAATAGAAGCTTGATAGAGACTGCACGGACTATGCTGGCTGACTCGAAACTGCCTATTCAATTCTGGAATGAGGCAGTGGCAAACACATGTTTTACACTGAATCGAGTCCTAATAGTCAAGCGCCACGGAAAGACATGTTATGAGCTACTACAAAGACGCAAACCAAATTTGGAGTATCTTGAACCTTTTGGCACGCCGTGTACACTTCTGAAGAAGACACAAGAAGGAAAATTCAGCGAGAAGGCAGATGAAGGAATCTTTCTAGGATACAACATACCGAATAAGCGAGTTTACAATAACTCAACGGGTCTTGTAGAAGTGTGGTGTAATGTCGACGTTCAGAGATATACCACACCACCTACAGGCAAAGGACCTGCATACTTCTTCGATTATGATGGATTCTTCAAGTCCTTCAACATTCCTCTCTCTCCCTCGGATGATGAGTTAGCTACTAGGATGATGTATGACATTCTGAATACACCATCTAGCACACAGGGAGAATCATCTACTCAGTCAGGGGGAGTAGTCGATGACAGTGACTCCTCCTCTGAAGATGAAACTGAAGCAGATGACCAGAACAGTCAGGAGGAACAGGTTCCAGTTCCTGAAAGTCCACAAGCATCTACGAGTGATGCTCCTTCGACTTCGGAACCTCAAACTCCAACTACCTCAGATGCAGAACAAAATGTTCATAATCTCGGTTCTGAGGTGGCTGTTCCTACTACTCCAGGATCACGACTAAACGTCTATCATCCCCTTGACAATGTTATTGGGGATGTCAGATCAGGAGTACAAACCCGAAATCAGCTATACTCAGCTGATTACGCCTCGGTTATGGAGAAAGGTTACATTCATGATGGTGCTTATCGATGTTTTGTCTCGCAGGTTGAGCCAAAATATGTCAGTGAGGCACTAAATGATGAGGCGTGGGTGAGTGCCATGCAAGAAGAACTTCTGCAGTTTAAGAAGTTAGGTGTATGGACTCTGGTTGATAGACCTAAAGGTGCTAAAGTCATTGGCACCAAATGGGTACTAAAATGCAAGAAGGATGACCAAGGAGTCATTATCAGGAACAAAGCTCGACTGGTGGTTCAAGGTTTTCGCCAAGTCGAGGGGATTGACTATAATGAGGTGTTTGCACCCGTGGCAAGGATGGAAGCTATTCGTATCTTCCTTGCCTATGCCTCGTACATGAAGATTAAAGTCTACCAATTAGATGTGAAGAGTGCATTCCTTCATGGGGAAATCAGGGAAACAGTCTATGTAAGTCAACCCGAGGGATTTGAAGATCCTTATCATCGGGATAGAGTTTACAAGCTCGACAAAGCTTTATATGGGCTTCATCAAGCTCCTCGAGCTTGGTATGAGAAACTCTCGACTCATCTTGTGAAACATGGCTTTCGCAGGGGAGTCATTGACTGTACACTGTTTATTAAAGAAAAGGATGGCGACCTACTGCTTGTACAGATATATGTTGATGACATAATCTTCGGGTCAAAGAACGAAGAGTTATGCAAAGAGTTTGAAGCAGTGATGAAGAAAGAGTTTGAGATGAGTGCTATGGGGGAGATGAAGTTCTTTCTCGGGTTACAGGTGGATCAAACACCTAATGGAATCTTTCTACATCAGACCAAGTATGTAGGAGACATTCTCAGTCGCTTTGACATGGAGAATGCTTCTGCTGCTGGGACTCCACTTGCTACGAATCATGATATAGCACCTGATGAGAATGGAGATCTAGTAGATGCCACTATGTACCGAGGAATGATTGGATCCCTCATGTATCTCACTGCCTCAAGACCTGATATTATGTATGCTACATGTCTATGTTCTAGATATCAGGCTAAACCAAAGGTCAACCATCTGATCGGGGTCAAGAGGATTTTTCGTTATCTGAAGGGTACACCCACACTTGGATTGTGGTATCCTCATGATGATGACTTTGAGCTTACCGCGTATAGTGACTCGGATTACGGGGGCTGCAAGATGAACTACAAGTCTACATCAGCAGGGTGTCAATTCTTTGGGAGAAGATTAGTTACCTGACAGTGTAAGAAGCAGACATCGGTTGCATTGTCAACCTGTGAAGCCGAATATGTTGCTGCTGCAAGTTGCTGTTCACAAATCATCCGGATTCAACAGCAAATGCGGGATTACGGTTTAAAATTCTCATCTACTCCTATTTTTGTTGATAACTCTGCTGCAATTGCAGTAACTAAAAATCCGGTTCAACATCCTAAGACCAAACACATCGGTATTAAATACCATTTCATTAGAGATTGCTTTGAAAAGAACTTAATTGATGTGGTTAAAATTAATACTAATTTTCAACGCGCTGACCTCTATACTAAAGCCTTTGATAAACCACGTTTTCAATATTTGTTAGAGGTCAACGGCGTTAAAAAGAAAAGTGAGGTAATTCCTGATGATGATAATGTGTAGTCCGATGTAGTTTAGTTAAAGTTTATTTTATTTTATTTTAATTGTTTTATTCTCGACTGTTTTATTTAAACTCATGTTACTTTGCTGTTTATGAAAATCCTAAAATAATTAAACCAGAAATGATTGTAGTATTTTAGGGGGAGAAATTATCACAGCAAGTTAACATTAAAAAAAAAAAAATGAGGCAGAAGGAGTAACTAGCTGAAATAAGATAGATTGTGTCTGTGATACCGATTCAATACCTTTGGAAAATGATAGTACACAGGAACATATCAAGAGGGACTTTAAAAATTTAAGTTTTGGAAAGATGCAAAAGCTCAAAGTATAAGTCTGTGTAGTCTAAGCAATACTAAAAGGGAAGATGATAGAAAACTGGCAACTCCTAAGGTGACACAAAGAAAGTAGACTTAGAGGCTGCTAGACCATATATGATATGTTGGTAGATTCAACACAATAGACAATTAGACCTGATTGGTAATCTCAAGATCAAACTAAGTGTTCAACTGACTGTGGGCTTCCATCTTATCACTGGTTAACACAATCAAATATATTCCAATAAGGGGAATGAGCAATTAAACGCCACAAATGTGTGCGGATGACCATAATTAGAGCAAAGCAAGAAAAAAATGAAAGACAAATGCAATAAAGCTAATGACTTATGTTGTTGGTGCATTTTGTGTAAAATAAAATAAGCTGCTCTAACAAGGAGATAGGTTGTGTGCCTCTCTGCTGTGCGATGGCACTGACCTGAGGATAAGCATAACCTAGATATTCTAGAATTCATTGTTGTTTGCCGCCTCTCTGCTGTGCGATGGCACTGACCTGAGGACAGGCTTCTCTTTGAAAGCTCTAAGAATAGTCTCTTCTTGTAATAATACCCGTAGACCGCTCAAAAGCTCCTGAGGAATGTTGATTACCATATAAGTGTGGGATCCACAAATGTTAGTTGAAATAATTAAACCTAAATAAGTCACCAGTCTGGGTCAAAAGTCTGTGTATGGATTTAAGTGGACAAACATACTGACAATCATTGTGGCTACATTCTCAAAGGTTCAAATCAATGTGAAAATCTAAGAGCTTCAGTATGATTTCCTTAAGTTGCTAACGACTCTGGATGAACACCGAGAATTTGAGCATCAAAGGTTTTAATAACAAGTCCCAAATGATTTGACTTACCTGTATGATTCCAAAATTGAATTGGTCCAGATATGATCAATCTAAGTTGAAGCTATCTACTCCCGAACCAAATCCCGTAGATATCAATCTCTGGATTTATCTCTCACAAAAAGCCAAAAATATGTCTGGTTATGTAATTTGTTTAAGTTCTTAAATTAGTTAGTTGTTTTAGTTTTAATTTTAGTCGTGTGTCGGGCTACATCAGGAAAATCAGAAGGAATCAACTCACTAAAAGGGTCATGTCTAAGATGATCAAAGGTTCATAATGTTAATTTCATAAAGTTAAAAGGGTTTTAAAAGTAAATTGGTCAAAATGGCAGAAAATCAACTAAGTATGACCCATTCGCACGAATGGACCATACGTATGGACTAACCATACGAATGGAATCCATTCGTGCGAATGAACTATGAGTATGGACCATCAAACCGAATGGCCCATACGATTGGTCCAGTCGGAGGATTAAGTGCGAACGAGTGAGTCAGTCGCACGACTGAAATCCAGTCGGACGACCGGAGAAGGGCGACTGACCCAATCGCACAACTGAGCCCCACTCGCACGACTGAAAGGTGCGTATGAACTCAGTCGCACGATTGGATCTAGGGTTGGTATAAATAGAGGAGGAGTCGGTCGCAGAGACTCATCACCCTCAAATCGCCCCTAAATCGCACTCCCTACCGTTACGCTGCCAAAATTTTATTTGCCCTAGTTTTACAGTTGATTGTGATTCACTGACGTTTGCCATTCATCATACAGGTAATTTGAAGTCTTATTTCACCAAAAACAGAAGGATTGGAACCCTAACTTGGATTGTTCGACTGTGAAACTTGAACCGAGACAAGAAAGCCCTAATAACCTATTAAAACCAAGCAAAACGTTAAAATTAAGTGAAATAGGTTATTAGTAACGAGAATGCGAGTCTAATGAACCGGTTAATTAGGTTAAAAGACTTAGTTGTTGAAGTTTCGAACGATTGGCGACTGAACAACTGAGACAGGCGACTGGTCGTCCGGATGAACTTCAATCGCACGATTGAATATTGCGATTGGGTCATGCGGCCGAATGAACCATACGATTGAGCTCAGTCGGCCGACTGAACCATTCGCAGACTCAGTCAGCAGACTGAACCCAATCGCATGTCACAGTGACCAGAATGAGTCCAGTCGTATGAAAGACCAGACGACTGACTTCAGTCGCATAATTCATTCGCACGAATGAATCAGAATGATTTTCAACTTTACACTTAGAACAGAATTTTTCATGTCTTATGTGCTAATCGTTCTATGTCTTGTGTGTTTCAGAAAAATGGCAGAAAGGTGGTCCATAAATCCAAAGCACAACATCTGTGCTCATTTGGATCACACCACCAGGAACGGGGCCGAGTTTACGGACATTATAGCCTTTCTGAGACGGTCCCGGATTCATAAGGCTATCTCTACGCCTTGCACGCCATATAGATCACTCCATCGGGCTTCTGGGAGAATGCCTCGGTTGACCGCTCCCTGAGCCGTACTGCATTAGGAGCTCCATATTAGGCCATGATATTGAGATCTCTGCTGCCGATTTCAGAGGGTCCTAGAGTTGGGGACGACACTGATCATCCAACTAGACTACATCCGTTGACAGTGAGAGGATGCTTCTTGAGGATAAAGTACGCTGGGGACATCAATCAGGTGTGCTCAACAAGAGCAACCTGAGCCCCCAGTATAAGTACTTAGCACACGTGATCCTCAAGTGTATGGCATCGAGGAGGGGTGGGTTTGACGACCTCTCAGACCAGATTCAAAATGCCTACGTGGCACTGGTTCTGAACCACCCCTTCAGTTTTTCCAGCATGATATTCTCCTATTTGGTGGAGAACTTGGAGGCCAAGGGTAAAGAGGGGTTTTGTATGTACCCCAGATTCTTACAGCTCGTCTTCAACGAGAAGCTGCCAAGTTGCCCAAGGAGAGTCATGACGCAGTGGCTTTGGAGATTATGGATGATACCACTCTGGGCAGGATGAGAGTGTACAGGGGGAAGCAAGTAAAGCCCCAAGTGAAGAGACTGATTGGCCACCTGGCCAACGAGCAGTATGTGGCACCTGGTAGACGCAAATGGCGTCATGATGACAGCGACTCCGACGATGAGAGGTTACTTCTACCAGATATGGATTCTGATGATGATGATAGCGGCGACGCCGGGGATGATATGCCTGCTCCACCTAGAGGCACTGATTCAGACGTTATTCCCCCGGGGTCTGCCACTGCCGGAGAGGTCGCTGAGATGGCCGGTTTCCATCAGGAGTTTGTAGCTGGGGATCAAGAGGAGGAGGAGTCAGATGAGGAGCCCCTCACTAGGACTGTGGGAAGCAAAGTTGTTCCCACAGACCACGGGCTTAGGGTGGTTGGTGAACACCCTCGGGACTCCTCAGAGAGAGAGACTGACCCGAACTATGTTCCGGGTTCAGTGGGCAGAGCTGCAGGGGGAGCATCCACTTCCACCGGGACTAGGAGGAAGCGGATGGCTCAACCCCATGGATTGAAGAAGAAGAAGCGTCGCCTGACCTTCGTCACCACTGCTGCCACTACTTCCACCACCACAGCCACCACTACCACCACCACTACATACCACCCATCACCACAGCCACCACATCCACTACTTCCACTACCACAGCCACCACCTTACCTACCACCACTGTATCCTTCCCATCCACCACCAGACCATTCACACCTACATCACCAGCACCAGCCTACCGACCCATATTCACCACTGCCACCCTGCCACCACCACCACACATCATGCTGGACCTCAGCCCAACCCACATGTTTATGGATCTACTCTACCTCACATCGGGGTAGAGGAGCAGCTCTCAGCGCTTAACCGTATGGTGATGCGCCTGCTCGCTGCAGATGAGGAGAAGGCGGCGCAGATCCGCCAGCTGACCGACCTGACTGCTGCCCAGTCTCAGCAGATGGCAGAGCAGGCTCGGGTGATAGACCAGAGAACCAGCTAATCGATGCTCAGAGAGTCGTCGGTGTCCCAACTCCAGGACCAGCAGGGCCAGTCCGTCAAACGTATAGAGGAGTTGGAGACGACCAACAAGACGATTATGCTGAGGTTAAAGGGGTCGAAGGATGAGCCCTTGAAGCTAAAGGAGGGTGACGGGGATGATGGAGATGGTGATGATGAAGATGATGATGATGATGAGGAAGATGATGATGATGAGGAAGAGAACTGAGGAAGACAGGACAGAAGGTAGAGATGATGATGACGAAGCAGAAGGAGGGGATGCGGCTGCATCGGCCTCTGCTTCTGGTCAAGAACGAAGATCTAAGCATCGACAGGACCAGTCATCCACACTTCTGCTCCTCCGAGCGACACGCCCATGATTCAAGACAAAAGTACAGATTAGATGTCTTATGTATTTATTTATTTTGTATTTGAATCATGTAATGAAAAACAGTGTGTTGAATGTTTATATATTAAGTTGATATAATTCTGTTGATTACTTACTAATGGTTTATGTGTTGAATGTTTATATCAAACAGATCCAAACTTTCAAAGGGATGAGTTTGACTTTGCTCCCCTTCAAATGGTCAAGACTCAATTAACCATGATTCTTGATCTACAAGGGATTGTAAGAAGGTCTGTGAGTTATACTCCTGAAGAAGGGGAATAATTCATGACCTATCTGATGAGCAACTGGCAGAGATGTTCAGACTCAATCCTGATGAAATAGTCAAGGATGCTCCAACAGTTGATTCAACCAGTGATGAAGAACTAAATGACATTGATGAAGTTGAGGTTGAAGATATTACTGCAGAAGGAGTACCTCAGTATGCTGACACACGAGGGTAATGTGGTCCCCAATCTTGGTGAGTCCCTAGTCAGTGATACGTTTGAGGTACTAGACAAGATGGAGCAGGAAACCGAAAAGACTGCTGAAGGAACAGCCAAGCCTCCAATGATGAAGTAGATATTCGCAAGGCTGAGTGGCTGCCTGTTTTGAAGAAAGTAAGAGCCCAGCGCACCTGCCCAAAGAAAGATGCCTACACCAAGCTCTACCGAGTCAAGAAACACCATAAGGTGTCAGGCAGGATTATTGCATGGGCTTATTTTGATGACCTTAACGCGTATGCAGTTAAGAGGGAGCAGGGCATAGAGTACTTCAGGTTCCCACATGATCTGAAGACTCTACCTGGTTTTGAGCTCAACCAGCTGGCTAAGCTAAAGCTGCTGTATGCTGACCCAAGAAAGATGTCAGGCTGGTTTGAGGCTGCCCTGAAGAAGGAGTACCACACCAGATGGGTTAACTTCAGACCACAACAGCCTACGAGGTATATAAGAAGGTCTGAGGTTGATGCCATTACTGGTAAGCCCAAGATTATGCTGAAGTGGAGTCCTCCGCGCACTATGTCGAGAATCCCTCTCAGGGAAATGCCACAGGACTTCACTCCACACTTCAAATGGTGGTACTATGATTGGAGAACTGCTGAAGCTGTCATAGTTCTGAATAAAGAGGGACAAATGGATACTATCAGGGTATTCGACCCGATGTGGCTAACCAACTTGTCTGCTAATGATGTCTATACATTATACAAGTGGCCACTGTTCTATGACACACAGGACATTGTACAAGCCTTCCAGTTCCAAAACGTTATACGACTTTGCTTTGCGTTTGAGATTCACGCAGGAGTCACTAAAGAGGAGAAGTACAAGAAGTATAAGGAGGTGATGCAGAAGACAAGAGATTAGATAGATCTAGGTCCAAGGGGGAGTTTGTTGATGCATGTATGTCCCTAGATCATGAGTTGTAATGTAATAAATCTTGTCTGTCTGATTATGATGTAATAGTATCGATTAATGAAATGATATGAATTGGTTGTTACTTGTGATGTTTAATATTTCATTAATGAGTCGTGATTGAACTGATTGGGTTTATGATTGTTTGAATGATTGCACATTATGTTATATTAATTAAAACATTCAAACTTAACTTAATGAAGTTCTCATGCGAATGGCCCATGCGAATGGACCACACGCATGAATAACTTCATACGATTGACTCAATCGCACGACTGAACCAGGAGACTGGATCAGTCGTATGATTGACACATAAGATTGACTCAATCGCACGACTGAACACTCAGTCGTGCGGATGAATCAACCGCATGGTTCAATCGCACGACTGAACCATACTTGTGGCCCAGTCGCACGATTGAACAATACTAACCTATAAATAGACCCAATTCGTGGAAAAACGATAGTATTCATCCCATTACGATTCCAGACGTACCCTAGCCGTCCAGAAGCCTCCCAAATCGTTCTCCAAGTTCACAGAACACATCAGATCGATTGCTAATCGATTTCTGACGTTGATTTCAATTCTTGATTGATTCATCGTGTGTTCTCACTGATTGGATCGCCAATCAAATAGGATTCCGTACTATTTGAGTTGGTTTAACACGCTAATCACTAGGTATTTCGTTCAAATACCAGGTCCTAACATTATACTTGTTTTATCGCCTTTATTCTTGTGATCTCGACGTAAACGTATGCTAACTTTAAAACTTTTACAATTATCGTCATCGTTATCATTAAATATACGATTTTTATAAAATATTATTGACATTAATGAAACCATTTTTAAGTTACAAATATCATTAAAAACATTTTTATCATTAATATAACTAACCTAATAAAGTTGTTTTCAACCGAAACAAATTTGAGAAACTCGGGGGTTAAGTGCAGGGACTAAATGTGACATTTTACCAAACTAGGGCTGGGTATAAATACCCCATTTCCAGCCCTAGCCTCCATTTCCATCTTCTTCTTCATTTCTTCTTCTTCACCTTTCTTCCTCCTCCTTGCATCAAAACCGCCCATTTCCGTTGCGTTTTCACCGGCAAGACCTCGGCCACAGCTGAGTCTACTCCTTTCTAGCAGGTAGACGACCTTGGTCGTCCCTTTTCTTGCTTGTTTATGGCTGTCCATTTATGGTTTCGGGTGTTCGGGGCCAACCCAAACACATGAGGTCGTATGGGTGCGTGTGATGTCTTTCTGCATGTTCTTCTTGTTTGGGTGTGTTTGAAATGTGTTTTTGGAAGTCCTTGTGGTGTGAATCCCGTGCACGGAGCAGCCGAAGGCTGCTCTGCACTTCAGCAGTCGCGAACCTACTATTCAGGCGACTGGGTCGACGATGCGACTGAGCCGTGCGACTGGGTGAGTCGTGCGTCTGAGTCATGCGTCTGAGTCAATCGTGCGACTGAGTTGTGCGACTGGGTGTGTTGTGCGAGTGAGTTGTGCGACTGTGTGTATGTGTGCGATTGAGTCACGCGAGCGAATGAATGTGTGCGATTGTGCGTGTATCGCACGACTGAATGCCAGTCGCATGAATGAAGGTTCAATCGTACGAATAAAGCTGATTCGTATGAATGAAGGTTGATTCGTGCGTATGGATGTTGAGTCGTGCGAATGGGTGTTGTGTGGTATGACTGAATGCTGGGTCACATGAATGAAGGTTCAATCGTACGAATGAAGCTGATTCGTACGAATGAGAGTTGATTCGTGCGAATGGAGTGTTGAGTCGTGCGTCTGGTCCTGTCGTGCGACTGAAGTTGTTGTGTGTGTGAATTCCTTCTTGTGTGTCGTGTGTGTATGTCGTGTGATGTTAAGGTGACATCGACACGGTTTCCATTGCTAATGACAATGTTAAAGTCAACGCTATCATACTTACTAATGTTATTCCAAACTAAATCAACTTAATATTTTACAATTATCAACAACCGATTTGTAACTACTAATATTTAGGAAATACTCCTTTAATAACAATGAAACTTTTATGCAAATACCATCAGCAATGGCGACGATATCTAGTACTTGGATCTACATAAGATCTAATACGTGTGTCTGTTTGTGTGTGTTACGCGCGACCGAACCGATACAACCTGAACCGACCGAACGTTACTTTTTACTTTATACATATCATTAATGCTTAACAATAATTATCAATAGGTGTTTGACCGTTCATTGCATACAACATTTGGAAACTTGATCATTCATACTTACCACCTAACAAGTGAGTTTCGTGGCCCCTTTTTATGCTTATATAACATTTCAATCATTTACAAACATGGGGGAAAAATATGCTCACCCATTTTCAATGCTGTACAATTTACATACAATTTACATACTTGGAATCAACATGTTACTGTTTTGTAAGTACCTATCTGATACATGCTTGAGTTCGCTGTGTGATATTTTCTTTGCAACTATTTAATTCAGTGTGAGAACCGACGGATAGGTATTGGTAGTACTACTGGGTTGACACCCCCATCCTTGTTTGTTGGTATACTAGTTAGTACCAACAGTGGCCAGGAACGGGCCCTTGGGTGAATATATTCTGACCAGATCTGTGTGTACGTCATTAGGTTTGGTTGCAAAAGCTCATTGTCATGTGATTATACTTACTTATAAGTGTATTCACGGTATTCCACATCATTTACTATACAACATCAATTACTATTTACTATTTAAACCTGCGAGCTCACCAACAATTTTGTTGACCATTTTGAGCATATCTTTTCAGGTGACAATGCTAATTGAAGATGTAGGTGTGCTGCTTTAGTGGAGACCCTAGGATGTATTTTTGTGACTAAACATATCTGACAAACAATTATTTTGAAACAATGTTGTAGTCTGATTAAACAATATTATTCTTTCGATACTTGTTCTCGGGTTGTGGGAATTTACATTACAATTGTTACTACTTGACTATGTGCATCATTTATCATGTTATGTTTATGGTTATGTTGTCGTGAATATTGATTAAACACGACACAAGTCTCCTTTGTGTCAGGTGTCGTCATGACACGTTTGATCATCATTTATTATATTGCATCTCTATTGCTTACCATGTGTTATGACGATTCCGTCTCGTTACATCCCCGTGTTTCCGCTTTTAGCGGGGGTGTGGCAGTAAAGGATTCTTAAATGTACAAAAATTCAAACATAGAAATATAGGTTTATGAAGTATTTTACCATTGAATGAAAGTAAACATCTAATGTAATTGTTATTGCTCAAAAGCACCAAGTACTAATACTGATCAAATCCACTGTCTAGCAAATCGAAGCCCTAATTTATCTGCATGCTCCTTATATTTAGTTTAAGGCATAGGCTTAGTATAGGGATCTGCTAGATACTCTTTTGTATGAATATTAATTATCATGATGCATCCCTATTTTAATACTTCCCTTATATCTTGAAAATGTCTAAGTATATACTTTGCTTTATGATTTGACCTTGGTTCATTTCCTTGAGCTATGGCACCAATGTTATCACATGATCTCTCGATAGGTTCCTGTATGTTAGGCACCACATCAATATCAACAATGAATTTCTTCTTCACAACAACCTTTTTTGCGGCATCAAATGCTGCTATGTATTCAGGCTCTTTAGTGGATTGAGCTATCACACTCTGTTTTGAACTTCTCCAAGTTATAGCTCCACCATTTAGAGTGAATACATATCTATTTTTTTTAGAATCATCTCTATCTATTTAGAAGCTAGCATAATATAAAACTTAAGTGTCAGGTCATCTTCCACTCCTCCATATATCATAAACATATCCTTAGTCTTTCTTAAGTACTTAAGAATGTTCTTTACAGTAATCTAGTAACACTCACTCGGGTTTTATTGATATCTACTCATCATACTCAATGTGAATGATACGTTAGACCTAGTAGATAACATGACATACATAATAGAACCAATTGTTGAAGCATATGGAACTCTTTTCATTTTCTTCTTTTGTTTCTTAGTTTGAGGACACTGATTACCATTTCTTATATTTCCATGTAACATCAACAAGTTTCCTCTATTAGAATCTTACATTGAGAAGCGGCTAAGGACCTTACTCATATATACTTTGACTTAAACCAATACGTCGCTTTGATCAATATATATGGCTTTGCCAAGGTCATTCATTTTAGAACATTTGTTTAACCAAGATTTTACATCATTAAGCATTTGCACATTGTTTTCAATGAGTACCCCCATACAAGATCAGGAAAGTAAAATAGTTCCCGCCTTCTTATAAACACAAGACTCATCTTTATTTTTGATAAAATGAAACTATATGATTTTCTGATCAAAATGGTTATTCCAACTTCTAGATGGTTATTAAAATCCATAAATGGATTTGTTTAATTGTCAAACCTTATTAGGATTCTATGGATCCTTAAACCCTTTTGCTTGTACTATATAGACATCTTTAGCAAGGTGTCTATTTAGAAACATGGTTTTGACATCCATTTATCATATCACATAGTTATAATATGCAAGAATCATTAGCAGTATCAAAATTGACCTAAGCATGGCTATTGGTGAGAAAGTTTTATCATAATCAACACCTTAAGTTTGAGTGAACCTTTTCTCACCCAACTGTGCTTTGTAGGTTTGCACCTTTCTATCCATTGTGGTCTTCTTTTTGACATGAATTACATCTTCGTGCCCATGACTTTTTGCCATTTCTTGGATTTACAATCTAAAATTGCAAATTTCTAACTATTAGGTTCATTCTGATCCACCATTAGGATGTCAAAATTTTCATGAATTTCAATATATCTATCGGGTCCACGATTATCACTAGTACTTTTGTGGATGCTAGGAATAACTGTCGATTCTTGAATCCTCTTAGGTATAAATTTAATGATAGTTTGAGTCTGTAATTTGGTTATAAATATTTCCCGAATTTCCTCTATATTAACATGACTTTCTCTAAGAAGACACTTTAACGACTATATATTGGTTAAGTAATTAACAATCGTATAAACAGTTACAGATATATATACAGTTAGCAATTATATATTGGTTAAAGACTGTACCTTGACGTAGGAGGTAAAAAAAATTCACCTTATGAGCAATCAATGATCTTGCTAGATGATCTGAATCAGAAAAATTTCTCACCTTTGCAACTATGGCAACCCAAAGCACATTCTGGAGACTATAGTAGTGCTGCTGCGCGGTGGTGATCCATGGTGGTTTATGGTGTGGTGATGGTCGATGGTCGGGCAAAAGGGAGGGGGGCTTTGCCATAAACGGCGGTTTATGGTGTGGAGGCGGTGATCAATGGCGGTTTATATGTAAACTATTTATGTTTTTAAGCCCCTAGTTCCTTTTAGGTCCTTTTAATTATTAATGGTTAATAATTTAAAATGTGATTAATGTTTAATCACATTAAAAACCCTTGTGGTTTCACTAATTAACCTTTACTAATTAGAAAAAAACATTAAGCCATTATAAAAAGGTTTAATTAATTAACGGTTAGTTTATAAACATTTAGTTCACATTTAAATAATCATTTCTCTAAATAATTAGTCACCTCTGATTGCACCATAAATCATGATTTATAACGTTAAATCGTTACACATTACTTCTTGTTGCAAGGTGTAGCTCTTTGTATCGTAAATCGATGGTAACATTAAAATTATTGATGATAAGACATCAGTTTCCAACGCTAAGTATATGATTTAACTGACTTTTGAAAATGTTAGCTTAAACACTAGAAAGTGTTGGAAGTTGCGTAACGGCATGCTGCTTTAGTTATCTTGGAAGCTCTTGTGAACTAAGCTAATCTGAAGTGAGAAATATAATCTGATGAACCCAATAACACGATAGTGTAAGGTTTTTTATTTGTTAAATTGAGTCATAAGTAATTTTAAACAAATTATATTGAAGTGTAAGAAATTTAGGAGGAAACTGATCACGTGTCAATAATTTGGTGTTTAATGATATAAATGCTTGATTTTACATAATGATTATGGTGGAACGAGTTCAAGTTGTTTGTGTTTTGAATTATAGGTGTTTGGAGCTAAAGGAGGCTTATTTTGGATGAAAAGAATCAAAACACACAACTACAAGGACTGAAGATGTAAATATCAATATTTACAAGTAAAGGCACAAATTTATGTGTACTGGCGTATAATACATTGAATTTGGGCATATAATACGTCAGGCAGCATATTGGCGGCGTATCAGTGGGCATATTTGAAGAAAAAAAATAGAAAGTTGGGCGTATGGGGCTGATAGGGTGTATGATACGCCCATGTGGGCGTATAATACACCCATGTGCTGAACAACTTGCCGAATTTTGTGGTTTTCAAGTTTATTTAAGGCAAATCAACCCTAATTCAATGGAGAACTTCTTGGAGACGAAAAGTGACAAACTTTACGTGATTTTTGGTGTTCTAAGGCTCCCCAAATCATCCACAAACATTCTCTAAATCAAGATTGAAGATTGATTGAAGATGATGCGTGGCTAGGTTCTCTTGATTGCTTTCGGGAGTACAATTCTTGTAAAGTGAGACAATTAGTATGTTGGATTAGATTTTTATATTGAACATTGATTATTTAATGAAACATTATGTTTTGGTTGATTTAAATGATTTGATTTTAAAGAACGTTGTTTTCTTAATTATAATTTTTTGGTTTCCTTGCATCGTGAACTCATTAAGAAAAGTGGTCAACGTGATCTAACTGAATTGTTAACATTGTGAATGAACGAGTCTTAAAAGATTGTTCCTTGTTATCACTTTAATCAAAAGTTAAGATCTTTAGGTATTGTTTCTTGCAAACCCTAATTTAAAAGTACCAATTGTTGATCTTGCGGAATTGGAAACCCGGAAGTGATTGTTTCTTAATATTCAAACAAATTAATTTCAAAGTTTCTTGCTTTATGAATTTATGATCATTAAATCATTTAAAGTTTCAATTTTTAATTCTAAAGTGTGAGTCCTTTAGTTAATCGAGTCACGTTAATTAAACACTTTCCACATATTTCCTATGGAGACGACTTTACTTACCCTTACACAATAACGGTAGCTAAGACCGGTTATTTAACTTGTTTTTGATCGAGTCTCGGCAACCAGATCAAAATGGCGCCGTTGCTGGGGAATTAGTGCCCTTAATGTTTAATCGTTTTTACTTGTTTTTCTTAAAATAATATATAAAAACCCAAAAATAAAAATTTTATTTTTATGTTTTCTTTTTAGTATCTTTTCTTTCTTGTTCAGTATTACGCGATGTATTTTGTGTTTTCTTGTTTGCAGGTAACCATTATGTTAATGCATACAAGATTTTTAGGAAGGACCTCACCATTGCATTTTGATCCAGAAATTGAGAAGACTTTAAGAGGGACGTGTGTTTCACAAATCATCAACGTCAAAGATTTCTCAACTTCATGGTCAAACAAGATCCAAAGAAGGTACATCATCAGCAACAGCTCAACGGATTTTCAATAGACTTTCAAGGACACCAGAAAGTAGCAATTCAAGAATGATAAATAATCCAGAAAATCAAGGAGGACCACAACCTAATCCTCCTGTGGGAGATATCCCACTTCCCATGTTTTCTCCACCTAATGATCCTCCACCTCAACCACACCCTGTGCAACCTCAACCTCAAGGGCCGATCTCTGTGAATCAAGGGGTGTAACACCAACCTCCCTTGTAAATTTCCAACCAATGCCCAATGTAATCCAACTTCTCAGCATAATGGGGAAGGTAGTCATCATAGTCACGAGGAACGGTTTTCAGTCGAAGGAAGCCATCATACAACCTATGTGGATGAGTAGATTGATGATCAAGTCAATATGGAAAGACCAAGCGAACATGATTTGAGGATTATGGGGACCAATAGGCCTATCAAAACCGTCAACCAAATCAGGATCAGGGTGGTTATGCTCAACCACCCATTCGCAACAACATTGACGGTGAACCATTTAATGGCATACCTAGCAATCTGGGAGCACAACATCACTGAAGTACATGGTGTGGATAGTCACTTTTGTCCCGCCATTGCTATCAATTCATCTCCCATAGTTTCACCAACCGTAAGGATTCCAATAAGTCTGATGTAGCCAAAACATTCCAAAGTTACTCTGCATACATGCACTGAAGTACAGAAGTAGAAATGCTTCGAAAGTTTTACACCATGCACTAGAAATATTCTAAGTGTAAAATCTTCCGAAGCCAAAACCAACATCTTCCGAAGCCAAAAGTGAAGTCTTCTGAAGCTTCAAAAACAAAGTATTCCGAAGCCAAAGAGTGAAGACAAAATTCTTTCGAAGACTTTTATGAACATGCTTTTATCTGATGTACTTACCCTAAAGCTGGACCACCTTTCCGCTGCAACTCTGTTCAGTTACCAACTTACATGAGCTGGTGAAAAGATCCATACTTTTGGTAACTATACATTGAGGTCTTGAGTCTGAGCCTTCTACTTTATGTACTTTTATCCTTTTTGTAATATATTAGGATGTGAGCTATGGCATGTCACAGTCACTAGTCAAAAGGCAATCTGCCTTTTGACTCTACATTTGATTTTGTAGTTGTCTAGTCTTATGTATCCAGCTGCCTTTTAAAGTATGGCCGGCTGCAGGATGTAGTATAAAGTATCTTAAGTACTTGTAACTTTCCATCTATGCTTTGTAACATTTGTAAAAGAACTTGAGAAACAATATACAACATTCTTGAAAACCAAACACTTGTGTTGTTTGCTATCTTGTTCTGTCTCATATATTAACTTGTGTTCTTAGCATGTTTCATATAAGTTACTAGTTCCCTATATGATCTGTTAAGTGTTCTAAAAGAACTCTCCTCATTGTGTTGTTGTGTTGTAAGTGCATACCCTTAAAAGGTCTTGCATTTGGTATCAGAGCATTCCAGGCTCTTGATATAAGATCTCACCATCTTAAGAGCCCTCACACACACAAAATACTTAACAACTCAAATGGCAGCTATTACTAAAGCTGATATGGAAACTGGAACTATGACAAAGTCTCCACCGATCACTTCTGAAGACTTTGATACTTGGTGTCAAAGAATGGAAGGCTTTATCAAGTCTCAAGACTCCAGGATGTAGGACTCTGTTGTTCAAGGACATTACATACCAAGCACCACTGTAGCTACTGGTGGTGGTATGATTCCATAGGTTGTGGCTGACTATTCTGAAGAAGACAGGAAAAGAATAGAGATTGATCAGAAAGCCATGACATCCCTTCAAACTGCTCTTCCAAACTCCATCTACAGAGGCTTCAAGAAGTGCAAAACTGCCAAGCAACTATGGGAAGCACCGAAGCTTATGTATGAGGGGTCTAATGAAGCAAAGGAGAATAAGAAGGATCTCCTGAAGCAGCAGTTTGAAAACTTCACCTTCAAGGAAGGTGAAACCATGACTCAACAATACTTCAGGTATGTTGAAATTATGGATACTCTAATGGATGTTGGAGTAACTCTTGAGAATAGGGACATTATGAGGAAGTTCATCTCCTCTCTTCCTAGACAATGGACACATTATTGTATTGTTATCAAGAGGACTGAGAATCTTAAGACTCTTACTCTTACAGAGTTGTATGGTATTCTCAGTGGATACCAGATGGAGATGAACATGCAAAACTCATATGGTAACTCCAGTAATCAATTGAGTTCAGCCATGTGGTTGAAAAGGAAAGCATTGAACCACAACATCATCTTATATGCTACCCTGATAACTCACAAAAGGGTCCTTTCATCACCTTCCTAGAGACTCCAAGAGAAAGCTAGACTCAAGGAAGTCCTTTTCAAGAGACAAGTTCTTCTCAGGCTTTTGTCTCTGCTGATGAAAGCACAGGCAACTTTTTCTTCACCTTTAAAGACCTTGACTGTATCCATCCAGATGATCTGGAATACATGGAGATAGTCCAGCAGAAGGCTCTTCTCACTCACAGAGCCAAGAAGTTCTACAAGAGAACAGGTTGGAAGTTTCCAAGCAATACAGCCAGTGGAAAGTTTGGGCTGGATAAAAGCAAAGTAAAGTGTTACAACTGTAACCAGATGGGATACTTTGCAAAGGAGTGTAAGCCACCAAGGACAAATGGTGGCCAAACACAAGCCAGACCTAACTACACTAATAGAGCTCCCCAGAGTGAGAAGCCAAAGCAGCAAGCTGTAGTTGTTATTGAAGAAGGAGGCTTTGCTTGGAGCTTCAGGTGGAAGATGCTTCTCCAAACCAAGCACTCATGGCAGACCATGATGAAGCCAAGGTATTGGAACATCTTTGTACTCCTAAACATGAGCACACCAACTACAGGACTCAGATTAAAGACCTCATAGCTAAGTTAATTGAATGCCAGGCTGAGCTTGTGATCAGCAAAGCAAGGGCAGAAAAATGTGTTCTTGAAGAAGAGACCTTCAAGAACATAATATCCTCATCCTTGTATGCAAAAGTTTGTTATCAAAATAAGCAAGGACTGGGATCTAGTGAGATAGCTCCTCCACACACAATCTTGTTTGTAAGATCTCCTAGGTGTGGAACTTGTGAAGATGAGCTTCCTCTCATAGATCCCTTGACTGAAGAGGATGAAGAGGAAATGGTGAAGAATGGCTTTGAGAAGAGTGAAGAAGAGCATTCTAAGAAGGGTCACCATCCCTCTAACGAGAGTAAAGTTGTTGGGATGACCAAGTCCAAGAGAAAGAACTTGATCAGGAAAGCCAAGAAAAAGTCCAAGAAGGCTCAAGAGATCAATGTCACCTTCAACTCTGCACAGAAACATGTCTTCATCTCTGCCGGACTTGAAGTGGTTAAGGCTAAAGACACAAACTTGAACTCAAATAATAAGAGTTCTAGTTCTTGTTCAAATCATTCCATCATCAAGAAAAAGGCTGAGCAGTTATGCACCACTACTGTACAACTTGAACCATCCAGCTCCAAATGTAGTTCTATCCCCACGAGAATTGCTACAACATCTACAAAGATGAAGATGGAGAAGAAAATTGAGCAAGTTCAGCCTTGTTTACAAAAGAAGACTCCTAGAAGGAAGAAAATGGACTGTGTTATGTGTGAGAGTACCTCTCATCTTGCTAAGGATTGTGTTTAAAATCCAAAGAGTACTCTCCACATGACCAAGAAAGAAACTTCTAAGAGTTTGGAGAAGAAGAAGCAAGCTTCGGAAGGAAGATCTTTTTCCTTCAGAAGCTCCAAAATGAAGAAGAAGACAAGTGGAAACTTGCCTTCAGAAGAAAAACTGTTCTCGGAAGAAAGGAATACTTCCGAAGCACTGAAGCATGCTGCAGTGAAGCAATATCTTCCAAAGGTCCAGTCATCAAAACTTCCAAAGTCATTGAAACTTCCAAAGTATTGAAGGTCAAGTCTAAGCTTCCAAAGGTGGTGTGGAAGATAAAGAAAGACCAAGTGGCTGAAAGTTCTTCATCAACATCAGCAAATGATCCTCAAAACATGACTATAGGATCAATTATTGTTGCATTGTCTTCAACTTCTTTTGATGAGCCCAAGACCAATGAGGCTTGGGTTTCCAAATGTAACTAATAATCTCTTTTTTGCAGGAACAACTCAAGACAAACAAAAATGTATGAATCATTCACAATGGTTGTTCCAGGCACATGACAAGCAATAGGTCACTACTCTAAAAGTTTGAAAGAATTAATTGAGGACCAGTTGCTTTTGGAGGAGATGCAGGAGGTTATATTACAGGAAGGGGCATGGTCACAAATGGTAAGCTCAACATTGAGAAGGTAACCTTTGTCAAGGAGCTTGGGTATAAACTCCTAAGTGTATCCTAATTTTGTGATCAGAGTCATAACATGCTCTTTACTGAGCATGAGTGCATTGTTCTCAGGCCCGGGGTGGTCATTCCTCATGAGCATATCCTGCTCAGAGCCCCCATGATAGGAAACATGTACAAGATGGATTTGCAAGAAATATCTCCCTCAGGGGAAGTTTCATGCTCTCTATCTAACGCAAATAGTGATGAGTCTTTCCTCTGGCATAAAAGAATGTTCTATGTAAACTTTAAAAACATGAATAAATTAATTAAGAATGATTTGGTAACTGGAATGCGAAAGAAAGAGTTTACAAGTGGTGACCACTGTGTTGCATGCCTGAAGGGGAAGCAACACAAGGTATCTCACAAGCCAAAGGAAAAAAACTCCATCACTACTCCCCTACACTTATTACATATGGATCTCTTTGGCCTTACCAGTGTAATGAGTCTAGGAAGGACCTCTTATTGTTTGGTTATCACAGATGACTTTACAAGATTCACTTGGGTCTTCTTTCTTAGAACTAAGGACGAGACCCTTGAGATTCTGAAGAATTTCATCTTAAAGATCAAGAATCAATGTGATCACAAGGTCAAAACCATAAGATGTGATCAAGGAACTGAATTCAAGAATCAAATCCTTGATACATTTTATGATGAAAAGGATATTACAAGACAATATAGTGCTCCCAGGACTCCTCAGCAAAATGGTGTTGCTAAAAGGAGAAACAGGACACTAATTGAAGCTGCAAGAACTATGTTGTCTGACTCTAAACTGCCCATCACCTTCTGGGCAGCAGCAGTGAACATTGCTTGCTTTGTGCAAAACAGAGTTTTAGTAGTAAAGACACATTGTAAGACTCCTTATGAACTTTGGCATAAGAGGAAACCTTTCATTGATTTTCTCAGGTCATTTGGATGTCCTTGCACCATCTTGAATACCAAAGAACAAATTGCCAAATTTGCTGAGAAATCAGATGATGGATATTTTATTGGACACTCTTCTCAAGCTAAGGCTTGTAGAGTATACAATCTCAGAACTAGAGTAGTTGAGGAGTCAGCCAATGTGACTTTCAATGAGCACACTCCCAGTATGAAAGGTTTTGGTCCTGGTTGGCTATTTGATCTTGACTTAATTACCAATTGTTTTAACAAATCTTGTGAGCATGTTTCAGGAACCACAGATATCCTACCTACAGGTGATCCTGACCCAAGATTTGAGCTGAGAAGACCTTCAACCTTTACAACTTCAGCTCCAGTGGTAATTAATCCTGCATATGAAGTTTCTACCGGCACATCAATGACAGATCCTGCTGATACTTCTAGGGTGCCTTCAAATTCCAGCTTAGAGGCATAAAACTCATATGAAGGAGCTTCAAATATTGGAGAAAATGGTGGTGGTGAAAGTGATCAAGAATTCCTTGATACTGACAACCACTCCATTGAAGACAACATCAATGATGTCACACACTCATTGGATCAAGTCAATCTTGATAAGTGTGCTGATGTGGAGGGTGAATCCTCTTTGCCAGATCAGAATTTCTCTCATTTAGATCTGTCTAAGCAACTTGCTGTGATCCCTCAGCTAAGGATCCACAAGTCTCACCCTACCACAAACATCATTGGAGATGTTGATTCAGGGGTAAGAACAAGAGGATAAACCCATGATGCAAATGTTTGTCTTCACTCTTGTTTCTTGTCCTAGATAGAGCCAACGAAGATTGATGAGGCTCTAAAGGATGGAAGTTAGGTTGAAGCCTATGCAAGAGGAGCTGCTTCAATTCAAAAGGCAAAAGGTTTGGAACCTATGCCCTCTTCCTTAAGGGAAGACTACCATAGGAACCAAATGGGTGTTCAGGAATAAGAAGATTGATAGAGACTTGTCATCAAGAACAAGGCAAGACTAGTTGTTCAAGGGTATACTCAAGAAGAAGGAATTGACTACACAGATGTTTATGCTCCTGTAGCAAGACTTGAAGCTATCAGGATATTAATAGCTTTTGTTGCATCTAAGAACTTCAAGGTCTACTAACTTGATATCAAGTGTGCTTTTCTCTATGGGGTGATTGATGAAGAGGTGTATGTCAGACAACCACCTGGGTTTGCAGATCATGATCATTCTGATTATGTCTGCAGGCTTGATAAAGCTCTTTGTGGGCTACACCAAGCACCAAGGAAGTGGTATGAGACTCTATCTCAGTATCTCTGTTAGCATGGCTACAAAATGGGTGCTATTGATGGAACTCTCTTCATCAAAGGAAAAGGAAATGACATAATCCTAGTTCAAGTATATATAGATGACATTATATTTGGGTTAACTAATCCAAAGCTCTGCAAAGACTTTGAGTAGCTGATGAAGGATAGGTTTGAAATGAGTGCCATGTGGAACTTAATTTCTTTCTAGGAATTCAAGTGAAGCAAGTTGACAATGGCATCTTCATAAGTCAATCAAAGTATGTACAAGACATACTTAAAAGATTCAACATGACTGATTGTAAGGTTGCTAAGACACCCATAGCTAGAAACCACTCCCTTGGACCTGATCTTGAGGGGGAGTGTGTTGATGAGCATCTCTACAAGGCAATGATTGGGTCTCTTATGTACCTCACAGCTAACAGGCCTGATATCATGTTTGCTACATGTATTTATGCAAGATATAAGCCAACCCCAAGATGTCACACTTAATCACTGTCAAGAGAATTTTAAGATATCTCAAAGGTGCTCCATTACTTGGCCTTCGGTATCCAAAGAATTCTGACTACAATCTGTATGCTTATACAGATAGTGATTATGATGGTTGCAACATGACTGCAAAGTCTACATCTGAGAGATGTCAATTTGTTGGTGGAAGGATAGTCTCTTGGCAATACAAGAAACAATCTTGTGTGTCTGTATCAACTGCCGAAGCTGAATACATTGATGCTGCAAGCTGCTGTGCTCAAGTGCTTTGGATTCAGGATCAGATGCTGGACTATAGATTTAACTTCAAGGAGACTCTCATTCATATAGACAACAACAGTGCTATCTCAATCACATAGAATCCTATGCAGTACTCAAGGACAAAGCACATCAACATCAGGTATCATTTGATTAGAGATAACTTTGAAAAGGGATTAATCAAACTAGTCAAAGTTAACATGATAGGATCAAATGTACCAATCTGTGATGATGTATGAACACAAATCAATGAAATACAAACAAAGTAATCAAATCAAGTAAGATATCAACAAAATTCATGGTTTCATTAATATCAAGCAAAGACAAATTACAAAGTATGTAAGCAATTTCGTATCAAACTCTCTAATCTTTTTTCCTACTACCTGTAAGTCTAAGCTATTTATAATGAAACAAAAAAGGAACTAACAAATTACAAAACTAGTCCCTATACTATTACAAAGTATTAGAAAGGCATCTAAAGACAACATGTTAATCTTTCTAGAGCACTAACAATACTCCCCCTAAGATTTACATGGTCTTCGGTCTTCAAAATCTTCAATTTTGTCTTCTTTTTATCTTTTGTTCATCTTTCATCTTCAGCTTTTATCTTTAACTCTTATATTCATCACTCAAAGAAATCTTCTGGTTCTTCCTTGATCTTGAACATTGGCTTCTGTTTGTACATCTCTAGTTCTTTCAAAGCATTAGAAAGCAGACTTGAATTTGCTAGCAAGAATGCCTTGTTCTGGTTTTGCTTCTTTTGTCTTAATCTCCATCTTGTTCATTCTTTCCAATGTATCTTTTGAAAGACATGAAATATCAATATTAGCATATAACTCAATAGGATTTTGACTTTCCTTTGAGTATACTACTAATACTCCTTTCCTTGAAATTATCATGAATTCAATGTCTTTTATGTCTTTCTTAACAATGTTAGCATAAGCAAGAGCTTTTCTCAATGATATTCTTTCCATTGCTGCATTCATCACATTGATGATAGAAATGAAATACTTCTTGTCTTGCTCTGCTATCTCTGGAGATACCTTTTCAAACTTTTGTACCGACAAAAATGATATATAGCTAGGATGTAATAGCTTCAGTTCAAAAACTCCAAATAAAGTAATCATATCCTCATCCCATCGTTTGAGATTTAGGACCATTTAAGCTCAAAAGTCTCAGTGTTATAAAACCATCTGAGAATTGGCTTTGAGTTTTGATTACCATCAATCACTTTTTGACCAGGAGTTGTGACTTTTTCAAAATACTTGTCACAAAATTCTATTATTGAATGTTCTTCTTCAGACTGTAATCCTTTGAGCTTTTATTCTTCTTTAAAGTAACAAAGTACTCTTTATCTTCTTGATCACATCTTGTTTTAAGAAAATTACTTGATCTATCCAATCCTTTTCTTAATAATTCTACCATCATCTTGCCACGTTTAGAATCAGATGGATTGATCAGAGGTAATCTGTTTAGCTCTTTCAGATCTTGCACTGGAAGTTTTATGATACTAGAGTAAAAATGATATACATCACATACTGCATTTACTCTTTTTATCAAAAATGCATCAAATACTTCATCATACTTCCATGCTATAATCTTTACTTGGTTTGTAAAATCAGGAGCAATCATAGCATTTAACAATTCAGCAACTGATTGTCCTCTTTGTAGTACATTTCTTACCAAGTCTCTAGTTGATCTTGAATTATCAAAAATTTGCCTTTGTTCAGAAGAGGCTTTGTATGCTTGCCTTTCAGGATCAGCAAACATCTCAATCAAATCTTTTCTGTGAGCATGTGCATCTGTCTTTCTTGCCATTTGTTTGATCTCTTGTGGTTTTAACATTCTTGTTCTTTTTGTAATTTCAAGATATTGAGGATTATCTGTATCAAGTATAATCATCTTTTTCGATTGTTTCTCTGTTTCTTGAAAACTTCTGACAAGATTCCTCAAGGATACAGATTGTAATCTTTTCAGTTTTCTCCACGGGTAATTCCTAACTTGCAACCATGATCTTAAAGCTGAAATACTCATATCATCTGGATTAGGATGGTGCAGCTCAGAGCTTGATAGTTCTTCTACATTAATACTTTCTTTTGCTCTATTCCATTCACCATGCTAAATTACAATCTCATTTGGATCAACAGGTGCAACTGACTCTGCAAAAATGTATTTCTCATATTCATTATTTATTTGAGAAACAGTCAGTCCATCCAAAAATACTCGATTGTATTTCATCTTCACAAGATAGTTATATCTGTCTTCAAAATCTTGTGGAATTTCGTCTTGTTCTTGAGTTTGTTCTTGTGAAGAGAAATGTGATACAAATTGAGCTTCATCAATATCTTCTTCATCCAAAACTTCATCATACCAATCATCATTATAGACTTCTTCAATATCTTTTAATGCTTTAATCTGTTCTTGAACGTTTTGTTCTTCAACATTTTCTTCTGTTCTTTGCACTTTGGAAGATGATTCAGTTAGATTTGTATCTGCTACATCATCAATTTTTCTTTTGCCTTTGAGCAGCTCAAGATTTTCTTCAACACTCATCTCAGCACTTATCAATTGATCTGGTGAGATAGGCTTTTGAGCTTCTTTTTCCTTCATTAATTCATTTTTCAGTTTTTCATTTTCATCTGATAATTTCTTGAATTTCTCTTCAAGAATATCATAGTCCTTTATCATTACTTCAAAGTTCTTGATGACATCTTCTTTATCTTTGGCATAACTCACAATCTTTTCATCTTTCAATAAGTTTTCTTCATTCAACTTCAAATTTTCATCCTTTAACTTTTGAATATCCTTTTCAAGAGATATATTCATCTCTTTTAACCTTTCATTTTCAACTTTTAATTCTTCATTTTCTTTCACTTTAATCAAGTTTTCTTCTTTCAGTCTCTCCATCTCATCAATATCTACTATTTCCTCAGTTTGTATAGACACATTGTGTGTCATACTAACAGGAATTTCTTCAACTTCTTCATTCACTTTAGTTTCAAAAACTGGATCATATAAAATCAAAATCAAAGGTTTGATTTTGTGAATCTCTTTCATGTACAACATCAGCATGAATATCATCATCATTGATTTCTTCAGCTAAGTTTTGAGGTTCATTTACATTATCATCCTCAATTCTTTCATCAGTTTCTTCTTGATGTGCTTCAGTTGCACCATCATTACCATTATCATCATCATTATAATCATCATCTTCATTGTTATCATCATTATCGTCATCTGATGAGCTTTCCATAGCTTCATCCTCACTTTCTTCATCATCATCATCACTCATATCTTCTACAACATCTTCAATAAGATCATATAGATCTATTGGTTCATCTTCAGATAGATGATAGTGTTGTTGAGTGATATCTACTTCATTCATAGATACATTCCTGATATAATCAAATACTAGAATGTTTTGAGCACCAGTAATCATTGCCAGTTCTTTATACACAGCTTCTGACATATGCTCTAATTGCAGCTTATCTCCTGTAACTCCTTCAACATACAGATCTGGATTCTCTTCATTACTAAGTAATTGGAGAAATCTTGGATACATCAAGTATTTATTTCTCTTTCCTCTTTCAAGATTAAATATGAATCCATTAATTATCCACTTAGCCATGTTGAATCTTCTTTTTGTTGCTAAAGCAATAATAGGATATGCAATGTCTACTGGGCATGAATCCCAACCAGCACTTGTTTAGACATGCAATGTTGAAATATAACACAACAGTTTCCAATGTTTATATACTCGTGCTCTGAAGAATTGCTTCTTAGGGAAGTGATCAGGATGGCCCATTTGTAGAAATACATCTCTACATTCATTGAAGGTATACTCAGACAAGTCTTCTGGGTCATTTTCACCAAGTTTTAGAGCTATTCTGATTGCTTGTTCAGAAACTTCAAGCATTCTATCTGATGTAATAAAAGCTCTTAGAAGTTTATTCCCTTCTTCATCTCTTTCTACTTCTGCAGTTCTCCAAAATCTTTTGATCAATCTTCCATTAATCATTGGTCTTGCACACATTGCATAGACATATTTTGATCTAAGCAGAAATCGGATAATCTCTTCATAACCAATAGCTTCTCTGTTT
This sequence comes from Flaveria ramosissima, assembly GCA_025215565.1. Lineage (NCBI taxonomy): Eukaryota > Viridiplantae > Streptophyta > Magnoliopsida > Asterales > Asteraceae > Flaveria > Flaveria ramosissima. Next base: position 55,751,952 of record CM046035.1, on the reverse strand, counting down.
TCATCATCTAAGTATGCAGCAACATTATGTTTTAGCTCAAACTTCAATTCTGCCATCTGCAAAACATAGAGAAATTATTATGAGAACATTGAAATATTGATTAATGAGTTTCATTTTTACATATGAATTTGCAATTTTGACTTATAACTTTAAATTTAATTTTGTCTTATGATTTTGACTTTTGAATTATGATTTTAATTTGTGAAACATTAAAATTTATTCATTTTGAATTTATTATCAACCATTTGAATTCTGATTTATTTATTTATTTTTTAAAATTTTTTTTTATTTTAAATTTTAAATCTGTCTGTTCATCATCTTCTTCTTCCATCGATGAACAGACTGATCGAACTATTATCAATATCATTTGCACATTTAGTTGATGAACTTTATATCAAATTACTCGCAATCTGATACTTATCAACAATCCAGAGTCAATTTTAGATATGATAAAAATTTGATTAGTTAAACTTTGAAGGATATGGTGTTTGAACGGCCAAATAGCATTCAAACGCCTATTCCTATCATCATGATTTAACCAAAATTTACTGATTTAAATCACAAACTTACGTTATAGATCCAAATAATATCTACAATCAACAAAATTTTATGCAATCACAGTGTATCTGAGAGTTCGATGATGACTGAGAGTCGACAGTTCAGGAACTTGTTTTTGGAAAATTTTTTAAGTGTGAATGAGAAACAAGTGTAAGTGTTCAATTTATATTAAGTGAAATTTTAGACGCATGAGCGCAGTTTGTGCGTATGAAACCCTAAAATTCACAAAGTACTGAGACGCATGAGCACTGTTTGCGCATTTTGACTCAGACGCATAAGCACTGTTTAGGCGCTTTTGCACTGTTCAGTCGCATGGAGTTCCTGAAACGTCTAACACTTGTAACTTTGAAACTTTTCAACTATGTAGACACATGAGACATTTCAAACGTCTAACACTTGGTTAAAGTCAGACTCATTCACTGTTTAGGCGCATGGGTTTATGAAAAACTCCCAACACTTGATTAAACTTATGGACTTAGTACAACTATTTAGGCGCATGGGAATGTGAAAAACGCCCAAACACTTGTATAATTCCTGAAAGTTCATCATGCTCCTATTTAGATGTATGTACACTATTTAGGCGCATGAGTTGACTTTGATTTGACTTTCATAAGTCTTACACTTGTGTTTTCCAAATTGTTCACCTGCACACTGTTTAAACATATTAGTAATATTTCATACTAATATTTAAACATTTTAAAGCATAATTTTGAATTTTCCAAATTTTACCTTTTAGTCCCTCAATTTTTAACTTTTTGCATTTTGCACACTCAATTATTAATTTTTAACAATTTTAATTTTCACTTGTTGTTTAATTTTTAAAATTTATTTTGTCCCTTCATTTTAGTCTCAACATAAAATCAAGTATCATCTAATTTCCAACTTTTGAGAGAAGCATTTTCACTTGCAAACTTATGTAGGTTCATATTATCATTTTCAAAAATTACATTTTCAAATTACACATATACTTTGAACACATAGCATCATCCTTTCAATTCAACATTTTAACTTTGATTTTGATTTTCTGAGAACAACTCTTCTATTTATTACTCCCCCTAAACTTTTAAGTTTGAAAAACTTATAAGTTTCCTAGGTAAGATAATAAGATCACACATCTCATTGTGACATTGCCTTCAACACACAAAAAACATGCATAAAATCAAAATGAAAGCAGAATCAAAATCTAATATAAACAAAAGAATAAATGTCTGCAGTGAGATCATATTAATGAAGATTAGCACATTAAAATAAAAAAAAATAAGAATAGTCATAGACAATGAATAAATCCTGATCAAATGTGTTCTAGGTCAGTGATATCACAGCAAAGGAGACACAAGATCTAAGGACAGACAATGAGCGTTTTTGAATTATCAACTCACTTACTTTTTCAATTCTTGGATTGATTAGGGTAGATTTAGATATGACATGATGTAAATCATACAGAGACTGAGAGAGCTCAACCATCATCATGACATGCAAGAAAGAACACATACTCAACTTATTACCTGAAACATATGTATCACCAGAGTTCATGTTACTTAAATTAATAGAGAATGATCATGGATAACCATTTGATCAGCTCTGACTATTCATTTGAATAGTTTGTGCACATTGGCATCTTTTGTATCAAAGAGAGAATCCAGGTCTGTAATCACTTACAACAAAGGATATCTCAGCACTTCAGGTCTATGATGACTCATAACAGAGAAGTGATATGATGCTTTGTAACAGATCTCATGATTAAACACATTACCAACAGGTGTGAGTGGTGTAACTTAACAAGCAATCAATCTGATAAGCCAAAACAACTCAAAAGTACTCAGATGAATACACACAAGCATTAAGATTTAGTGTGATCACAAGAATTTACTTTTTCAGTATAGTAGTATGATATTGTCTACATAGCATATCTGATCATGTCAGACTTTATTAATGAGTGAAGTATGCAACTGATCTCACTAATGTACTATCATTTATCACATACTGCATAACATATTCTTTTCTAAAAAATATAAACTGATAATTAGAAAAAGACTCTATTTTTGTAGTTTTGATTTATACTTTTGTATTTGGATTTTTCTAAGGAAAACAAAAATCACACACACACAAAATATAAACAGGCAATTAACATTGAGAAGATCACTTATTATGATCTTTTAATTTAGAGAGATCACATATGATTAATAAGACCAATTGACTTTACTAAATACTCAAACCGTCCTGGTAGGAATGCTTTAGTAAATAGATCTGCCAACTGTTTTTCAGTTGTAATTTGAATCGATATGATTAATCCTTTTTCAGAGTTATCTCTGAGAAAATAATATCGAATTTTAATATGTTTTATTTTTGAATGTTGAACAGGATTAGATGTTATGAACATAGCAGCAGTGTTATCAATGTAAATTGGTGTTTTAAGAAAATTGAACCCATAATCCAGTAGTTGATTTTGCAACCAGAGGATTTGAGAACATCCTGCTGATGCAGCAATGTACTCAGCTTCTGCAGTTGAAACAGATACATTTTTTTGTTTCTTACATTGCCGCGAGACTAATCGGGGACTAAGAAATTGACACCCACCCACCCGAAGTAGATTTTCTATCTTGATAACATCCACCATAATCACTATCTGTATATCCATGTAGTTCAAAGTTACCCTCATAAGGATACCAAAGCCCTAAGGCTGGTTTACCTTTGAGATACCTGAATATCCTTTTGACAACAATTAAGTGACATTCTTTCGGGTCTGATTGATACCTGGCACAAACACAAACTGTATACATAATGTCTGGTCTAGATGCAGTAAGATACATCAAAGAACCAATCATTGATCTGTATAACGTTTGGTCAATAGATTTTCCTTTTGGATCAGGTTCAATCTTGGTGTTAACATCTACTAGAGTTCGTATGGACTGACAGTCTTGCAACTTAAATTTCTTCAAGAGCTTGTCAACAAACTTCTCTTGATTGATGAAAATTCCATCGTCAGTTTGCTTGACTTGAAGTCCAAGGAAGAAATTAATCTCTCCCATAGAACTCATTTGGAACCGAGATTTCATGATTTCTTCAAATTCATTGCATAATTTTGGACTGGTAGAACCAAATATGATGTCATTAACGTACACTTGTACACATAAGAGAAAATCATTATCCGTCTTTATGAATAAAGTTGGATCAATTTTTCCTCTTGTGTATCCATGTTGGATTAAGTGTTGTGATAACGTCTCATACCAAGTTCTAGGGGCTTGATGAAGTCCATATAAAGCTTTACTCAGCTTATATACTCGATGTGGAAATTCTGCATCCTCAAAGCCTAGTGGTTGCTTCACAAACACATCGTCAGTGATAGGACCATATAGAAATGCACCCTTTACATCCATTTGATACACCTTAAATTTCATGAATGAAGCAAAAGCCAGGAAAACTCGAATGGATTCAAGTCTTGCAACTGGTGCAAACACTTCATCATAATCTATTCCTTCTTCCTGTGTGTATCCTTGTGCAACTAGTCTCGCTTTGTTCCTTATTACAATACCACGATCATCAGTCTTATTTCTAAATAACCATTTCGTGCCTATAGCATTTTCTCCTTCAGGTAGATCTACTAAATTCCACACTTCTTGTTTGCAAAATTGGAGTAATTCTTCTTGCATGGCTTCTATCCAACCATTGTCCTTTAATGCTTTGGTAACATTTTTAGGAACAATTTGAGAAAGAAAACAAGAGAATAAGCACACGTTTGCTTGTTCTGATTTATTCCTTGTTGTTCTCTCATTCAATGGACCAATAATCTGAGAAATTGGATGATTCTTGTGAATACGAGATGTTGGAATCTCATCACATTGAACATTAACATCCAGATTTATTTGGTTCAAGTTGGAAAGCTCATGTAACAAAGTAGAAGAATGTGGATTGAAGTTTGGAACTTGAGTCGGTAAGTTAATAAAGTAATCAAAGTTACCAGTATCAACTACATCACGAGAGATGGATGATGTTCCAGACTCAGGTAGCACAAACTCATTACCATCATTAGAAATATGTAGTGATCCTTCCTGATCAAATGAAACTGAATGATCTGAAGCTGTATTATCATGATTAGTGTCATCGAATTGTATTGTTGAATCCTTGACAAATGATAAAAATGGGTAGTCTGAGCTAGAATCATCTGGGTCATCAGAATCTGAATCCTCACTGAAAGATCCAAGATCTCATTTAGAGTTCTTCTCACCTATATAATCAAGACAATTTGATTGATTAAACAAGTTAGATTGAAGAGAGTTCGATAATGAATCTAAATCAAATAACCATGCATGACCATTTGAAACTGATGGAAAAGAACTTTCCACAAATTTGACGTTGAATGTTTCAAGAATTATATTTGTCCTAGAGTTGTACACTCGATAGGCTTTTGAAACAGATGAGTATCCAACGAAAAATCCATTATCAGATTTTGCTTCAAATTTTCCTCATTGATCATTTGAATTAAGAATCATAACAACACAACCAAATGATTTTAAAAAGTTTATGTTTGGTTTCCTACCAAACATTAACTCATATGGAGTTTTCATTTTATCTTTCACAATTAAGATTCTGTTCTGAACAAAACACGCAGTTGATATAGCTTCATCCCAAAAAGTGATAGGAATTTTTGCATCAGCTAACATAGAACGAGCAGCTTCAATCAGTGTTCTATTCTTCCTTTCAGCAACTCCATTTTGTTGAGGAGTTCTGGGAGCACTGAACTGATGAGCTATCCCTTTCTGTGCACAAAACATTTCAATGTTAGCATTTTTGAATTTCGTTCCATTATCACTTCTTATTATTTTCACTTTATTTTCTAATTGATTTTCAACTTTAATGATAAATTCTTTCAGTAAATCAGCCGTTTCAGATTTGGCATACGAAAAGAAAACCCATGAAAATCTTGTATAGTCATCAATGATAACTAAACAATATGATTTTCGTCCAATACTCTTGACATTTATTGGTCCAAAAAGGTCCATATGTAACATTTGAAGAGGTTTGGATGTTGAGTTTACGAGCTTGGACTTATAAGACGCTCTGTGTTGCTTTCCCTTCAAACATGCTGAGCAGTGATCAGTTGTTGCAAACTTCTTAGATGGAAGTCCAATGACATGATTTCCTGCTACAAGCTTCTTCATATTCTTGAAATTTAAATGTCCGAGACGTCTATGCCAAAGCTGGATTTCATCATTTGATGCCTTAGCAATTAGGCATGTTGTTTCAGTTGAAGGATCAACTTGAGACATATCCAGCTTGTATACATCTCTATCTCTTTCAGTGTAACAATCACCCAATCTTTGCTTATCTTAAAACCTGGATTCAGAACATAGCAGAATGAATCATCAAATAGAACAGAGTATGATTTATCACATATTTAGGATACACTTAAAAGATTAAAGTTCAACTGTGAACAAAATTTGACTTTATCAAAGCTTATTATCCCATTTGATACTGTTCCTTCTCTGGTTATTTTTCCTCCAGCATCACCACCAAAGGCGACGTGTGTTCCATCTTTTAACTTAAAATCTTGTAACAAGGCAGGATTGCCTGTCATATACCGGCTACGCCCACTATCCACATACCATGTATTGAGTGGTCTTTTTGGGCGTACCTGCACAATAAGAAGATTAAGTTGAGATATCTACCCAAGCCGAGATGGTCTTGGGTTTTCCAAATTTATCAACAATTTTCTTGATGAATTTACCAATCTTATTTTGGAAACTGTTTTGAAAATTGTTTGATTTATTTTTGAGAACATTCATATCATTTGATTGATCAATTTTTGAAATGTACTGATGACTAATATTTTTATTAGTCATTCTTACAGATCTTGGTATGAATTGTTCTTGCATATTTTGTTTAGATCTTACATAATTGTTCTTTTGAAAAGATCTCAAACCTAAAGAAGGTTGATTAGTGAAATTTTGAAATCCATCAGTTTGATTTCTCAAATATTGAGGATTATCATAACCTTTGCTCATGTTTGATTTTGCAAATCCTCTAGTAAGAGATCTATTTCTAAACTAACAATTTGCAGTATTGTGAGTCTTTTCATCACAATAATTACAATATTTGTTAAACAACAATCTGTTGTGGAATGATTTCTCATGTCACATATGTGACAGTACTTGTTGAAATAGCACTCAGCAGTATTGTGATTTTTCATATCACAAATTTCACAGTACTTTTGTTGAGTTAAAAACAACTTTTTGTTAATTTTTGACATTGACACGATGTTTGATTTTGGTGTCAAATAGTTGATCTTTTGTCTTTCATTTTTCACAGTTTGATTTTGTGCCAAATTATTTTGCATTTGTTTAATATGAACTTCCTTCTTGAATGCATTAGGAACAAATCTTTTTTCTACAGCGGATGTCTTAGAATCTAAACTTGATTTCAGATCAGAGTGAGATTTGTTCGTAGTATTTACTTTGTTGTTTTGAAGAGAAATCATATTTAACAAACTAGCTGACACAAATTTTATCGGTTTAAGTTTTGTTGCTTGATTTGTTCCTTTGATCGAATTTTCTGAACTTTTGTTTTGTTCAGATGTTATTTTTGATGATTTCTTTCTTCTTCTTTGATTCTTTGATTTAGAAGAACTTGGTTTACTTTCAGATTGAACATCGTCAGAAGAAGATTCCTTTTTAGATTGAACTTGTTTCAAATTAATAGTGTTTGAATCTTCTGATGTTCCTACCGGTTGTTTATCTTTTTCTTTGCTTTGAACTTTCACTTCTTCTAATAAAACATGAATTTGCTCAGAAGTGGTTTGTTTTGTTTATTTTGGTTCATAAGATTTTATCTTGATGGATGACCATTTTTAATCTTTTCTTGATCATTTTCAACAAACACTTGTACATTTTCCTTTTCTTCTTTTGAATTCTTGTTTTTGATCTGAAAAGCTTTAAGTTTAGCTTTATTCTCAGGAGAATGATCATGTGTATTGAAGTTCTCTGGTAGAGTGTTTGTAATAGATTCAGGCATAGGTTCATGAGTGAAACCTAACCCTGCTTTTTGTTTATTTTCACTTACCAGTTTTTCTACAATCGTTTTTGAACTTTTTACTTTAGCAAGATCCATTAGAGTACCATCATGTGCTATCTTCTCCTGTTCAAGATTTTTGGTCATCTCTTCCAATTGTTTAGAAACAATTTTTAAATCTTTTATAGTTTTGTTTCATAAAGTTTGAAGAGAGATAATCTTTTGATCTGCTGTTTTATGATCAGATTTTAGTTTTTTATGCATTGACTCTTCTTGTTTTAGCTTCTCACAGATTTTGAATGAGTAGTTTCTATATTATTCAACATGTTTATAGCATGATTTTGTGCAGAGTTTTTCTCTCACTTCAGATGGATTTCAGGGAATTTTGGAGATATGGTTTCAAATTTTGAAGATGAAGTGTCAACCTTAGGCTGATCAGACTGTGCCATTAGAGCTACTTCATCTGTATCCTTCTTAGGATCAGATTTGTCACTCCAATCATAGTCATCTTCTTCATTCTCACTTTCCACCTTTGGATCATTGTTTTCTGACCAATCTTCTCCTTGAATTTCTGCAATAAGAGATAAACTTGATGTTAAATTATTAGTAAACTGATCTGCATATGCACTCCAATCATAACCATCTTTAATGCTGACTACTAAAGCTTTCTTGGTTTCATCAGATGATTTTGTTTCATCTTTAAGCTCAGGCATAGGAAGACTTTGATAAGACTTTTGAAAAGTCTTCTGAGCTGGTTGAAACCTTTGATTGCTAGAACTTGATTGAGCATTTCCTCCATTATTCCTTGGAACTTTGCATTCTCCGGAGAAGTGTCCATAACTGTTACAGTTAAAACATCTAGATTTTGATTTGTCAAACCCAACAGTTTTGTTAGCACTTGGCTTGTACTTCCTGTTGACATATGAATGTTTTTGTGTCCTGTAAGCAATCATCATCATTTGCTAGTTTAAATCCATCTCTTCAACATCTTCAGGATCCATCTCAAACAAATCCTGCAAAACAAAATCTAATTCAGTTAAATGGCTACCTTGATATGCTTGAAAACTAGCCATAAATGCAATGAATGCAGTTTTAGACTCTTCATCCTCTAATAGGATGTTTATCACATCTTTAACTATGCTAGATTTAGCAGAGTTAGATGAAGAAGTCTCTGTTTGAACATTAGATGTTTGAGACTGAGATTTAGGAGGAGATTGAGAATGAGATTGAGTTGTATAAGCAGGAGCACTAGTAAATGATGAGTCAGTGAAAAATCCTACTCCAACAAACAAATCTCCATCTTCTTCTGTACTTTTCTCACTTTTTGCCAAGAATGCATTCTCAATAGTGGTTGCAGGAGAAGCAACAAACTGATACTGAGACATTGATGCTGCTCTATCATTGTTTCTTGAGCTTTCATCAATCTATACTGACTCTATCTTGGCAATAAGTAGATCTAGATCCATAGGGAACTTCTCAGTATGCTTTAGTAAGGCACTGCTTGTTTCCATGATGAGGGTAAAGGATTGAGTAGTCTAAGATTTGGATCTTCAAGATCAGGTTTAATACCAACTATTCACAACTCAGTTGTAAGTTGAACAAATCTGTTCATCATCTGATTTATGGTTTCTCTAGACAAATGTTGAAACATTTTGCCTTTTCAACTTTTGTTTCTTGAGATTTTGAATCTCTTTTCCTCTTTCACAAATGGTCTTTAAGGCTTTATATAGAGTGTATCCAGTTTGATATGCATCAAGCCTTGAAAGAACTTCCAAAGGTAGTCCTTTACACATCAAGGAATATGCTTTGATATCATTCTTTACTCTTTTCAAATCATCTCCTTGAAGACCATCTTCAGGATAGGGTTTTGGAGAATCTTTAGTATAAACAAACCCTCTGTCAGGTCCATCAGTGATTATAGGAATGTATGGTCCTTTTTCTATAGATTTCCAAAGATCAGTGTCAATGGAATTAAAATGATGTTTTAGCCTAAGAGACCAATTTTTGAAATCAGCTCTATTTTTAAGTTTTGGAACTCTATTTTCAGAATCTTCTGATTTCACCATTCTTATATTTTTGTTGTTTTTCTTAGATTTTAAATTAAGAAAATAAATGAAAAAGTTTTTGAAAAATTTTCTTTTTAAAAAAAAATTCTAAGTGTCAAAGGTGATACGCCTGAACAGTGATTATACTCTCAAACAGTTGATGCGCCTGAGTTAAGAAATGTCTAAGGGAATGCCTTAGAAAATTTTCCAAAACGCCCAAGTTGATGCGTGCAAACAGTTTCAAAACGCCTGAACAGTTGAAATGCGCCTACACAGTTGTAAAGCGCCTCAACAGTTGTCGAACGTCTAAACAGTTCTTATCCGTCTCAACAAAGATGATGCGTCTGGCCTTTCTCTTCAACAATAGTCAAACGTCTGACTAACAAAACATCCACACAGTGTTAAAGCGACTAAACAGTAGATAAACGCCTAACACTTAGATGATTTTTTTTCAGCCAATCTCAACTCATGGGCCACATTCATCATGTTCTTATGAATGTAACTAACTCAAATCTTCTGAAATTCTTCAAATGTTGATGAATTGGATTGAAACTTTCCAATTAAGCATGTTTTATACCGATAATCATTCTTCTAACATCAATTTCTTTCAATATCAACAACAAATCAATCAATTTTGAGATTTTCAGTCCGAAAAATAGTAACCTTTTTCGAACACAAATTCAACAAAGTAACTTGAATTTGATGAATTTAACTGCTAATCGTGATTCAAATCATGTTTCTGATGATGAAATACATATGAAATTTACAAATTTTCAATTGAATTGTATATCAATCACAGATTTAGTGAATTTTTGAGATTGAAAGTTCGACAAACTTCAAAAATCACTCACTAAGCTTACCTTCAGAAGAAACTTATGTCTTAGAAAACAAATAACTACTTCAGTAAATTTACCTTCGAAAGAAATTTCCGAAATATCTTCCGAAGCTTAAATTTAACTAAAGTACTTATATGTTTTCAAAGAACAATTTTCTTCCGAAAGCAATTTACCTTAGGAAGTTTCTATTCTTTTTAGAATAAAAACTCTAAGTAATAAATCTCTTCCGAAGCAAAATTCTCAAAAACCTTTGGAATATCTTCCGAAGCAAATTTGCCTTCTGAAGCTTTTCTTCAGAACTTCCGAAGCAAAATAACCTTCAGAAGATTTCTTGACTTCTAAGAAAACTACTTTTTGGGCAAAAGTACACTACTTTTTCAGAGCTGGGACCGACATTCGGATTTCAAAGTTTATCCTCTTTCATTAACTTTGTCTTAAATTCTTTTCACATAAATACCCAACGGTTCCCCCCTCTTTCACTATCTTCTTTATTTGCACTATTCCTCTAACCTAAATTCACTCAAACCGCCTTTGTTCCTCAACTTCCTTCACCTTTAAGCTTCTCAAAATGGCCATCCTAAACCACAGAAACAACCCTGATTTCTCCATGCTACTTTACACGCAACACAACCAGGTTGCTCTGTTGAACTCTGAGAAAGATGATAGTTTCACAAAGATTTGCTGATTTCTGGCTTTATCCAACTACTTCACCTCCCTAACCATTGATCCTACTCTCTATGAGGATCATCTGCTTGAATTTTGGAAGACCTGTCAAGAAGTCATCATGGATGGGGAGAAGGCACTGTCTGCCACAGTCCAGGGGAGGACAATCTTTATCACTCCGGCCATCATCAATACTAATCTTCAGCTAGATGATAAAGAAGGTGAGTTGTCCTTTCCAAAGGAAGCTGTTAATCATTCCTTTGTGTAGATGGGCTATGAGGGAGATTTCTCTGTAAAGACCTTCAGGAAAGGGAATGTCTCATCCCAGTGGAAATACCTGCTACATGTGGTTATCCACAGCTTGTCAAACAAGCATGGAGGGTGGGACCAGATTCCTGAGGATCTCTCATTCATAGTACATGGAATGGTTTAAGGGGTCAAGTTCAGGTACTCTCAGTTTGTTTACACCAATTTACTTGCTAACTTGGACTCCTTAGAGTATTACATGTTTCCTAGATCTGCTCAATACATTCTCAACTATGAACTGGGCTCACAGTTGAGGGAAACAGGTAATATTTTTAAATTGGGACAGATGAAGCCCGATATCTTGAAAATCATGAAGAAGCCAACTATAGGTTTCTCAGGGGTAGAAACAGCCCTTGTCCCCAAAATGTTAGAGCTCATTGCTCAAGGTGACAACCTAGCAACACAAGCTACTGTTGAACCCACACCTTCTACCTCTTAACCACAAAAAAGGCCACAAATCACCCTCACCTATGAAGAAAATCCAAACGAACCCCTGCTCAAGCTATCAAGCTTGTGTAGGCCCCCATATACTCACCCATACAGGATGAACTGGATACTAGAGCTCCCACTTCCCCGGAGGAGCAAACCACTCCCATTTCTTCAAGAATCAGTGCTGAGGTTCCTCATGCTCAGCCTGATGAGCTCACTAGCCCAACTGCCTTAAGCCTTCACTCTGAGTCTTAACACTCAAGTGAACAACCTTAAGAGGACAATTACCATCCCTAGCCTTTAGACTTAAATCAACCCATTCCTAACCTTGAATTCTATACTGATGAAGACTTAGGTTTCAGTGAGTACCATGAGTCTCTCTACACTTCCCCTACTCAAAGAGAGATGAGTGCTCCAGAGTCTCCTATGTCTAGCCTACATCAGCCACCCATTACTGAGGTGGACCTCTCTGAACCTTTTTAGGAGATCCATATGGAAGAGGCTCACTTTTGCAAGTTATTACATCATTAAAACCTCAACCATGACAACCCAGTCCATTGACAGTTCAACTGAGGCTGTCAGTGAGCAGAGGAAATCCAGCAGCCAAGAACTTGAAGCTGGTGGTGAGAGTAAGGACTTTGGTCCAATTCTCTCATCCCCCAGTGATTCTTCTAATGAAGACGAGGGGAATTTGAGACTAAAGGTGCAAAAACTATCAAAAACATGCACCTATCTATTCTCTAAGGTTAGTCACCTTGAATCTCAGGTGACTGCAAAACAGGGTCAATGATCAGCAACTTGAGATATCTTATCTCAGGAAACAACTAGCTGGGAGACCTTTAAGGAGAGCTCAACCAGGAACACAAGAACCTGTGGATGTGATTGACCAAACTCCTGGCTCACCTATGCTAGAGGGTGATGCTACCAAAAAGGGGGAGAAAGTCATTGCAATCACAGAACCTGGGAATTCTTCATGGAGTATGGACATTGAGGACTCACCATTCTCACTTGCAATTTTGCATACTCAACAACTTCCTGAAGTTCAAATTGATGTGGACTCTCTAGACTCTTCATTCAGAGTCTCTTTGAGGAAGGCATTCCAAGGGCTATGTCATCCCCACCCCAAGGAACCTCAAACTACATCATTGGGTGGAGGTATGATGTTGATAGAAGAGCCCTTATTCTTCAAAGAGTTCAAGGGCAGCAAGAGGTATTCAACTTTCAGACCTTGAACTACTATGAAGGTCTTGACCTAATCAACATGAAACTTGTCAACCCAAGTCAATCTAGACAAGCTGGTAGGCTGGCACAAAGGATTCAAGACAGAATTACTGAGGAGTTCAGCCTAAGATGGAGACAAAGGAAATTAGTAATGTCATTGGTCAACTGGATATTCAGGCAGACCCTAAGATTAACTTCAAAGGGAAAACTTTGATTGAAAGCCTAGTGATAGAGCCTGAGAGCCCTGTCACACCAACAACTACTTCAACAATTCATTCCCTCAGTGAAACACCTACAGGTAAAGGTGTATCACAGCCTCTCTCTGGCCAGAGCATGGGTGCTACACCAAGCAATAAAGGTCAAAGCTCTCTCCATCATGTGTCATAAAGGTCTGTGGGTGACAAAGAGAAAATGATTTCAATTCCTAAGCAGATTGAGGAGGAGGAGAGAGAGGAAGAGGAAGCTAAGGGGAGAAAGTTCCTCTGAGTCTTCAGGCTTCATGCAAGCTGCAATCAGGGCTGCCCCCAGACCAAACACTCAAGATGATGAGTTGAGGGCAGTCAGGATTACTTACCTGCAGACCAGGAACTATGACATTGATAAGATTATATCTCTCCCCTTAGAGGAACTCAATGAACTGGCTGGCATGGAAGTGTCAAGAGAGATGAAGGAAACAGAGGATGCAAGGCTACTCCTCAAAATCAAAGAAGATTAGAGACAAAAAAGACTGTACAAGCATGTTCCTACTCTCTCCCCAGTTCAAGAAAGCCCTGTGCAAGAGACTGTGGTAACTACACAAGAACCTCATGTAGACAAAGAAACAGATAGGCAAAATATGATCAACTTCCTGAGTGCCACAGGTCTCTACCAAGCATCTGCACTTCATCCCTTGTCCTTTGAGTACATTGAGTTTGAGTATCTCAAACAGCTTGAACTTCAAGTGCTCAAAGAACAAAAGGTAGCAAAGAGAAAAATGAGGGAAGAGGCTGCAAAGTCAAGATCCATCATCCAAAAGAGTATGAAGAACTCTTGAAGCTGTATTGATTCTCCAAAAGGAGACTTGGCCCTATGTCTCTATCCATAATGGATGAGCACATTAGGGTAATCAAGCAGAAGATCAAAAGTGGAGAGCTCATTGACTTACACTCCCCTCCAATTCAAGCTCCCCCTGAAGTGGAGGTTAAGGTTGAACAACCTAAGACAACACAACCTGGACCTCTCAACAAGCTTCATCTTCTGATCCACAGCAGGGTCAAACTCCCTCTCTTTCTGAACCTATGAGGGAGGAACACCCAACTGAGCAAGACAAGACTGATCAACAAGGTGCTGCAAGCCAGTCTTCTCAGTTAAAGTCTTCAAAGAGGAGGAAGAGGATGGCTTCTAAACCAAAGTCAAAGAAGAAGAAAAAGTCTGAATCATCCACCTCCAAGCCTCAGGGTGAATCAAATCAACCTGAGGAAGTGCATGAAGAGGCAGCCTCATCAACTCCAATTCAAGTGGCTCCTCTTGCATCTGAGAGGCCCATCTTATCCTGGACCTTTATAACTAATCCAAGGAGATGGTATGTGATCATAGATCAAGGTGGTGAAGATGTCTACACATGGCAAGACTTATTCAACCTACCTCTACATTATCTCTTTGAGATAAGAAGATACTATGAGAGTTTGAGTGATCCTGACCATCTAATGAAGAAGGGCATGGTCATTATTATAATGAGGACTGTCAACAACTGAAGATCTTCAAATGTTTTGGTAGAATCAGCCTAGGGGGAGTTTGTAAGGATTCCTATAAGTCTGATACAGCCAAAACATCCAAAGTCTCTCTACATACATGCACTGAAGTATAGAAGTAGAAATGCTTCGGAAGTTTTACACCATGCACTAGAAAGTATTCTACGTGTAAAATCTTCCGAAGCCAAGACCAACATCTTCCGACGCCTAGACCAACATCTTCCGAAGCCAAAAGTGAAGTCTTTCGAAGCTTCAAAGACAAAGTTGTTGGAGCATATATTGTCATATATAGCGTGTCCGTCGCTTGACGAATAGTCTAGGCTTAATGTAATACACCTGATATGTTGTAAACACATGAAACTGAGTCATTCGCAGGAGCATATGCGAATGAGACTCAGTCGTACGACTGAGCCATGCTAATGGACCAGTCATGCGACTAAAATATGTTATTAGGCCATTCGTAAGACTGAACCATAATATGGTCCAGTCGTACGATTGAACCATACGCATGGTCCAATCGTTTGAATGGGCCCAGTCACAGCTGATATGGGTTGAGGCCTATAAATACTAGTTTTATTGTGTAGAGAGGTAAGCGTTTTGAGAGTGTGCCCGGGGCTTAGGTGCTGCCGGATGAGAGGGGAGATCATGCTCGATCAGCCCTTGCCAAAAGTCATGATTCTTCTGTTTAACGAGCTTGTAATCATTAGGTTTTATCAATGAAACCATCTTGTTATTATTCGTTCTCTTGTTTGTCTTTTGGTTTTTTTATTTCCATCAAGAACACGCTCGGATGTCAACCGATCCAGCGACTTCACAATTGGTATCAGAGCCGGTTACTGCTAGAATGATCTAACAATCATTCTAGCAACCCGAGCTCTTGATTTCTGGATCTATTTCATGTTCTTTGACGTTAAACCCACTTCGTGTTCTTCGTGTTTTGCTCAGATCTTGTTACGTGTGTTGTTTCTTGGTTAAAATCGAACTCGGAATCAGGTTCTTATCACCCTTGCGAATCTTATGATGTCTATTTTGTTTCGGTTCATGTAAAATTCATCAGATTAGGGTTTTTGGCAGCCATGGCGGCTGCAGATCTAAAAATCTGCGTGCAGATCCGCTCATGCGACTGGACCATGCTAATGGACCATTCGTACAACTGGACCATGCTTATGGACCATTCGTACGACTGGACCATGCGACTGGACTAGTATTATGTCCAGTCGTATGACTGGACCAGTCTTATGTCCATTCTTATGTTCAGTCATGCTACTGGACCAGTCTTATGTCCACTCGTGCTACTGGACCAGTCTTATGTCCAGTCATGCTACTAGACCAGTCTTGTGACCAGTCGCACAAATATTTCATTCGTATCATTCATTCACACAAATGTGATATTTGTCCTCCATGTCATACGAATAAACGGTGTTCTAGACCAAAAAAAAAATTCTGGAACTGCCTCTTGCACAGATTTGAGGATGAGCAAAGCACATTCACCCTGACGTCAAATAAGTTTTATGAATACCCGATTATTCGTTGGACATGAATGTAGTTAGAACACAAAAGAGAGAAGAGAAGATGTCAATAGTCGATGCTGATTTTGTGGGGTAGTCAGGAGCATCTGACTATTTATGGGCCAATCAAGTTATCTTTATTCGCACAGAGAGGATTCTGATTCTTAGGGGGAATCCATATATATAGAAATTGAAGACGTAATCAGAAAGTGATGATGTGAGCTGGTTTCTGATGATGAATCTGTGTGCATACTAATTTGTTTGAGATTCTCAACTATGGATTGGAACCTTCTACTTTTTGCCCAATACACCGTATGAAGACGCCAGGAGAGCACAATGTTTATATATTGGGATATGCTGAATTTGAGGGGGAATTTCTGCATGTGTTAATGTTAATCAGGTTAGCCTGTGTGAAGATTGGAGCAATGGAAAATTGTTCATGTCATTATCTGGAAAAATTAATCAAATGGGGAATCTGGCTGCTATGATGGTGTTCTGCAAAGTAAATGAAAACTATTGTGCCTAAATTCATTTTCAGGGATACTGAAGCAACCTGACTGATCAGCAACGTTGGATAATATGGTTTTTCGTTTGATTCTATTGGAAACTAGAGCAAAGATTGACTGAAGATTGTAAGAGGTGTTATCTACTATTCGCAAGCAACATCCAAGGGGGAATTTGTTGGAGCATATATTGTCATATATAGCGTATCCGTCGATTGACGAATAGTCTAGGCTTAATGTAATACACCTGATATGTTGTAAACACATGAAACTGAGTCATTCGCAGGAGCATATGCGAATGAGACACAGTCGTACGACTGAGCCATGCTAATGGACCAGTCGTGCGACTGAGAGATGCTATTAGGCCATTCGTAAGACTGAACCATAATATGGTCCAGTCGTACGATTGAACCATACGCATGGTCCAATCGTACGAATGGGCCCAGTCACATCTGATATGGGCTGAGGCCTATAAATACCAGTTTCATTGTGTAGAGAGTAGGGGTTTTGAGAGTGTGCCTAGGGCCTAGGTGCTGCCGGATGAGAGGGGAGATTATGCTCGATCTCCCCTTGCCAAAAGTCATGATTCTTCTGTTTAACGAGCTTGTAATAATTAGGTTTTATCAATGAAACCATTCTATTATTATTCGTTCTCTTGTTTGTCTTTTGGTTTTTTTCCTTCTGTCAAGAACACGATCGGATGTCAACCAATCCAGCGACTTCACAGCTCTCACTAATGATGAGGTCTATGTACTCCTTCCTTATATTTCTTATTAATCATTACCATGTTTATTCATGTTTTAAAACATACATTAGGAACAATGTATCTCAAGTGTGGGGATAAAGGGGAATTGAATCAAAAGAAAATTTTAACCTTTTTGAAAAATTGAGAAACTTTGAAAAACCTTCTAAATGAACTTAAGTGTAGATGAAACTCAAAATTTTGCATACATGGTTAATTGTTACTGGTTTGTGCACTTATGGATCCCTTGGCATGTTTGTTTTGAAAATTGAGTAACGCACCCTAATTATGAATCTTCATAAAAGTAGTTGAAAGTCCTAGGTGGTGTAACAAACCCATTAGATAACATACATGCTACACATTTTATTACCTTTCCCCATCGTTTCCATGAGAGTTGAGCTTGATTAAGGAACACATAGTATACTATGAGTTACTTTACTTCTTTGCATAAAGAGGGAATCCTTAATGTGCGTCCGAGTTAGAACTCGTGTAATTGATACATATCAAGATCATAGACCAATATGTGCATAAATATGATAGAGGCATTAGGATTGAACCTTTTGTTTAAACCTTTTCTTTTAAATTCCTTCCCAACAAAATATTCCTACAGATACCACGTTGAGCCCCAACTTGTTGTTTCAAAGCCAAAACAATAAACCTACAAGCCTTAGCCTTTTGTTGATATCTTAGGGGATGAAGTCCAATCCATAACATATTTAGAAGAGTCATGCCAATAGCTAATCTTGGAAAAAAATAGAGAATAGAAAAAAAATCTAAATATGATGTCAAAATGACCAAAATATGCAGCAACCAAAAATTGTGTGAGAAATTGTACAAGCAGTGCAAGCAGAAGAATAAGAGTGATAAATGAGACATCTATTGTGTTTATGTTGGATTTCATTCTCCGTTAGCCATTCTAAAATTCCTTTCAATCCCACTTTGAACCCTAGCCTAACATTACCACCCAAGAAAGACCTTTTGATTTTTGTATTATATTGTGTCAATTGATAGCGATTTAATTAATATACGAGCTTATGATTAGTATGTGCGTTCGTGGTTTGAGAGCTCCATAAACACCAGTATATCATCACTAGTCCACAAAATAAACCGAGAGGAGTGTTTATTGTGAGAAATATGATTTCATGAATGTTTGAAGCAAAAGGTGAGTGGTATGCGAACCAAAGATTTCAAATGCAAATATTATTGAATGATTAGGTTATGAATATTACATCATGAAGTTGAAAACTAAGCATGTCTTGAGATCTTACTTGTTCAAGGTAGTGATAATGTGGCATGCCTGCTTAATTAGGAGAAGTGTGCAAGTAAGATTGTTTGAGGAAAAACAAAAGGTTAAAGGTGGGGATGTGATCACGTGTCAATAATTTGGTGTTTAATTGATATAAATGCTTGATTTTACATTATGATTATAGTGGAACGAGTTCAAGTTGTTTGTGTTTTGAATTATAGGTGTTTGGAGCTAAAGGAGGCTTATTTTGGATGAAAGAACGCGCAACTTCAACGACTAAAGATGTAAGTATCAATATTTACAAGAAAGGGCACAAATTTAGGTGTACAGGCGTATAATGCACCGAATTTGGGCGTATAATACGCCAGGGGCATATTGGCGGTGTATCAGTAGGCGTATTTGAAGAAAAAAGCAAAAAGTTAGGCGTATAGGAGCTGATAGGGGTGTATGATACGCCCATGTGCTGAACAACTTGCCGAATTTTGTGGTTTTCAAGTTTATTTAAGCCAAATCAACCCTAATTCGATGGAGAACTTCTTGGAGACGAACAGTGACAAACTTTAGGTGATTTTTGGCGTTCTAAGGCTCTCCAAATCATCCACTAATATTTTCCAAGTCAAGATTGAAGATTGGTTGAAGATAATGCGTGGCTAGGTTCTCTTGATTGCTTTCGGGAGTACAATTCTTGTAAAGTGAGACAATTGGTATGTTTGATTAGGTTTTTGTATTGAACATTAATTATTGAATGAAACATTATGTTTGGTTGATTTAAAAGATTTGCTTATAAAGAAAGTTGTTTGCTTGATTATCAGTTTTTGATTTCCTTGCATTGTGAACTCATTAAGAAAAGTAGGCAACGTGATATAAGTGATTGGTAACATTGTGAATGAACGAGTCTTAAAAAGATTGTTCCTTTGTTATCACTTTAATCAAAATTTAAGATCTTTAGGTATCGTTTCTTTCAAACCCTAATTAAGAAGTATCAATTGTTGATCTTGCGAAATTGGAAAGCCGAAGTGATTGTTTCTTAATAATCAAACAAATTCATTTCAAAGTTTCTTGCTTTATGCAATTGTGAGCATTAATTCATTCAAAGTTTCAATTTTTAATTCTATAGTTTGAGTCCTTTAGTTAATCAAGTCGCGTTAGTTAAACACTTTCCACATATTCCCTATGGAGACGATCTTACTTACCCTTACACAATAAATGTAGCTAAGACTGGTTATTTAACTTGTTTTTGATCGTGTCTTGACAACCAGATCAAAAACCATTTAAGAAACAACCCTTTAGGGTACGTACAAATTGTATTTGAGATATTTCTCAAACTCGTGTAGAATTGAAGAATCTTTCATCATCCCGTCTGGATATTATCCAATAATATGTAAATGTCAAAGATATGAATAAGGATCTGGAAGTCCACATTGATATTGGAAACACATGACTAAGTGGAGTACTTAAAGGTCATGAGGACTCAATTTAATGTTAGACTCGAATTTCAACTAGTTAGATTTAATAATGAGTGAGCAAATTAACAATGAAAATATGTTAGGTTTGGAATTGTATCTTTTGAAGAAAAAACATTATAAGAGCATTCATATCAACTTCCTCATATTTACCTTTATTTGTAAATTATAAGTGATATATAAAAAACATGTAATTTTATTCCTACAAAAATGCCCCATCCCCATCTTTATCCTTTATATATAGAGAGGAAACCATAATGATCCCCCATATCAATGATCACCATCCATCCCTCATGTCTATTATTTTATATTTCATGAGTTGTTATGAGTGGAAAAACAACTAATGTGGGAGTCATTTAGGAATCAATGAATTTGTAAGGGATGATGGTTTTTTGTTGTTAGGGGATGGGGATGGGGATATGGATGGGGGTGGAGAAACAAGTATGGGAGTTTTAACTAAATTCAACTTGAGACATAATGTTGTAGTCTTAGAAGATGAAAGTAAGTAAAATTAACTTCTTATTTAAAAACACATTAAAACAATTGATCTCGATTGCAAATTATCTATATTGACTTGACAAAATTAAATATAATAGTTTGGATCCAGCAACCAAGGGGTGATGAGTGATTAAGTTTGGGAAAAAGAGTAACGTTTATGGATGAGGGTACGTGAAGGAAACATAACCTTGTTGACTAGATGTAAGGATCATAATTATCAGATCGATCTCATATTTGAATATGCGGAAAGTAACCAAATATGGAAATAAGTAATGAGTAGAATAAACCGATGTAAATAATACTTCTTTGATATTGCTCTCTGATTTCACTGATTACACTTTGAGTACAAATTCAGGAATATGATAAAAGCTTAATAATTACAAAACAAACTAACTATTTATACTAAACATACAGTTCTCACGCGAACATACTTCTCACGCGACAAGAACTTGTCACGCTATAAGTAAACATTCGTGCGGCTAGTCTAAACTTCTGCATTCCTTAAACTTGATCTTGATCTTGATTTGATTTCCCGAGCCTCTAGTGTAAGGATTTATAAGTCTGATGAGTCAAAACATCCAAAGTCTCTCTGCATGCATGCACTGAAGAACATAAGTAGAAATGCTTCGGAAGTCTTACACAAAGCAGTAGAAATATTCTAAGTGTAAAATCTCCGAAGCCAAGACCAACATCTTCCAAAGCCAAAAGTGAATTCTTCCAAAGATTAAAAAACAAAGTCTTCCGAAGCCAAAGAGTGAGACAGATTTCTTCCGAAGACTTTTGAGGATATGCCTTTATCTGATCTAATTTACCATAAAGCTGGACCACCTTTCCGCTGCAACTCTGTAAAGACACCAACTTACATGAGTTGGTGAAAGGTCCATGCTTTTGGTAACTGTACATTGAGGTCTTGAGTCCATGCTTTCTACTTTATGTACTTTTATCCTTTTTGGAATATATTAGGATGTGAGCTATGGAATGTCATAGTCACTAGTCAAAAGGCAAATCTGCCTTTTGACTCTACATTTGATTTTGTAGTTGTCTAGTCAATTGTATCCAGCTGGCTTTCAAAGTAGGGCCGGTTGTAGGATGTAGTATAAAGTATCTCAAGTACTTGTAACTTTCTATCGTATGCTTTGTAACATTTGTAATAGAACTTAAGAAACAATATATAGCATTCTTGAAAACCAATTACTTGTGTTGTTTGCCATCTTGTTCTGTCTCATATTTACTTGTGTTCTTAGCATCTTTCACTAAAAGTTAACCAGTTCCCTATTTGATCTGTTAAGTGTTATAAGCAACTCTCCTCATTGTGTTGTTGTGTTGTAAGTGCATACCCTTCACCGGTCTTGCATTTGGTATCAGAGCATTTCAGGCTCTTGATATAAGATCTCACCATCTTAAGATCCCTCACACATACAAAATACTTAACAACTCAAATGACAGCTATTATCAAAGCTGATATGGAAACTGGAACTATGACAAATTCTCCACTGATCACTCCTGAAGACTTTGATACTTGGTGTCAAAGAATGGAAGGCTTCATCAAGTCTCAAGACTCCAGGATCTGGGACTCTGTTGTTGAAGGACCTTAATACCAAGCACCACTTCTGCTACATGTGGTAGTATGATTACCAAGGTTGTGGCTAATTACTCTGAATAAGATAGGAAGAGAATAGAGATTGATCAGAAAGCCATGACAGCCCTTCAAACTTCTCTTCCAAACTCCATCTACAGAGGCTTCAAGAAGTGCAAAACTACCAAGCAACTATGGGAAGCACTGAAACTGATGTATGAAGGGTCTACTGAAGCAAAAGAGAACAAGAAGGATCTCCTGTAGCAGCAGTTTGAAAACTTCACCTTTAAGGTTGGTGAAACCATGACTCAACAATACTTCAGGTATGTTGAGATTGTGGATACTCTAATGGATGTTGGAGTAACTCTTGAGAACAAGGACATTGTAAGGAAGTTTATGTCCTCTCTTCCTAGACAATGGACACATTACCCTGTTGTTATCAAGAGGACTGGGAACCTTAAGACTCTTACTCTTACAGAGTTGTATGGTATTCTCAATGGCTACCAGATGGAGATGAACATGCAAAACTCATCTGGTAACTCCAGCAATCAACTAAGTTCAGCCCTCCATGTGGTTGAAAGGGAAAGCATTGAGCCACAACATCATCTTATATGCTACCCTGACAACTCACAAAAAGGCCCTTTCATCACCTTCCCAGAGACTCCAAGGGAAAGCTACACTCAAGGAAGTCCTTTCCAAGAGACAAGTTCTTCTCATGCTTTTGTCTGTGCTGATGAAACCTCGAGCAACTTTCTCTTCACCCCTGAAGATTTGGATTGTATCCATCCAGATGATTTGGAGTACATGGAGATAGTCTAGCAGATGGCTCTTCTCACTCACAGAGCCAAGAAGTTCTACAAGACGACAGGGAGAAAGTTTCCAAGCAATTCAGCCAGTGGAAAGTTTGGGCTGGATAAAAGCAAAGTAAAGTGTTACAACTGTAACCAGATGGGACACTTTGCAAGGGAGTGTAAGGCACCAAGGACAAATGGTGGCCAAGCACAAATCAGACCAAACTACACTGAGGAAGCCCCCCAGAATGAGAAGGCAAAGTAGCAAGCTGTTGTTGCTGTTAAAGAAGGAGGCTTTGACTGGAGCTTTCAGGTAAAAGATGCATCTTCAAACCAAGCACTCATGGCAGATCACGATGAAGCTAAGGTATTGGAACATCTTTGTACTCCTGAATGCATTGCTAAAGTCAATATATACAGGTCCTTTAACTTAGAAATGAGATTTGATCTTGAGTCCTTAAATATCTTAAAAGATGATTCTAGAAGAGCTGAAAATGATTATAAACTAAATATAGAGGACTTAGAGAAAACCATTTCAACTCTTAAACATGAGCATACAAACTACAGGACTGAGATCAAAGACCTCATTACTAAGTTAACTGAATACCAGGCTGAGCTTGTGATCAGCAAAGCCAAGGCAGAAAATTGTGTTCTTGAAGAAGAGACCTTCAAGAACATAATATCCTCATCCTTGCATGCAAAAGTTTTTTATCAAAATAAGCAAGGACTAGGATCTTGTGAGATAGCTCCTCTACACACAATCTTGTCTGTAAGGTCTCCTAGGTGTGGAACTTGTGAAGATGAGCTTCCTCTCATAGATCCAGTGACTGAAGAGGATGAATAGGAGATGGTGGAGAATGGCTCTGAGAAGAGTGAAGAAGAGCATTCTGAGAAGGGTCACCATCCCTCTGAGGAGAGCAAAATTGTTGGGATGACCAAGTCAAGAAGAAAGAACTTGATTAGAAAGGCTAAAAGAAAGTTCAAAAAGGCTCAAGATATCAAGGCCACCTTCAATTATGCACAGAAACATGTCTTCATCTCTGCAGGATTTGAAGTGATAAAGGCTGAAAAGACCAACTTGAACTCCATCAACAAGAGTTATGGTTCATGTCCAAATCATCCTATCATCAAGAAGAAGGCTGATCAGTTGTGCACCACTGCTGCACAACCTGAACCATCCAGCTCCAAAGGTAGTTCCATCCCTACAAGAACTGCCACAGCATCTGCAAAGATGAAGATGGAGAAGGAAAGTGATCAAGTTCAACCTTGTTCACAAAGGAAAACTCCTAGAAGGAAGAAAATGGATTGTGTTATGTGTAGGAGTACTTCTCATCTTGCTAAGGATTGTGTTACAATCCAAAGAGTACTCTTCACATGACCAAGAAAAAAACTTCTAAGAGTTTGGAAAAGAAGAAGCAAGCTTTAGAAGGAAAATATGTTTCCTTTGGAAGCTCCAAAATGAAGAATAAGACAAGTGGAAACTTTTCTTCGGAAGAAAATTTGGTCTCGGAAGAAAGGAATACTTCCGAAGCACTGAAACCTGCTGTAGTGAAAGCAAGATCTTCTGAAGGTCCAGTCATCAAAACTTCAAAAGTATTGAAGGTCAAGTCTAAGCTTCCAAAGGTGGTGTGGAAGTCAAAGAAAGACTAAGTGGCTGAAAGTTCTTCATCAACATTAGCAAATGATCCTTCTAGCATGACTATAGGATCAATTACTGTTGCATTGTCTTCAACTTCTTTTCATGTGCCCAAGACCACTGAGGCTTGGGTTTTCAAATGTAACTAACCATCTCTTTTGTGCAGAAACAGCACAAGACAAACAGAAATGTATGGATCATTGACAGTGGCTGTTCCAGACACATGACAAGCAATAGGTCACTACTCCAAAAGTTTGAAAGAATTGATGGAGGACCAGTTGCTTTTGGAGTAGATGTAGGAGGTTACATTACAGTAAGGGGCAAGGTCATAAATGGTAAGCTCAGCATTGAGAAGGTAAATTTTGTCAAAGAGCTTGGATACAATCTTCTAAGTGTATCCCAATTTTGTGATCAGAGTCATAACATGCTCTTCACTGAGCATGAGTTTGTTCTCAGGCCCGGGGTGGTCATTCCTCATGAGCACATCCTGCTCAGAGCCCCCAGGAAAGGGAACATGTACAAGATGGACTTGCAAGAAACATCTCCCTCAGGAGAAGTTTTATGCTTTCTGTCTAAAGTAAATAATGATGAATCTATCCTCTGGCATAAAAGAATGTGCCATGTAAACTTTTAAAACATGAATAAACTAATTAAAAATGATTTGGTAACTGGAATACCAAAGAAAGAGTTTACAAGTGATGACCACTGTGTTGCATGCCTGAAGGGGAAGCAACACAAGGTATCTCACAAGCCAAAGGAAAGAAATTCCATCATTAATCCCCTACACTTATTGCATATGCATCTCTTTGGCCCCACCAGTGTAATGAGTCTAGGAAGGACCTCTTACTGTTTGGTGATCACAGATGACATTACAAGATTCACTTGGGTCTTCTTTCTTAGAACTAAGGATGAGACCCCTGAGATTCTAAAGAATTTCATCTTAAAGATTGAGAATCAATGTGATCACAAGGTCAAAACCGTAAGATGTGATCAAGGAACTGAATTCAAGAATCAAATCCTTGATACATTTTGTGATGAAAAAGGTATTACAAGACAATATAGTGCTCCCAGTACTCCTCAACAAAATGGTGTTGCTGAGAGGAGAAACAGGACACTGATTGAAGCTGCAAGAACTATGTTGTCTGACTCTAAACTGCCTATCACCTTCTGGGCAGAGGCAGTGAACACTGCTTCCTATGTGCAAAACAGAGTTTTAGTGGTTAAGACACATGGTAAGACTCCTTATGAACTTTGGCACAAGAGAAAACCTTTCATTGGTTTTCTCAGGTCATTTGGAGGTCCTTGCACCATCTTGAATACCAAAGATCAGATTGCCAAGTTTGCTAAGAAATCAGATGATGGACACTTTATTGGATACTCTTCTCATGCTAAAGCTTATAGAGTATACAATCTCAGAACTAGAGTAGTTGAGGAGTCAGCCAATGTGACTTTCAATGAGCACACTCCCAGTGTGAAAGGTTCTGATCTGGATTGGCTATTTGATCTTGATTTAGTTACCAATTGTTTTAAAAAATCTTGTGAGAATGTTTTAGGATCCACAGATATACTACCTACAGGTGATCCTGACCCAAGATTTGAGCTAAGAAGACCTTCAAGTTACACATCTTTAGCTCCAGTGGTAACTAATTCTGCAAATGAAGCTTCTACCAGCACATCAATGACAAATCCTGCTGATACTTCTGGGGTGCCTTCAAATTCCAACTTAGAGGCACAAAACTCAAAGGAAGAAGCTTCAAATGTTGGAGAAAATGGTGGTGGTGAAAGTGATCAGGAATTTCTTGATGCTGATAACCACTCCATTGAAGACAACATCAATGATGTCACACACTCATTGGATCAAGTCAATCTTGATAAGTGTGTTGATGTGGAGGGTGAATCTTCCTTGCTAGATCAAAATTTTTCAAATTTAGATATGTCTAAGCAACTTGCTGTGATCCCTCAGCTAAGGATCCACAAGTCTCATCCTACCACAAATATCATTGGAGATGTTGATTCAGGGGTGAGAACAAGAGGACAAACCCATGAAGCAAATGTTTGTCTTCACTCTTGTTTCTTGTCCTAGATAAAGCCAAAGAAAATTGAGGAGGCTCTAATGGATGGAAGTTGGGTTGAAGCTATGCAAGAGGAGCTCCTTCAATTCAAAAGGCAAATAGTTTGGAACCTATGTCCTCTTCCTCAAGGGAAGACTACCATAGGAACCAAATGGGTTTTTAGGAATAAGAAGGATGATAGAGGAGTTGTCATTAACAACAAGGCAAGACTAGTTGTTCAAGGGTATACTCAAGAAGAAGGAATTGACTACACAAATGTTTTTGCTCCTGTAGCAAGACTTGAAGCTGTTAGGATATTCCTAGCTTTTGTTGCATCCAAGAACTATAAGGTCTACCAACTTGATGTCAAGTGTGCTTTTCTTTATGGGGTGATTGATGAAGAGGTGTATGTCAGACAACCACCTGGGTTTGCAGATCCTAATCATCCTGATTATGTCTGCAGGCTTGATAAAGCTCTTTATGGGCTGCACCAAGCACCAAAGAAGTGGTATAGACTCTATCTCAGTATCTCTGTCAACATGACTACAAAAGGGGTACCATAGATGGAATTCTCTTCATCAAAGGAACAGGAAATGACATAATGCTAGTTCAAGTATATGTAGATGACATTATCTTTGGGTCAACTAATCCAATGCTCTGCAAAGACTTTGAGAAGTTGATGAAGGACAGGTTTGAAATGAGTGCCATGAGGGAACTCAATTTCTTTCTAGGAATTCAAGTGAAACAAGTTGACAATGACATCTTCATAAGTCAGTCAAAGTATGTACAAGACATACTTAAAAGGTTCAACATGACTGATTGTAAGGTTGCTAAGACACCCATAGCCAGAAATCATTCCCTTAGACCTGATCTTGAGGGGGAGTGTGTTAATGAGCATCTCTAAAGGGCAATGATTGGGTCTCTTATGTACCTCATAGCTAGCAGGCCAGATATCATTTTTGCTACATGCATTTGTGCAAGATATCAAGCCAACCCCAAGATGTCACACCTGGTCACTGTCAAAAGATATTTAAGATATCTCGAAGGTGCTCCATCACTTGGCCTTTGGTATCCAAAGAATTCTGACTTTAATCTGTATGCTTATACAGATAGTGACTATGGTGGTTGCAACATTACTGCAAAGTCTACATCAGGGGGATGTCAATTTCTTGGGGGAAGAGTAGTCTCTTGGCAATTTAAGAAACAATCTAGTGTGTCTGCATCAACTGCTGAGGCTGAATACATTGCTGCTGCAAGCTGCTGTTCTCAAGTGCTTTGGATTCAAAATTAGATGCTGGACTATGGATTCAACTTCAAGGAGACTCCCATCCACATAGACAACAACAGTGCTATCTCAATCACAGAAAATCCTGTGCAGCACTCAAGGACAAAGCATATCAATATCAGGTATCATTTGATTAGAGATAATTTTGAAAATGGATTAATCAAACTAGTCAAAGTTAACACAAATGAACAATATGATGATCTGTTCACCAAAGCTTTTGATGAGCAGAGATTTAATATCTTGTATCAGCTATTGGGATGATTAACTTTGAATAGCTTTTCTTACAACTTAATCATATTTATTTCTAAAACCTGTGTGTCCTTAGTTGTTTATTTTATCACCTTCATAAGCCCTTCTTTTCTTAGGAAGAAAATCTTTTCAAAATACTTTTCTTAGATTTTTGAAAATTTTGATCTCTTCAGAAGATTTAAAATTACATTCGAATAAATTTACGTCTTAGTAAACAAATAACTACTTCAGTAATTTTACCTTCAGAAGAAATTTCTGAAATATCTTCTGAAGCTTAAAATTTACTTAAGTACTCTGTATGTTTTCAAAGAACAAGTTTCTTTCGAAATCAATTTACCTTCGGAAGTTTTTTGTTCTCCTTAATAAAAAATCTCTGAGTGTAAATTCTCTTCCGAAGCAAAATTCTCAAAAAACCTTTGAAATATCTTCCGAAGCCAATTTGACTTCGGAAGCTTTTTCTTCAAAACTTCCGAAGCAAATAACCTTAAGAAGATTTCTCGACTTCCAAGAAAACTACTTTTTGGGCAAATGTAAACTACTTTTTAAAGGTGGGACCGACATCCAGATTTTTAAGTTTATCCTCTTTCATTAACTTTGTCTTAAATCCTTTTCACATAAATACCCAATGGTTCCCCCTCTTTCACTATCTTCTTCAATTACACAACCAAGCAATGAAGGTGTCTCACAACCTCTCTCTGGCTAGAGCTTAGATGCTACACCAAACAATAAAGGCCAAAGCTCTATCCACCCTGTGTCACAAAGGTCTGTGGGTGACAAAGGGAAAAGGATTCTAACTCCTGAGGAGATTGAGGAGGAGGAGAAAGAGAGGAAGAGGAAGCTAAGGGGAGAAAGTTCCTCTTGGTCTTCAGGCTTTATGCAAGCTGCAATCAAGGCTGCCCCCAAACCAAACACTCAACATGATAAGTTGAGAGCAGCGAGGATTACTTACCTGCAGACCATGAACTATGACATAGATGAGATTATATCTCTCCCATTATAGCAATTAAATGAACTGGCTGACATGAAAGTGTCAAGAGAGATGAAGGAAGCATAGGATGCAAGGCTACTTCTCCAATTCAAAGAGGAGAAGAGACAGAAAAGGTTATACAAGCATGTTCCTACTCTCTCCCTAGTTCAAGAAAGCCCTGTGCAAGAGGCTGTGGAAGCTACATAAGAACCTCAGGTAGACAAGGAAACAGATAAACAAAACATGATCAACTACCTTAGTGCCACAGGTCTCTACCAGGCATCTGCACTTCTTCCCTTGTCCTTTGAGTACATTGAGTTTGAGTATCTCAAACAGCTTGAACTTCAAGTACTCAAGAACAAAAGGCAACAAAGAGAAAGATGAGGGAAGATGCTGCAAAGTCAAGAGCCATCATCCAAAAGAGTATGAAGAAGTCTGCTGACAGACAAAGAATGATGAGCTTCTTCAAGCTGTATGGAGTCTCCAGAAGGAGACTTGGTCCTATGTCTCTATCCACAATAGATGAGCATATCAGGGTAATCAAGCAGAAGATCAAGAGAGGAGAGCTGATTGACTTACACTCCCCACCAAGTCAAGTCCCACCTGAAGTGGAGGTTAAGGTTGAATAACCTGAGACAACACAACCCTGGATCTCCTGCTGAGCCTCAGCAAGCTTCATCTTCTGATCCATAGCAGGGTCAAACTCCCTCTCCTTCTGAACCTGTGAGGGAGGAACACCTAACTGAGAAAGACAAGGATGATCAACAAGGTGTTGCAGACCAGTCTTCTCAGTTAAAATCTTCAAAGAGGAGGAAGAGGATGGCATCCAAGCCAAAGTCTAAGAAGAAGAAGAAGCCTGAATCATCCACCTCTACACCTCAGGCTGAGTCAGATCAACCTAAGGAAGTGCTTGAAGAGGCAGCCCAATCAACTCCAATTCAAGTGGCCCCTCTTGCAGCTGAGAGACCCATCTTATCCTGGAACTTCAGAACTAATCCAGAAAGATGGCATGTGATTAGAGATCAAGGAGTTGAGAATGTCTACACATGGAAAGACATAATCAACTTACCTCTGCATGATCTCTTTGAGATGAGAAGATATTATGAGATTCTGAATGATCCTGACCATCTAATGAAGAAGGGTATGGTCATCATTGTGCTGAAGACTAAAAACATCTGAAGATCTTCTAAATGTTTTGGTAGCATCAGCCTAGGGGAATTTGTAAGGATTCCTATAAGTCTTATGCAGCCAAAACATCCAAAGTCTCTCTGCAAGCATGCACTAAAGAATTGAAGTAGAAATGCTTCGGAAGTTTTACACCATGCACTAGAAATATTCTAAGTGTAAAATATTCTGAAGCCAAGACCAATATCTTCCGAAGCCAAAAGTGAAGTCTTCCGAAGCTTTAAAGACAAAGTCTTCCGAAGCCAAATAGTGAAGACAGATTTCTTCCGAAGAGTTTTAGATATATGCCTTTATCTGATATACTTTACCATAAAGCTGGACCACCTTTTCGCTGCAACTCTATAAAGTCACCAACTTACATGAGTTTGTGAAAGGTCCATGCTTTTGGTAACTGTACATTGAGGTCTTGAGTCCATGCTTTCTATTTTATGTACTTTTATCTTTTTTGTAATATATTAGGATGTGAGCTATGGCATGTCATAGTCATTAGTCAATAGGCAAATCTGCCTTTTGACTCTACATTTGATTTTGTAGTTGTCTAGTCAATTGTATCCAATTGGCTTTTAAAGTATGGCTGGCTGTAGGATGTAGTATAAAGTATCTCAAGTACTTGTAACTTTCTATCGTATGCTTTGTAACATTTGTAATAGAATTTGAGAAGCAATATACAACATTCTTGAAAACAAATTACTTGTGTTGTTTGCCATCTTGTTCTGTCTCATATTTACTTTTGTTCTTAGCATCTTTCACTAAAAGTTAACCAGTTCCCTATTTGATCTGTTAAGTGTTCTAAGCAACTCTCCTCATTATGTTGTTGTGTTGTAAGTGCATACCCTTCACAGGTCCTGCATCTAGGTTCAAACCCTACATTCTCCCTTTAGTCTCGGTAAATCAATATTCTTTAGAAGTCCACGTCATCAACTTTGTAGCTGCCCCCATATGCATACATCCTTTTATACAGGGCCTTCGTAATCAACCAACCGAACTGTGCTGCTAGAAGATGAATAGACTCATCAGCTGCAATTGGACATGTCTGCAACCTCATCAAATCTTCTTTCCCAAACTTTAGCAAATCCACAGGGTCGATGATACAGTACACTCTGTCTACACATCTTATCAACGCGTGTCCGTCTCCTTCTCACAACTCCACCCGATTAGCTTTGATGAGCTGTTAACAGACACTGGAGCGTGTATAGGGATCTTCCGCACATATCTCGAATGTCTATAAACCCTATCTTCATCTGTTTTTTCGTGTTGGGATCAATACGGTTCTCATATTCAATGACTATGGATTTAGCTGTTTTAAAGTCTTTGAAGTTGGTTTTGCTTTGTGTCCATATCATATTCCTAATCCAATTGCCCTTCCCGTAATTACTTGGATTTACAAAAGGAACATGACCCATAACATATAAATCTGATGCTTTTAGAATATGAAAGTCATGCTCGTCTTCAAATACTCAATCGCTCCCGCTTTCCTCTTGATAACATATAAATTCTTTTCTTCATTAAAATCCCAACTGATAATCGGCTCTGAATATACGTACCTTGTAAAAGGTTTGGAATGCCGAAGTGTATGAATATATAATGGCGATGGAGGTGCATCAACAGTAAGATTACCAACCTGACGAACAGCCATTTGACTAGTTTGGTCTAATTCCTTGTCAGTGGGCTCAGAAATACTAGTCTCTTTAACAAACTCCCCTTCTTCTAACAAAACATCAGAAAATAAATCTTTTAAGTTGTTCCCAAAAATATCAGTATACTCTACATCTTCTTCTAGATCATCAAAAGATCCATAATCCACACTCTCCTCTTCTTCCAATATACTTTGCTGAAATGAGTAAAACTCCTTCTCATACTCAGCTTCTGTGGCACGATCTAACAATGCATAATCAACTGTATCATCAAGACTTGATCCGGAGACATTAGCACTTCTTGATGACCCAGAAGTACCAGTAGCAGCACACGTATCACCTCCTTGATCATCATCATAAGTTCTACCATCATCACCATCTCCATTACCATTATCATCATTACCATCATCATCATCATTATCATCCTCATCATCATCAACCTCATCATCAAAATCAAAATCTAGATGCTCCATGTCATCATCATCAGTAACTGGGTTAGGAATAGGCATCATATGCTCAGGCTCCACAAACGCCTCTCCATTATAATGTACAGGTTGGTCCTTAGTAGCCTAAATAGGTGTATCAAAAATAGGATCTTGATTAACAACAGTAGTGTTTGTTGTCCCTTCAGTAGTAACAAGATCAACAACATGCTCTATAGCAACAACCGTCACATCAACAGGTTCTAGACCAGCAGCTTGTTGTCCACTAGATTCTCCAACCTTTGTGGTATGTTGGTGTGTAAATGATGAATACACATGAGAGGTGAGATCTCTTAGATTCTGCTCCATGATCTAAACATATGTGAGCATAAACTGTTATTGACTCTCCAGACTCTTAATCCTTTCATCTTTCTCATAAACAATCCTATACAGATCATCAATCACTTGAGACTTCTCTAACATCTCTCTCTCTAAAGTGTACTAACTCTCTGCTCCAAGGTAACCCTCGTTGGAGATAAAGTAGACGACTCTGGTTGAGGTCTGGGTTCAGGAGTAGTATTGATGAAATCTATTTCACCAAACAAATCATCATGAACAAGTTGTCTTGGTGGAGTCCTTAAACTATCATCAGTAGCAGCAGTATCAGGCATAGAAGTAGATGTCACAGTTGTTTACTTTGTGACTATTACTAGTGTAGTGGCCTCACTAACTATGACTGGAATATCAGACATCAAAACATCTTTAGTAGTCACTGTGGTCATCGGAGTCCGACACTTCCTCATAACACCACGTCCTCTACCCCTCCCACTAGAACTTTCTCCAGCTACCCTTGCCATCCTTTTCCTTCGGCCTCGGGTCGGTACTGGAGTATCATTAGGAATAAAGTCAGCATCACGATCCTCAGCAGTACATTTTGCTGGTGTTTTCTCGTACTTTGGGACGTTTTTGCAACACGTAAGGCATATTCCCAATCTGATCACTATCAGTCTCACTATCAGCCTCTTTACATCTTAACTCATCACTTTTTAACCACTCATCAACCTCTTCTTCTACAGACTTCTCACCAGAACGAGAACTCTCAGGTGCTTCTTGTGCAGCACTAGAAGATGTACCAGCTATATCATCTCTATGTGTCTAAACTATTTCAAGTTGTTCCTCAGCTTGGAACCCATCAACAAACCTACCTAGCTTGGCAAAATGAGATCCATCCCATATGTTTCCTCTTGCTCCCATAAGATAAGTGAAAAATATCTTTCTTCATCACCATAACAGAATAAGTGGATGACTCAGATATAGCTAACTCAGGATGCGCAATGTTCACTATCATCTGTATATAGTGGGTACATGACAAACTTCTTCCCTTGTGCAGCTATTACATTGTTCTACATCTCTGAAAATATAGCCTTGGATATGCTATAAGGAAGATCATCAACAATAAAAACCAGTAGTGATCAGAAGATGGCTTTCAAACTATCCATACCAGCCTTAAGATTGCTAAGGCAATGGATAACAACATGAAATAAATATTTCCAAAACGGTGGCAAGTTTTTCTTTTCCAGAGACGGATAACGGTCAGTATAACCCATATGGAATAAAGAGTCCTTAGCAGCATCATCATCAATCTTCATTGGAGTTCGTGGAATGTCTTCTAATAGTAAGACGTTGTTAATCACTATAGCAGTGATACCAACTCTCCTTCCCTTCATGGTGGCTGTAATACATAGCTCACCTTCTGAATCTATCTTATTAGCATTTGTCTGCCAAAACTAGACTATCACATCAGTGTATATCTTTAGGTTAGAAGATATAGCATGAAATATCCGGGAAGTCTTCAAACCTTCGATCAAGGATCTGAATAAGGCTTTGTCCTCTGGAACTTCTCCCAAATAAGCAATGGCATTATGGTTTTTGTTAAAAACCAAAGGTCGTGTCATCTGAAAAATTTAACAAATTTTATAATTACACAAAAAGTATTCAAGAAAAAGAAGTTCAACACTTCGAAAAATTTGTGAAAATTTGAACCTTTCGTGCGAAATGCTAAAGTAATCGCATGAATTAATAATTCTGAAAATTCATCTGTTCGCGCGATTAGTTCAACCTTTCGCATGAATTTGAAATTCAAACTAATTTCAACTTTTCGCATGAAAAGTAAGCTTCCACGCAACAAGTATAACTTTTCGTGTCAGTTCATATTCCGAGACCTTTTCGCGTGCAACAAGTCTGTTCAACTTAAAATTTTTCAATCTATCAATTTTCAATGTTTTGATCAATCAAATATTAATTAAGTGTCGTTTTATGTATTATTAAGGTTTCTAATGTTTGATTCGATCAATTTAACATGTATTAGTCTATCTGACACTCGGTCATGAACCAAACCCACAAAAATCAATGATTTACACATTAATATACCTTATCACACACTACGAAATCAATAGGCGACCTTAATGAACAATTGTAATCGGTTTAACAGAGTTTCTACACTTAGAAATTTTTCAGAGAAACTTTTAGAACTTTTCGTGCAAATGGTTATTTTTCGCATGATTGATTCCTTTTAAAGATCTTGACTTCTCGAGCGAGAAGTAAAGCTTCTCTTTTCCTAAACTTTTCGCTTGTTATGAGACTTTTCGCACAAAAAAGTTTCTTATTTTGAAAATTTTATCATTTTGTTTTTATCACATTTCACCATTTTATTAAGCCATTTTTATTTGCTATGAAATATGATTTTATTTAACTAAGTGTTTACAATTATTATTTTTAACACCCTTAATTTTGAATAACTTTGTAAAACAAAAATAATACAAAAACATACTAAATGGCACTAATAAAAAGCTAAGTAAAAAACAAACTTATTGACACTCGTTTAATCCTAATAACTTAATTTCTTTTTGATAAATTTTCAAGAATAGGATCATATTCCTTTAGAAATCAATCATTAACCATCTTCCAGCATTATTTATATATATGACTGTTTATGTTGATTGTCAATATACTATATCCTCTTAAAATTACGCTTCAAGTTTACTTAGACACAAAGGCTGTGATTTTATTATGTTTAGGTTAAGTTATATGATTTTAGCGGATCCCATAATCAAAAATCCTGCAAAACACTTATCCAGCTTCAACACACTATTGAGATTTCAAGTCACCCCAATTTGACTTAAACCTTTCACTTTTAATCAGCTTTCTCAGATTTGATTATTGTCTTAGATAATATCTATTTAAGCATAACTAGCACGAGAAAATGTTTCTGAACACAAAATATTAACAAGTTGTAGGACTTATTAACAGCCATCTGGACTTATGTTTTGCCCTCGCAAGACATTTAGAACTTACATGCCAAGACGAACTTACATGCCCCATCTTTTGATTTTGTCTTCTGTGTCATAACATATTCTCAAAAAAATATTATGATAAAGTATGTATGTTTATGGCATATCGTTTATTGATGTACTCATGGCATCTTTTTATTCCTATATGGCCTTTTGGCATCTTTTTCTCTTTTTGCGTGTTATATTTATTTGTTTTTTTTATTTTGATATTTTTCATATATATTTATGTAACTGATATGAGCCGAGTCAGAGAGTAACTGGCTTGAGTATGACTAGACTGTGACTCTCAGTCTGTTTTAGCAAAGACTCGATGTATTCACAAAACCTTAATGAGTTACCCACTTCTGTCATAAATGATTACTTTCAGTGTATCACAGAACTTAGTGCTTTTCATTCTTGATCGTCAAACATATCAACATATCAACATATCAAACATAATACAAGTTAGTTTCTTGTATACCTTCAGTTGTAATGAATCAGAATCAAAAAATATACTATCATTTCCTATATAGTCTTGAAATTTTAATTTTCTCAAATTTTGTAAACAAAAAAATAATTTATTTTTTTAATATTTTCTTCAAGCTTTTTACTCCCCCTAAGAATTAATTCTTTTTCGAAACTTTCAAAATTTCTCCCCTAAAATTGTGATTATCAAAATAGAAAATAACAATTTTAAACTAAAAGGTACAAAAAATATTTTTGAAAAGGGCGTGAAAATAATAGTTAACCAAATTTTCATTCCCGGAGGTTGGATTAAAAAGTCAAATTGGGAATGATCAAACGTCTTAGTAAAAAAATTGGTAATGTTGTCATCTGAAGAAATAAATTCCAAATGAATAAGTTTCTGTTCAGAACAATCTCGGATAAAGTGAATTTGGATGTTGATTTGTTTTGTCTTAGAATGTTGAATTGGATTCTTCATAATATTAAGAACTGTAGTGTTATCACATAAGATTCGAGTGTCATAAATGTTAAGGCCATTATCAAGAAGTTGTCGCTGGATCCAAACAATCTGAGAACAACAACTTGAAGCAGCCACATATTCAGCTTCTGCAGTAGACGTAGACAATGTCTGTTGTTTCTTACACTGCCATGAAATCAACCGATTTGCTACAAATTGACACCTACCAGTTGTTGACATTCTGTCCAAGTTACAGACTGTATAATCATTGTCAGTATATGCAAATAAATTGAAATCGAAGGTTTTAGGATAACAAAAGACCAAGTGTTGGTTGACCATTGAGATACTTAAAGATCCGCTTGACAGCTTTCATGTGAGATTCCTTCGGATTACTTTGATAACATGCACACTGAAAAACTAGGAACATGATGTCCGGCCTGCCAGCAGAATACATCAGGGATCCAATCATTGATCGATACATGTGTTGATCAACGTATACTCCTGTGAGATCTAGAGTCAAAGTAGGACGAGAAGACATAGGAGTGGAGCAATCTTGGAATCTTGAAACTTGTATTTGTCAAGAATACTATGAATATACTTTTCTTGATGAATTAGTATTCCTTTATCATCGTGTTTAACTTGGATTCCCAAGAAAAACAACATTTCTCCAAGAGAACTCAT
Organism: Flaveria ramosissima; assembly: GCA_025215565.1. Lineage (NCBI taxonomy): Eukaryota > Viridiplantae > Streptophyta > Magnoliopsida > Asterales > Asteraceae > Flaveria > Flaveria ramosissima. The sequence continues at coordinate 55,714,471 of CM046035.1, read as the reverse complement.
CTTAAATTTCTTCTTCATCACTGCCTCAAATTCCTTGCACAACTCATCATTTGTAGATCCAAAAATAATATCATCAACATAAACTTGAACAAGAATGAGATCATCACCAGTCTTCCTTAAAAACAAAGTTTGATCAATAGCACCTCTCGGATAACCATTTGCAAGCAAATGTTCAGTCAAATTAGCATACCAAGCACGAGGTGCTTGATGTAAGCTAGAAAGTGCTTTGTCTAACTTGTACACATATTTAGGATGATCGGGATCTTCAAAACCTTATGGTTGACAAACATAGGTTTCTTCTTTCATTTCACCGTACAAGAAAGCAGTTTTAACATCCATCTAATAAATTGTAAAGTTCTCGTATGAAGCATAAGCCAGAAAAATACGTATAGCTTCTAGTCTTGCTACAAGAGCATATACTTCTTCATAATCAAGTCCTTCAATTTGATAGAAACCTTGAACAACAAGTCTGACTTTGTTGCGAACAGTCACATCTTTCTCATCCGTCTTGTTCTTAAATATCCATTTTGTTCCGATCGGAAACTTTCCTTTTGGAAGTTCACAAAGATGCCAGACATTCAGTTTTTTAAATGCATCAGTTCGTCCCACATGGCTTCTACCCAACCGTTCTCTTTCAATGCCACTTCAACATTCTTGGGCACAATTTGAGAGATGAAACACGAATACAAACAAGTATTTATGGCACCAGATTTCCTCGAGTTTGAACTCATTGTGATAATGGACCGGTGATTGCTTCAGTTGGATGACTTTTGTGAATTATCAGCTAAGGAATAACATCTTCAGAGATAACTTCTTCTTAATTAGAAATATGACCCACTGGTTCTTCAATAGTATTTTCTCCCTCTGGTTGATAAACTATATCTTCCTGTTAATGATTATCATTATCAGAAGATAAATCACCAAATGGAACTTGAAAGTATCAATTTGATCAATTTGAGTAGAAAAAGAACAAGCATTAGAATCATGTGAAGCTTGTTCACCAACAGGTTCAGAATACGTCTCAGCAGATTCAAAAACTTATGGAATAGCTGAACTATTTGAAGAAGAAGGTATATCGGAAGATATCCCTTTTTTGAGAAGATATAATACCAACATTATCAGCTACAATATCCTGGATCAATGAAGTCAAAGGAAGATTAGTTGTGGAAATAAAAGACGATCGATTAAATGTTTCAAATAATGAAGCATAATCATAAATCCATGAAGGTGTAGAACCATCATCAATTTTGTTAGACTCATGCCAATCAATATCAAATAACTCCATTATTTTTTTGATCTTTTATTATAAACCCTGTATGCAACTTTGTTGGCAGAATAACCAACAAAAAAACAATCATCAGCTTTTTCATCAAATTTCGATTTTGAATCAGATGTGTTTAACAGTGTACAATAACATCCAAATGTTTTGAAATATTTGACTTTGGGTTTATGTTTGAAAAAGATTTCATAAGTGTAAGGATTCCTATAAGTCTGATGCAGCCAAAACATCCAAAGTCTCTCTGCAAGCATGCACTAAAGAACTGAAGTAGAAATGCTTCGGAAGTTTTACACCATGCACTAGAAATATTCTAAGTGCAAAATCTTCCGAAGCCAAGACCAATATCTTCCGAAGCCAAAAGTGAAGTCTTCCGAAGCTTCAAAGACAAATTCTTCCGAAGCCAAATAGTGAAGAAAGATTTCTTCCGAAGACTTTTAGAGATATGCCTTTATCTGATGTACTTTACCATAAAACTGGACCACCTTTCCGCTGCAACTCTGTAAAGTCACCAACTTACATGAGTTGGTGAAAGGTCCATGCTTTTGGTAACTGTACATTGAGGTCTTGAGTCCATGCTTTCTGCTTTATGTACTTTTATCCTTTTTGTAATATATTAGGATGTGAGCTATGGCATGTCATAGTCACAAGTCAAAAGGCATATATGCCTTTTGATTCTACAATTGATTTTGTTTGTGTCTAGTCAGTTGTATCCAGCTGGCTTTCAAAGTATAGCCTGCTGTAGGTTGAAGTATAAGTATTCCATGTTCTTGTATCTTTCTTTATACTTTGTAACACTTGTAATAGAACTTGAGAAAGCAATATACTGCATCCTTGAAACCCAATCTCTTGTGGTTCTCTTGTTCTGTCTCTTACTTATTACTTGTGTTCTTAGTATCATACTTGTGGTTAATTCAGTTTACTGTTTGATTAAGTTTGGTTAATCTCCTCTTTGTGTTGTTGTGTTGTAAGTGACCACCCTTCACCGGTCCTGCAATAAGGAGTCATGTTTTGTTGTTTGTTAATTAACACACAATTTTGAACATAACACGCAGTGTTAACAGCTTCTGCCCAGAACAATGATGGTAATTTGGCTGCTGATAACATTGTTCTAGCAGTTTCAATTAGAGTTATGTTTCGTCTTTCAGCAACTCCATTTTGTTGTGGAGTTTCTACAGAACTACATTGTCTAGCTATCCCCTTTTAATCATAGAATTCGTTCAATGAATGATTGCAAAATTCAGTTCTATTGTTGCTTCGGATGCACTTGATTGTTTTGTCCGTCTAATCTCCACTAGTGTCATGAATTTTATCAGCAAATGAGATGTCTCATCTTTGGCTACTAAAAAGAAAACCCATGTAAATCTATAGAAATCATCAACAATGAATAAACAATAAGCACGACGTCCTAAAGTCAAAACGCTCACTGGACCAAACAAATCCATGTGTAACAACTAAAGAATAAAATCAATTTTTGTATGAGCAACCGGTTTATGAGGAAGTTTATGTTGTTTGCCCTTTGAACATGATAGAAAATGTTCATATAATTGAAATTCTTTCAATGGCAGAGCTCCTACATGATTTCCTCTAACCAATTTGTTCATGTTTTTAATGTTAACATGACCAAGACGATGATTCCATAGTAATGTGTCACTTTCAGAGGCTTTAGATAACAGACACGATGCAGTCACAAAGGAATGAGATCCATTTATATCAAGCACATACGTCTCTTTATCTCTTGGTGTTCTTAACAAAACCCATTCCTCAAGAATGACAAATCCTAGTTTTAAAATCAAGCATTCTTTATCTGTAAAGTGTGTTGAATATTATTTGTCACATATTTGTGAGACACTCAACAAATTATGTTTAAGTTCCTCAACAAAGTTGACATCCTCAAAGCTTAACAAACCGTTTGACACAGTACCTTTATTAGTGATCTTTCCACCTTTGTCTCCAGCAGACATAACATAACCTCCGTTATATGGTTTGATGTTATGTAACAGAGATATGTTATCAGTCATATGCCTTGAACATCCACTATCAACGTGCCAATCAATGTTGATGTTGGGTCTAGGATGTTCTTGCATGAATAAGAGATTTATTCAGCTTTAGGAACCCAAGCCATTGTTGACCTGAGTACACCTTTTTCATCCAAATATGATATTGACTTCAATGTCATATATCTTTTATTATTGAAGATATAATCTTCAACAATTTCAGGTTCTGATGTAATTGTTTCACTTTCCATTCTCGAATTGGTTTAATCAATTTCTTGAAAGTGTTTTGTGTGGAAGATGAATTTTCATCTTTGACATGTAAAGACATTTTAATGAATTTATATTTTTGTAAATTTGTGTTCTTTTAAACATTTTTGTTGTCATCAAATGAGTTTGACTGACTTAAATCCCTTTTGATTTTAGCATTTATAAACATTGTTTTCTATAATTCGCTATAGAATTGTGAAATCTTTGTTTACTTGTTAAAGAACGTTGTTGATGACAATTTCTAGCCATGTGATTTGGCTTTCCACACACATAACAATATTTATTATGATACATATTTTGCACTCGAATCGGTTTTTCAAACTATTGATGATAACATCCTCTGTTATCATAGAATTTGGTATAGCATTTTGTTGACCTATAGATTCTTTAACAGTGTCTTGTTTTCTCTTTTTATTTTGATTTGCATCAGATACACACGAGGCTTTAAATGTTCCTTTATCCTTGCGTATTGAATGAACTGGAGGAGGACCAGTTTTTTTTGTATCTTAGCTACACACATCTTGTTTCACTTGATTAACAATAATAGAAGACTTATTTTTAAAGAAATTTGTATTTATTTCTTTAAAAATATACTCTTCTTTATCAATGTTCCCTTTACAAACAAATCCATTATTAAAATCAGTTTTAAAGTCAAATAAAGATGGTGAATTTCTTTTCTTATCATTTGTTCTGAAATTTATTTTGGATTTTAATTTTCTTTCCTTGTTTGACATTAATAAACAATCATTTGAAACATTCAAGACATCCAACTTTTTATAAATCAAAGATGATGAATTACACGGAGATCTATCATTACAATTTTTATTATTTTCAAAATCTAATTCATCATCACTAATCCAATCTTCAACCAACCCATCCTTCTTCATATTTTCTGCATAAAAATTATCATGATTAATTTTAACTTCAGCCTTTATGACAGGATCAACAGTCAATGGAATACTAACTGAAGGTATTATGTCAGATTTTGGTTGAAAACCTAAACCGTAGGTCTCTTCATCACTGTTGTTAATTGATGAAGGTAAAAAGGTATAATCATGATTAATAGGTGGTGCAATGTTAGAGTAACCAACTCCTCATTTACCACCACTGAGTTTCAGTGTCATTTGTGACTTGATTATACCTTCAACCATGTTTGAAGACAATTCAAACTTTTCAACAATTAGTTTCGAAGATAAGAGTTCACTATTTAATTTGTTAATTTCCAAAGAAAGTTCATTATTTCAATTTGTCAAATCCTTTATGTTAGAGCCTTATCATAAAGATTTAATTTTGACTGATAAATTGATTTGTTTAGACCATCTATCTTTTCTTTGAAAATTCTCTCATTGGTTTTATATTTCCGTTCTTGATATTAAAGTTTTTCAACTTCGACAATCAACCATTCATTGTGAACTTTGTATCTTTGAACCTTTTCAATACAATCAGTTGAACAAAGATTAAAATATACCTCTTCTGTTTCAGCTTTCTTCTCTATCTCTCCATGGACCACATTTACCATGAAGGCCTTTTGTTTGATCTTAACTGCCTCATGTGCCTGAGTAATCTCTACAGCATTTTCTGGAATATCACAAGCAATAGCTGGAGTAGTCTCAACAAATTTGATCTCTTCTTCCTTTTTAGCTGGAGTAAACTCAACAGCTTTGTGTTCATTCACCACCTCTTGAGCTGGAGTAATCTCAACAGCTTTGCGTTCATTCACCACCTCTTGAGCTGGAGTAATCTCAATAGCTTTGATCTTTACAAGTTCTGGCACATCTTCACCAATCACTTTACCCCCTTCTTCATCTCTATCATCCACCTTCTCAACCTCATATTCTTTTTCTTCAGCAAACACTCCACTTATCATGTTTTCGGAAACAAATTCAACAAACATATTTTCTTCAACAATTTCTTCTTCAGTCTTTATTTCTACCAAAAGAGCAGTGGACATCTTAATATCCAAAGCTTCTATCTTTTCTAACCAATCATAGTCCTCATTTGTTTGAGACACAAGAGCCTTGGTGTTAGATGTACTAGCTCGGTCATTCTTTGTTTCACCTTCCACAGTTACCATCCTTTTACCTTGATCACTTTGATAGTTCCTTGCTTCAGTACGCTCTCTTGAAAAATGACCTGGTTTATCACAGTTATAACACCTTAGGTTTGACTTGTCAAAACCTATCTTGCTGGAATTGTTTAAACCAAAAACCTTTCTCCCAGTTCTTCCGGAAAAATTCTTTGCCCTATAAACCACCATTGCCATCTGATATTTTATGTCATTCTCTTCAACATCAGGATTGACTTGTTCCAAATCATCAACTAATATGTTAGGTGGATTGATTCTTCCAGCAGAGAAAGCTTCATAGCTATTCATGAATGCAGTAAAAAGAGCCAAATGCTCTTTAGCTATCTAAATTGTTTGCTTGTTTGGTTGAGAATTTACAACAAATGCTTGAGTTTGGACATAAGGATTTTGGTGAGTGGTTGGATATTGAGGCAAGGATTGAGGTACAGCTTGGTCTGTCACACTGGATTGAGCAGAAGATGATGATTGTTATAACTGGTATAGCTGAGAGTAGCTGACATGGTAGTTTGGGTTACTTTCCATTTTGCATACATTGTTGTTGCTTCTGCTCCCATGGTACTGATGTAATTAGCAGCCCTTTGCTTATCATCCATGTCCTAGGATTTAATTATAGAAATGAGATCACTTAAAGACAATGTAAACAGATCCTTTGTCCTTTTAATAGTAGTGCAGTTGTTGTTCCAGCTATAAGGTAGAGAATTTAACAGCTTTTTGTTGACTGCTATATTCTCCCGAGTTATCCCCGCACTCTTCATTTTGGTGATCAATTTCACAAACCTCGACATCTGAGCTTCTAAAGTTTCACCAAGAATATGATTAAACATATTGAGTTCTTGGTTGAGCATATCCTTCCTGCTCTCTCTCGTATCCTTGTTCCCCATAATCTATTCTTCCATAGTGTGAGGATTAATAAAAGGCTGATGCACCCAAACAGACCAAGTCTTTCCTGCATGCATGCACTCATTGCAAAGTAGAAGTTGTTTAGGAAGTTTTACACTTTGCATCAGAAATACTCTAAGTGTAAAATCTCCCAAAGCCAAGACCAATATCTTCCGAAGCCAAAAGTGAAGTCTTCTGAAGCTTCAAAGACAAACTCTTCCGAAGCCAATAGAGTGAAGACAGATTTCTTCCGAAGACTTTAAAGAACATGCTTTCTCTGATATACTTTTCATAAAGCTGACTAACTTTATGTTGTAACTCTGAAGATTCACCAACTTATACAAGTTGGTGAATGGTCCATGCATTTTATAACTGTACATTGAGGTCTTGAGTCTATAACTTTCTTCTTTATGTACTTTTATCCTTTTTGTAATATATTAGGATATGAGCTATGGCATGTCATAGTCACTAGTCAAAAGGCAGATCTACTTTTTGACTCTACATTGATTTTGTTGTCTAGATCAATGTTTCTAGTTGGCCTCAAAGTATGGCCGGCTGTAGGATGTAGTATAAAGTATCTCAAGTTTTTGTATTTTATTCCATATGTTTTGTAAACACTTGTAATAGAATTTAAGAAGCAATATATTGCAATCTTCAAAACCAAACTCTCTTGTTGTTCTTAAGTTTCTGTCTCTAGTTTACTTGTGTTCATAGCATCATAAACAAAGTCTTAGTTCCCTATTTGATCTGTTTAAGTGTTCTAAATACTCTCCTCGTTGTGAGAATAAGTGTATTGACCATTCTTTTCAACGGTCCTGCACATAGCATCCCTCAAATCCTTCGCTTTAGTGTAGTCTTTAAACTTTTGTGCAATCTCAGTTGTGAGTGCTATTGTGATAACTGCATAAGCTTTATCATCAAGTTCCATTTTCTTAAGATCATCTTCATCCTATAAATGTTCTGGTTTAGCAATCCATTCCTCTTTCTCATTCTTGTACAAAGGAATGTACGGGCCGTGCTTGATAGACCTCATCATTCGGGGCTCAGTATATATAATATAATCATAAAAACGATAGGCCCAATCTGGGTAATCTTCTTCATTCAGTAAACAAGGAGGCATGGTGCTTGTGCCTATCTCATTATCGAGATTCAGTGTTGCAGTAATATTCTTTAGATTCGCCAAAGAAAATTCTTGATACAAACTTAGAAATTTTCTTCAAAAATCAAAGTTCTCGCGCGAAATATCAAAAAATTTTCGTGCAGAAAGTTCAAACACTGAAAATTGCAAATGTTTAGGTTTTCGTGCGAATGTTATCCTTTTGTAACAAACTTGTAACCGCCACGTGCGAGAAACGGTCTTTTCGCGCAAAATAGAGGTTTCGCACAGAACACAGAAGTTCACCTGATCAAATTGACCAATTTGAAGCTTTACAGGTTCAAAGTTAATCCAAATTGATTAGTTTCTGATTAATCAATTGTTCAATTAGTAAATTAAGTTTAAATTTGATCCTAATTGTCTCTAATTGATTTGATTAAGCTTGTTTAAGCTCAAAAACGTCATCAATTCATCAATCATCAAACTTATCAGCTTCATGGTCTTCTAAATTGTTCAAATTCAACAGATAAAAAGTTTATCTTTGAGTATCAATCAATTCGATGGTCACGAACTCTTCAAATCACTTGTCCAATCTTCCAATCAATCAACATAGAGCATACGAAGCTCTGATACCAATTGTAAGGATCACAATTATCAGATTGATATCATATTTGAATATGCGGAATGTAATCAAATATGGAAAGAAGTAGTGAGTAGAAGAAACACGATGTAAATAATACTTCTTTGATATTGCTCTCTGAATTCAGTGATTACACTTTGAGTACAAATCCAGGAATATGATAAAAGCTTAACAATTACAAAACAAACTAACTATTTATACTAAACATACAGTTCTCGTGCGAACATACTTCTCACGCGACAAGAACTTGTCACGCGATAAGTAAACATTTCTCGCAGCTAATCTAAACTTCTCGCATTCCTTGAACTTGATCCTGATCTTGATTTGATTTCCCGAGCCTCTAGGTTCAACCCCTACACTAGAGATACAAAAATCTGGGTTCGATTAGACAACTAACTCATATATTTAAAGGTGATCACTATGGGGGCATAGCTAGTGTGTAAGTTGATATATAATCTTATATATACGTTGATATAGACCCCTTAAAGTTCTAAAGGGAGTTTAAACACATCCTAGTCCATTCTTATATGAAAACTAGTGATATTGTTATGAGGCTAAACATAATGTGTGGTTAATAATTTGTGTAAATCATAAAAATCATAATGCTTTTAAAGATTTGTGATAAAGCACCTGTGTATAATAGAAGTGGTGGCGCTTCAATATAAGTGTGGGGGTGCATACTTCCTAGAGCTTTCACAGATTCAAACTGGTGTTCTAAGATCATTATTGGACACGATGGTGAGAGAGTGACTTGGCTAGGAAGATTCTTGTGCAAACATGCATTGTCATCTCTTTTTACAACTGTTAGTTTAAGGATATCAAGTCTACTAATGTTTTGAAGACTAAATATAGCTTACAAGAGATTGTTCGAAATGAATAACTACCTATCGTATTCAAGAATCAAGTGTCAAGTTGTTATTTATAGTTTTGTATGTTTTGATGGATCTCCATGTGAGGATTGTTAGAAAAATTATAGTGAAGATGTGTTTTTCAATACTTTTAGACTCAAATAACTATATTATATATGAGGTACATAATTATTTATTCATATGTTAATGTTATACTATATGGCAGGATCAAATCGAACCAATGCTTGTCGAAAAAGAGATAAGATATATGAGGTATCGCTGGTTAAAGTTCACTAGTTGAAACGGATATCGTCAAACGCGGGTGATTCAAGTTGATGCCTATTAAATCACACTTAGTATAGATGAGATTGTAAGTAGATATTATACATCTTCTTGGTTAACGTTACATTTCATGAATCAATGTTTTGTTTTTAAGTCATAAATCTATGTCGTAAATCAAAAAGATAAAAATTTTTATTACTTATAAATCCACTTCATGACACAGCTCATATTTCTATTCAGTTACATAAAATATGTCATAAATCAAATGGTTGTTTTGTTTTGATTCATAAATATAACATAATTGTATTTACATAACAAAATTAGAACTGAAGTTTTGGTATGTGTGTAAAATGAACCTTTTGATTCATTTGCTTAAGAGATGGAAATTTATAATACTCACATAGAAAACGAGAGAGTTAAGCAACCCTCTGAGCACTAGAATCATATCTGATAGTAAACATACTACTTTAGTTGTTGTACACTAGGAAACAGATGCTTTTGTTTGAAAAAAAGACGAGTAATCTGTTTTATGAGAAATGTATTAAATACGTCCCTCAACTACAACCGCCAACGATTTTGTTAGCTTGTGTCATAAGTTAACTTTAGAACTACTCGTTAAAGACAAAAGTTTGAATGAATAACATTATATTAATTGTATTTTATAATTATAGCTAGAGACTCGTTATTAATACTATATCATTATTTTCAATAAAAGTGATCCAACTTGCTCGTACAATCAATGTAATTTGCTAAATTAAGATTTCAATCTTTTTCTGAACACTTAGAAAGAAAAAAAATATGAAGTACTGTCATGCCGAACAAAAAAAGTGAATTTTCATATTATTTGCCAATATCTCCAATAAACTAGAAGTGATAGCATGTTATATAAAACAAATTAATCTTTTGTAAATAATAAACAACATTTATTTTTATTGTGTTAGGACACTGATAACGGAATAGTATTATTAAACTGATTTTTAATAATGGAGGGAATCCCTTAACATGTAGAAACTAAAAGAATATTCTAGAAATCAAAGTCGACTCATGACATCAAGACAACTAGACTCTAATAATAATTCTCTAATATTCTCCTGCAATTGGAGCGAGATGAAATCGAATGCTCAGACTCCAAACACTAATATATAAGGAACAATTAAAAAAAATGATTTTGATCTCGGTCCACAAATTCATTGTAGCAGATTCGGCTTGCATCCGCCATAGATTAACATCATCAATGCCGGTGATCATGTAGGACTTGAAAGTTCCTACCCTGCCATAAGTATTTTGAATATATGCGTAAAAGGTTAGACCACTCTGCAACAGAAAATCATAGTCTTGCAATACAATGGTTGAACGCTGAAGCGGCTTAGTAGAGAAGTAGTGTTCTTTCAGGTATCGCAAAGCGGCACTCTCTGGTTATGATGGAGGTCAGATGAAACAGTGTCTCGAATAAAAGATTTTGAGAATAAGCAGTTATCAAGGGATCTGAAACTCAAACTTCAAACCAAATAGGATAGAAATCGAGAAATGGAAAAATAACAAAAAAAACTAAAAAAAAAAAACTTTGAAATTGACACCAAGTGAATGGATGATGACTATGGTTTGTATATGCCTAGAGCTTTAAAATTGACAACACATAAGTTGCTGGAATAATATTATTAAATTTTCTCCTCTACAATGGATAAAGTGCTCAACATATAAAAAATAAACTACAAACACTAGAAAAATGACTAGAGATCATGGGTTTGATTAGTGAAAATAATCTCTTATAAATTTGCATAGTATTTTCAGAACCGGGTCGAACGTCGAACCGGACGCCTTACTGGTTTGTGGTCGGACTGGTTCGACCGGATTTAACTATATTTATATGTATTTATATATGTAATTAAATATAAGTAATTTATATATGATTTATATATGTATTTTATAGTTATATATAAAATTTAACTATATTTGTATATCCAACGTACTAATTTATGGTTTAACACCTCGTTTTTACTCATTAAAATAAAAAAAAATCCAAAAACCGGTCCGAACCGGCCGGTTCGACCTTCCAAAACCGAACCATAGCAGACCGGACCGGCCACCAGGCCGATCCCCGATCGGACCGGCCGGTCCGATCCGGTCTCCAAAACATTGCATAGTAAGAATGCGTTAATCAAGGCCCATGTTGAACTAATACCTCATACTCATGCAAGCGAATGCATCTAGCACTATGTTTGCCCTTTAATATATTTCTCTTTCACCATTTTATCTATGATGTGCTATAGAATTTAATGATAGCTATCCATGAAAAGTTGAAGAAATATATAAATAATTTTTCAGCAATTTAAAAAGTTGTTGAAAATGTTGTGATGATGAAGTTGGTTTGTTTAAGGGTGTACCATTATTGTTCAACAACCCCACCTACCAAACTCTGTCGGGAACTCTTGCTTTTAGAGCTGGATGCGTCTCTCTTTCCTACTTTGTTATCATAGTCGTATGATGTGGTGTGACCTCACATAACCTACCTAACCAAGAATGGATCAAAAGTAGAAGCTCATGATACAAAAACTAACTCGATTCATGTGAGTAATAATGATGTTCTAGAAAGCCATTATGAACAAATACTAATCAAGTTTGTTATATCTTCACTATCCGCTGCTCATTTATGACGTAAGATTTTTGTCATGTGATTTGAAGGTTACGAGTTTCAGTGGTGGAAACATATATTTACAAAGACGAGGGTGAGAAAGCGTACATCATGTCTAAAGTTGCGGGCACCCCTAAGACCGATACATACTATAGGCTAGTGCACTGAGTTTGTCTTTTAATTCTTCATGAGGGGACTTAGATTTTATTTACACATTTCTTCACTTTCAACATATGATAACAAACGTAATGAAAAGCTAAATATAATTCTTACAAAGTGTACATTTATGTTGGTTCAAAAATTGTATTAAACAATCAGAGTTTAAATTAAAAGGATTCACTAAAACGTTTTCTAGTATAGTTAGCTTACCCCCTAACACTCCTCTTTGCGGAGAGTTTATATTACTTCTATATTAATTCACTAGGTTAGTCCCTGTATAATACATGCATTGAATAAATAAAATATTAGATAATTATTAATAAAAATTTATGCATTATGAAATCATGCTTAAAAATAAAATATGATTATAAGTACATATAAATAGCTACTTTAAGTAAATAAACAATAATGTATTTTTCTTAAACTTTTATTTATAAAAAAATTATGATTGTTAAATATATTGTTTTAAGAAAAATGAATTTTTTTAAAAAACTTTGTTGTATTTTGTATTTTATAAAATTTTTGTTTTTAAAAAGTGTGTTTTTAATAAAAAATAGGTTTTTAATTTATTAAATTATATATTTTTTAATTTGAAAATGTTATGAGTAATATTATTAGTATTCAATATTATTATTATTAATATAGATAAATGAGAAAGTAAGTATAATAAGGTTTACAATTGTTTCACGTTTATTTTAGTTTTTTTATAGATTAATAGATAGGCTAAACACTCACTAAATAAACGGATTAAATTTTAATATAAAATATATATGTAAAATAAACATAAATAGTTATAGTATAATATTTTAATATAAAATATAATTAAAATTATATATACGTAACAGTTCAAGAAATAAAATAAGTATACCATTTTTTAACTCTCTTATATAAATAGTTTCATTTTTAAACATTCGTTTTAAGATTTTTATAAAAAAATATTTTATACCTTCTGACATGTTCACCGGTCTCGCCATCAGATAACCAACACAGCGTGCTTGAGATTCGGAATTACGAACATGGTTAGTATCCAGGTTAAGGCCCTGGTTCAACAACAGCTAACATGAACATGGGAAGAACATCATCATAAAAAACCAACTTGATCTCGTATCATAAACCACAAAATCATTTATCGAACTAACAAACCCTTGAATCTAAAATAAACACCAAAAGAAACCATAAACTCCCAGTTTACCAAGAACATCATAAAAAACAGGATATAACCAAAACCCAGAACACAAATGTAAACAAATGTCTCATATGACGATCAACCCATCATCATAGATTCGACAACCACAAAAAAAATGAAAAATCGATGACATATATAAGCAAACCTGGTAAAGAAGAGGTTACAGCAGGCCACACTCAGCCATAGGAGAAGACAATATCCGATGAAGGCCTTGACGCAAACAACAATGACGAAAACCGCCGGTCAGATCCACAGGGATCTAAACCAACACAACCACACGAACCAGGAGGCACTGTGTAAAGGACAAAACCAGCGACAACGAAGACCACCGACGGTATAACAGAAGAAGAAATCGTCCATGTGAAGCGCGACCGGAGGTTGGCGTCGGCGATGTAACAGAAGACGGTGGGGGTGCAGGTGGAGAATGGTGGTGGTAAAGGAAGTCCAAATCTTGATATATACAAAAGGATGCTGCTGAGGGGTTACAATGAAAAGCTTTAAAGCTTGTGTGTCAAATCTCAAAAACCACAAAAGCAACTGCTGATGGCAGTTGTTTTAAGAAGGAGGCTTTTACAAATAATGATAGTTTGGTGTCAATTTGAAAAGTTTTAGAACTACATTGGAGTCACCAGCATATACCAATAATATATATAGTAATAATAACTAAATAGTAATATTTGTTTATTGAGTTATTTTTATTTACCGGAACTTTGATACGTCACTTTTACCTACTTAAGTTTTTAAAGTTTCGTGTTTATTCTATACAAATTTTTACTTAAAAAAAACTATTTTCCTGCGCTTTATATTTAGGTATGTGTTGGTACGAGTCAGGTAAAATATTAAAAATTCGTACATATTTTTGTATACGCTTTGAATTGATCTTTACATTTCGACGTTTGCTTAATTTTTTATATAAGTTTTGTTCATAAATAAGTCAAGTCAAATATAAAAGGTTTTCATTTGGCAATATAAATCCAAGTTATTCTATCTCATAACGTAAGTTTAGTTCATAGTCTCAACTGGATGATTGTAATCTATGTGCGACGTAATTTTGTTTCGCTCAATGGTATAAATTAAAGTTATTTTATGGATCGACGTAAACTTAGTCCGGAAACAAGTCGGGTGGATTGTTAATCTATAATTTATCACGCCACGTACAATGTCGGTGTAACACGCGACCACTAAAAAACTAGTTTGCTTAAAATTCTACAAGGAATTTGGCTTAAAGTTTAATTTGCATAAAAAGTTATTTGGAAAGATAATGTAATCAAATTCTGTATAAGGGATTCGTATTTACTTTAAACAAACACAAAGGTTTTGATATTACACTTGCAGACAAAATGTACAAAAGCTTTACTCTAACATATATAATATACCTTCTATAACCATAGTATATGAAAATCAGACCTTACACAACGTACCAGTGCTATTTAAATACGTATGCTAATCATATTTTGATACAAATACTAATTATTTGGTTTAGTTATTAACACTTGGTAACTATCCATGAAACAATGACTTATAGTATCTTTAACTTTTATCTAATTGAAAGTTTATACGTTATAATTAAAACTAGTCATAATATTCATATGTAAAAGCGTTTTGGGTCTTCAGCTATGTTTCTATATGTATCTGCATTAGAATCTTTGTCTCCGTCTATATCTTTAAAATTACAAATATTATAAGAACTGATTATCTAAATATAATCTACTATTCATCATTTTTATAAATGGTTGTGATCTCTGAAAAAAAGAAAATCAATAAAATAAGTGCTTTGAGTGAGATAAACTTCAAAGATAACAAGTATCAAGAATGAGATGTGGTAGGTTAAACAAAACTTTAAAAATAAAAATATAATGTTTAGTTAAATTACAAAGATATAGATGGAGATTTTACTATAAATGTTCTAACTTAATTAAACTAGTTATTTACTAGCTTTAAAAAATAGCAATTTTTTGGTTAAACTTGTATATAAAACTATATTTTCTTCAACTATTTATAAGTTTATTAACACCTTAAGAAACAAACGAGTCAAATAATCCCTTATAAAATTTAAGAGAATTTACACTCAGCCAAACTATAAATGTTCTAACATACAAGTCAAATAATTGTAATTTTGTCATTTTAAAACATATTAGAGTAAGTTACAATGACGGTTCATGTGTTTTGAGATTCACTAGGGATTTATTTTTAATTCTAAGGTGATGTTTGTTTTTTTGCAAAAGCTCTTCCCCACCTCTTCATCTGCGGGCGCGCAGATGCGGGAAGATGTTTTTTTTAGTACGCAGATTGTTTGTTTTTTGGAAGACGTTTCATTAAAAAACGTCTTCCTGACGTCTGCGTGGAGAAGATGTGGTGTTACAACTTCTCAAGTCTTCTCAACCTCTTCTCCTTTACCCCCAACCACTCCTTTCTTCCCCATTTGTGTTCAACCCTTTACCCCCACCACTGCTCTCTTCCCAGCCGCCGCCGACCAGTCTCCGGCCGTCGCCGCCCTCCTCCGTCGCAGCCCTGTAAGGCCCCGTTCCCGGGAAGCCTCACAGTTGGTTAATCATAGCATAAAATCGGTTTAATAATAAAACATTGCAGCGGAAATAATAAACATTCATTTAAAACATAGAAGTCATATTGTACTCATACACTTGTCCTTTAATTTCAAACAAAACATGCTAATTGTTCTTAAATTACAATAAATATTTCATAAGTAGGAATGCCATCCATAGCTCCCCAATAGCTCCGTGTGCCATCCTCAGCATCAGCACTTACCTGCCAACTATTATGCATAAAAGTCAGCTTCGCTGAGCGAGTTCTAGTTTTAAATTATAAGAAAATATAATCTTTATCCTTTATATAATGACCATGCGTACAACATAGAATATAACATTACTTGCATCATAATAAGCATGTTCATTATCTTTCATTCTTTCATTATCTTTCACTTTCATCTAAATGAGATTGCACAAAGCAAGAGCTCCATGTTGATTGACAACAAATGCCAATCCCTGTCGGTACACATGAAACGGTAGCTAACCCCCGACAGTTGATCCACACTGCAAGGCACATAGCCCGCTCATGAATACAGATCCATCATCATACATTAGACTCACATAAGTGAAGTCTATATAGTGCTTGCAAGACTTTCCATCATCAAACGGGCCCGGGGGTAACATTCATTAAGTTTCACTTTTCTTTAATATCATCTTCCACTTTATATATATAATACTTAACTTATTAAGTACACATCATGCCAAGTAAAATCATCGTAAAACATAACCGAACCGCCGCGGGACAGCGGGGGTTCGGGGGCGGCAGCCCCTACAGCGGGGGTCCTAGGGGCAGCAGCCCCTAGTGGGGTCCAAGGGGCAACGCCCCTGGCTGGGGCCGGGCTGCCAGGTCAGCGCGAAAAATTTTTTATAATTAAGGATTTATATAGCAGGTTTACTTATAGAAAAATCGTTCTTCCTCTTAAAACCCCTTAAAATCTTGGTCGTTTAAAAATGTAAATTTAGTATGCATAATAGCCCCAAAACATGAAAAGCTTATAAATAGGGGATCTAGAACTCACCTGGATATCACGAATAACTTCTAGGCTAAGCTTACTAGGCTAGGATCACTCTACGCAGCCTGCAGAATAGCTAACACTTAAAGGGGTTACTTTCTGCCTAAATTCGCTGCTAATTTCGCTGCAAGATCAGCAATTTCGCAGCTAGATTCGCCAACAGTTTCGCTGCTAGTTTCACCAGCAGTTTCGCTGCTAGTTTCGCTAGCACCTTCGCTGGCAGTTTCGCTGGCATCTTCGCTGCCAGCTTTGCTGCCAGTTTCGCCCAACTTTCGTTGGAAAACCATGTCTACGAAACTACCTGCGAAACTATAGTTTCGCAGGAAGATCCACAGTTTCGCTGATTGAATATGCAAATTCCGCTGGATGAACACACGTTTCGCAGATCGCATAAAAATTACGGTCCAGACCATTTTTAACCCAAAATCATAACTTTTTACGTCCAATCTCTTAGTTTATCATCCATGGCTAAATCTAAGCTTTATACATGTTTTCATACGTAAAATGTGACCTTTATGCGATTCTTTGCAACTTTTCAAAACCCAAAACCCTAGAATCCGGGTTTGATCTACAGAAGGGTTTAGAGGTCGATTCTTACCTGGATTTGTTGCTTCTTTCTTAGATCTTGATGCTCCAACACCCAGATCTTCAATCTCTTCACCTTAGAAGCTTCAAATCTTGAGTTTTCTCCACTTTCTCTCTCTACTTTCTCTCTCTACGAATTTGGTGGCTAGGGTTGTAATGGAAGATGAAGCTGGTTTTGGGTGCTTAAGGGCTGATTATGGGCCTTTAATCACTTAGGCTCTTGCCATAAACCCAATTTGGCCCATAACCCATTTCCTTCTTTTATTAAATACCCATTATTTAAGCCCATTATCCTTAATGACTCGTTTCGACTTTTCGGGGTGTTACAAGTCTCCCCCACTTATTTAGGTTTCGTCCTCGAAACCTGTCAGTCATCAAACAACTGAGGATAAAATTTCCTCATCTCCTCCTCGGTCTCCCACGTAGATTCTGATCCTTTTCTGTGTCTCCACTGTACTCGTACTAGTGGAACCACTTTATTCCGTAAGTGCTTCTCTTTCCAATCAAGGATGGCCACCGGCTGCTCTACATAATTTAGCCGTTCATCGACTTCAATGTCTTCTAATGGTACAAATGCATCATTATCTGCCAGACATTTCCTGAGATGAGATACGTGGAATGTAGGGTGAATTCCACTCAACTCATCAGGTAATTCTAATCTATAGGCCACTTCTCCTATCCTTGCGATAATACGGAATGGCCCTATGAATCTTGGGCTTAGCTTTCCCCTTTTTCGAAACCTGATGATCCCTTTCCAGGGCGATACCTTGAGCATAACCTTGTCACCAACTTCAAATTCTATCGGTCTACGCCTCTTATCAGCATAAGACTTCTGGCGATCCTTTGCGGCCTTCATGAACGCCTTAATCTTATCTAACTTCTCAGTTGTGACCTCAATACTTCAAGACTCCCAATTCTTTTGCCCGATGTCACCCCAACACACGGGCGTTCTGCACTTCCTACCGTACAACATCTCGTAAGTGGCATACCAATGCTGGCATGGTAACTATTGTTATATGAGAATTCTGCCAACGGTAAGTGCTCATCCCAACTTCCTCCAAAGTCGATTACACAGGCTCGTAGCATGTCTTCTAAAGTTTGGATCGTCCTTTCCGACTGACCATCTGTCTGGGGATGGTAAGCCGTACTAATATGCAGTCTAGTCCCCATTGAGTCATGAAACCTCTTCCAGAACTTGGACGTAAACCGCGTGTCCCTATCCGAAACGATAGACACTGGCACACCGTGACGAGCCACGATTTCCTTGATAAATAGCTCTGCCAACCTCTCAGAGGAATACGTCTCACGAATTGGTAGGAAATGGGCGCTCTTTGTTAGACGGTCAACAATCACCCAGATTGCGTCGCTTCCCTTGCCGTGCGAGGCAGCTTTGTGATGAAGTCCATTGTGATGTGTTCCCATTTCCATTCAGGGATATCCAAAGGCTGGATCTTCCCATATGGCTTTTGGTGCTCTGCCTTCACTTGCAGACAAGTCAGGCACTTGCTCACGTACTTAGCCACGTCTCGCTTCATTCCCGGCCACCAGTAATCTTTCTTCAGATCTGATACATTTTCGTGGCACCGGGGTGTATGGAATATCGAGTTTTGTGAGCCTCATCCATGATTTTCTCCCTTAGATCCCCATAGAGAGGGATCCACATTCTTCCAGATCGGGTTCTAACACCCAAGGTGTTTTCCCCCAAGTCTGAAACTTGTCCTTTCATCCTTTCAGAGTTGATTTGTCCTCTTAATGCCTCATCTTGGAACTCCCTCACTTGTTTCATAACATCAGGCGTCATGATT
Organism: Flaveria ramosissima; assembly: GCA_025215565.1. NCBI lineage: Eukaryota > Viridiplantae > Streptophyta > Magnoliopsida > Asterales > Asteraceae > Flaveria > Flaveria ramosissima. The sequence continues at coordinate 55,695,174 of CM046035.1, read as the reverse complement.
ATCTGGCAAGCCCTCACCCGAATTGGTTCGGGTCGTCCTTTTCGGCTAAGGGCGTCAGCAACCACATTGGCTTTGCCTGGATGATAATGAATTTCGCAGTCATAATCCTTGATCAGTTCCAACCACCTCCTCTGCCTCATATTGAGTTCCTTTTGTTCAAAGAAATACTTTAGACTTTTATGATCAGTGAAGATGGTGCACTTCACCCCATACATAGTGCCTCCAAATCTTCAATGCAAACACCACCGCAGCCAACTCCAAATCATGGGTGGGATAATTGGCCTCGTGAACCTTTAATTGTCTAGAAGCATAGGCTATCACCTTCCCTCGTTGCATCAACACGCAACCCAATCCTGCATACGAGGCATCTGAGTAGACCACCAGATCCTCGTTCCCTTCAGGTAACGTCAAGACAGGGGCTTGAGTTAACCTCATCTTCAGTTCTAGGAAGGCGTTCTCCTGATCAGTACCCCATTCATACTTCACGTCCTTTCGGGTCAACTTTGTCAAAGGAGAAGCTATCTTGGAGAAATCCTGGATAAACTCCTATAGTAGCCTGCCAAGCCTAAGAAACTGCGAATCTCGGATGGCGTCTTTGGAGGTTCCCATTGCATTACCGCTTCAACCTTCGCAGGGTCCACCCTGATCCCCTCAGGATTAACCACATGACCCAGAAATTGAACTTCTCGTAGCCAAAATGCGCATTTAGAGAACTTAGCATATAGCTTCTCACTTCTGAGCGTCTCAATACTTCTCGAATATGATCGGCATGCTCCTCTTCACTTTTTGAATAAATCAAGATGTCATCAATGAACACTATCACCGATTTATCCAACATCGGCCGACATACCCGATTCATAAGATCCATAAAAGCAGCTGGCGCGTTGGTCAAACCAAAGGACATGACGAGGAATTCGTAGTGTCCATAACGCGTACGGAACGCTGTCTTAGGAATGTCTTGTCTTTCACCTTCAGTTGGTGGTAACCAGACCGCAGGTCTATCCTTGAAAACCAGCTGGCACCCTGAAGTTGATCGAACAGGTCGTCGATCCTTGGTAACGGATACCGATCTTTACGGTCAGCTTATTGAGCTCGCGATAGTCAATGCACATCCGCATGCTACCATCTTTCTTCTTGACGAATAAAACCGGAGCACCCCATGGAGAGATACTCGGTCGGATGAAGCCTTTATCCAATAAATCTTGCAACTGGTCCCTCAGTTCTACCATCTCCGAAGGAGCTAATCGATACGGTGCTTTAGCGACAGGTTGTGCTCCCGGTAGCAAATCAATTGGAATTCGATTTCGCGGTCAGGCGGCACACCGGTCAGGTCTTCAGGAAAGACGTCAGGAAACTCGCGCACTACTGGCACGTCTGATAATTGTGGCTCTGGCGCATCCACATCTTTTACATAGGCCAAGTAAGCGCTGCACCCACGTCTCAAATACTTTTCAGCTGTGATCATCGACACGACCTTCGGTACAAGCACACCTTATCTCCACGAACCGTAACAGAACTACCATCGGGCGCTGTTAGACGAATTATCTTCTTACTACATACAATATTGGCTTCATAGGTAGCTAACCAATCCATGCCTAACACCACATCGAAACCTCCTAAGGCCATAACATGCAACCTAGCAGGGAACTTACAATCTTCTAACTCAATCAGGCAATCCTCAACCACCTCAGTTACCTTAGTGGACTTACCAATGGCTGTTTCTACATAGAAAGGCTCATCTAACTTTCTACTCTTATCATGCAACAACGACAAAAGGCAGCAGACACAAAACTCCTACTAGCACCAGAATCAAAAAGCACAGAAGCATATTCATGGTCTACCAGAAACATACCTGAAACTACTTCTGGGTCTGCCCTGGCCTCCTCGCGAGTTATGTTGAATGCCCTCGCCTTCGCCTTTGAACCGTCACCCCTTCCCTTATCTCCAGCTTTAACAGTTCCTGATCCTTCTGCTTTTCCTTTCTTACAGTCTCTTCCCGCATGACCCATCTCACCACACTGGTAACACCTTCCAACCTTGCAATCCCTAGCATAGTGGCCCTCGCCTCCACATTTGAAACATTTTCCCGTCCCAACTCTGCACTCCCCTGAATGACCTTTTCCACATTTTCTACAAGCACCTCCTTCACCGTATTTCCCTGTCTCCCAGACTGATCCTCAACCCTCATCCTCTTCTCTCCACTCGGAAACTATCACCTCCGAACCTCTTCCCATTTCCATCTTGTTCCCACTCCATTTCTCCACCTTCTTCTGTACAGGCACTGGGTCTCTCTCATCGTACAACCTCCCAGCTAAATCCACCACAGACCTAAACGTACCCGGTCTGGCTGCAATCATGTGCCTCCTGATGTCCACAGGCAAACCCTGTATGTATCTTTTGATCTTCCTGGACGCAGGTGTCACCATGTCTGGCACAAGTCTTGCAAGTTCATTGAACTTGGAGGTATACTCTTGATGAGTCATGTTCCCAGCCTTTAAATACAAGAACTCCTTTTCAATCTTGTCTAATTCCCGATGGGGACAATACTCCTCCAGCACTAACTCCTTCAACTCCGACCACTTCATCTTGGCTATCGATCGCTTCCCCTCAGCCTGGACAATATTGTCCCACCAGCATAACGCTGAGTCAACGAAGGAATGAGTGGCAAACTTAACTTTTTGATCCTCGCGGCACTCACTAATTTCCAGTACCGCTTCCATCTCTCTGACCCAACGATGAGCGGCAGTAGCAGTGCCGTTACCGTCAAAGGTTGGGGGCTTGCACCTTTGAAATGCCCCATAGTTGCACCCTCTAGTAGTCTCTCTCTCGGACTCTTCATCACTATCGTCATCATGGACTACCACCTTAGGGTTTGATGGCTCCTCTTCAGACTCCTCAGTCCTCCCAGTGGACTTTCCTGAATTCTTCTCACTTTCCTTCCCTTCTTCTCAGCTCTCTCTCCATCCTTAACTGCTTTGATCACCTCGGTCACCACTGAGGGTAAGACATTTTGCATGACATTGTAGACCTCGTCAGCGATAGCCTCCTTCACAGTGGGTTTGAGGGTGGCTGATCCCTCCCCCTCCGGGTGACTATGGAGGTCTGACTCCTCATGAACAGTCTCGGGAGCCTTAGCTTTGCTCCGGGTGACACGTGGCTCAGTAGTACGCCCGCCACGAGCACCTCCTCGGGTCGCCTTCCAGATTTTCTACCAGCCATAACTAATTCCTATAAGATTCAAACACCAAAACGGTTATTCAAGATAATTGCTCAGATCATTTTAAGTATGGTAAGTCCTTAATTACAGTGGCCAAGTGTGATTAACCACTTACCTTACCCTCCTGTCCCAAGCAATCACTATCCTAACACATATCAGTATTCAAATCTAAAAGCACATAAAACAAATAGCACACGCATATAATTCCGGTTTACTTGAAACTTTTACCTGATGGCACGTAGCTACTTGGATTGGCATCCTTCATTCGGTCCCATTTTCAGTTTAAGTTTAGGTTTGAAAATAGTTTACCAATTCTCTTAAACTTTGGCTCTGATACCAACTTGTAAGGCCCCGTTCCCGGGAAGCCTCACAGTTGGTTAATCATAGCATAAAATCAGTTTAATAAATAAAACATTGCAGCGGAAATAATTAGACATTCATTTAAAACTTAGAAGTCATATTGTACTCATACATTTGTCCTTAATTTCAAACAAACATGCTAATTGTTCTTAAATTACAATAAATATTTCATAAGTAGGAATGCCATCCATAGCTCCCCAAGTAGCTCCGTGTGCCATCCTCAGCATCAGCACTTACCTGCCAACTATTATGCATAAAAGTCAGCTTCGCTGAGCGAGTTCTAGTTTTAAATATTATAAGAAAATATATCTTTATCCTTCATATAATGACCATGCATACAACATAGAATATAACATTACTTGCATCATAATAAGCATGTTCATTATCTTTCATTCTTTCATTATCTTTCACTTTCATCATAAATGAGATTGCACAAAGCAAGAGCTCCATGTGATTGACAACAAATGCCAATCCCTGTCGGTACACATGAAACGGTAGCTAACCCCGACAGTTGATCCACACTGCAAGGCACATAGCCCGCTCATGAATACAGATCCATCATCATACATTAGACTCACATAAGTGAAGTCTATCATAGTGCTTGCAAGACTTTCCATCATCAAACGTCACCCGGGGGTAACATTCATTAAGTTTCACTTTTCATTAATATCATCTTCCACTTTAATATATAATACTTAACTTATTAAGTACACACATGCCAAGTAAAATCATCATAAAACATAACCGAACCGCCGCGGGACAGCGGGGGGTTCGGGGCGGCAGCCCCTGACAGCGGGGTCCTAGGGGCAGCAGCCCCTAGTGGGGTCCAAGGGGCAACGCCCCTGGCTGGGGCCGGGCTGCCAGGTCAGCGCGAAAAATTTTTATAATTAAGGATTTATATAGCAGGTTTACTTATAGAAAAATCGTTCTTCCTGTTAAAACCCCTTAAAATCTTGGTCATTTAAAAATGTAAATTTAGTATGCATAATAGCCCCAAAACATGAAAAACTTATAAATAGGGGATCTAGAACTCACCTGGATATCACGAATAACTTCTAGGCTAAGCTTACTAGGCTAGGATCACTCTACGCAGCCTGCAGAATAGCTAACACTTAAAGGGGTTAATTTCTGCCTAAATTCGCTGCTAATTTCGCTGCAAGATCAGCAATTTCGCAGCTAGATTCGCCAACAGTTTCGCTGCTAGTTTCACCAGCAGTTTCGCTGCTAGTTTCGCTAGCACCTTCGCTGGCAGTTTCGCTGGCATCTTCGCTGCCAGTTTGCTGCCAGTTTCGCCCAACTTTCGTTGGAAAACCATGTCTGCGAAACTACCTGCGAAACTATAGTTTCGCAGGAAGATCCACAGTTTCGCTGATTGAATATGCAAATCGCTGGATGAACACACAGTTTCGCAGATCGCATAAAAATTACGGTCCAGACCATTTTAACCCAAAATCATAACTTTTTACGTCCAATCTCTTAGTTTATCATCCATGAGCTAAATCTAAGCTTTATACATGTTTTCATACGTAAAATGTGACCTTTATGCGATTCTTTGCAACTTTCAAAACCCAAAACCCTAGAATCCGGGTTTGATCTACAGAAGGGTTTAGAGGTCGATTCTTACCTGGATTTGTTGCTTCTTTCTTAGATCTTGATGCTCCAACACCCAGATCTTCAATCTCTTCACCTTAGAAGCTTCAAATCTTGAGTTTTCTCCACTTTCTCTCTCTACTTTCTCTCTCTACGAATTTGGTGGGGCTAGGGTTGTAATGAGGAAGATGAAGTGGTTTGGGTGCTTAAGGGCTGATTATGGGCCTTTAATCACTTAGGCTCTTGCCCATAAACCCAATTTGCCCATAACCCATTTCCTTCTTTTATTAAATACCCATTATTTGAGCCCATTATCCTTAATGACTCGTTTCGACTTTTCGGGGTGTTACAAGCCCTCGCCCTCTGCCACCCCCACCGGTGCTCCTCCCTCGCAACCCTCCCTCGCCCTCCCCCTGTCCGCCATCTCCATTGAAGGCTTCCTTCTCCATTACATGAGAATTTAAGTACATATCATTTACACTTGGAGCAGATTACATTACGTGAAAGTGAGAGTTTTTTGGAGATTCCATTATAAAGATCCTCAAGGGATACTTTGAGAGGATGAACAACGTCTACTCCCCTTCGTTGCCTTCATCCCCTGCTGCTACCATCACCACCTCTTGAGTATAGTGAAAAGAAATAAATTCAGAGCTATAATGTAATGAAGTATAAACAAAAGCTGGACAAAGATTGCTTACCACCAAAAGGGCTACCACCAAAGAAAAAGTGAAAGATGTGAAAGGGGTCATGGCCACCGCCTCCACCGCTCATTATTGATGAAAAGTCCATTATAATTTATATATTAATGTTAAAGTTCTTTTTAAAGTTTAAAAAATAGGTTTAGTTTAATTACAGAATGTTTCAGCATATTGCAGATGTTAAAAAAACAAACAGTTTTTTTTGCAGACTGCAGACGTTTGGTCCACCTTTTCTGCTGCAGATGTGGTCCGCAGGCTGCAGATGTTTTCCTGCAGAAAAAACAAACAACGCCTAAATCTTTACGTACTTAGTTTTTTATGACACTGTTTATTATCAGATATGGTCTTTTTGTTTAATAACTATATTCTAATCTGTTAAATTCAAAGTATTTTAGTCATTTTATATTTAACAAAATAAAAATTAAAAAACAAACTAAACCCAAGCCCTGTCCCCTCACCGCATGTTACAAACATGTCGGTCGATCTTGTTGAATGTGGTAGTAACCTTAATCGTAAAGAGGACTATGAAGAAGATAATAACAACTTCAACCCAAATGAAATTGATTATACATGGCCCCGGTTTCAATTATGACAAGTGTTGGTGTTTTGTTCATGAACTAAACACAAAACCAAAACTCAATCCGTACCTTCGAATTTTCATGTGAGTGTCTCTAAAGAAGGTGAGTTTTAGAGGGATGAGACAGATGGATTAAAACAATAATTTATGTGCTTGTATTACTCTTGTGATCTTAAAACCCTTTTCTTTTTCAGGTATGTTTCTTCATTGGATCCTAATTCACGGTTTAGACTAGAATGTAAGTATTATTAGTAATAGTTAAATAGGTCAAAACAACTTTTTATTATGTATTTTCTTTTAGACCAAAAACTCATGAAAATAAAATCTAAAACTTAGTACATACCGGATCCTCATTACTAATAGAATCAAAATGATCTCTGAATTGATCAAAAGATCTTTTCAATTGGCTAGAATCCCTTACTTGAATGAAACTTAAGATTGTGTGAACCAGTACCACCAAGAGAACCGCCCCTCTATGCACCGATTCACACATAGTAGATCTCTTTCTCTTATCTTCTAATCATCCTTTCCTCTTTTACTTTTATTAATAATGTTGTGTGTGTGTATTTTGTGATACATGTTTACGAGAGTATGTCTCCACTAAACAATAAAATCCCTAATGATTATGTGAACCAATGTGCCAACAGTGGTATTAGAGCAAAAGGAAAAGAGAAACTGGTAGACCTTTTATATGGTAATCGGGTTAGAACCCTAGTACGAAACCCGCAGGTGCAATTGCAAATGTCTAATGCTAGCTTGGGTGTCAGTGTTCGAATTGTTGCAAACACAGAGGGTGACGAATCAAAGGCAAAGTTTTATGCCTCGATGCCAATGGAATTCATGAAATAGGAGAATCCTCCAAAACTAGAAAATTAAAGAAATCTGGTGCTTTAAGTGTAATCGCCATGTACAAGTATGTTTGATAATGACAACACAAAGGGAACCATTGAAGAAGTTGGAGTAATTATGGAGATTCATAAAATGTTTTTGACGATTCTATAAGACTTCATAATGATCATGAAACCTTTTTGAGAATCATTATAAGACCTTAAATGAACACACTATATATAAGGTATAAATAAACAAATATGAATCATAAATTCAGGGTTATTATAAGATTTTCAAGAAAAGAAAATTGGCACAAACCAAATAAATCCAACCCCACTTGAAAATTTTCACTTAGATGTTTGGATAACTTTTTTTTATACATTGCATATTCTTGAATATGTGATGATAAGCAAGAAAGTCAATTTGAAAAATCTATAAAATGGTTTCATAAAGGACATTACTAACAATAAAATAAAGAATATCCTCCGGAATTGCCTAATGGTGTGGCTATTGATCTGTTTGATCTTTATATGTTTTTTGAAGATTAAGGTCTAAATAATAAAGTTCCAAATAGAGGCAAATGACACGATATGCCCAAAATACTTTGTTTGAATGACACATTCGATACAACTTAAACATAATTCTATCATGTTTGTTTGGAATCAATGGCATGGAAGTATGAAATCGAAAAGGCTAATCTTCAAACACATGGTGAATCAAGCAAGTGAAAGATGAAATTTATGTTGAAGTTAAGTAACCGGATCTTCAAGAAATATAGAAATAAGAGAAAGAACCTAAGAGGTTTGTGGATGATTTCCTGTTGAAGCAAAAACTCAAGTCAGAAGAAAACAAAATTGAAGAATTTATTGAAGATGATGAACTATCTAATGTTAATGATGAACAACTCTTGCAAGAGATGCAAACTTTGCAAATAACTTTGAATTGTATATGCTCAATGATATTGACGACTTGGGAAACTTTAATGTTCTTGTCAACAAGGATGACCCGGAACCAAACAACAATGTACACGAAAAGAAAGCGCCAAGCATGAATTAGGGGGAAGTATCGGATCGTAATATACGGCTGGGCTAGGATGTTAGTATTATTATTATTATTATAAGTTAAATGAGTCAAAACAATTGTCTATTTGGTAATTGTTTTTGAGCCACAAACTCTAGACAATAAAGCCTAAAACTTAGTCCATCATGTGGTAGGATCATGTGAACCGGTACCACTAAGGGAGTCACCAATCTATGCATCAATTCACACATATATATGTATATCGAATAAAAAGAAGTCAGAATACTTCTGTTGATCTCTTTCTCTTCTCCCTTTTATCATCCTTTCATCTGAATCTTTCTCTTTTTTCAATCTTGTTGTGTGTGTGTATTCTTTGATTCTTGATTACAAGAGTATGTCTCCACCAAACAAGAAAATCCCTAAGATTCTTGAACCACTATGCCAACAATCTATACATATTATCATTCATGACAAAAAGAAAGCATTAACCTATCATTTTAAACTGATTTTGATGAAAAAAATGGTGACACAAAGATGCTAGCATTAGTAATGTTAGTTAATCAATGGAAAAACAATGATCACTTCAATATATTGTAATAGGATTCAGTTGAACACTTGTTACTTTTGTGTTGTTCTTGAATGACTCTTTTGAATATTTATCTTACTTTATATTTTATTGTGGTTTTTATGTTATGAAGTTTGAATCATCATATTAACAATGTCCAAACTTAATTACTTTATCACAAATTTGATTATCTTGTTAATTTTGGTGGTAAAACAGTAGAAAAAAAAAGAGTAAAATGAGTAAATATGAAATTTGAAGAAAAATAAGATGAACATTGATATATTATGAATTAAAGGTAAGATGTTCACTTCAACTGTTTTTCACGAAATGAAAAATATGACATATTTTTCTAATTTTGAATGGTATGCATCTTATATTACAATTTAATTGGATATATGTATATGGTTTTAATAATGTTCGTATGATTATATATGAAATTCAACCTATAATACAAGAACTTTGTTACTTAAGTAGATAAGTTATAAATAAGTTTGTTCTTCATAAAGCTAGTTAGTAAATATATATAAATCATTATTTATAGTTTATTAAAAAATTATATATATTTACAAAAATAGTAGATATGAAAGTTTAGGTGACTTTGGGCATCTTATGAAACTTACCTAGGAAATCGTATTTCCTTTGAATTCAACTTTTAAAAACCCACACCAGATTCCAAAAAAACATAATTAGAAGCTCTAAAATAAAAATAAAAGTATGTTTGTAAGCCTGACTGACCTGATACTAACTTTGTAGTCAATCTAGTCTTTTGGTTCGACTTGATCCATAATAAAATCTCTCCAAAAAGACTTGACGAGTATTGATCGAAAGCCTAACTCCAACTTCCTTTTCTTAGACCAAACCAAAAGTTATATGCGTTTCTTATATCCTTAATCATCTCTACATGTTTCCGTAAAAAAAAAAAAAATTAGAAGTATTGTTCACGTCCTTTCTACACCAGTGGTCGTCATCGATGATCCTCTCACTATATACTACCACCTAAACCCACATACGACTCTAGAAATATATATCCTATCAACTACCCCATTGATCTTGGTGCAAAAGAGCAATGCTTCTATGATCAATTTTGAAGGTGGCGACACCAATAAATTAATTACCACTTATTTGGTCATAATCACAAAGAGCAAGTTGACACAAATTACGTATTTATATATGATTTTGATATATTCCATCCATATAGCATTAATAGTAAAAGATTATAAGCTTATTGTGTTTAGTTCATGGAATTTAAAAGCAACTGAAATCAGAATTAAAAGCTTCTATCAAAACTTGTGTTTGGTTGGTTAAAGGAGAATTTAAACTAGAAAATTTCAATCAAAATCCATCAATCTTTGGAATTTAACGATTCTTCAATATGTGGACGGAAAACTTGAATACCATGAATATTCATAATATTTGATCTAAGTAAAGCTCAACTTACCTCACCCTTCTCAAACACCATATGCCCATGAAATTCAAGAAATCCGTAGAACCAACGAAGAAGCAAGAAATCCCATGAAATTATTGAAACTATCATTTCTGAAATTGAGATCTATACAAAATAGAAATATGTCGGGATAACAACCGGTTAGTGTTAATCGTGCTATTAAAAATTCGAAAGTTTGATAATGTCTAAAAAGTTTGACTGTGTTAATACATTGCCAGTTAAGGATGGGCATATGCCACATACATGTCTCTACACACTTAGTGAATCATCAAGCAAGACTATTAAAGCTAATATGCATGCACAACAATAATGATTAAGCATACAAAGCTTAAGAATGGGAGGCCGACCAAAACGTGCAAATATCAAGCTCAATCCAACAACTTGAACAAGCTGGGAATTTAATGATTTCAGTAATATGACTAATTATATAAAATGGAAGTTTATATAAAAGCAATGATGTTTTCCTAAAGATCTTTAAAAAAAAGCTTTTGTAAGTCAACTAAAACCAAATTCAGTAAGTATTCACTAGCTAGCTATTTTGAAACCAATGGAATTTGAATTTAAAAAATGATGGTAGATGGAGTCTACCAAAAGATGAAGTTTCCATATGAGTTTTACTATTAGAGACACAAAGTTTCCAAATAAGTGTAAAGAAGAATGTATCATTTTTCTTGTCACACCCTGATTTTAGCAAATCCGAAAGCATAACCGATTGGTAAGCGTATTTTTATTCCAAATTTCAAAGTTCACGCAGCAGAAATATCATTTTGTAAAATAAATCTTTTAATTTCAAGCTTTTATATATTCATAAGGATTTGAAAATCCATGTATTTACAATAACACCATTTAGCAATGATGTTGTAATAAAATCCTCTACTACAAGTAGATATTACATGTTTTTAAAATATAGCCACAAGAGATAGTCTATGCCTAGAAATCATCATCCTTTCACAAGAGATAGTCTATTTCAACAGTGGTGTTCACTCTCTGTATATACTGGTCTCTTTCCCAGATAAACTAATAATGATATCTTCTGAATCATTATTATTTGAACTATGTATGAACCAGCCGGTAAAGAATTTTCATCTATCCCTAGGATATAACTTGCCTAAACTATAAATATACTTCTAATCTAAATGTTACAGTTGATAGTATCATTTTGAGCATCAAAGCGTGTTTTACATATGAATGTTATTTTCAAATTCATCAAATAATTAATTCAGTTTTGAAAATATTAGACGTATACACCTTTTAGTTGTGTTTGAGCCAATAAGCAACTTAGTACCAAGAACGTAGTTCCTAGCTAGCAACACTTCATCTTACATATCCCTGCTTCTTGATTTCAACCTTAATTTCCCGAACAACACCTCAAGATTACCTATAATGGATCTAATGTAAGAGAGGGGCTTGAAAATAAGATATCAAAGAGAGAGAGAACATAGGAATCTGTATTTGAAAGCCTCACATAAATGCTCTTCATATAGGGTGTTCTGATGGTTGGCGCGCCCGCATCACTAGGATGATGCGGGTCATATCATCCTAATGTCTTGTATGGATGACACGTGTCATCAACTCACCTGTTTCACACCCTTAATCATGATGTAGTCTGCATCAATATCCTGATGTGTCCCACATAGTGACCTCATGTTGAATTTCTACCCTTAGTCACGAGCCACGTGTCATTTACTAGTTGTTAATCATCAATTTTGTGTTGACCAACAAGAGTGTCCTTAGCTTGGTCGTTACGGCCCTTAATTAAGATCTTGTGTGGTGCTCATCATGACCACCTTGTAGTGTGGCATGCATCAACTACTCGATCGACTCACATTAGACTTCAAATTCCTAAATTTTCATTTTTCTTCATTTAGGAACAATAAGGGGTGCTATATCCTTCCCACATTCAATAAAATCTCATGCTTGAGATTTACTAGAATAAGTGTGGATATTTATTTTTTTATTTATGATTTTAATTCACACGGATATTCAGAATCATGTCTAGAATTCCACTTAACCTTAACTAATACCAACTTCTTCTTTTATAAGTGTTTGGTTAGACGGCTTTAATTTGAAGAGGGTATTTAACGAATTTTAACTTTTCATTTACTTTGACATATTATAGAGGTATAGCTAAGGATTCATCACCTAAAATTGTTTCCAAGTTAATACATGGAATACAGCGTGTACTTCATTCATTTGTTCTGGTAGCTCAAGCTGATATGCTACATGTCCAATTTGTTTAGTATTTTGAAGTGTCCTACAATACATGGACTCAGTTTCCCCTTTTTTACAATATCTTACTACACCTTTCCATGGAGAAACTTATAACAATACTCTATCACCAACATTAAACTCCAATGGTTTACGTCTTCGGTTAGCATAACTCTTTTGACGACTTTGTGTAATCTTTAATCCTTCCCTTATTTAAAGCATTTTTATCTATTGTTTCTTGGACTATTTTAGGCCTAGAAATTTTTCTTTCTTCAACCTCAGACCAACAAATAAGGATTCAGCACTTTCTGTCGTATAAAGCTTCGAATACCATGGCTCGTATGCTCGTGTGATAAATGTTGTTGTAAGAGAATTCCATTAGTGGTAGATGGTAGTCCTATGATCCACCAAACTCTATTATACATCTTATAACATACCTTCTTAACATTTGGATTGTCTTTTCACTTTGCCCATCTTTTTTGAGGATGATAAGTAGTGCTAAAGTTCAATTGAGTCCCAAATGGTTCTTGGAAGCTTTGCTAGAATCAAGGTGTAAAACGACAATCTCTAACTGATACAATGGATAGTGGCACATCATGTAAAGTTACAATCTCGTTCACATACTATTGTGCCAACCAATCCATGCTATATCTTTGTTTCATAGGAAGGAAATGAGTAGAATTTATAAGTGTATCAATGACATCATTCCCACGACTAGTTCAAGGGAGTTTTGCGATAAAGTCCATTGTTATCATTTTCCATTTCCATACAAGTAACTTGAGTTGCTATAGCAAGCTTAAAGGCTTCTGGTGTCCTGCTTCAACTTGAGAACAAGTCAAACATCTAGCAATATAGAGAGTTACATCCTTTTTCATTCCAATCCACCAAAATGTTTCTTTAAAGTTTGTTTACATCTTATCGCCTCCCATATTCATTGTGTATTTTGACTTGTGAGCTTCTTTCAAGATTCTTTCTCTCAAGTCTCCAACAACAAGAACCCAAACTCTCTTATTCATCTTTAATAGTTTATCATCATCTTTGAGAAATTGATTAATCATTCCTTTTATTCCATCTTCTTTGTTAATTTCTTCAAACTTCTGAGTATTCATCAATTGATCTATCAGATCAATTTAAATACCAAGCCTTAGAGCACAAACTCTTTTTAGCTTTTAATTTATCTTTCTGCTTAAGACATCCACCATTATGTTAGCTTTAGCTTCATGATAGTAGATCTCACAATCATAATCACTAAGTATCTCCATCCATCTTCTTTTCCTCATGTTCAACTCTTTTTGATCAAATATGTACTTTAAGCTTTTCCGGTCAGTATATATGCTGAGTGTAATCCTATACAGATAGTTCTTCCATAATTTCAAGGCAAAAATTATGGCACCTAGCTCAAGAGCATGACTGGCATAATTTTGTTCATTGATATTCAATTGACGAAGGCATATTCAATATTTTTTAAGGACCTAGCTTTTATGGATTACTATATCAAGTAAAAATCAAAAACTTAAATTATGTGAGAACTACAAGGATGCAAGAACTCCAAGATGTAGATAAAGATCTTATCGGGCGAGAACTTGGAGTTGCCGTGCGATAACCTCATGTTTTCGCGCGAGAACATTTAGAGAGTATAAATAGATGTTTTTCCCTTGTATTTCATTATGTGTGTTTTATTTTGTAAAAGTTTCATGAGGGTGAGAGAGCAAAGAGTTGTGAGATTGGCCGCTAGAGGGGAGCTCACTTTAGGTGGATCCAGCTTAAATGATGTAAACTCCTTTGTTATTGTAATTATTTGATTAATAATATCCGTTTGAGTTTGTTTAATGTTTATTGATATCACACACGCACAAATCCGTCGTAATTTGATTATCAAGTGCAACAATATGTGGAACCAATTGTGATGTGGACTATACATTTGGTATCAGAGCAAAGTGTTGCTCTTGATACATGGATTTACATTCCACAATCATCCGTTTTAAGACATCAAGCATGAAGATTGAAGACTTGAAGGTCATGGTCGATTTCAAATCGATTTTGAAGGTAAAATGGATAAAATCGAAGATGAACACACGAGTAATCGATTTTGTTACTTGCAAAACTGATGATCTGCATTATTACGCTCAATATCTTCGAGTTCTGATGGTGGAAAAGAAGACTTGAGACCGTAGCAGTGATTCAAACTCAAAAATATTGATTTTGGTTGAAGTTTTCGCGGGATTAACTGAATCATGCGAAAACTTTGCAAAAATAACTGTATTTTGCGAAGACTTTTTAATGAGAGAACTTTTTAATGCAACTTTTCATGAGAAAAAAATTTCATGCTTGAACTTTCCATGAGAAAACTTTCTATGAGAAAACTTTTCATGAGAAAACTTTTCACGAGTAAAATTTTTGGAGCAAAATTTCGCAGCAGTAACCATCATTTGCGCAAATTTTCTCATGCAAAAACTTCACCATGTAAAAACTTTATCATCTATGCAAAAACTATGACTGATTATTTCAATTTTTTAAAAACTTTACAAAATGCGAGAACATGATCTAGATGCAAAAACTTGTTAGTATTTGAAGATTTTGGAACAAGAGTTTTTGCCTATATCTAGAAGATGCTGGATGATTTGAAGTTTGGTACTTAAACAGGGGTTTTTGCGATGCTTGATCAAGTTCAAGATTCTATGTTTACAACATTGATGTCAGGTTGTTTGTGAATTGAAATTTGACTATGTGGGCTTATCTTATCTTACTTATTAAAAACATGACCAAATGGTTTAATTAAGTGAAATTCAAGATTGTTTGGTACTCTTGTTTTAAAATTATGGGCTAATTCTCAAGAAGCAATCTAATAAAAACAACTAAGATTAGACTCAATCTACATACTCAAATTAAACCCTAGACAATCTAGACCTAGACCACTAGATAGACAAGTGTGCCTAATTGACTGTAGACAAGACTAAGGAAGATCATAATTGAACCCTAAACACTATTATATATCAAACTAGACTCGGAAAGGACTAAAATGAAATTGATTTATAATTGGAGGAGGTGGGTTCTAAATAACCTAGAGAGGTGAAAACTACTTTTAATTAATTTATTAAATATCGATTTACCAACTAGAACACAAGAAAATTAGAACTCCTTAGAAAATCAAAAATAAAAAGATACTACCTAGATGAATCTTAGTTGTGACCCTTAAACTTCATATGGTTATTAATCTATTGCGGAACTAGGATCTAATGATACGAATCTCTAAGACACATAATGGATCCCGGAAAAAAGAGAACCTAGAAAACTAATGAAACCACCAATTGGTCAATGTCACACCCTCAAAATCCACGTGCAGAGTTTTACCGCGAGGCGTGTGAACAAACCAGGATCACAGTCACTAGTTACTCAGAACGACACTATATGCCACATTTAAAAATAAACCAAACAAAGTTCAAGCTTTAAAACCATGCGGAAGCGTTTAGTCAATAAAATAAACCCAAAATAAAAAATGCATAATTTGGCAAAACACGCGCCAACCCAATAATTTAAAATCCATATATGAAAACCAACAATTATGTCTTTAAAATAGAGTCTTAGAATGCATGTTGGACACGTGTTGTGCTCCTAATGGCAAGCTGGGCTAACAACCTGGGAATAGCATACTAAAATGTCAACATAATGGTTGTGAGTTCAAGAGTTTGTGTTTATCATAAACAATAACATTTTTATAACATAAGAAGTGCATTGAAATAGATAGCTAGTCTATATCCATAAGTAATAACAATAGTGATTTCACGATCGATGCTGACTGTGTTGCGTTTGTTGCCTCCTGTCACGACTTACCAGCTCGTGACGAATATTTGTGTTTAGGACAATATTGCACCCGTTTGACCTCGAGTCGCACAGGTGGGGCTTGGCAAACTCAGTAGTACCACCCAAGATTTCCCGCTAGTTACCATTATTAACAATCCAAAAGTGTGAAGACTTTCAAGGTATTATACACTATGTTAAAACATACACAACTTATAATACTAAAGCATTTCGTAAACAAGTATGCTACCTCCCCCAAAAGAGAGTGTATAAAAGTTTAGGGCATGAACTCACCTGATATGCAACGAACAATAACAAAGTAAACTGATGATGAACGGAAAGACAACCCATCAAAGATTACCTACAACACACAAGTACATAAGTACGTGTACACAAAAAACTTAGCAACTCTAAGAATAACTAGTTGACCCGTTTGACTCGTTGGTGACATATTATGTAACATCTTGAATTTTTGTTAACTAAGATTTAACTTTGCTTATTCTTGTAAGGACTATTGTTGTCATTTATGAAACTTATGGGTTAATTATGCTTATTTCTTAGTTGTCATTAATCTTTAATTTATGA
Source organism: Flaveria ramosissima (assembly GCA_025215565.1). Taxonomy (NCBI): domain Eukaryota; kingdom Viridiplantae; phylum Streptophyta; class Magnoliopsida; order Asterales; family Asteraceae; genus Flaveria; species Flaveria ramosissima. Next base: position 55,678,284 of record CM046035.1, on the reverse strand, counting down.
AAGTTAATGATCAAGCTAATAAACTATTCAATACTAATATTTATAACAAAAATAATAGTTACAATAATAATAATAACAATAATAGTAATAATATTAGTAGTAATAATGATAACAAATTATAATAATATTAACAATAATAAGATTAACATAATCAAACGCATAATAATATGAATAATACTAGTAACTATAATAATAACAATAACAATAACAATAGTAGTAATAATAATAATAATAATAATATAATAATAAATAATAATAATAATAATAATATAATAATAATAATAATAATAATAATAATAATAAGTTATAAAAGTTAAAAACAAGTGGAATTATGTAAAACTTAAAGTTTAATTAAGTTGCCGAAATCCAATACCCGATCCATCTAAACCGAAATTGTTAAGGGGCTTTTAGTCTAAATAGTCATTCAAAGCTACCTACAAGTTTAATTTGATTATCATTGAAGATTGTTCATCCATTGTGCACCTACGGTCGCGACTAGTTCTTTGATCGTGCTTAGCATCAACTCAAATCAAACCGGGTAATTAAACATTAATTTGAACTCGTTTCTAACTGGGAACAAAAGCCCTATGATTTAGAATGGTAACAACAACGATTTGATCTCCAATTTTGGTTAGAATCAACCTAGGGTTCATTCGATTTGGGGCTGTTTTGTAACTGATGTATTTAATTTTTGGGAACCAAGTTAAACCGAGGCTAAGGCCTTGGTTCACTGGTTACCCACTCACCCTGTCAAGCAGGAGGTCCCCGGTTTGAAACCGGCAAGCCTCACATAATTTTTTAGGCCTTTTTGGCCTTCAAAATAAATATTAAAATTTCTAAAAATTGTAGAAAATTATTTTATAAACCTTGTTTATTTTAAAATCAATTTATTAATTTTTCTGTAATTATTTGATTAAAAATTACCTTCATATTTTTATTAAAAATTCTAAAGCTAATGTTATAGTTAGCTTATTTTTAAAAATTAGATTTTAAATAATAGATTTAAATATTTCAAATGTTGCCTTTAAATTATTTAAATCGTGCTTATTTCATTTAGTTATAAAAACCTAATTTAAACTAAATATAAACCTAATTTAAACTAAATATATAAATCTTATAAATTATTATAAATATTATCTTTTTCATATCTATATATAAAATATAATATATTTCTTTTCATTGATTTCAAGCAATATAGTTGGTTCCATTTGTTAAAACATAATTACTTGACAAAGTCCCAAGTATCCAAATTGAAACCCTAGTCCTCGTTTATTCATTAAAATTTTTATAAAAGTTAAAATCTTGTAAATATATATATTTAGGTACCTCGTGAAAGTTTACGTTGGAATGACGACTATTATTTTTCTTATTATTCATCAATTATATACATATTTATCAAGTGAGTATTTCTATACCCCTTTTTCATATTTCACACTTTGGGGTGAAACATGTTACCTTATAATCATTGCACTTGTAAATTCATTTGATTCTTCTAAACTCTTGGCAGTTCACTTATGTTGAGGTTAGTTGATCTTTGTAATTACCATGTATTGACGATTCATTAAATATTGCTAGTCTGGCGACGTCCTAGGTCTATGGGCCTGACAAGCCTGCTTGGTTAATCAAAGTACACTTAGCTAATCGTATAAACTTGTAAACGTGGAAACTTGTAAACTATCAAGGTTTGATTATGCATCTGTCTTACATCCCTAGTTACTTTGTTCACTAATTTATAACATGAATTGCCATATTTTATATACTTATGTATTGAAAACTATGAAAATCTCACCAACTTTATGTTGACCTTTTATTTTTAACATGTTTAAGGAAATGCGCAAGTATGATAGCCATTTTTGAAGTTATTCACTCCTAGGAATGGACCTAGATAAATAAATGGATGGACTTGAAATATTTTCTATTATGCATTGTTGTTTTTCCTATTTGAGACTTATGTTTGTAATGTTACATTTGAAACTTATGATTAATACAATTTGGTTTAATAATAGCGTTATGTGGCTGTGAACGATCTTAATCCTCACATCTCGGCGTTTCCGTCGTCAAGGTTGGGGTGTGACAGATTGGTATCTGAGCCCATAACTATAGGGATTTAAGTTATTAGAAATGGTGACCTAGACTATAGTTTTTGCATAAACCTTATAGAATAACATTTATATTCTTGTAAATATGCATATTGTTTGCATGCTACATAATGTTATGCCTCCTTATGTGTAATTTGATGCCTTAGCATAGGATTGCCTTGTAAATGCCTAAACATTGTTACTTGTCTCCCTAGACTTATTCTTGATTTTTTAACTCTTCCTGACGAATGAAACTTCTTAATCTTATTCTCGACGACACGTGGGTTCATACGTTTTATATCTGTGGTTTAAATCTTTAGTTTTTATGTCTAATCTATACAAATCTCATCAAGGTTTTGATTCCATGAACCTAAGAAATATTGTGTGACACATAGACATCTGTATTCTCGATTTCCTGGCAAAAAGTCCTTCGGGCTAAGGTAAGCATTTCGCATAAATCCTACGGGACTAGTTATGCTTACCTGGGGATTTCTGGGATGAGTGATAAACTATGGTCAACATACACAATTTTCTAAGGCAAATGGGTCAATTTACCTTGACATGTCAACATTTCCAAATGGTTATGCGTTACCAAATGGAACCATTCCATGTGCCTTACAACCTTTGACTTATTCTTGTTTAAAACTACTATCCTTGTTATCCTCATTCCCGTAACTAACTCATTTGTATATCCAGCATGTCTCGTCACCATGGAAAGCGTGGAAGTTCCGACCGTAAGCTAGCCGCCATGATTGCACGACAAATGGTTGCCGTCATCCCAACCATGGTCGCTGAACTTAATAGCACCTTGATGACCAATTCCAGTAACAATGGAAATGTCAAGGAGAAGAAAACAGCAACAACCAAGGCAGAAAGATCGCACATGCACCTCAAACATTTCAACTCGTGCAAACCACTAGTTTTAGTGGAAAAGAAGCAGCCACTGGACTTCTCGAGTGGTTTGAAAGTATGGAGAACACATTCATTGTTAGCGAGTGCCCCGATGAGTTCAAGGTTCGATATGCTGCAAGTGTCCTTCAACAACGGACACTAACATGGTGGAATAGTGAAAAGAGAAACCGAGGGGCTGAAACTGCCTTGGCATTGCCTTGGGAAGAATTTAAGGATATAATGATCCAAAACTTTTTGCCCGAGGAGCGAGTTACAAAAGTTGGAGGAAGAATTCTGGAAACTCAAGTAAGATGGTGGAAATCACTTGGCTTATTCCACCCGGCATCATGAGTTGAGTATGTTTCTACCACACATGGTGGACACTGTGCCCCGCAATATTAAGAAGTTTATCAAGGGGGTACCATATTAAATCCAAGATGTCGTGGCGGGTAGTAGGCCCACAACTTTGGAAGAGGCAATTACTATCACCGCACAGCTCATTGAGAATCATATTAGGGCTGGCACTATGTCGGTGAAAGGTGCCAAGACTGCTGCAAAGGTGACACCCGCGGCAACAAGGGAGGTAAAGGCCGAGTCATCCTCTCAAAACAAGAAGCGTAAGTTCACCCCGACACGCAACTACGCGGTGACAGCACCAAATGCTCCTCAAAGACAAACGGTGGTTGCAAATCAAGCCCTCGTGGCTAGAGCTTATGCTGGGCCATACCCGATGTGTAATACGTGCAAGTACCACCACGCGAGCAACATTCCATGCCAAGACTGCTCGTTGTGTGGGAAGTATGGGCATTTGGTGGCTACTTGCCTTCGCGTGCCGAACAATACTGCGATACTTACTAACCGAACCTGCTATAACTGTGGCGAACCTGGACATATTCATCACAATGTCCTCACAATGCGGGAATCATGCCACCGGCTCGTAGAAGGGCTTTCAACATCAACGCCAATCAAGCACAAGCCAACAATGACGTGGTGAATGGTATGTATCTTGTAAATAGTAATTATGCTTCTGTATTGTTTAATTCGGGTGCCGATAAGAGTTTCGTGTCTTTAGAGTTCAAGCCCATTCTTTCTAAACCGCGTGCTAATCAAGAAAGACCCTTTACGGTCGAAGTCGCCGATAGAAAATCGATCGTCGTTGAAGTCGTAATACGCGATTGTACCTTGAGCCTTAACGAACATGAGTTCTCCATCGACCTCATTCCTATGCAACTGGGAAGCTTTGATGTTATTATCGGCATGGATTGGTTAACCAAGCAACACGCGGAAATTCTATGCTTCGAGAAGTGCATTCGAATTCCCTTACCGTCGAGTGATACTTTGAAAGTCTTTGGGGAGAAGTCATCCCAATGACTTAAACTTACGTCCTGCACCAAGGCCCGAAAGTGCATAAGCAAGAACTATGTAGCTTTCATGGCGTATGTAGTTAATACAAAAGCAAAGGGTAAGGAACTGAAAGACATTCCTGTCGTGCGAGATTTTCCTGAAGTGTTTCCCGAGGATCTTAAGGGGTTACCTCCCGTACGAGAAGTTGAATTCAAGATTGACTTGATCCCTTGTGCGAACCCTGTGGCTAAATCACCTTATCGTCTTGCACCATCTGAAATGCAAGAACTAGCTAGTCAACTGCAAGAGTTGACCGATAAGGGTTTCATTCATCCTAGTTCTTCACCATGGGGTGCACCTGTGCTATTTGTGAAGAAGAAAGATGGTTCATTCTGTATGTGCATCGATTACCGGGAACTCAACAAGCTTACCATCAAGAACCGATATCCTCTTCCTCGAATCGATGATCTCTTCGATCAACTTCAAGGAGCAACCCAATTCTCGAAGATTGATCTACGTTCTGGGTATCATCAATTACATGTCCACGATGATCGACGACATTCCAAAGACCACTTTTCGTACTCGATATGGACATTACGAGTTCAGGTTATGCCTTTGGCTTGACCAATGCACCTGCCGTGTTCATGGATCTCATGAATCGAGTATGTAAACCATATTTGGATAAGTTTGTGATCGTGTTCATTGATGGCATTCTTATTTATTCCAAGACGAAAATTGATCACGAGATGCACTTGCGACAAGTTCTCGAACTTTTAAAGAAGGAGCAACTATACGCTAAGTTCTCCAAGTGTGAGTTCTGGCTAGAAGAAGTTCAATTATTAGGGCATGTGGTGAATAGCCAAGGAATTCATGTTGATCTTGCTAAAATATAAGCCGTGAAAAATTGGAGTGTTCCCACAACCCCAACCGAGGTTCGTTCTTTTCAGGGCTTAGCATCATATTACTGTAGGTTCATAGAAAACTTTTCGAAGATTGCTAAACCATTAACGGTGCTATCTCAAAAGAACCGACTTTTTGAATGGGGACCAGAACTAGAAGAGGCTTTCGAGACACTGAAACGCAAGCTGTGTAACGCTCCTATTCTCACACTCCCCGATGGAAACGACGACTTTACCGTGTACTGTGATGCCTCTAATCAAGGTCTTGGTTGTGTTCTCATGCAACGAGGAAAAGTCATAGCATACGCGTCGAGGCAATGAAAGGTTCATGAAGTGAACTACACAACTCACGATCTTGAACTTGGTGATGTCGTTTTCGCTTTAAAGATCGGGCGACATTATCTTCATGGGACGCAATGCATAGTCTACACCAATCATAAGAGTCTCTAACACGTGTTCAACCAAAAGGATCTCAACATGAGACAAAGACGTTGGATTGAGTTTATTAGCGACTACGACTGTGATATTCGCTATTACCCTGGAAAGGCGAATGTTGTAGTCGAGGCGCTGAGTCGCAAGGTCCACAACAAAACTATCTTGCTTCAAGAAATCTAAGATCGAAGGCAATGGTTTGATACGTTAGGGGAATTTGATACTCAGATTCATGTGAATGTCAACGAGGCTACTATCATGCTTCAAAACATAAGGATTGATAGTGATCTCGAGTTATGCATTCGCGAGGCTCAACAAGCGGTGTAAACCGACGAAGGGAAAGATGAAGATTTGGTGTTTAACGTTCGGTCACAACTGGAGACAAAACCGAACGGCATGAATGGAGGACCGACCGACCCGGGTTTTCACGAGCGTTGGCGGGTTCTGGAGTGCCTGTCAAGGGCGCTAGCGCATACCCCGTGGTACTTCTTGAATCGACTTTGGATCCTGAATCGTGATAACCTTCGACACTTCATTATGAACGAAGCTCATCAAACTCGATATTCTATTTATCCTGGCTCCGATAAGATGTACATGGACCTGCGTGGTCAATACTGGTGGCCTGGAATGAAGAAAGATATAGCGTCTTATGTTTCCAAGTGTCTCACATGAAGGGTCAAAGCCGAGCACCAACGACCAAGTGGTTTACTTGAACAACCCGAAATCCCTATGTGGGAATGGAAACATATATCCATGGATTTCATAACCAAGCTACCTCGTGGTCATGATAGTATATGGGTGATTGTTGACCGTTTGACCAAAACGGCACATTTCATACAATACGAGACAAATACAAAGTTTCAAGACTGGCTCGCATCTACATTGACGAAATTGTGAGTCGTCTTGGTGTGCCATTGCACATTATTTCCGATCGAGATGCTCGTTTCACTTCGCACTTTTGGTCTTCGATGCAAGAACTCTTGGGTACTCAATTGGATTTAAGTACGGCTTACCATCCCCAAACGGACGGTCAAACCGAACGAACAATTCAAACCCTCGAGGACTTGCTATGTCTTTGTGTCCTTGACTTTGGTGGTGACTGGGATACGTATTTACCGTTAGCGGAATTTTTGTATAACAATAGTTATCACTCAAGTATCAAGATGGCACCGTTCGAAGCACTCTATGGTCGTAAATGCCGTTCACGGATCTGTTGGACCGACATTGGTGAGAACTTCATCATTGGTCCTGAACTTATACAAGAAACGACCGATAAAGTCTCCATCATCCGCAAGAACTTTGAAGTGGCAAGAAGTCGACAAAAGAATTATGTCGATAAGCGTCGTAAGTCGTTGGAGTTCCAAGTTGGCGACATGGTTCTTCTTAAGGTTTCACCATGGAAAGGTGTTGTTTGCTTTGGAAAGAAGGGTAAACAGGCTCCAAGGTTTGTAGGACCTTTCAAAATCCCGAAAAGGATTGAGAAAGTGGCTTATAGACTGGAACTACCCTCGACCTTAGTGGAGTTCATCCTGTGTTCCATGTCTCGAACTTGAGAAAGTGTTTGGCCGACGAGAGTCTGCATGTTCCCCTGGAAGACATCCAGATCGTTGAGTCATTGCACTTTGTTGAGAAACCTGTTGAAATTATGGATCGCATTATGAAGAAAACTAGAACCACAACTACTCCAATTGTCAAGGTTCGTTTGGAGAATAAGTGTGGAGCTGAGTTCAATTGGGAGCGTGAGGACCATATGAAGGAGAGATACCCGCATTTGTTCGCTTAGTTTATTCTTAATTTCGGAACAAAATTTCTTTATGTTGGGGAGACTGTAACATCTTGAATTTTTGTTAACTAAGAGTTAACTTTGCTTATTCTTGTAAGGACTTTTGTTGTCATTTATGAAACTTATGGGTTAATTATGCTTATTTCTTAGTTGTCACTAATCTTTAATTTATGAAAGTTAATGATCAAGCTAATAAAATAATCAATACTAATATTTATAACAAAAATAATAATTACAATAATAATGATAATAACAATAATAGTAATAATATTAGTAGTAATAATGATAACAAATTATAATAATATTAACAATAATAAGATTAACATAATTAAACGCATAATAATATGAAAAATACATGTAACTATAATAAACAATAATAATAATAATAGTAATAATAATAATAATAATAATAATAATAATAATAATAATAATAATAATAATAAAATAATAATAATAATAATAATAATAATAATAATAATAAGTTATAAAGTTAGAAACAAGTGAAATTATGTAAAACTTAAAGTTTAATTAAGTTCAAGGGGCCTATTTGTCAATTTGAAAACTTTAAAAATAAAGTTTGTGCATAAAATGTTAAGAATCAAATCGCAGGGACCATTTGTGTAAAAACCCAAATCAATCCCCTTTCATCCCCGATTTTCCGGCCAACACCACCCCACCGGCCGAACTCCGGCGAGTCCCAAACCCACAAAAAAACACCCGATATCAACACCCAAACCGTTCCCAACCTTTCGTGTATACGATTCGAACATGATTAACCACTTAAATTGGGTTTAAAACACTGGTTACTAAGTTTAAACGAGTTCGTAACCGAAACCTTTAATCCTAGAGTCGTTCAATCATTAAACCTCAATAATAATCGAATTAACTCGGCATAAACGGTCATCTATCAACCTTTAATCGAATACAACACTCAATTTCACCTGAAACTCACACAAACACCCTGTTCGATTCTCTCTAAACCGCGACCTGCAACTTTGTCGAAATCCAATACCCGATCCATCTAAACCGAAATTGTTAAGGGGCTTTTAGTCTAAATTGTCATTCAAAGCTACCCACAAGTTTAATTTGATTATCATTGAAGATTGTTCATCCATTGTGCACCTACGGTCGCGACTAGTTCTTTGATCGTGCTTAGCATCAACTCAAATCAAACCGGGTAATTAAACATTGATTTGAACTCGTTTCTAACTGGGGAACAAAAGCCCTATGATTTAGAACGGTAACAACAACGATTTGATCTCCAATTTTGGTTCGAATCAACCTAGGGTTCATTCGATTTGGGGCTGTTTTGTAACTGATGTATTTAAGTTTTGGGAACCAAGTTAAACCGCGGCTAAGGCCTTGGTTCACTGGTTACCCACTCACCCTGTCAAGCAGGAGGTCATCGGTTCGAACCCGGGGAGCCTCACATAATGTTTTTAGGCCTTTTTGGCCTTCAAAATAAATATTATAATTTCTAAAAATTATAAAAAATTATTTTATAAATCTTGTTTATTTTAAAATCAATTAATTAATTTTTCTGTAATTATTTGATTAAAAATTACCTTCATATTTTTATTAAAAATTCTAAAGCTAATGGTATAGTTAGCTTATTTTTAAAAATTAGATTTTAAATAATAGCTTTAATTATTTCAAACATTACCTTTAAATTATTTAAATCGTGCTTATTTCATTTAGTTATAAAAACCTAATTTAAACTAAATATATAAATCTTATAAATTAATATAAATGTTTTCTTTTTCATATCTATATATAAAATATAATATATTTCTTTTCATTGATTTCAAGAAATTTAGTTGGTTCCATTTGTTAAAACATAATTATTTGACAAAGTCCCAAATACCCAACTTGAAACCCTAGTCCTTGTTTATTCATTAAAATTTATTATAAAACTTAAAATCTTGTAAATATATATATTTAGGTAGCTCGTGAAAGTTTACGTTGGAACGACGACTATTATTTTTCTTATTATTCATCAATTATATACATATTTATCAAGTGAGTAGTTCTATACCTCTTTTTCATATTTTCACACTTTGGGGTGAATCATGTTACCTTATAATCATATCACTTGTAAATTCGTTTGATTCTTCTAAACTCTTGGCAATTCACTTATGTTGAGGTTAGTTGATCTTTGTAATTACCATGTATTGACGATTATATGTACAATCATTAACTATTGCTAGCCTGGCGACGTCATAGGTCTATGGGCCTGACAAGCCTGCTTGGTTAATCCAAGCACACTTAGCTAATCGAATAAACTTGTAAACGTGGAAACTTGTAAACTGTCAAGGTTTGATTGTGCATCTGTCTTACATCCCAAGTTACTTTGTTCACTAATTTATAACATGAATTTCCATCTTTTATATACTTATGTATTGAAAACTATAGAAATCTCACCAACTTTATGTTGACCTTTTATTTTTAACATGTTTCAGGAAATGCGCAAGTATGATAGCCATCTTTGAAGTTATTCACTCCTAGGAATGGACCTAGATAAATAAATAGATGGTCTTGAAATATTTCCTATTATGCATTGTTGTTTTTTCCTATTTGAGACTTATGTTTGTAATGTTACATTTGAAACTTATGATTAATACAATTGGGTTTAATAATAGCGTTATGTGGCTGTGACCGATCTTAACCCTCACATCTTGACGTTTCCGCCGTCAAGGTTGGGGTGTGACATATTAATTGAAATATCGTTTAATCATGTATATCAATTTAATATACAAGAATACCATAGAAATTATCCTCGTGTATCACATCATCAACCCAAGTTCTACCTAGGTCATCATACAACATTAGATCATCATACAACTCATAGAAATCCCAAACAACCAACATGTTCAACACAAATATATATATACATCACAACCATTAGTTCATACGTGAAGTCTAATCATACACTACATGCCATGTGAAGCCACTCACGACTTCACATCCTAAACCCTGCCAATCCTACTAAGTAGGGGCCTCAGATTCGCACGTGTGTATGATAACCATAATCATATTCATTCACTTAGTTCATTCCAACCAACATACATAGTGACAATCAATTCCAGTCCCAAACATGATCTCCTAATCACTAACCACAATTCATCATCGTGTACAATCACCAAAACCTAAACTCCTTACATGATTAACAAGCATCCATACAACTCAATTAACACATTTTATCACATCAAACATTATCAACAATCATTCTAGCATGATCCTAACATCATAAGCATGCCCAATTCATCATACCTAATGTTCTTCACAAATAAAGTTTCCCTTTTGGGAAAGTAACACCCAAAAAGCAATCTATCACCCAATTCAATCATAAATCATCAATTCATAACCTAATCATTCATACATAATCATATACATCATCCTAATCAAAATCATCACAAATCATCAATCCAAATAAAAATCATTCACAAAAGTTTATACTTTTAGTAAGTCATGATTGACACCTCAAATTCATGAATTTTCTTGCACAATTCAATTAAACTAACATCCAAGCATTGTATCTAACATCATAACATCATCAAATCATGAATTCCAAGAACAAAAAGTTTTCTCTTATGGCAATGTATGAACTAGCCGATCAATCCATGGATTTCTTGCATAATTAACATCATCCAACATTCATACAACGTAACTAATATCATATTAACATCTAACAATCATCAGTTTCATGTTTTCATCACCAATTTGTGGATTAGGGTTCGTCAAGAACAAAAAACTATGAAAAACTAATCAAAACTAACCTTTAAGCGCGTAGAATCAACAATCAAACTTGCAAACACCTTGCAACACTTGAAACTAGATCAAATCCGAATTGTTCTTTGTCACACCCCGAGCCCAGGTAGGGTGAGACGTCACAGACTAGCAACAATATATGGCAGCGGAAACAAACCATTACAAGAGCTCAAAGGAGAGAATATCACATGGCATTAATATTTTAAAAAGATACCGGGGCTAGAAACAAATCAAGCCCCCCAAATAAGTTTTACAATCACCCATGAAAATAAATTGTACTTGTTCAACATAAACATGAAATTGTTCAAATGGTTCATTAAGAAAATATGCCAATGCCATGGTCGCGGGGATAGGTCTAGGTCTTCACAACAGCTAGGATTCTTCATTCTTTACCTGAAACATGCTCAAAAGAAATTTGTGTCAACTAAAAAGTTGGTGAATTCAAGTGCTTAAAGTTTAAAAACAAAAGGACTTAACAAATCCTTCTTTGATTGAAAAGAAAATAATCATTGTTTAAACATCGTGGGAAAATCATAATCAACCCTGCACTCAGTCCCGGTTGGCCTCTTCTAAAGTTGTGTTTAACCGGATATTCCCGAAGGAAGAAGTGAGCCCTCAAACCAGTGAACCCTACCTACCTGGATGGTCCACCATAGTTTCTTAACAAAACCTGTTACATGCCACAAACGACCCCTTAGGATCTCAGTGGGGTAACCTTCCTGGGACGGAAGCCACTGTGTGTGGGGGATTCCCCAAATAGATCTATTCATATAAAACAAGCGGTTCACGAAAGAATTAATGATCATGATATAAGTATCAGCAGGTAACCATAAGTCCCACATACAATCATCAAGTGAAGCACAATTATAGTTCATAAATAACAGAGCATGTTTCATCCCAAAACAATAGTAAAAAGGGGGATCACTAGAACTCACCTTAGGTTTCAAGTCAAAAGTCTCTTGGTGTGCCGGGAGTGTCTCAAGTCTAGCACCCTAACATGTACATATTAAGTAATAAGCTACTGCCCTAAAATTCATTTAAGGTGCGACAATAGTGTCAAGAGTTTAGTTATTGGGTAAGGCTTTGGTTTCGTGAGGGTTTGTATGAAAAGTTTCCTTTTATGGCAGGTCAAGGTTTCTTCATGAAAATTGAGATTTTTACTTCATTAGGTTAAGTATATTAAGGAATTTTGTTGTTCAAGTGATTATTAGCTTCCTGGAAGTCGGTTATTAAGTTTGGAAAAATTTTACAGTTTGGTCCCTCAAGTTTCAAAATTGACAGTTTCTACCTTCAAGTTTGGTTTCTTGTCCTTTATGACATTTAAGACCAAAAATCAGATTCTTAGAGTAATATTATGCTTTTTATAGAGTAAGTGCTTCAAAATTTTAGTTTACGGGTCCGATATTAGAAACTATGCGTTTAACGCTCCCGGTTACGGTAAAAGCCGGAGAGTTTTAACCATTAATTTAGATTTTCATAAATTTGCATCTTGGACCAGTAGGTATCATCTAAAAGACATTTTTATAAATTTAATTCCTTAGGTTGTGAAGTTTGGCCTTTAATAGTTGAAAATCTCGTTTTTTTTTTTACGTTTGACCTGTTAAAACGAGGTTTTGACCGTGTTTGACCAATTAAAGCTTGTTTGACCAATTTTTCAAGTCCTTTAAGTCTTTTATTACTTAACTACTACTGAAATCATATGATTTTTATAAACCTTAGCTTTGAACTCCAATTTTATGGATTTTTCTCAAAAACGATGCTCGATTAGTACCCGTTTTTAGTTAAAACGTCATTATTTGCTCCTTTGACCACTTAAATTTCCCATTGACTACAGAACACTTTATTTATCATTTTTAAGCCTGGAATGCTTTTCAATTAAGAGTGTAAATCCATATTCTTACTATTTTAAGGTCGTTTTACCATGTTTTCGGGCCCCGAAAGTGACTAAAAGGGGGCTAATCACAACATGTCCTTTATTCCAGAGATTAAACATTATTAAAACTCTTAATATTCATCAAAACCTACTGAAATTTCAGTCCCAAAAAGTGGCCTAGTTGTTCTACACATCCATAGACTTCAAATATGTAGAAAATGTCATAACCGACCATAACACATGTGTAAATCATCTTAACTTGAGCTTAAACATTACCAACATTTAATTTAGATTTATAAATAGATTATTAAGGTGTCTCAAAGTCATTCATGAGCAGGTTATGAGTCTTGGTTGAGAGGGGTTTTTCAAACAAATGTTTAAAGGGTGTTGTTACATGTAGAAGAAGAAGGATTTCAAGGTGTAATCCATGTAAATAACCATGGGTTCGAGTTATGTAACCTTTTGTAACTTTTAAAACAGGTTTGGGAGTCCATTAAGCCATTAACATGCAGGTTACAAGTTTAGTTTACAAGAGTTACAACATTCATAAGTTAAATGATGCAAAACACCCAAAAAAAGGGTTTTCATGGTGGAAATCGGTTTCCACCACAAGAATGACTATCATATCATGTGATTTACCTTCAAGAACGTTGGGAAATCCTTAAGAACAAGGTGATGGTGAGAAGTTTCTGCTACAACAAGGAAAAGCAAGGTTTTTAGGTGAAAAATGAAGAAAACATGAGAAATGTCCAAAACCGACAACATGGAGCTTACACTTGATGTAACTCACGGTTTGGAAGGTGTTGATGGTCGTGGATGGCTAGAAACTCCTTGGACTTGGCTGTAGAACCTCGAACAAAGGCTGGAAAAGTCGGACAAGTGCAGGTGTGTGTCCAAGACTCGCGAATGTGGCCACCTTCTTGCGGTTTGAGCTTGGCCGATGGTTGCTTGATGTTGTTGTTCACGATTTTGTGCTGGAGTAGAGAGGATTTTGAGAGAGTTTGTGGTGTGTGTGTGTGTGTGTTTCTCTGCTGAGAATTCGAATAAGAGGGAAGAGAGGGAGAGAGTTGAGGGTCTTGCATGAAGTGAAGTGTGAATGGTGGGTGTGGTGGTGGTGTAGAAAGGAGGAGAGTGGAGGGAGAGGGGGGCGGCCGAGTTTGGCTTGTAGTGGGGGGTTTTGGAATTAAATTTTTAATTAAAATAATTATTATGTAGTGTAGTTTTTGTAGTATTGGGTATAATATATTGTTTAGTGGATGGTGTTAATGAGGTATCTAGTGCATGTCCATGCATGCATGGGCCGAAAATATGAGAGTGTGAGTGTGTATGCTCACATTTTAATTGTTTTCTCCTGAGATAAATTTTATAAGGGTGACTAGTCAACATTCCGGAACACAAATTTTTAAAAGGTAGAAACCTAAAATAAACTAAAGTCAATACTAAAATCATATGGAACCATAATTTGAATCAAGTAACAAAAATTGTTTCCAATTCATGGTAGGGTTAATAGTTTCAATTATTAGCACTCATAAGATGGATAATGATGCAAGTAATTTAGGGTTAGGATAACAACCTAGAGGTCGGTTGTCACATTCTCCCACCGTTTAGGAAATTTCGTCCCGAAATTTTAGCTTGATTAGAGTCTGAACGGGTGGGTTTGAAGAGGTGTGGATAATTCTTCCTCATTTCATCTTCACGCTCCCAAGTAAATTCAGGTCCTCGCTTGGAGTTCCATCTAACCTTAACCATGGGTATGCGGCTCCGCTGAAGTTGCTTGACCAAGCGATCCGTGATCTCCACGTGTTCTTCCACAAAATTCAGTTTGTCGTTTATTCTTGCTTCTTTTAATGGCAGTTCTAGGGTTTTGTCTACCATGCTCTTCTTCAAGTTTGACACATGAAAGGTGTCGTGTATGTGGCTCAACCCCGAGGGTAGTTTCAACTTGTACGCCACTGGGCCAATTCTCGCCAGTATTTCGAATGGTCCAATGTATCTTGGGCTTAACTTTCCTCTTTTTCCGAACCTCACAGTTCCCTTCCATGGTGCTACCTTAGCATTACCCTATCGCCCACTTGGAACTCTAGAGGTTTCCGTCTCCTGTCGGCGTACTTCTTCTGCCGATCTCTGGCTGCTTTCAGTCGCTCCTTTATTTTAAAGATCTTGTCGGTGGTCTCCAACACGATGCCGGGTCCCATCACTTGGCTATCACCAATCTCATTCCAACTCAATGGTGATCGGCATTTCCTGCCATATAGGGCCTCATACGGAGCGGCTTAATACTCGCGTGGTAACTATTGTTATAGGCGAATTCCACCAAAGGAAGATGGTTATCCCAGTTTCTGCCAAAGTCCATCACGCAAGCTCTTAACATGTCTTCCATCGTTTGAATAGTTCTTTCGCTCTGTCTGTCGGTTTGAGGGTGGTAAGCCGTGCTTAGATCTAAACGGGTTCCTAAAGCTTGCTAGAACGATTTTCCAGAAACGAGAGGTGAAACGGCTATCACGGTCGGAGATGATCGACATAGGCACTCCATGCCTCGTTACAATCTCGTCGACATATAGTTGGGCCAATTTCGTCATGTCGTAGTCTTCTCTAATGGCAAGAAGTGAGCTGATTTCGTTAGCCTATCTACTATCACCCAATAACATCGTGGCCTTTAACGTTCTGGGCAACTTGGTAACAAAATCCATCGTGACATTATCCCATTTCCATTCTGGGATTTCAGGTTGTTGTAACGTTCCTGATGGTTTTGGTTCTCAGCTTTTACCATGGCACAGGTTAGACATTTCCCCACATAAACGGCGATTAATTTCTTTCCCGGCCACCAGAAAAGTGCCTTTAAATCCTGGTACATCTTATCATTTCCAGGGTGAATCGAATACACTAGACTTGTGTGCTTCGTCGAGGATTACTTCTCGAATTCCTCGTGCTTTGGCACCCAAGTCCTTCCTTCATATCTGTATGTACCATCGTCCCTATCTCAAATTGCTTTTCCATTCAGTCAATCCTTCTTCCTTTAATCTTCCTTCCTTTAATGCCTCGTTTTGAGCTTCTTTCAGTTTTGCAATAAGGTTGGTATACACACTCATCCTTAAGGCTCGTACACGAAGAGGTTTTCTCTTCCTTTCCGCTTAACGCATCCGCCACAACATTGGCCTTACCGGGATGGTAGCGGATTTCGCACTCATAATCGTTTAATAGCTGACCCATCTTCTCTGGCGCATGTTGAGCATCTTTTGGTCAAGGATGTGTTGCAACTTCTATGGTCAGTGTGTAGATGATGCACTTTGTGCCATAAAGGTAGTGCCTCCACATTTTGAGAGCAAACACCACGAACCCAACTCCAGATAGTGCGTCGTGTAGTTCTTCTCATGATCATTCAGCAGTCTAGATGCGTAAGCAATCACCTTGTTGCGTTGCATCAATACACATCCTAGCCTTGACGCGAAGCGTCATAATAGACCACGAAGTCTTCTACTCCTTCTGGAAGAGCAAGGATAGGTGCACTGCATAACTTCTCCTTAAGTGTTTCAAAAGCCTCGTTCTGCTCTCGCTCCCACACAAAGGTTGTGTTCTTCTTGGTTAGTGCGGTCAAAGGTTGTTCACTACGCGAGAAGTCTTTTATAAATCGTCGGTAGTAGCCAGACAGTCCTAAGAATTGCCTTATCTCCGTAGGAGTTTCAGGAATCTTCCAATTCTTATGGCCTCAATCTTGGAAGGGTCAACTTGAATCCCATCCTCATTCACCACTACCTAGAGAATTGGATCTGGCGCATCCAGAATTCACATTTTAGAGAACTTGGCATATAGATGCTCATTCTTGAGTAATTCAAGAATTAGCCTGAGATGCTTCTCGTGCTCGTCTTTACTTCGGAGTAGATCAGTATGTCGTCAATAAACACGATCACAAACTTGTCGAGGTAAGGGCGGCAAACGCGGTTCATGAGGTCCATGAATGCTGCTGGAGCATTAGTCAGTCCAAAGGGCATGACCAAGTACTCATAGTGTCCATACCTAGTTCGGAAGGCCGTTTTGGGTATGTCTTCTTCTCTTATCTTCAGTTGGTGGTATCCTGACCTCAAATCTATTTTGGAGAAATAACTTGCTCCTTGCAGTTGATCAAATAGGTCATCTATTCTCGGAAGAGGGTAACGGTTCTTTATGGTCAGCTTGTAATCTTTCTCTGTAATCAATACACATTCGCAGGGTTCCGTCTTTCTTTTTCACGAATAGTACCGGGGCACCCCATGGAGAGACACTCGGACGTACGTATAATCCCTTGTCCAGTAATTCTTGAATTTGTACCATTAGCTCCTTCATCTCAGGTGGGGGCGAGTCGGTACGGTGCCTTGGCTACCGGTGCAGCACCAGGCAACAAGTCTATCTGGAATTCGACTTGCCGATTCGGGGGGAGTCCTGGTAGGTCTTCCGGAAACACCTCTGGGTATTCAGAAACCACGGGAATATCTTCGATCTTCTTCTCCTTTTGGTCTTCATCACATAAACTATAAAAGCTGGACATCCCTTCATTAAGCTCTTGGTAGCTTTTAAGTGGGATATCATGGGTATATAGGTGTTTACTCCTTTCACCCTCTACTACTAACACTTCTTTGTCGCTCAATGGTATCTTGAGTAGACGCTCATCACATATGATTTCGACTCTATGCTTCGCTAGCCAGTCCATACCCACAACCACATCAAATCCTCCTAACTTAATGGGCATCAAGTTTATCCTAAACGTATTCCCCTTTAGATTCAGCGGGCAATCCCTAATGATTTCGTTAGTTTCTAAAATGTTACCGTCAGCTAATTCTACGGTAAACGTATCGGTCAAGGCACACGCGTCTAAGTCAATCAATGGCCTAAAAGTACTAGAGATAAAACTAGCAGTCGCTCCAGTATCGAACAGTACAGTAGCGGGATGATTGTTTACAAGGAACGTACCGTTGACCACGTCGGGTTCCCTACGAGCTCCTGCTGGGTCCATTACAAAGCTCTTCCCTTAGGCTTGTTGTGCTTGGCATCCTTGTCTCTACCCTTAGGACACTTGTTCCTCATGTGCCCTGGATCTCCACATTCATAGCATTGTTTTCCTGGTGCGTAAGTACAGTCTTTAATTAAATGGCCTGTTCTCTTGCACCTAAAACAGGGCATCGGGTTACATTCCCCTTGATGATGTAACTTGCACTTGTTGCAAAATGGGCTTTCCCCGAATACAATCTCCGGTTCTTGCTTCCCTGATCATCGCGCTTCGCACCTTCAGAACTCTTTCTACCTGACCCACTACTACTTCCAACCGCTCTTTTCACTTCAAACCACTTCCTTTTCTCACCAACAAACTTCCTCTTCTCATCAGCCCTTGCTTGTTCAGTCCATCCAGCCCTAATTAAGTCATCAGTCAAACTGCTGGTAAGGTCGACAGCAGCTTGTAGGGTTAAAGGCTGGGAGGAACGGACCATTCCCCTAACTCTTGGGTGTAGTCCCAGATGAACCGTGCTACACCTTTGGCTTCAGGCGTCACCAGATGTGGAACAAGTCGGGATAGGGCTAAGAAACGATTGATATATTCTGTTAGTTGGGACCTTTCATCTCCAAGCTTAAAAATTCTGTCTCCAGCTTCTCGAGTTGATTGATGGGGCAATATTTGTTGGTCATTAGCTCTCGGAATTCAGTCCAGCCCATTCGATTAGCCACATTTCTTCCACGGCTTTGAGTAATTGACTTCCACCATTCAAGGGCTGATCCCTTGAGAGATTGTGATGCAAACCTCACCATATGATCCATCTTGCACTCGCTAATGTCCAAGACAGCTTCCATTTCGTCAATCCATCTGTAAGTCTCTATAGCACCCTCGGTGCCATAGAAGTCCTTAGGCTTACATGCCATGAAGGTCTTATAGGAGCATCCATTCTTTAACGCCTCGGCTTCTTCGTCGTGGCCCTCGTCGTTCACCGGCCGATCATTACCAGTAGTGTTATCCCGGTCTGCATTTATCTGTGCAATAATAGTCGGAATGGCGTTAGCTAGTTGCTGAGCTACGAGGTTAGCAATTCTTTCGTCACTCTCTTGATTAGCATTTTCCCCGTGGGGAGTCCCTGGTGGAGTAGGTTGGCTTCCAGTCTGCCTCGCTTCCTCACGGCGGCCCTAGTGGCTCCTCGCCGTCCAAATCGTGTTCCTCTGCGAGTCGGCATTCTGATAGTATCACAAATAGATTCGTTTAGCATCTCAAATTTGTTTCGAATAGCCTATGCATCATTACCCTATTACACCATGCCTCGGAAAGAGGGATCATGGCATGCACATATGTATTTACAACCCACTAAGGAAATCTTACAAAGTCCAAATCAAAACATGACATAACAGTTAGACAACCAATTAGAAAAAGGCACAGACCAATTTCAAGGCACAACACAACATATAGCAATTTAATACAGACAGTTCAATAAATTTTAGCATCCCAACAAATAGTTCATAATAGTATCATCCAGCAAAGTAGAATCAGAGTCAAGCTCTTACAATTTGGAAGGTGCCATCACCCCCATGATAATAAAAATATTAGTATCGAATAATAATTCAAATAGTTTCCTTCTACTGTCTAGAGACAGATAATCCCGCTGAGTACTCCTACTCTCACATCCACTTTTTCTTCAGCCATCCAAACCATCCTGTACTCTCTTTTCCTCTGCTCCTGCTCCAAACGCTGCACTCCTTGCGTAGCCATCATAGCCTGGAATTGAGCAGACTGGGAGGTTCGAGTGGCGTGCTGAACAGTCAACTCATGACGGCGAACGGTCCTCAAGATCTCATCCAATGTCGCATCAGAGGGTCCTACATCACTTGCCCGGCGACTCGACTGGGAGTACCTATCACCAGCCAGTACGCTAGGGCCGTCATACATACTATGTCTCGGCGGCATCAGGTGCTCGTCACGTGGGTCAAACAGTGGAGGTACCGAAGTCGGAATCCTAACAGGCGGGAGGAGGAGGAGGCATCCTAAAGGATACGGAGGATCCTGGCCTAACGCTTTTGCAGGTCGGGTGACAGTACGCGCACCCCTATTCCCAATAGGTGGGATGGGTGAGAGGGTAGGAACAGCTACTTGAGGAGAGTGGGAACGCGTTCGGCTTCGGGAAGGTGATGTGGAGGAAGAGTCCTCGGAAGCTTCAGTGTCTTCTGACGTGACGGATATCCACCCTGGATGTCCGCATCTCCGGAGGTACGCTTCATACTCTGTCTGAGGCTTCGCCCTTCTCAGGGTTCCGGTAGGAGTGGTCTCAGTGTCGGGGTGAGCAGGCGCCTTTCCTTTATCAGCCATAGACGTTGTCCTGTAAGAAATACATCATGAGTAATTTGGTTTCTCATAGCTCATGATTATAATAATAGTACTAGTAATAGTAGTGATGGCAATAGTATCTGTTATTCCAACATATAGCTGTCCGTTTTGCCCAAATCAATAGTCTCTTCAAATAGTATCGGATAACATAGTTCATCATAAAAAAAATCATTTAAATCCCCTTTTTGAAATTAGTTTCAAAATCATCAATATAAATCAGAGAAGTTCAATCATAACCTAAAGATCAGTGATGGAAATTACGCGTCCGGTAAATTCATGATTACGTTGATCAAGTGTAATCATCAATTTACCCAACCCGATCATCCCAACACTTCCCACAAGGACAGTCCTAGGGTATCAGGGTTGTAGCCTAGGGTCTACTATGGTATTCCCGACTTCTCTACAACCTTTGGCTCTGATACCAATCTGTCACACCCCGGGCCAAGGTAGGGTGGGACGTCACAGACTAGCAACAATATATGGCAGCGGAAACAAACCATTACAAGAGCTCAAAGGAGAGAATATCACATGGCATTAATATTTTAAAAAGATACCGGGGCTAGAAACAAATCAAGCCCCCCAAATAAGTTTTACAATCACCCATGAAAATAAATTGTACTTGTTCAACATAAACATGAAATTGTTCAAATGGTTCATTAAGAAAATATGCCAATGCCATGGTCGCGGGGATAGGTCTAGGTCTTCACAACAGCTAGGATCTCTTCATTCTTTACCTGAAACATGCTCAAAAGAAATTTGTGTCAACTAAAAAGTTGGTGAATTCAAGTGCTTAAAGTTTAAAAACAAAAGGACTTAACAAATCCTTCTTTGATTAAAAAGAAAATAATCATTGTTTAAACATCGTGGGAAAAATCATAATCAACCCTGCACTCAGTCCCGGTTGGCCTCTTCTAAAGTTGTGTTTAACCGGATATTCCCGAAGGAAGAACTGAGCCCCAAACCAGTGAACCCTACCTGCCCGGATGGTTCACCATAGTTTCTTAACAAAACCTGTTACATGCCACAAACGACCCTTAGGATCTCAGTGGGGTAACCTTCCTGGAACGGAAGCCACTGTGTGTGGGGATTCCCCAAATAGATCTATTCATATAAAACAAGCGGTTCACGAAAGAATTAATGATCATGATATAAGTATCAGCAGGTAACCATAAGTCCCACATACAATCATCAAGTAAAGCACAATTATAGTTCATAAATAACAGAGCATGTTTCATCCCAAAACAATAGTAAAAAGGGGGATCACTAGAACTCACCTTAGGTTTCAAGTCAAAAGTCTCTTGGTGTGCCGGGAGTGTGTCAAGTCTAGCACCCTAACATGTACATATTAAGTAATAAGCTACTGCTCTAAACTCATTTAAGGTGCAACAATAGTGTCAAGAGTTTAGCTATTGGGTAAGGCTTTGGTTTCGTGAGGGTTTGTATAAAAGTTTCCTTTTATGGCAGGTCAAGGTTTCTTCATGAAAATTGAGATTTTTACTTTATTAGGTTAAGTATATTAAGGAATTTTGTTTTTCAAGTGATTATTAGCTTCCTGGAAGTCGGTTATTAAGTTTGGAAAAATTTTACAGTTTGGTCCCTCAAGTTTCAAAATTGACAGTTTCTACCCTCAAGTTTGGTTTCTTGTCCTTTATGAATTTAAGACCAAAAATCAGATTCTTAGAGTAATATTATACTTTTATAGAGTAAGTGCTTCAAAATTTTAGTTTACGGGTCCGATTATTAGAAACTATGCGTTTAACGCTCCCGGTTACGGTAAAAGCCGGAGAGTTTTAACCATTAATTTAGAGTTTTCATAAATTTGCATCTTGGACCAGTAGGTATCATCTAAAAGACATTTTTATAAAGTTTAATTCCTTAGATTGTGAAGTTTGGCCTTTAATAGTTGAAAATCTCGTTTTTACGTTTGACCTGTTAAAACGCGGTTTTGACCGTGTTTGACCATTTAAAGCTTGTTTGACCAATTTTTCAAGTCCTTTAAGTCTTTTATTACTTAACTTACTGAAATCATATGATTTTATAAACCTTAGCTTTGAACTCCAATTTTATGGATTTTTCTCAAAAACGATGCTCGGTTAGTACCCGTTTTTAGTTAAAACGTCATTTATTTGCTCCTTTGACCACTTAAATTTCCCATTGACTCCAAAACACTTTATTTATCATTTTAAGCCTGGAATACTTTTCAAGAGTGTTAAATCCATATTCTTACTATTTTTAAGGTCGTTTTACCATGTTTTCGGGCCCCGAAAGTGACTAAAAGGGGGCTAATCACAACATGTCCTTTATTCCAGAGATTAAACATTATTAACACTCTTAATATTAATCAAAACCTACTGAAATTTAGTCCCAAAAGTGGCCTAGTTGTTCTACACATTTAGACTTCAAATATGTAGAAATGTCATAACCGACCATAACACATGTGTAAATCATCTTAACTTGAGCTTAAACATTACCAACACTTTATTTAGCTTTATAAACAGATTATTAAGGTGTCTCAAAGTCGTTCATGAGCAGGTTATGAGTCTTGGTTGAGAGGGTTTTTTCAAACAAATGTTTAAAGGGTGTTGTTACATGTAGAAAGAAGGATTTTCAAGGTGTAATCCATGCAACAACCATGGGTTCGAGTTATGTAACCTTTTGTACATTTTAAAATAGGTTCTTGGGAGTCCATTAAGCCATTAACATGCAGGTTACAAGTTTGGTTTACAAGAGTTACAACATTCATAAGTTAGATGATGCAAACACCCAAAAAGAGGGTTTTCATGGTGGAAATCGGTTTCCACCACAAGAATGACTATCATATCATGTGATTTACCTTCAAGAACGTTGGGAACTCCTTAAGAACAAAGTGATGGTGAGAAGTTTCTGCTACAACAAGGAAAAGCAAGGTTTTTAGGTGAAAAATGAAGAAAACATGAGAAATGTCCAAAACCGACAACATGGAGCTTACACTTGATGTAACTCACGGTTTGGAAGGTGTTGATGGTCGTGGATGGCTAGAAACTCCTTGGACTTGGCTGTAGAACCTCGAACAAAGGCTGGAAAAGTCGGACAAGTGCAGGTGTTTCTCCAAGACTCGCGAATGTGGCCACCTTCTTGCGGTTTGAGCTTGGCCGATGGTTGCTTGATGTTGTTGTTCACGATTTTGTGCTGGAGTAGAGAGGATTTTGAGAGAGTTTGTGGTGTGTGTGTGTCCGAGAATTCGAATAAGAGGGAAGAGAGGGAGAGAGTTGAGATCTTGCATGAAGTGTGAATGGTGGGTGTGGTGGTGGTGTAGAAAGGAGGAGAGTGGAGGGAGAGGGGGCGGCCGAGTTTGGCTTGTAGTGGGGGGTTTTGGATTAAATTTTTAATTACAAATAATTATTATGTAGTGTAGTTTTTGTAGTATTGGGTATAATATATTGTTTAGTGGATGGTGTTAATTGAGGTATCTAGTGCATGTCCATGCATGCATGGGCCGGAAATATGAGAGTGTGAGTGTGTATGCTCACATTTTAATTGTTTTCTCTTGAGATAAATTTTATAAGGGTGACTAGTCAACATTCCCGGAACACAATTTTTAAAAGGTAGAAACCTAAATTAACTAAAGTCAATAATAAAAATCATATGGAACCATAATTTGAATCAAGTAACAAGAATTGTTTCCAATTTCATGGTAGGGTTTATTAGTTTCAATTATTAGCACTCATAAGATAGATAATGATGCAAGTAATTTAGGGTTAGGATAACAACCTAGAGGTCGGTTGTCACATTCTTTTGTTTCTTCATTAAAATCGTATGGTGAAGGTGTAGGGTGGTGTTGCGGCCGAAAATGGGGTTGTGGGGGGGATTAGGGTTTTGATTTTTGATTAATTATGGTAACTTTTAGTTTATAGATATTTACATGATAAACGCTGTTGTTTTATTTATAAAAACTAATCTTTTTAACACTTTTTAAATAATTTTAACAACAAATTATAAGTAGTATTAGCCAATAATAATAATCATCAACATTTACAATAAGTCTCACAACACAGGAATTATGTATCACACGTTGTCACGTTATCGTGTAAAATTTACAAAATTAATATTTAAAATTCTATAAACTCATGAATCACCTAATCCAACTAATAATAAACATTATTAGTTAGATTATTATTGTTTATCATAGATTATTATTATTTAGTCACCAACATTCAACGACAACTAGTGTGTGCTCACGACACGTGTATGCAAGACCTAACGGAACTAACGGAGTTTGGTAACGGAAAATTACCGGATGTCACATTATCCCCATGTTGAAAGAATTTTCGTCCTGAAAATTACGTTACATGGTTGTGCTACATCCCTAGTTTACTGCATTGGCATAACGAAATCGAGTAAGTTGTCACATCATCCCCATGTTGAAAGAATTTCGAACAGATGAGGATACTTAAGCTTCATCTGGTTCTCGCGTTCCCATGTGAATTCCGGTCCATGTCTTGAGTTCCAACGAACTTTGACTATAGGTATTTTACTTTGCTTAAGAGTCTTGACCTCACGATCTACTACTTCAACCGGTTCTTCCACAAATCGTAATTGGTCATCTACTTGTACTTCCTCGACTGGTACAATCAGTGTCTCGTCAGATAGGCACTTCTTCAAATTCAAGACGTGAAATACATTGTGAACACCACTTAGTGAATCAGGCAAGTCCAATCGGTACGCCACCGGACCTATTCTCTCCAGAATCTCAAATGGTCCAACGTATCTTGGATTAAGCTTGCCTCTTTTGCCAACCGAATCACACCTTTCCACGGCGAAACTTTCGGCAAAACCTTGTCACCTACTTGAAATTCCAAGGGTTTCCGTCGCTTGTCTGCATAACTCTTATGTCTGTCTCGCGCTGCAGCCATGCGGTTCCATATCTGTACTATCTTCTCAGTGGTCTCGTGTACCAACTCAGGACCAGTCAACAGACTATCACCAACTCCGCCCAACAAACTAGTTATTTATACTTTCGCCCATACAATGCCTCAAATGGTGCTGCTTTGATGCTAGTATGATAACTATTGTTGTACGAAAACTCAACCAACGGTAAATGATTTCTGTAACGATTGCCAGAAATGAGACGTAAAAACGAGCATCACGATTAGAAATAATCGAGATCGGCACACCATGTCTCGAAACTACCTCATTAAGTAAATTCGAGTTAACTTGTCCATTTTGTCCGTCTCCTTGATCGCCAATAAGTGAGCTGACTTAGTGAGTCGATCCACGATCACCCATATCGTGTCACAACCACTAGGGGTCCTGGGCAACTTAGTAATGAAGTCCATAGAAATTTGTTCCCACTTCCACAGGGGAATCTCAGGTTGTTGCAGTAACCGAGATGGTTTCTAATATTCCACTTTAACCTTAGAACAGATCAAACACTTGCTCACGTATGTAGCTACGTCTGCCTTCATGTTAGGCCACCAGTAGTGTGCCTTCAAGTCATGATACATTTTGTCAGAGCCAGGTTGTATGGAATATTTAGACTTGTGTGCTTCACTCATAACCAAGTCTCTTGGGTTCCCATATAAAGGTACCCAAAGTCTATCCATGAAATACTGGATTCCATCGGATTTGACTTCTAACTGTTTATCCAACCCACGTAAAGATTCAGTGCCTACGTTTTCCACTTTCAAAGCTTAAGTTTGAGTTTCCTTGATTTGTTCAGGCAAGTGAGTGCTAATCTAAGATGCAAATCTCGCACTCGTCGGGGCTTAGCAGTTTCCTTTCTACTCAAGGCATCAGCAACTACATTCGCCTTTCCCAGGTGATATTTAATAGCACAATCATATTCGTTTAACAATTCCACCCAGCGTCGCTGCCTCATGTTCAGTTCTTTCTGCTCAAAGATATGTTGAAGACTCTTGTGATCAGTGTAAATAGTGCATTTGGTACCGTACAAGTAATCCAAATCTTCAAGGCAAAGACCACTGCTCCTAACTCCAAGTCATGAGTAGTATAGTTCTTTCTGTGTACCTTTAGTTGTTGCGAGGCATAAGCTATTACCTTGTCACGTTGCATCAGGACACAATCAAGTCCTTGGATAGAAGCATCATAGTAAACCACAAAATCATCACTTCTTTCGGGTAATGCTAATATCGATGCGCTACAGAGTTTCCGCTTCAACAACTAAAAAGCAACTTCTTGACTCTTACCCCATTTATAGGATGTTCCTTTATGGGTCAAAGTTGTGAGAGGTTGAGAGATATTTGAAAATCCCTCAATGAAACGCCGATAGTACCCTGCCAGTCTATGAAATTGCCTTATCTCACTAGGCGTCCTGGGAACTGACCAGTTCTTTATAGCCACAATCTTTGCAGGATCCACATGTATTCCCTTCTCGTTAATAATATGACCCAAGAACTGCACCTCATGAATCCAGAAATCACACTTAGAAAACTTAGTGTACAACTGTTCCTTTCTAAGTAATTCCAGGATTAAACGTAGGTGCTCCTCATGTTCCTCCTTGGTTCTAGAATAAATTAATATGTCATCGATAAACACGATAACAAACTGATCGAGGTAGGGTTTGCACACACGATTCATGAGATCCATGAATACCGTCGGGTCATTAGTCAACCCAAATGGCATGACCAAGAATTCATAGTGAGCATAACGAGTACGGAACGTGGTTTTAGAAATATTTTCTTCTCGAACTCTCAGTTGGTGATAACCAGATCTCAAATCAATCTTCGAATTATAGCTTGATCCCTGAAGGTGATCAACAAGTCGACGATACGAGGTAAAGGGTATCGATTCTTGACTGTGACTTTGTTCAATTCCCGTAGTCGATACACATTGATTTGTCGATATAGGAAAGGTCATCCTTCTTCTTAACAAAGAGAACAGGTGCTCCCCACGGCGATGAGCTCGGTCGAATAAACCCCTTATCCAATAGTTCCTAAACTTGTGTAGATAGTTCCTGCAGTTTATTTGGTGCTAACCGGTAAGGTGCTCGCACAATCGGAGCAGCTCCAGGAGTCAAATCGATCTGAAACTCAACTTGACGATGAGGTGGTAGTCCAGGCAGATCCTTTGAAACACCTATGGAAAGTCACAAACCACCAGAATATCCTCTACTTTCTTTTCCTCTTGTTGCTTGTCGCAGACGAGGGCTAATATGGCTAAGTGACCCTTGCGTAGCCACTTTTGAGCCTTCATGAATGATATGATGCTTATGACAGCACCACTCTTTTCGCCCTTAACCGAAAGAGTTTCCCCGTCCATTAGAGGAATACGGATGACCTTCTCACGACAAATCACTTATGCTTGCTTCTCGGACAACCAATCCATGCCCACGACCACATCGAAACTCCAAGAGTAACAGGCATGAGATCAATGTCGAAGGTATGACCAGCGAGTTCTATTTTGCAATTCTTAAGGATGTGCGTAACGGAGATTTGCTTAGCATCAGCCAATTCCACGACATACTTAGATTCCACACAGAAGGCATATCACTTAAAGACTACAAAACTTAGTAGAGATAAAAATCCTATCGGCTCCAGTGTCAAACAGTACAGAAGCAAAACAACCATTAACAGGAAATTTACCAGTAATGGTAGTAGGATCGTTTGGAGCCTCACCTGAACCTATGATAAAAGCTCTCCCTTTAGCTCCACCATTGTTGCCACCATTGTTGTCACCATTGCCACCGTTGTTGTTATTGCCACCATTCCTGTTGCCATTTCCATTTCTTCTTAGTTGAGGACATTTTCTCTTGTAATGCCCTTCCTTTTCATACTAAAAGCAACCCTTTGGTGTTCATGGGGCTGTTGGGGTTGCTGAGATTGTTGAGGTTTCTTAATTAACTCCCCCCAGCAATCCTTTTCCATGTGTCCAACCTTTCCACAATGCTGGTATCGAAAACTATCACACCTGCCAGTGTGGTGGTAGTTGTATCAATTGCACTTAGGATTTTTCCCCATGTATCCACTTGGTCCTTGAGACGATGAAGATGATTGGTTGAAGCTACGAATGTTATCAAACCGTCTATGATGTTGCTGCTGTTGAGGTTGATGTTGCTGAGGTTGGCTACTAAACGATGAGCCCTTACTAACATTGTTTTCCCACTTGCATTGTTGTCGGGCACGCTTGCCACAAACCCGCTTGGGAACTTCCCTTGCTCCACAGCTTGATCAGTGAGCTTGTGAGCTAGTCGGATACCTATTGAATAGTAGGGAGGTTCGCAGCAGTCACCATGCTTTATATCTCGGGCACCAAGCCACGTAGATTGAGCTTAATTTGCTTGTTCGGCGGGTCGATCATGCCATGGCAGAGTGTAGCCAGCTCATGAGACCTCGTAGTGTAAGTCTTAATATCATACCCTTCCATCTTTAACTACGAGTTCTTAGCTTCTAGTTTTTGAACTTCATTACAAGGACAATATTCCTCCATCATCATTGCTTTGAACTCACCCCATGGCAAAGCATTAGCCATCTCTTGTCCCTGCATCTAGACTTGAGCATCCAACCACGAGAGCACTACACCGTCAAGTGTTCCTTCGGCTCCTCCACAGGCTCCTTCCTCGGGCCTACTGAGGCTTGAGCTAGTTTTACAGCTCTGATATCAATCTGTCACACCCTTAAAATCCACGTGCGGAGTTTTACAGCGAGGCGTGTGAACAAACCAGGATCACAGTCACTAGTTACTCAGAACGACACTATATGCCGCATTTAAAAAACAACCAAACAAAGGTCAAGCTTTAAAACCATGCGGAAGCATTTAGTAAATAAAACAAACCAAAAATATAAAAATGCATAATTTGGCAAAACACGTGCCAACCCAATAATTTAAAATCCATGTATGAAAACCAACAATTATATCTTTAAAATAGAGTCTTAGAATGTGCAGGATCGGGTTTTGTCACTTAACACTTGGATTTCTCTCAAACTCACTAATACAACACTCAGATCAGATGAAGTAGAGTCTCTTCTAAGAGTTGATAATAATATAATAAGTAGCAAAGAACACAAAGAAATGATTTTCAAGGACTTGTATATATTACTTCTCAACTCAAAGTATTACAAGACTCTTACAAGCATGTTTCATGAGTTACAATGAGAAACTATTTATACTAGAACCTACAGCCGGATATACTTTGATACCAGCAGGAAACCTAAGACTAAAGCATATACTACAATACTAAAGTTAAGGTATCTTAGATAAAGTATTATCTAAGATATGGTAGGCATGACATGTCCATGACTTACCTTTTGTCACCAACTAAAGTTGGCAACTATACTAACTGATAAAAGTAAAAAGTGGAATAAAGTATGGTCAACTACATGACCTCTGAGAAAACGCCATGCAGTATCTCAGAGGTCTGCAGCGGAGTGTCAGAGAGACCATACTTATGTCCACTGGATAATAGTAGTGTCTTCTGAAGGTAAGTTGGCTTCGGAAGAGCAAGTTCTTTTGAAGCCACTTATACTTCGGAAAGGGCTACTATACTTCCGAGGCTGAGGACTCCTTTCATACTTAGGAAGTTGACTTCTGATCTTTCACTCTAAGTCTTGATCTTCGGAAGTGAATACTTTGTCTTCGGAAGTTAGAGTTTTCCTTCGGAAGTTGATCTTACACTTTGTCTTCGGAAGAACTCCTTTTTTCCTTCAGAAGTTCCACACTCAGCTTCGGAAGTCCTTTATTAGTTGTACCAAGGTAGTATAAGTGATTTGATTTTGGTTGCACCGGCCTTTCTAGATCAAACAAACTCCCCCTAGGCTGATGCTACCAAAACCTCACTTGTCTCTTCTTCTCAAAACCTTCAACACCAGAGATAGAAGATATTTGTCTGTGTCCTTGTTCTTCCCTGAAGTGGTGCTGAGAAGTTTGTACAAGTCATTAGTGGATAGGAGATCCAGTCTATCACTCTGAATGACATGTACCCTTTGTTGTGCCCCCCTGAAAGAGTTAGTTGACGGGAGTTATAGTCATACTCCATCTAACTATGGATTCAAGTTCAGGACCCTCAACCATTTGTAGAAAGGCTTTGCCTTTGGTTGTTGATCCCTTTCTTTTTGTAACTCCATGATAAACACTTGAATCAAATATTATGAAGATTTGTAAGATCAAACAATGATAATCACAATAAAACCCCCTTTGATCTATATTGATTGCATATGATTTTTACAAAGTGGAAACCCAACCAATTGGTCATTCAACCATTAACCAAAACCTAACTACAATTAGGCTATTTATAGTCTAGTTTAAGTTTTCATATTTACACATAACCCCCAAGACTATATATGTAGACTAAAACATGACTCAAAGAAAGTAAAATATATTTTGTTCACACAAAATATATTTATTACAATAAAACTCCTAGTCATCTAAATCTTCAACGCCTCGTCTCGGTTCCTCCTCTCGAACGTTTCGGGTTTGACTTTTGTTGACTTTGACCGTGACATTGACTTTGGTTGACTTTCACTGTGTTGATAATATAGACTATCTTTTACAGCTCCAACAATACTCCCCCTTAGTCTATCATTATCAACGTCTACAAATGAAATCAGCATCGAGAAGTCAACAATAGAAAGATCTTCAATTTGAATCTTTCTGAATCTGATGAGAAAGATTTTTCATCTCATAAGCTCCCCTTATTTATATGCTCCCCTTTTCGAGTGCAAGCTTTACAAGATATTGGAACAGGTTTCCCAAATCTATAATCTTGAGTGTTTCAGAAGATGTAGGAGGAGGATTCCTAGCTTGGTATTTTCTACAAACTTAAGGAACAGGCTCTCTGATCAGGTACACTGCTTAACTGATGATCGGCCATCACTTAAAGCAAAAACCTGAAACACATTCTCAAACACAATCTCGACATTTCTAATTAGATCATTTCATTTTAACAAAATAAACCCGTGTTTATCTGTGTGTGAAAAACAAGCGAATCCGTGTTCGTTTGTACGTAATTTCTATGAAATGCTTGAAAAATGATAAAATTGTAACAGCATAATATGGAAGACCTAAAAGAAATTTTGAACTAAAAATTAATTATATTTTTTATTTTTATTATATACATTTATTATAACATTTTTGTTAATCTATATTTTTTTTATAACCGAGAACTGAATCGATCATGAGATCACATTCTCAAGATATACTTTAGCACAAAGATGAATTTAATCATCGACAAGCAATGAGATCACACTGATAACTGAATCTAATAACAGTCTTTGAATGATTTTGAAATTGTCAAACAGATCAATAACGATTGCTGGTATGTTTGTCCACTTAAACTCATGCCCTATCTTTTCAACAAGCAGAAGATGATTCGTTAAGGTTCGATTAAATGCTTTAGAATGCTAGGACCCCACAATCATTTGGCAAAAACCCTCACCCAACCTCAGGATTTCTTGAATTTTGTAACGATCTTTACAGAGCAAGGCTTGTACATTAGTGTGTAAGTGATTATCGACAGAATATTGCATTCTGTGATGAATTCATCGTTTAGATGATTTGACACTACTTAGACCAAAATGGTGAGAGCTCCAGGTCTATACTCACGTATAACAAAGGAGATGACCATTTAATCATGTGCTGATGAGAGCTCCAGGTCAGTACTATCGTACAGCAGAGGAGATCATCACTCCAGGTCAGTACTTTCGAACAGCAGAGGAGATTAGCACAAACACAAGACACATAAATACACTAGACATGACTCAAAGATATGGCTTATATGATTTGTATCATGGTGGGTTAAAGATCAATTCTCAATCCAATTTTTGTCGGGACTCAGTTTTTGTGCAGGCCAAAATGATTGCGTAAATCCAGACATCCTTAAGCATGATGTTTTAATTTAAATCATTATGCTGCTGTCTACTTTATTTTTCAGGCTGAGTCTACCAAACATATCATTAAAGAATCTGTTTGTTTTTCTATTATTTTCAATTATAAATAAGATGTAAATCAGATAACAGCATCAGTTACTATCATTTCTCATTTTAAAACGCAAGTCATGCAAAAACAAACATTTCAAGATGATATACAATCATTTCTCAGTCATCTCGAATCAAGTTCTCAGTACACTTTTATTTTTATTTACTATACTCTCCCCCTAAATTTTATTTTTGCAAAACTTTCCTTTTTTATTTATTATTTTTTTTATTTTTTTTTTTATATTTTTTTTTATATTTTTTTATATTTTTTTAATTTTTTTAATTTTTTATAAAACTGTATAAAAATAAAAATTTATAAAAGAAGGTCTTCCAAACTACACTGATATGATGATAAGAAATGAATGCTCAAGAAATATACAGTGATTGTGAAGTGAGAACTGAGATTGTGTAGATAAAAATCCAGATTGTGGATTAACCTGTTTGTTCCACCCTCAAATTTGAATTAGGAACAATCTCTGTCAGTAAACCGGATAACTAACAGTCCTCCTGAATTGTTCTGCACTCATAAACAGATTAGTTAGAGAGGGGAACCCAGGCCATCGTAGTCCTGGAAGTTCCATTTCATCGATATAAGAAACTGCTTCTGCACACAACCGTTGAAACAATCTGGGATGTCTGTATCCTTCTTTTTAATTTGCCAAATTTGTTTCGATTCAATTAATTTGGATTTGAATGAATTAAATTTGGAAAACATTTTCTGTTTAAGATCGGAAGGAAAAGAATTTGGTTTTAAACTTTTGGTCATTTTCATCTTTGAATCATGTGAAACCGGCTTCACACGAAAAGGTTTAGATGGAGGGTTTTTCATCCAACCATTCACACGATGTGTGTGTTTTTTACCTCTTGATCCAGAGAAGCAACCCGTGTTGCCTTTACCGTCTGGAACATTCTTTTTAGACTTACATTCGGAGAAGTAATTTGTTTTGCCTTTACCATTCGTAGCAAGCCTTTGAGGACATTTCTTTACCACATGACCTTCTTTTCCACACTCAAAACAAGCCTTGAATGGCTTTTGATTCTTTGTAGTCTCGTGTTGTACAGGTGGTGATGAGGATTGCTTGGAGCTTGTAGCAGATTCTTGCTTGTTCTGAAGTTTCCTGTGCAAAACTGGGAATAAGATCTTCACTGGTTGATTGGATTGTTTTGTAGTTGGAGAAGAGATCCGTGTTGGTCTTGATTCAATATTAGGAAGCTTTTGAGACTTGACACTTTCAGGAGATATCTTGATATGAGAGAAACCAACACGCTCCTCTATGATTGATTCATCATCTGAGCTTATCCAGTCTCGTATACACAGATCTGCTTCCAAAGGATCTTGATTGACACCTCCTATTGTGTTGGCTTCGCTTATAGGATTCTGATTGTCTGATGATTCAACAATTGTTCCTTCTTTGACAAACCTGACGGAACAAATGAATGAATGTTACCTGATTTGAATTTGTTGAAGAAAGTTGGAGAAGCATCTGAAATTGGTGTTGGAGCATCAGAAGTGGAATTAGCATTAATCTTCTTATCAGACCCTTTCCTGAGGAATCCCAAACCAACAGGAGAATCCTGCATATCTCTAACCTCTTTAAGATTGACGTTGCTTAAACCTGCATTTAAACTATTAGTTTCTGCAGCTTCAATCAAATCATTAGATGGATGAGGTTGAGGCATAGGAGAGAAACAATGGGTGCTAGGAGGAGGATAGACGTATGGATTTTCACCACAACCCACTCCCGTTTTAATCCTAGCTCCCCTCTGTTTACACAGTAGCTCTTCCTGTTTCATTCCGGATATGGTCCATCTATCAAGCTTTGTTTTAAGCTTGCTTGTTTCAAATTCAGCCAAAGTGACTCTTTCTTTTAAAAGATTAATTTCAAGATTTTTTTCAAGAAGAGTTCGTTTTAAATGATCATTTTCTTTTAAAGCTTCATTTAATTTTATGAAATACTTGGCTTCATTCTTTTTAAGTTCTGCGTTTATGGTGGTTAACTCCTTTTGGTTATCTAAAAGTAACCTATTAGCTTTATACATACCAAATAAACGAATTTTACAAGCAGAAGAACACATATCCTGAACTGTCTCGTATGGAAGATCCAGGATGACTCTTTCAGCAGTAAGAGCCTTCTCACAATTGCAAACTCTGGTATTTCGCTTCCATTCCTCTATCTTCTCAACATCACAAACTTCAGCATTTAACTCAGCTCCAGCTTTACCCATTGATGTCTGCTTAAGCTCCTCTTGTACCTTTTCAGTTTTAGGTTTCGATAAACCATCGGAATTGGTGTCAGAATCTGATCTCTCTTCTGGTTTCTCTTTGGAGTTTGAAATGATCTTTGGAGTTAGATATGTCGCTTCATAGTACTCACGACGTTTGATATCCAACTCAATCTCTTTCAGTTTGTTGATCACCTCCATCAGTTTGTAATCCCGAAAGCCTCTATCTCGTTGAATCGACTTGCCGTGTGAGCTCCATTCTGATGGGAGGGAATCAAGCAATCTTAGAACTTGTTCATGATTTCCCAGTTGGGCATCAAACTTCTTCAGATTACTTGCCACCAACAGAAAACGATCAACAAAATCAGATATCGTTTCATTCTTTAAAGCTGCAAAATTATCAAACCGACATTGTGCAATTGTGAGATTATCAGATTCGAAGGATTTAATCAGTTCTGCAAAAGCCATTTTTATTTTTATTTTGTTTAAACAATTAAACGCCCCAAAAATATTTTTCCCAAAAAATTTAGAATAATTCTCCCCTGGGAATAATATTATTTTTAAAATGTCACACTAGACAATCTTAGCAACTAGGGGAAAAAGTCATCTTTGACATTCTAGTTTCGCTGAAACAAAATGATAATTTCGCCGAAATTGTAGTTTCGCGGAGCTAGTTTCGCAAAAATATCTAGTTTCGCTGAGCCAACAGTAGTTTCGCTGGAAATTCCGGCAGCAGTTTCGCTAGCCAAATGCTTTAGACTGCTTTGTTTCGCCGAAAATTTCGCACAAAACAAGCTTGAACTTTCGTTCAATGATACTTTCGGCAGCAATTTCGCTTGTAAATCAACCACAATCACTGTTGAACTTTCCTTCAATGAAACTAGTTTCGCAGGACAACAGAAAACAACTTTAATGAGGATAACCGATGTAGTTTCGCTGGAAGAACTTGTAGTTTCGCTGGATGAACTAGTAATTTCGCTGAACGAAGCTGAAAAACTTTTTCAACACGAAATCAATCTGAAAACGCCCAAATCTCAATGGATTTGATACCTGATGATTAACAAAGCTTTCCCAACCAATAACAAACAAACTTCAATCAATTTCCATGTCAATAACACTCAAATTTGATCCGAAATTGATGAAAACTTGATATTGAATAAAAACAATCAAAACCTCAACTTCTCTCTCTAAAAATCTTCAAATCTTCAGTGAATTTGATCCAAAATGGCTCTGATACCAAATTGTAACTCCATGATAAACACTTGAATCAAATATTATGAAGATTTGTAAGATCAAACAATGATAATCACAATAAAACCCCTTTGATCTATATTGATTGCATATGATTTTTACAAAGTGGAAACCCAATCAATTGGTCATTCAACCATTAACCAAAACCTAATTACAATTAGGCTATTTATAGTCTAGTTTAAGTTTCCATATTTACACATAACCCCCTAGACTATATATGTAGACTAAAACATGACTCAAAGAAAGTAAAATATATTTTGTTCACACAAAATATATTTAATACAATAAAACTCCTAGTCATCTAAATCTTCAACGTCTCGTCTCGGTTCCTCGTCTCGAACGTTTCGGGTTTGACTTTTGTTGACTTTGACCGTGACGTTGACTTTGGTTGACTTTCACTGTGTTGATAATATAGACTATCTTTTACAGCTCCAACACTTTTCTCATCCTCTCTCAGTTTCAGCTCTTCTTCAATCTTGGTCCTAGAAGTCAGCTCGGCTAGATGAAGACTGCCCAGATGGTTTTTGATGTGAACAGCTACTTCAGAGTTGGAGGGGTTGGAGAGTGGCTTCTCTGCTAACTCAGCAATATCAAATCTGCTCAAGTGTAGCAGAGATGAGGCATTTAGCCTACTGAGAAGAGTCTTCAAACCTCCACTGGATGATCCTTTTCCTAGGCACAAGGGGTTGTCTTGGTACCTTGTCACCTTTCTTAGTATCCAGAAGAGTCACCAGCCTTCTCCTTAGCTTCTTTTCTTCCTCATTCAAAGTGTCTGAATTGAGGCCAAGGAGATTTGCAGCTTGGTCCAATGTTCCTCTGGGCAGCTCAAGAAATTGATCTCTAGTGAGGGAACATGAGGATCCATCAACATAAGTCAGTTTGACAGAATCCTTCTCACAGAAGATGTCGCTCTGGGTTGTGCAGTTGATGAGCTTTGTCTTGATTGCCTTGAACTCCTCCAAGGAGAGATTTTTAGAAGGCTGAGGGGATGGTTTGGGAGGCTGTTGGGTAGATTGTGGTGTTTGGGTTCTGGTTAGTGTTTCCCGTTAGATGATGGGTAGTTTAGGCGGTTGAGGTGAGGAGGTTGGTAAGGTGATGGTGTAGGTTCAGTGGTTGGTTCGGTTTTGATGGGGAATGGAAAAGGAATTGGTTCGGGTAGTGGTTAGATTTGAGATTGGGGTTGAGTAGTTGGTTTGAAGATCATCCCCTGTCCCCTTCTATACATCTCCTTCCTCTTCCCCGAGCGAATGTCAGCCTTTATGTCACTGACATGTCGCTGGAGGGTCTTTTCAGACATAGGACCCACCTGCCTGCCAAAGAAGCCATGAGCCCGGAGATAGTCTTTCATCCAGGCCTTTTCACCTATCTTCTTGGCAGCAGCTAGTCCTACTTCCTCTTCCTTCTTCCTCTTCAACATCATCTTCTCCTTGGCAGCTCTCTTTCTCTCCTTCTTCATTTGATCTTGCTCTTTGTTGAAGAGCCATAAGATCGTATCATTGTTGTGTGGAGATAGTTCTTCTAGAGAGAAACCTCTGGAGGTTAGGAAAGTTATCCTTTCCCTCCTGAGCTGCTGATCAGCTTCTCTTTCTTTCCTCTCCCTTTCTTCCTCTAAGGCCAACCTTTTTTTGCAGCAAAGTTGCCTTTTCCAACTCAACTAACTCCTCTAGTGGTAGCAGGAGTACATCTTCATTCACAGCTCCTAGATTGACAAGTCTGTCAATGATTTCCACCCTTCTTCTATTGTTGACAGCCTCCTGGTTGGCTGCAGCTGATTTGCTACTGGCAGCTAGTAGTTTTCCAGTTGAAAGTCTACCTTTTCTTTTGAGCTTTTCTAACCTTTCTTCCTCCTGAAGCTCTTCCTTAGTCATCTTCCTCTTTCCTTTGATGTCTTCGGAAGTGCTAGACTTTGGGGGTTCTTGGAAGGGAGGTTCAGGTTGAGTGGTGGAGATGGGAGCTAGAGTTAATGCTGATGTTTGAGCTAGGGGTTGGGTGAGAAAATCCTCCCTATTAACCTCAGATGCAAGTTCTAGGATTGCATCTGTGACTATTAGATCATCGGATAAAGAGAATAGTCCTTCCGCAGCTGCAATCTCAGCTTTGGAAGATTGAATTTGTTCTTCCGAGGCTTTGACTTGTGCTTCGGAAGTCTGTGAGAATGCACTATCCGTCCCAACTGTCTCAGTTGCTGGGCCATCAGTCCTTGTTTCCCCTTCGAAATTAATCTCAGGTTCCACTTGGACCTTAGGTTGACCAACTTTCTCAATAGTGGTAGAAGGTGCATTTAACCTCTGAAGCTCTTGAGCTCCGAAGTAAATCACAGACAAGTCAGGACTTTGTTGTTCAATGAGAGATTCCAACAGGAACTTGTTGAAGAACCTGTTGAGATCTTGGAGAATCCTTTGATCCACTTGAAATACAACTAGAGGAGGCTCAAGAAAAACTGAAGCTTGTTGCATAGGGTATCTTGAACTTAAGGAAGTGAGAGCTTGACTTTGTGGTTCCTCTTGTCTTTGGATTTGTCCCTGAACACTCTCCCCCTTTTTGGTAGCATCATATTGAGAGCTTGATGAGCTGGAGGAAGAGGTCAATGAGACCTGAATTGGTACATGCCTAACAGACCTCTCAATCTGTTTTTTAGCTAGTTTAGCCTTGAGATTTTCAATCTCAAGTTGCTGAGTGACAGACCTTTCCTCTAAAGTCCTAAACTTGGATTCAAGTTTTGAGACTTTAAAAAGTAGGTCTTAAATGATGAGTTGCAGTCTTCCCTCATCTTCTTTTGAAGAATCACGGGGAGATGAGGTAACATACCTAGTATGTTCATCCTCACCACCAGATGTGGTTTCTTGGTGTCCTGGTTTCCCTTGCTCAATGATGTCTCTTTCAGAGTCATCAAAGGGCATGGTTGCCGTAGATTCATTCTCAGTGATGTTACCACTGTCCTGAAGGTCCATTGAGGCTCCCTCAGTAGTGGTAGTTGAATCTACATGAGTTCCCTCCACATTAGTGGGACTCACCTCAGTAAAGGCTTGCTGATGGGTGCTAGAGCTAAGAGATCTATCTGGGCTCTGTTCATCCTTGAGAAGGTGTTATGGATCAACTTCATTGCCCTGAAAAGACATAATCTCTTCATCAATTCCTATTAGTAGGTCAGTAAAGGATATAGAGGTTAAGCCTAATGACCAGGGACTTTGATCAATGTCTAAAGGCATTGAGCCTATGGTAGGGTTGTCCCTTTTTGGCTGCTCCGGGGAGTATAAAGACTCTCCCTGAGGGTTTTCAGCTTTTCGGGCTCATGGGCTTGAGACTAAGGAGACTCAATACCCATATTGAGGTCAATTGTGAAGGATGGTTGGACCTCAAACTGAGTGGGAGCCCATTGTTCCACTCTAGTCTTTTTGGGTTGAACAGGAGGAGCTTGTTCAATCAGAGAAGATTAAACAAGGGTTCTTTTGGGGCGTCTTTGATATGTAATAGTGATGGGGTGAGAAGGTAGATTTGGCAGTGTGAGGATAGTTGCTGGTGTGGGTTAATCACCTCTGGGGTTAACAGGGATGTCACTAGGAGCCATTGGCTCAGTCATACCTGGAAGAAGTGCAGTATATCTTCCGGTGAAATTGGTGGACACTCTCTTCAAAGTCTTGAAGATGGTCGGCCTCATTTGAGGAGTAGTCAGAGAAGCTGCACAGACAAGCTGACTCTGGTCCAGCTCACAGTTGATTATGTGCTAAAGGAACCTGGGAAACATGAAGAATGTGTCCCTTTGGAGAATCCCTATAAGATTGGTCAGCACAAACCTTGAGTAGTTAAAACGGAGGCTTCTCACCAATCCATGAACTAGGCACCCTAGTTCATATGGGATTTGATCCCATCCCCAAGATTTGTTGGACAAGAAATGAAGGTCAACATACAGCAGGAACTTTCAATTGTAAGAGAAGTTAAACTTATAGACAGTTGACCTGCTTACATCTCCACCATAGCCTATTTGAATATAGGTGTTGTCCACATCTTCCTTGGGGAACTCTGTAGCAGCGCCTTCATCATGAAGCTCGAGATGCTCCCTGATGAGTTGTTCAGAAATGACCAACTCCTGGCCACAGATGCTCGATCTTATTACCCTAACCCCATTTAGGGTTTCAATCAGACTATTAGCCTAAAATTCAGCCATATGATTTGAATAAACTGTGGGGTTAACAGTTAGAGCAGTGTAATAAGATGATTGGGTAAGAAAGGAGATGATATCTGAGAAGTCGGCATCCCTTAAAGAATCAAGGAGTGCAACTTGGTTGTGCTGAGGGATAAGTGCCATTTGAGAAAGTTGCAGGAAGACAGTTCGGAATTAGGTAAATTGGGGATGAAGAAAGCTTTTAGGGCAGTGAATTTGGTAAAAAGATATAAGTAATTAGCCGGGGTTATTTAAATGGGTGAAATGGCAGTTTAAAGGGTTTGGATAAGATGAAGGGACGTTTCAGTGGAGGATGTGACAGGAGCGGTAAGGTTTAGTCCATTTAAATAATCCGACATCATTAACAAAATCTTTACTTTGTACAGTGTGGGGCCCAAAAGATTTCCATTACACAGTAAGTCTTTCTTCCGAGTATAAAGCATTTCCGAAGGTAATGTTCTTCCGAAGGAAAATTTACTTCCGAAGGTAAAGTTCTTACTTCCGAGAGTAAAAGTTGCTTTCCGAATGGAGAATATTATAAGCTTCGGAAGTAGATCTGATATGAAATCAGTCGCTTCTTCCGAGACTAAACATTCTTCCGAAAAGAATTATCCTGGGAAGAATTTGCTTCGGAAGATATGTAAAATATCTTTCGAGGGTTAATTCCTCTTCAAAAGAATTTATAATTAGTACAAATTTTAGAGAAGAACTTTTTTGGAACATGGCTTAGATTGTTTGACACAAGACTTTACACATTAAAAAGTTTTCAAATAAGATAGATTATTCAAGGTTTATCATCCCAATAGCTGTAATGAGATATTTGAATCTTTGTTCATCAAAGGCTTTAGTGAACAAGTCAGCATATTGTTCATTTGAGTCA
Organism: Flaveria ramosissima; assembly: GCA_025215565.1. Taxonomy (NCBI): domain Eukaryota; kingdom Viridiplantae; phylum Streptophyta; class Magnoliopsida; order Asterales; family Asteraceae; genus Flaveria; species Flaveria ramosissima. The sequence continues at coordinate 55,637,461 of CM046035.1, read as the reverse complement.
ACTTTGATTAGCTTGATTAGATTTTTCTCATGAATATCTCTAATGAAATGGTACCTGATAACAATGTGCTTTGTCTTGGAGTGCTTCACTGGATTTTCAGTAATGGAGATAGCACTGTTGTTGTCAATATGGATACGAGTGCTCATGAAGTTGAATCCGTAGTCTATCATCTGGTTCTGAATCCACAGCAGTTGAGCACAGCAACTAGCAGCAGCAATATATATAGCTTCAGTAGTTGATGTAGAGACATAGGATTGCTTCTTGCATTGCATTAGATGATCCTTCCACCAAAGTATTACAATACTCTTACAAGCATGTTTCATGAGTTACAATGAGAAACTATTTATACTAGAACCTACAGCCGGATATACTTTGATACCAGCTGGAAACCTAAGACTAAAACATATACTACAATGCTAAAGTTAAGGTATCTTAGATAAAGTATTATCTAAGATATGGTAGTCATGACATGTCCATGACTTATCTTTTGTCACTAACTAAAGTTCGCAACTATATTGACTGATAAAGGTAAACAGTGGAATAAAGTATGGTCAACTACATGGCCTCTGAGAAAACGCCATGCAGTATCTCAGAGGTCTGCAGCGGAGTGTCAGAGAGACCATACTTATGTCCACTGGATAATAGTAGTGTCTTCTGAAGGTAAGTTGGCTTCGGAAGAGCAAGTTCTTCCGAAGCCACTTATACTTCGGAAGAGGCTACTATACTTCCAAGGCTTGAGGAATTCTTTCATACTTTGGAAGTTGACTTCTGATCTTTCACTTTAAGTCTTGATCTTCGGAAGTGAATACTTTGTCTTCGGAAGTTGGAGTTTTCCTTTGGAAGTTGATCTTACACTTTGTCTTCAGAATAACTCTTTTTCCTTTGGAAGTTCCACACTTAGCTTCGGAAGTCCTTTATTAGTTGTACCAAAATAGTCTAAGTGATTTGGTTTTGGTTGCACCAGCCTTTCTAGATCCAACAGAATGCATTCTGGACCCGTTTTGTGCTCCTAATGGCAAGCTGAGTTAACGACCTGAGAATAGCATACTAAAATATCAACACAATGGTTGGTGAGTTCAAAGTTTGCATTTATCATAAACAATAACATTTGTATAACATAAGAAGTGCATTGAAATAGATAGCTAGTCTATATTCATAAGTAATAACAATAGTGATTTCGCGATCGAAGCTGACTATGTTGCGTTTGTTGCCTCTCGTCACGACTTACCAGGTCGTGACGAATGTTTGTGTTTAGGACAATATTGCACCCGCTTGACCTCGAGTCGCATAGGTGGGGCTTGTCAAACTTAGTAGTACTACCCAAGATTTTCCACTAGTTACCATTATTAATGATCCGAAAGTGTGAGGACTTTCAAGGTATTATACACTATGTTAAAACATACACAACTTTTAATAATAAAGCGTTTCGTAATCATGTATGCTACCTCCCCCAAAAAATAGTGTATTAAAAGTGTGGGGCATGAACTCTCCTGATGTACAACGAACAATAACAGAGTAAACTGATGATGAACGGAAAGACAACCTATCAAATATTACCTACAACACACAAGTACATAAGTACGTGTACACAGAAAGCTTAGCAACTCTAAGAATACCTATTTGACCCGTTGGTGACATATTAATTGAAATATCGTTTAATTATGTATATTAACTTAGCATACAAGAATACCATACAAATTATCCACATGTATCACATAATCAACCCAAGTTCTACCTAGGTCATCATACAACATTAGATCATCATACAACTTATAGAAATCCCATACAACCAACATGTTCAACACAAATATATATATACATCACAACCATAGTTCATACGTGAAGTCTAATCATGCACTACATGCCATGTGAAGCCACTCACGACTTCACATCCTAAACCCTGCCAATCCTACTAAGTAGGGGCCTTAGATTCGCACGCGTGTATGATAATCATAATCATATTCATTCACTCAGTTCATTCCAACCAACATACACAATGGCAATCAATTCCAATCCCAAACATGATCTCTTAATCACTAACCATAGTTCATCATCATGTATGATCACCAAAACCTAAACTTCTTACATGATCAACCAAGAATCCATACAACTCAATTAACACATTCTATCACATCAAACATCATCAACAATCATTCTAGCATGATCCTAACATCATAAGCATGCCCAATTCATCATATCTAATGTTCTTCACAAATAAAGTTTCCCTTTCGGAAAAGTAACACCCAAAAAGCAATCTAGCACCCAATTCAATCATAATTTCATCAATTTTATACCTAATCAAGTTCATACATTCATCCTAACATAATAATCATCACTAACTCATCCAAGTTCCCAAACATCATTCACAAAAGTTTCTACTTTTAGTAAGTCATGATTAACACCTCAAATTCATGAATTTTCTTGCACAATTCAATTAAACTAACATCCAAGCATTGTATCTAACATCATAACATCATCAAATTATGATTTCCAAGAACAAAAAGTTTCCTCTTATGGCAATGTATGAACTAGACGATCAATCCGTGGATTTATTGCATAATCAACATCATCCAGCATTCATACAACCTAACTAACATCATATTAACATCTAACAATCATCAATTTCATGTTTTCATAACCAATTCGTGGATTAGGGTTCATCAAGAAATAACTATGAAAAACTAATCAAAACTAACCTTTAAACGCGTAGAATCAACAATTGAACTTGCAAACACCTTGTAACACTTGAAACTAGATCAAATCTGAATTGTTCTTGTTGTTTCTTGATTAAAATAGAATGGTGAAGGTGTGGGGTGGTGTTGCGGCTGAAAATGGGGTTGTGAGGGGGATTAGGGTTTTGATTTTTGATTAATTATGGTAACTTTTAGTTAATAGATATTTAGAAGATAAACCCTATTATTTATATTTATAAAAACTAATCTTTTTAACACTTTTTAAATAATTTTAACAACAAATTATAAGTATTATTAGCCAATAACAATAATCATCAACATTTACAATAAGTCTCACAACACATGATTTATATATAACACGTTGTCACGTTATCGCGTAAAATTTACAAAATTAATATTTAAAATTCTATAAATTCATGAATCACCTAATCCCAACTAATAATCAACATTATTAATTAGATTATTATTGTTTATTATAGATTATTATTATTAAGTCACTAACGTTCAATGACAACTAGTGTGTGCTCACGACACGTGTATGCAAGACCTAACGGAACTAACGGAGTTTGGTAACGGAAAATTACCGGATGTCATATTCAAACTATCTTTCGTCTCTTTGACAACACTTACATACCCAATTGATAGCTAATCTCTCCATCTAACTTGCACAATACATTAACAATCCAAGGGGTAACTTATAAACAATCTATTAGACACGAATGGCAATGCAATTAGCTAAAGTATGGAAACCTCCTATCGAACGCTTATTCCTAATCACCTAATCACAGGGACAATCCGATTAACTCTCACCTCTCGATCTCAAATTAAGAAGAGCATTAAATCTTGATTATTAATTCTAGCCAATTCCTATGGTTACTACGTCTAGCAAACCATCAACTAATCAAAATCATGAAGTAATTGACCTAGATATGTGAGTTTCTATGAAAGACATCCAACAACTAACATATGGAATATGGCAATCCTCAATAACTATATCAAAACACTTGAACACATCAAATAGGTTGAATAAATGTCTTTACACAAGTGTTAACCACAAGAATCGTTCAATAACCAAAATCCATTCAAGTTAACACAAACTAATCATCAACCTAGATAGTACTAGGATTTTAGCTACTCATATTCAATAGAACATCAACTTAAACACTAAAAATAGATTCAACATATTCAAAACAATGAAGGATAAACAAAGTTATGAAGATAAAAACCCATGTTCAAACGTTTGCGATAGCTTGTATGATCCTAGCTTCAACCTTTGGCTTCCAAGACTTCTAAAAACCTTCAATTTGTCCTTGAAAATCCTCCGAAAATGGTTGATAGTGGAACTCCCTCTTAGAGTTAAGAAAAGTTGTTTAAATACAACTTTGTAAAAATTTCCGTAAAAGGCCATCTATGCGATACGCACAGCTCATAAGCCACTCATGCGCGTATCGCATAGATTTAAAATTCAAAAACCCTAATTTATGATTTATGCTATACACGCAGCAGGAGCTTTAACATGTGCATATCGCATAGATGGACTTTTCTCGCGAGATTTGAGTTTGACACTTAGAAAAATTTCTAAGTGTTGGTCTTTTTTACCCTTTGGCTCTTTTCTTCATTTACCATGCGTGTATTTCTAAGGTTTGACTTTGTTACCTAACTCTTGGTTTCTTACCACCACTGTCGTGTATTTTCTCTTGATTTATCAGTTTCGTGTAGAGACCTAACTAAATGTTCGTACAAAGAAACTAAATGATTGGTAATGTAACCATGATGAGGCGGGGTCTAATTCCTTCTCATTATAATGTATTGATAAATGCTATTCTTAGGTCAGGCTTAATTCCTATCAGTAATATAACTTCCTTGTGATGTCTGGAACTGATATAAAGCTGGTGAACTCTCCTTGTGTTCTTCTGATTCTTTTTCTAGATCCTCTTCTTCCTTCTCTTGTCTAACTTCTTCAATCATTCTCATTTCTTCTTTTTTAGGCATTCTAAACAACTCCTGAGTGGTGGCAACCTAAATTCTAGGTTTCCATGGCTTGCTTGAACCTTTTTCATGAAGTATTGGTAGGGTATATTGTTGTAGAGTTGGAGATCTTAAATCTATCATCCTTATTCCTTGGCTTTGTTCTTCCTGATGTTCACTCGTTTGATGATTAAGATTAATGCTATCACTTGATATGTTTACTGGATTATCTTCTGATCCATATGGTGGAGGAATATCAAGTGTAGCATAGTAACTAACGTACTTATTGTTATAATAATATTTATACATCCTATGAGATTCAGAAATGTTAATTTGCTAAAACATAATTCGTAAGAATTCTTCAAATTTCTATATGCATCTTTCAAAAGCATTCTATCTTAGATATGGTAAAAGTCTAGGCATTTGCTTATCTTATAAATACCTAATTCACTAAAACCTATGGCTCTAATACCAAAAGAAAATTTGTCACACCCCTGGTGTGTTTTAAATGTTTTATTTTTCCAACTGATAGGTCCCAATTTATGTTTTAAAAATCATAGCAAAAGTATTTTTTTAGAATGCTTTTGTAAATATATAACCTTATTGGTTGACTTACCATTTCTATTTGTCTCAAATGTTTTGTTTTTCCAACTAAAATAATTAATTGAGATAATAATGAAATCCTTACTTGGAGAGGTATTTCAACTCTTGGGGTTAAATTTAAATCATCCATATATTTCATAAAAAAATTACATTATTCTCAAATGATTACATTGCTTATAGCAAAACTGCCATTAGATTTTTACATAATGAGCCACAAGTATAAAGTCAACTTATCCATCTTCCTGGATTTTTGTGGGCGTTCCTAAGATGCATATGTTAAACCATAACCTTTACTTGCATTACAAATGCTGATTATTTTCTTGAAAATGGTTATAAAATAAAACATTAGCAAAAAAAGAGTAAATCATGTTACCAGACACTTTTGATAAAATCAAAGATGAATATTAACATTTATTAAAACATCTTGTTTTATAGCTATCCCATTTGTTGACAGGACTCGACACATGAAGTTGATATACATTGAATTCATCCAATTTACATGTGTTGAAATATTCAGCTGCATTATGGCATAACATACAGTTACTCATTAGTGTGTGTATCCTCGATCGATACGTATATTGTGTCAACGATCGCTTAAACCCATGCTTAATAACATTAATATAATCACATGCTGGTTTTAAAACAATGTAATTATTTTCATATAGACATTTCATATTCATGCTAGAAATCATTTTATTGGCATAAACCAAGCATGCAAATGAAGTTTAGGAAAAGGTGTTCACTTTAACAGACTACTAGAATCACTGCTTACACTTTTCTATAACCTTGATGGCACTTTCAAAGTGCTTTCTCAAGCTTAACAGGGTAATATAGGGATATTCACAGTACAAATGGCAACTCACACATGTTTTGGATGTGTAATTTCGACTGCACAATGCATGCTTTTATAGCCTGTTCGAGGGTTCCATTGCGGACTGCTAAGGAAAGGGTGGTGGTCCACCATTTGTGTCACACCCCGACCGACGGCGGAATCATCGGGGCGGACGAATGTGAATCAATTGCTCATAGTACATGGTAGTAAATACGTTGAAATCATATTAAGTGTCATTTTCATTGAATGATACTAATCAAATGATACATTACAATTATACAATAATTCAAATAAAATATAAGAAAGCCCTTTTATTAAACTAGGTCCAACTCCTAAATGAGCATGAAGAATTCACTAATAAGCATTCCTGAAATCATGTGAGAAAGTAACGAGTCAGCTAACGAATTAGCCGGTGAGTAAACATAGGTTTGAATGCATATATATATATATATATATATATATATATATATATATATATATATATATATATATATATATATATATATATATATATATATATATATATATATATATATATATATATATATATATATATATATATATATATATATATATATATATATATATATATATATATATATATTGATTAAATGATTGAAAACAATTCATTTCACATGGCAATGTCAAGACTTATAATGCAATAGTGTAACATAAAAAACAAACCAACACAATCAAAACTACTGACTGACTTGACTCGGTCTACAGACAAAGCCTTATACAATGAATGATTCTGGTGCCAATCACCACGCGACTAAACAAATGGGGTGGGTTTGTCAAACCAATAGATCTATCTTTGTTACCGTGGTTGCATGAATTAATGATTGTGTTATCATCAAGTTTATCTAACTATGAACACATAATTGCAAGTAATAACATAGCATGTATTGAATTTGATTTAGAATGAAATAGAATAACAATGAATATACGAAATCACATGATTTTCCCAAAATATAAACACATAAAAAGGGCAATGAATACTCACATTGTATAATGATGGTTACAGAGTTTATAAGAAAGCTTGGATGTTCAAAAGTCACAAGTGATGTCCTAAAGGATAAAAAGTAACAATAACTTGAGGTCGAAATTCATTACAAGAAGTTAGGATGTTTAGAGTGTCACACCCCAACCTTGACGGCGGAAACGTCGAGATGTGAGGGTTAAGATTGTTCACAGCCACATAACGCTATATTTAAAGTAGCAATTCATGTCATAGGTCATAAGTTAGTAAGGTTATAGAACACATATCGTTACAACCAAACCTCGACTTTATTACAAATATATAAGATTGGCTAAGTGTATTTGGTTCCCATGATGAACAAGCATACGTCATCAGGAGCCGGCAATACCTCGGCTTTAGCACCAAATAGGCTTGTCAGGCCCAAAGATCTAAGACGTCGCCAGGCTAGCAATATTTAATGATTTCAAACAAAAATATGTATCTCATATAAACACTTACAACACACAAATAACCATGACAAAAATATGAATTGCAAGTGCTTTACAAGTCTAAACGTTTACAAGTGTGTTATGTATAAGTAATCATGTTTCACCCCAAAATAGTGTGAAAAGATAAAAAGGGACAAGGAAACTCACATGTCAAATAAGTATATGATGAAGATTAATAAGATTAATATATGTCTTTCCAAGATAAAACGTCACAAGGCACACCTAAATATATAAATATTACAAGATTTAGGTTAATAATAAGATTAACGGTTTAAATGAACTAGGGTTTCAATTTGGTATTTGGGGTTTTTGTCAAACATCGATATTTAACAAAAGGAAAACAATTATATGTTTTCTTGTAATAAATGAAAAGGAATATATTTATATTTTATATAAAGATATGAAGGAGAAAGTATTTATAATAATTTGAAGTATTTAGATATAAATTTGAAATAAAGTTTTATAACTAAACGAAATTAACACGTTTTTATCAATAATTTAAAAGCAACGTTTGAACCAATAATAATTTATTCTTACTATTTACAATTCATAAAAAAAATAAATAACCAAAAGTAATCCTTGTTAAAATATTTAAAAAAATATATTTAATTGTTTAAAATTTTTAAAAAAATATAAAAAATTGATTTGTTGCTTTTACAAATATTTAGAGTTTACAAAATCTATTTTTATGTTTATTAAAATATTTTAGAACTTTGTTTTAGGCTAAAAGCCCTTAAAAAAATTGCATGAAGGTCCCCGGGTTCGAACCCGGGACCTCATGCTTACACACACACACCTTAACCATTGAACCAAGGCTATAGCCGCGAGTTTTTATTGCTCCCGAAATCTTAAAAGCCTTTATTGCAAGCCATACCCAAATCCACATGAACCCTAGATTCAAATCTATCCCAAATTGAAGCACCAAATGATGTTATTAATCAAATTAACCATGGGGCTTTTGTTCCCCATGCTTAATCGAGCAGATTCATATATTTAATTACCCGGTTACGTTCGAATTGAAGATAACCACAACGATGAACAGGTCGCGACCGAGAAGGTGTGCAATCGCGGTGTAAATGTTGATGATAACTCAATTAACTTTGTGGGTAGCTTCGTGTGATGTCTTTGATGCAAAGCCCCTTGTAAATTTCGGATCTTGATGTTCGGAAGACGGTGTTCGAGTTAGCCGCAGGTCGTGATAAGCAAAGAGAATCGATTTAGATGTTTATGTTTATTTCAGGTGAAATTGGAGGTTGTATTCGATTAAAGGTAGATAGACGTTCGATCTGGTAGAATTAATTGAGTTATTATTGGTGATTAAGGCTCGAACGGCTGTGTGGTTGAAGGCGTCGGTTAAATTAAATGTTACCTTCAGGTTCGATTCAAACTCTAGAGGGGCTCGGAACGGTGTTTGGATCAAGAATCGACCAAAAATTGGTGGTTATGGGGTGGCCGGAGGGTCGCCGGACCCTCTTTGGCCGGCGGTCGACGGGTGAAAGGGGGAGATGGGTTGGGTTTTCGAATTTGACACTTCTAGTCCCTGTGGTTTTCCTCTTGACATTTATGCACAAAGTTTCTATTTAAAGTTTACAAAATAACATATTAACCCCCTAAACTTTATTACCTTAAATTTTAAACACTTTAAGATTATTAACTTTATTTATTATTATTATTATTATTATTATTATTATTATTATTATTATTATTATTATTATTATTATTATTATTATTATTATTATTATTATTATTACTATTATCTTTAGTTATTATTGTTGTTATTACTATTTTAGTTTATTATTATTATTCCTAATATTATTACTATTATTATTATTGTTATTATTATTAGTAGTGTTATTATTATTACAATTTTTAGCTTTATTATCACTTTTGTATAATAAAAATTAAAGACAACAAGGAAATAAGCATGAATAATCCATAAATTTAATAAATGACAACAATGATCCCTATAAGAATATAACAAAGCTAACTTTTAATTAACTCAAAATTACAAGATGTTACATAGAGAATGCCAAAAATCGAAAGATAGATAGATTGAAAAAGGATTTTTGCACCAATTTTAGATTCTGGATAGAATGTTTTGTATGTGTTTGAACAGGGTTTAAAAATAGCAAACGGTTTCATAAAATTATGAAAAGTTATAGTTAACTAGCTCAAAGTCTTCCGGACAACTTATGTTCAGAAATATTTTATTGAAAAGACCCGTAGATAGGTCAAAACAGCAGCACAAGACAGAAGGTGTTGAAATGCGCACATATCTTGTGAAGGCTATTGTTGAGAACACTTTTAAAGTTGTGAAAATATGAAATGGATTAGAACAAATTTATTATGTCGATATATGGTATATTAGGCTTCATTTGAGTCTTAAAAAAATATTTCAAGTCTTCGGCATAACCATCATTTAGAGGAATAATCTTGTGGAATAACCAAATGTGGCGGCATAGCCGTCCATATGCAAAAGGGATTATTTGTTTACGTTAGCGTGTTGTTAGCTTGATTTAGGAATTTTAGTGATTTTTATAAGTTTAGTGAATGTTAAAAGGTTAATTATCAAATGATAATGATTAAATTTAAGAAAGATTTAGTAGAATAAAAAATAAAAGTAAGAACATAAAGTCATGAGAACAATTGGATGTTAGGATGATTGAAACAATATAGAAATGCATAATATAAAAGCAATATAAGATTACCTTAGTATTAGAAAATTCTTGAAATTTCTTGTAAAAGAAAACTCTTAAAATTGATGAAAACCAATGGATGAAAGAAATATATGTGAGTGAGATTTTTGAAGAATGAGGAAATGAAAAGTGAGGCCTAAAGCTTGCTTTTATAGTTGAGGTTAGGAGGAGGTTATGAATGGTGTTAATGGTGAGTTACAAGTCTTTTAAAAGGGGGTTATGATTGTTATTGAAATACATATAAACTTAAATAAAATATATAAACAATAGAACATTTACAATTTAAACTCTAAATATATTAAAACCTAATTTTAATTTAATCATCTTATATTTTTTATACAATCTATATAGACTTTATAAACTCACAAAAACTTTACAATTTGATTATTTATGTTAATAGAATATTTAAAATCTTATAAATATTAATAATGTAAGGCCCCGTTCCCGGGACGCTTACAGTTGGTCATTCATCGCACATAAAACATATAATTTCATTGCGTTAGGAAAACATTGCAGCGGAAACATTCAAAAATGGCATCACGTTTCATTATAATTACTTTTGCCAAATAATACATCATTATCCGGTTACAAAATTCATGTTTGCATTACATCACAAAAGCTATATAATTGGATGCCATCCCAAAAGATCCGAGTAGCATCGCCGTGCCATCCTCAGCAATCATTTACCTGCCAACTGGAAAATGTAATAAAAGTCAGCTTTGCTGAGTGAGTTCTAGTTTTAATAATAAAACATACTTTACTTTCATTAAAACTATTCCTTTTATCATGCGATCATTCAACATACGTATACATAGATACTGTCATTATTATCTTTCATCTCATTCATTATCTTCCATTCTTTTCGTTCATTCTTTCTTCCGAGTCTTTTGCGATAACATGGTCGCTCACCTCAATGGCAATCTCAATGATTGCATGCTATCCGAGTCTTTTGCACCCCTAGGGTTGCTCACCTCAATTGCCCATCACGATAGCAAGCTATCCGAGTCTTTTGCAACAACAAGGTTGCTCACCCCAAGGCAACATCACGATAGCACTTTACTCGAGTCTTTTGCAACGACAAGGTTGCTCACCTCATAGGCAATCTAAATGATTGCACTTCATCCGAGTCTTTTGCAACACAAAGTCGCTCACCCCAATATATATGCTTGCAAGCCTTTCTTTCGTTCATTCATCATTCATTAATGCATGCATTCTTACTTCATGTTCCTCTTTCATTATCTTTCGCTTTACATTACATAATACTTCATTCATTCATTCATTCATTAGCATGACATGTAAAGCCACAAGAAAGATAAGCATACATCATAATAAGGAACATATCATACACATTCATCATCATCATACAGGGCAACATCATACATTTATAATATGCATAAACATGCAACATCATCATCCTCATGCCCTACATGCTCTCTAAGGCCATAACCATTCTCTTACATGATCTTACGAGTTACTTTGCGTCAAAACTTACATCTGCACCTTTCCCCGAAGGTCAGAAGTCAAACTACACATTCCTTCGAGTGCAACAGCCCTATTCGGGCGTATGGACATCCTTCAGTCGCATGGCCTCCATGCGACTGAACATCATGCGACTGGACTCATGCGGATGGTCATCTATGCGAATGAACATCCAATCGTGCGTATGGACCTTGTGCGAATGGGATTACTGCGAATGGGCACCAATGCGACTGACCTCATGCGAATGGACTCATGCAACTAAGCATCTATGCGACTGAACCCTCAGTCGTGCAATCCCCATGCGACTGGACTCCCAGTCGTGCGACTGAAACCTTAGTCGTGCGATTGAACCCTCAATCGTGCGAATGAATCCCAATCATGCGAATGACCCTCAATCGCCCCTCATTCGACCGTATGGCCTTCATTCGGTCGCCTAGCCCTAGCTGATGCAGAATGGAGTTCATCCCGAACCCAACCTGCCATTTTCGACCTCCAAGCTCATCCACACCCATTCTAAGCCTAAATTAACCCTCCTGGACCTTAGGAATGCATACCATAACACCATACAAGCACACACATGTCCGAAATCATACTCTAAACGTATCAAACACATCACAGCCAAATGGGTCAAACACATACACACACAAAAACGGGTTTTGAACATTTTCCAGCCCCAAAATCAGTTGAAAACAAGTAAAAGTGGGGTCCTAGAACTCACACAATCGAGCACAAAGACAAGAGCTTCGATTTGGCTTGCACTCGACGGATTTGGACACTCGAATCACCCGAAACACCACTTTTTCTTCTTTTTCTCTTCTTTTCTCTCTTCCCCCTCTTGAACCCGAAAATGTGTGAAGTGTGGGGAGAGTGGGCTGCCCTCTCCCTACACATATCATCACATTTCCCAACTTTTCTTCGTTAGCGAGTTTGGTCCCTCGGCTTTGAACTTTATTTCTTTTCTTTCTTCGCCGGCTTCAAAATAATAAATTTCCGGGTGTTACAAATAACCTTTTAAAATTTATTTTATAAATTATAGAGTTTAAGTTAAATTGACTAAGTGACACATTTATTGTTTTTGGAACATAAAAATAAATAAAATGACTAAATAATAAATTTGATTTACAAGATTGACTCGAACGGGATCGGGTTTGGTTTTTTTTTAGTTTGAAAATAGACCGGATGTTACAACTTGGCCATGGTAGTCGAGACCCTTTGGTCCAATAAAAAAGTTTGACATGTGTTAACACATATCACTTTCTAAGCCTCCTCAGCAAACATATGTCCTTCCAAGATGACAGGTGTCATTCCCATAGTCCTCCTCAGCGTGCCACGAGTCAGCACCTGAGAGTTTTGTTGATGTATCCTCATGACTAAAAGGTTCAGACAAAGTGTTTAGAAAAAAATATGGAGCGAATTCTCTTGAATAAATAGAATCGCGTTGTGGCGTAGGAAACCTTTCTAATGTTGAAGTTGTTGCTATGGAAGTTGTAATGGGAACTGATGTTGTAACATTCCTTAAAGAATGTGCTAACTTTGATGAAGTTGGTGCTCCAACCACATGCATCTCAGGAATAGATGTAGTCTATTTAGTTACCTGAGACCTAGGCTTCCTAATCAACATACCTTTTCCTCCTCTTCCAGTTCTCTTCATTGCCATAGATTTTCTTCTCTTGATAGCTGGAGAATCCTCAAGCACATAGTCCTTACCCAAATCATCAGCAGTTTGTTTCTAAGTAGCCGATGAAGGAGTAGTCACGGGCACTTTCTGTTATAATATGTACTTTGTCATACCAATCCTTTATTCTTCAGTACTTGAACTTGAATCAAACTCACTATCCCTTCAACAAACTCATCTAAGTTGCCTTCCCCTTTTCTTTGTCTAAACTTTCTGGAACTTGAATCAAACTCACTATCGCTTTAATAAACTTAGTCTTAGTTGTGTTCCATTTTCGTTTGTCATCAGGAGTTTGTAATGGTTGTGTAGATTGACCAGCAGGTTTAGACTGACTTATGTTCTTGTTCTTGTTGTTGTGGTGGTGCTTGTTGTGGTGCTTGTTATGGTAGTTGTCGTTCTGCTTGCTCTTTTTGCTACTGTTGTACACCCTAAATCCTAGAAAATCTCTCAAGCTTGTCTTAGATGTTTGCACCATGAGCACTCCCCCAAGAATCCTCTTGCCTTAATTTCTTCAAATAAACTATCGATATATATCATCTTATTTAAGGAAAAGAAATCATTGCATGCCTTTCATATACTCACACACGAGATGAAGATAGCAACTTGTATTAATTAATTGTTTGGTTCCATTATTGGTACTTGACTTATGTAATTGGAATAAGTCATGGGTCGAGAAAGTGAAAATAGGTGGGATATTGCACCACTAACTCATCATTTGCCACAGGATCGAAGCATGATAACATATTAACATGAAGTAAATAATTGAGTTGTTGAATTCCAGAACTTTTTCACCCAGTTTATAGTATGTCATACCGTCTTTGTCGCATGTGAGCGTTACTCAGACCAGCAACGTGCTCATCAAACGACTTCCTTAGCCAGTTCTATTAGGTTTTATTTTATAAAACTATTGTTATTGTTATTACTCTAGTAAGTACATAAAAGGGAACCTTGACTTCAATGGTAGGTTTACAAGCCAAAAATCCAACCAAAAAACGGTATCAACTCCTGATCCCAATTTTGTTTTGCTTAATATAACTAAACGTTTAAAGCTTGTATTTTGTTGGTTTCTTAATTTACAACCATGGTCAAAACTCACAAGAGCCTCCATAATTGAACCGAATGGGGTTCACCCTTTACATAACCAATCATCTTAGCCAAATGATATCCTATAAAACGATCATTCATCACCAAAAACAATAACCATTTACCAATTGTGCTTGATTGTTTGGATTTCTTGTCCCGAAAGTCTTCAATTTTGGGGAAAACAACACCAATCGATTTCTCAATTCAAGGTAGTTCTTAGGGCTTTTGATCTTTAAACTACGGATTTCTTTTATATTTTCGATTTGATCATCGTCTTGTAGGATTGGGAGGTCGTTGATCTCGTAAAGCTTTTGAATTTCACCTAACTCGACTATTTTGCCTCGATTTCATCATGTTATTTTGCTGATTATTTCGATAATCTTTTGGTGAACAGATGTCGACAATTGAAACAATGGCCGTAAGCTCTGATCACGATGACGCCACCAAAATTTGCAGTCACTGGTAATATTAGGGTTTCCTTGTTCAATCTGTTTATTTGTTGCGCATGTGTATGATTGATCTTATAGATGTTTGATTTCTGATGTTTTCTTTTAATTCTATGAGCTGACTCTGAGTTATGTGGATACATGCGAACTTATTCAGGATCTTTGTAATTTGTAAATCCATTTTGTTGTTATATACATGTAATCTACATTTGATGCATCTTAAGTTTATTTTACAAGGAGCATGTGGTCGTTTCTGCAAGTGTTTATTTTTTAATGAGGGACTTGAGAATATGAAGTATAGTACAGATGAATTTGTTTCTGATGAATATTCAATTTGTATTTCAACTAAAGCAATTTTTTTCCAAAATTCTCACTACACATTGAACTTAAATTCAGAAAGATATGAAAATAAGAAGATACCATTAATTTCACTAGGAGATGGTAAATGTCAAAAAACCACTGTTGGGCTTCTATTACCAAAAGAATTTCAAGTTGCTTTTAACTTAACATGTTCGTAAACTAATAATCTTTAACTTAACTTTATTGCTCCCTGTAAATTTTCTTGTTCGAACATGCTTTCTTGTGCTTTTAGCTAAATGGTAACTTAGCATGACGGTTTATTCATTCAATATTTTTTCAAATGTTATTGCTGATTAGTTTTTATTTTTCTTGCTCTTTCTTGGTTTATCATACCTGGATCTCTTCACATCATGATATATCATATTATTATTCAGTGTTTAGAACTTGTTGGTAACCTACTTTTACTTCTTAAAGGTTGCTCTCCCCCTGTATACTTATTAAATTTCTGTATACCCATCATGTGTTTCATGAACAGTGACAGAGCCATTCCATCTTCAAATATTGATCTGCATTACTTTCATTGCTCTCGCAATTTGGAAAAATGTAACATTTGTGGTGATATGGTTCCCAAAAAGCATGCTGAGGAACATTACTCAAGCACACATGCACCGGTACGTAGTTTGAACTTGATAAGTAGTTATCTTCTTTCATGTTTTATACACACCAAAATGTGTTACATTTTGTCATTTCCACAATAAGTGTGTGACTTTGCCACAAGTCAAAACACGGAGTTAATGTTTTGATTATTGTCATAGTGATGTGCTTTTCTTTGGGTAACCAACTTAAGTCTAACATAATTAACTATCCTTAATTCCTTATCCACCTAGAGCCTCACAAGTTTATTTGGAAAAAGAGTAGGTTTAGCTATGTAAGGAAGATTGTTGAGCCTTAGTTATCTTTAGAGCATATAGCCTATGGATGACAAGGCTTGTGAATTGAATACTAAATACTAATACGGACCATCATTTCATCAGTAAAATCCTCGAGATATGCCACATTAAGTTAATATATGTTCCTTTAACCTTAATATTGTCTGCACCGAATTTGTGGGACCTGTAATCTGATCATGTTCAAGCGACCTGCTGTTTGCAACCCTGACTGGTGAAGCTGTCACTCCTGCTCCTGTCCAGATGTGGTGCCGCCACTGTCCAGGTCAGAATTTATTAAAATTTATTGGGACCTGCTCCTCTCAAGTTCAAAGCTCAGTTTATTAAAACCTCTCACTTTTTCAACAAGGGAGATGTATCAGATATGGCCGTTTGAGTTTTCTCGTGCAATATTGGTTCTCATGCTTACAACACATAATGAAGTTTCTCCATCTTGCATGGTTTTTATGTGTATGTTAAGACCCACTTTGATATTCTTGCTAAATTACTTTTCATCTTTGATTTAACAAGTTACGTATTCAAGAATAAATGCCCCAATGGATTGGATGTAGCTCATATTATGATGGTTCACTATATTGTACCACAAACATTTTGGACCAATGCAATTCGTAAAGTTAAATTATTTGATTAACTTTATGCTCTTTAAAGTCCTTGGTGGTAAGACACTGCACTTTATTTTCTTTTTGCTAAATATACCGCTTTTCCTCTTGTCCATAAAATATTTGGATGCATTCTTATGTCCATGATCATCCTCCATTGTGCTATCAATTGTGTGCTCCTTGTGTTTTCACATGTTAGAATGAGACATCGCTATTGAGTCCAACTCTACATAGATATTTATGTGTTTGATGTTACTTTCAATGTGTCAAGTCCTTTATTCGTTAAAACCACCTGTCTTTTAGGGTCACCGATCCTTTTCTCGAATCTTGTGAATTTCCCGGTCCCTTAAAGATGCACATTCTTGTCTGATTCATGACAAGCATGTTTTGAGTCTGCGAGTCTACTCTGGTCTTTCACATTTCAGTACTTGAGCTAGATATTCTCAGTGGTTGTCATCCCTATCCCTTGGATACTCAATTCTCAAATGGTATGTTAGACAACCAAAGAGACTAGTGATTGAGACTCCTAATGCCTTTTGTGTATCGTGCTTTAAGAGACTTTTGTGCATCGTGCTTTAAGAGACTTTTTGTGTTTTGTTGCCCGCCTCGCACCTACAGTCCCATACGATGCCTGAACTCACCCTAGTCCATTGCTCAAATACAACTCAACCAATACTTATCGAGTTACCTAATGAGCCTTATGATGCAGCTGGTACCCTTTTCCCAGATATTATATTTGGCTTTCGAAAAGTCTCAACGAATCCCATTTATCCGATTCATAATTTTCTTGCCTACTTTCATTTATTTATACCCATACTATTCCCGTCATGAATATGGCTAAGGCACTTGATCACTCTTGCCTCAATTACTCTGGATGGTTTGAAGCAATGTTTCAAGAGGTGAATGGCCTATACAAGAATCATACTTGGGACTTGGTGTAGCTTCCTTGTGGGTAGCGTGCAGCTGATTGGAAATCGGTATTTACAGTTACAACTACATCTATTTGGTTGGTCTTTGTACTTTTTGTTAGATATATCATATATTTCTAGGCACATTACAATTGGATATATTTTTTGGTCTTAATTGTTAGCCAAGTAATTGGCATTTCGTATATTTACTCATAGCAAGGATATATATTCATCTAATTAATTTTTTTTGTTAGAAACTAGAAATAGTGGGTATTAAATGGTAAAAACATGAGATGAAATGGATAAATACTAATCTTCATTATATATTGAAAAATCTATTTTACTTGGCATGGATCAAGGATTATTAGCCCTTACACATTGAATGCATATTGACATAGTGATAATCATCAATTAATTCCGTATAATCCAAGGAAGGATTTGAAGATATTTCTTTTTAAGGAATGCAGTGTTTTTTTTTTAATTTATTTTTAATTTAGGAAGAGTCTATCATAGGTATTGCTTTAGTACCATGTTTTGGTCTTTAATAAGGATAGGTCTTCCTTGGTTTTTCATTGTATTCTTTCAGAGTTCGGTTTTCCTTTAAAGCAATAAGGAATTAAGAAGTGGGCCAACTAGTTCTCTGATGTGATTGTAGACTTGCAAAAATTTGTTGTGGTCATGATAACATTTGTCATGGGTGATTATTATCCACATATTTCATAGAAGAGGTAAGTTATGGTACTTTTGCTATTTCATGTAAGTTGCAAAATATGACTCTGTACAGTAGCTTCATGTGATTTTTTGAGGGATTATTTCATATACCCCCCCCCCCCCCTCTTTTATAAACTTGGTATAATACTATATTTTCCCAACAAAAATTCATAATATACCCATAGTTTATGACAGTTATACGGTTCTCATAAAACTTGCATTAGGAAATGAGAGTTTAGATTGCAAAGAGAAAGAGAAGGGTGTAATCATCACATCATAGTTTATATCTAGTGAAGGGTGAATATGAAATTTTAGTATTTTGATGGGCATATTTAGTAGTAGTTTTTTGGTTGGGTAAAGATGATATGAAAGTTTTCAGTGTATATATGAAATTGCCCCATTTTTTGATAAATAGAGCTATAAGAAAGCTGTGTTCCAAAATCAATACCATCCTTAATTTGGCAAGGAACAGAGGGATGTTGCTGATTGGTGTAGCTTTGTGTGCCCCCAGTCACCGGAAACAAACTAATTAGAACTTGAGAGTTTTGTATTAATCTAATCCTAGATGATTAGATGGTCCCCTAACATCTCTGTGAATCATATGAACTGCATGAGACCCTTTATAGGATTAAGGTGTATTGCTGCTTATGACCCACAGCCTAACTGATTATACAACAGGTATCCTGTCCACTGTGCAATGAGATGATGGAACCTGAAAAGTTAGCTGTGCACAAAGGTCAAAAATGCCCTCAACGAATTGCAACATGTGATTACTGCGAGTTCCCTTTGCCTGCTGTTGACCTATCTGAGCATCAGGTAACAACATATCTTCTCAAGGAAAAAAAAACTGATGTTTCCTTTGTTCATTCTACTGATGAGTTTATTTCTTTAGCCACTGTATCTCATGAATCAATCACCTTTTTTCTTTGCTAAAAGCCAACACTTCCTAACACATATATTGGAGCAGGGGTTAGAAATTTTCATGAGATCGAGTACATTGTATAGTCTAGTACAATAGTAAAAGCTTAAGTTGTTGATAATGCAATAGTCAACCAATACATATTTTCTTCTAAAATCTGAAATATGCTCTCTACTAATTTAAAATTTCAGGAAGTCTGTGGGAACAGAACAGAGCTCTGTCAGCTCTGTAACAGATACATACGACTTCGAGAAAGAATTGCCCATGATGTCTCGTGCAATGGTGTCACAAATACTATACCTGAAACTTCCAGGTTTGATATAATATTGATATATCCTCTGTTCCATGAACTTGAAAGGTTTCCAAGTTCAAAATGCATAATAATCATCATGAATAATCTGAATCTTGATTTTGTTCCATAAGATAGAAGTTGAATGACTTCTTTGCCCTGGTAACACCTATTGTAAGCTAATAGCCGACAGCCATCAGGGAACAGGTGTAAATAATAATAGCCGGAACACAACTCAAATCATAAAAGAGATTGGACTCGATCTTGTTTTTCTTGATCTCTTGAGGGTTTTGAGTTCAAATTGATTTGCTTTATAACTTCTACTTATTAGTATTTTATTATAAAGGTTTAGTTGTATTTAGCCTATAGGCCCAAGACAGGTTTCTCTAGGGTTTATAGGTTTCTCACTTGTACATCTTGAGGGTTCCTGCTTTATTCTAATTACAACATCCATTTCTCACTTTTACATGGTATCAGAGCTAAGACTTTAGGGACGACACAAACACTAGAAAAGGCAACATGACACTGCCATCCTATCCCAGGTCCTTTCAAGTTTAGTTACCGGTTCTTTTACTAATTTTCATTTCCGCTACTTGCCTTTCAAAGAATCTTTTTTCGAGACACTATTGTATCACACCACTGCCACCATTGTTAGCAAAGACCTCCTGATCAGCTTACCCAATGGAATCGTCACCGAACCATCACCAAATGTGCCGTCATGTTTCGCGCTTATCTTTGCCATTGCCGCCCACTTGCCGGAGCGTGAAGATGATGGATTATGTCATTAACGTCGTCATTACATTCCATTCTAACACCTGCTACACCGTCGATATCCGCCTCACCGCTAGTCAGTGTGTGCTGCCACCAACCTTTGGAATCTTGCTACTACATGCTGATATCTAGCTATCAGCCGTGGGTTTTCTTCCCCTTTCCACCATCGCTCACTGAGAGCCCCTGACCGCACTTAGGTTTATATGTTCGATAGTTCCTATGTTGTTTGAGTTCTCTACTTCTAAACTCCATGTTTGTTGCTCCTTCTTTCAGCCCAGGACTGTTGCACCACTGCCGCTGGTTCCTGATTGAGTCCAAGTGAGTCCCTAATGAGTCATTGATTCCTGTCATGTCCCATGATTCTTTCCAGTTCCAGTATATCTATATGTGTTCCTGTGTTCAATTGTAAACCACCAGCTGCCATGTTGTATCAACTTATTGTCCCCTTGTTCATTGGTAAATCACCAACAGCCATACTGTGTCAACAAATGTTTCATGCTTCTGTTTGTTGAAACTTCTTGTTCCAATTCAAGTTCTTGATTCCATCTTCATGTTCTTCATCCTATTCCTGTTCTAATTTTCCTGCTTATGCTCCTGTCCCGGATTCCTGATCCTGTCCCGGTTTTCTGCTCTTGTCCTGGTTTCTTGGTTCGAGTTATTGCTCCTGTCTAGGCTATTTGCTCGTGTCCTGGTTTTCTATTCTAGTTTCCATCTTGTGTTCCAGTTTCATGTTTCTGTCTTATTTTTGGATTGCGGTCCTTTTCCAGCCAATTGCGCAATATCAAATCCTGTGACCGTACAAGAACAGTTCATGATGTAAAATGGATGTTCTAGTTCCGGTGGAGGGATGGTCATGTTTTTTAACTTTATTTTGTAACAAGTTGAGAATGATTAATATCTATGCTACAATATGAGTGTTAATTATAGTTATTAGGGTTTAGCTATGTCTAGCACTCTAGCCCACAGGCCCAAGATAGGTTTTTCAAAGGTTTATAGGTTTCCCACTTGTATATATTGAGGGTTCCCCTCCATTCCAGTTGAAACATTCAGATATTTTTCCCACTATAACGCAAATGAAAGTTGAATGGTTTGATTTATTTTAACTTTTTAAATCTTTCATCTTAGTATTATGGTGGCAGAATGGAGGGGCTGTGTTACAGGTTGAAGTTTGTATATCCAAGTATGTTGGGTCGGATTGACCTGAAGCACTTTTTGTCTAGGATTTTTATCTATTTTTATAAACAGTTGGCGCTCCCAATGTGACTACCAAAATCATATTAAAAATACTAACTTTCAGCCTCCTTTCCCTTTTAAGCTAATCATTTTTTACTATGGTAAATAAAACATAAGTGAAAATTGTCCCTTTCTCTGGTAAATGGATCTGAGGAAGTATATGCAGATATTTTGGTTTTGTTTCATCTCAGACGTGGTAAGATGACAAAATATTAGCTAAAGAGAGAGCTGCCAAAGTGTATTATGTTGCATACAACCTTCTAAATCATTTTATCCAAAAAATTAGGTTATTATTGTAATGATATTATTTTTGTTATTAAATATTTAATGCATTAAGTAGTTTTTATTTTAAAAAAGAACAGACAAAAAGCTGTTTTCAATCCAACAACAAAGTTTTGACATTTAAGAAAAATTACGTGTATCAACCCAAATTCTGTTTGAGCTGTTACTGCCGCCGTCCAATTTGCTACCTTCAATTGGCAATAATATTTCGGAGTTATATGTGCTAACTTTTGGTGGCATTTATTGAAGGGCCACAAGGGAAGCTGACCGGGAACATGGTCCTAGGAGGAGGCCACCACCACAAGACTTGTCTACACGAAGGCTTTTATTCACCATAGCCGTAACTGGCATTGCGGTTCTTCTAGGCTCATATCTTTTCCAAAACTAACTAGACCAGCTCAGCTGCATTTAAAACTCAGGTTATCCTTGGTCTGGTTTTGCAACTTGCAAGCAAAGCTTATGTTTTATGTGTTTCTTGTAACTTGCAGGTGCCTGCTATCCTGTATTTTGTATATGAAGTTTATAATCGTAGAAATAGTGTCGAATGAGAACCTAAAAGCTTTAGCAACTCTAGTAAACAATCTGAACCATCCATCTCAATGCTATTATCACTAAATTATCATTGAGATGGATGGTTTTGATTGGTTCCTGAAGCGCTAAAAGTGATTTAGGTCAACCATTCGAAGGAATGATTTTATAATAATTAAGAGGACCTACCTAAAGACTTTATGTAAAGTTGAATGTTGTAATATCTTATGTAACTCTGCCTTATATGAAGTGTAAAAAAAGGAAAAAAAAACAACTTTCGGCAATTGGTGTTATATTACTACTATTGGTACGTGTGTATATTTCTTTATATACAGACACAGTGTTGTGCTTATATATGTTAATCTATAGTACTTAATAAAAGAAGGTTTATTATGCCACGTGTCATTTTTTTAATTCATTTTTTTGTCACTTGTCATTTTTTAGACATCTATAAATCAGTTTTCCCTTCAAAAGATTATTATAGTAATTTAAATATTCATACAAATTTCTTTTTGTTATTAAAAATGAATTTTATTAATTGTTACATTTCTCACTTATCTAGATTTTTTATAAAATCAAGCTATTTTTTTAAAATATATTTTATTAAGCAAATAAAAATCATATCTTTTAATTAAAATAGAAATAATAAAAAAAGTTTATATAATATGAAATTTTCTAAAACACTAAACTTTTTAAACTAAATAATTAAAATTGTTTTGTTTTTAAAAAGAATTATATAAAGGTCAATTTTTTATAAAAAGCCGTTTTATTAAAACAAACAAAATAATTACAAACCAGAGTTTAAAAAGGTAATTTTATAAAAAATATTTTTTTATAAAAAATTTTAAAACAAATGTTTAAGAAAATTAAACTATTTAAATAAGAGAGCTAGAGAACAGATAATTATTTTATTGCTTGAACTATTACGTAAATATACTTTTAGTTGTATGTTATATTAAAATATTATATTATAACTAATCGTGTTTATTACTAACTATAATCCGTTTAATGAATAGGTTTTTGCCTATCGATCTATCTATCTATCTAAAAAAAACTAAAATAAACGTGACATAATTGTAACCCGTATTATATTAATTTTCTTATTACTTTATATTATTAAAAATAATAGTGAATACTAATAATATTACTCATACCATTTTCAAGTCAAAAAATTATATAATTTAACCTATTTTTAAAAAAACATACTTTTTAAAAAAACACACTAAAAAAAACAAAATATTTATAAAATACAGAATACAACGAATGTTTTTTTTTAATCACAATTTTGTTATAAAACAAAAGTTTAAGAAAAATATATTATTGTTTATTTAGTTAAAGTAGCTATTTATACGTAATTATAATCATATTAATATTCAAGCATGATTTTATAATGCATAACTTTTTGTTTTAATTATTTAATATTTTATTTATTCAATTCGTGTAATATACGATGACTAACCTAGTAAAGAATAATCAAAGGTTTATAACAGTAAAGATGGGATGGGCCCAACGCCGACCGATGAGGCCCGGGGCCGAGTGGCACCACCGCCGCTGCTCTTCAAGCTGCAATTTTTCATTTTCACGGCATCTACGCGCCGTGACAACATGAACGTTTTGTGTGTGGGGGGTAGTGTGACATGGTGTGGCAATACCGCTGCTATCAAATTTGAGTGTGTGGTGTAGTGTGACATGACAAATAAATTGGTAGGTTGATGGTATAGTATGATGGGTGTGATGAGAGTGCCCCCACCCTAACCAGAGATATTTTTTTGTAAACGGGTGGGCGCAATGATGAAGCTTTTGTTTTGAGTTGTGTGGGCGTATCATACTTGTTCAGTAGTGAAAATGATCTAAAAGATACAAACCAGAAAAATAAGTAAATTGGTAAACCGCACTAATATTTTAAATGTCGTATAAACTAGAAACTACTTTTTTTAGAATAATAAATGTAGCAGTACGTATACCAGAAGATAAAAACAATAAATATAGTGTGCTCGTAAATATTATTGTTTTCTTTCTTTGCTTCTTATGCTCAAAACATCCATTTTCGCTAACTTTATTGTCACAACACCCACCTTTAGTGAAAGAAACCTAATACAATGATATAAACCACTGGTTCTAGCCTTTCACGAGCCAAACTCTGAGTCACAACTTCCGGATAATCTGTTTGAAAGGTTTTGAGGTTGAACTATAGGGATCACCCATTGTGTATATACATATATAGCATGACTAGTTTTAATAACACATATTACATGTGTTGATTAATAAAAGATTTAACATAATTGAAAAAATTAATTATAAAACGATATTTTAAGATAATATATTAAGATAAAATATGATTGAAATTACGTACGAGTCCGACTATAAGTAATGGGCTTAATACTAGTTTAATAGAAAAAATAACCGTGAAAATAAGATGTGGGCTAGATAGAATGGCTCCTCCTTAAAAGAGAATGTGGGCTAGATCAAGCCATATGGGCCAAACCATATTTGAGTCAAGTGTAGACATGAGTCCAATCCGGAAGATACATCAAACTAGAGGTGAGATATTGGATATTTAAAAAAGTGATTCCATTAATAACCTAAGCAGTTATTTACTTATTTTCATAGGGAAAAATCGGACGTTTTATCTTGTATTTAAGATGTCATATATATGACCATGCCCAACAATGTCATCATAGACATTTTATGTGCCAAGTGATATGCATGCAGCTGATACCCAATTCTTTTTGAGAAAAATGGGAAATTTCTTGTGTGCCTAGTCATCATAGAACTTATCCTTGTGAGAAAAATGGAAAATTTCTTTCATTTTTTTTTTAATTTTAATAACTTTTTCAGACATTGTAAAAAAAATAAAAAAAAGAATACGCACCACAAAAATTAACGTATCAAACTGATACTATATATAATATATGCAGTATCATCAACTATAGTATTATATGTAGTGATCATATACAAAATTGTTTAAAATCACAAATAACATTAAAATAAAAAAAACCAATCCATAAATTATGAACCATTCATCACTTCACTTTGAATTAAAGTGATCTTGCGGCCAGGGCCGGCTTAACGCTTTTGGAGGCCCAAAGCGAACAAAAAATATGAGGCCCTCAAAATAATATTGATATAAACCCTCCTCCTTTATCCGGGCTTGGGACCGGCAATAATAAACTATTAAGTTTATAATTGGCGGAGTTAAAAAAATTTTTTAAAGTTATTTATTGTGCATTTGTGCTTGTATAATTATATTTAGATTAAGTTTATTTTTCTAGCTTTTTTTGATGCAAAATCTTTAATAAAATCTTCGTAATCAAAATCGTTTAAAAATTCTTTTTCAATCGACAAAAGAGCTAAACCGTTTAATCTTTCTTGTGACATAGTAGATCGTAAATAATTTTTTATAAGTTTTAATTTGGAAAAACTACGTTCTGCAGAAGCAACGGTTACGGGAATTGTTAAAATAACCCGGTAGACAATAAATGCATTTGGAAAAGAGTTAAAGTTTTTAATATAATTTAGTATATCAATCATTGTGTCAAATTCTATGTGTATAATTTCTCTTAACATTTTTAGTTCTTGAAATAGATCCACACCATGAACATCTACATTATCATTATGTTTCAAAGTATTTTCAAGAAAAATACATTTCTTTTTTAAATTTTCTTCGTCGACGGATTTTAACTTTTCTATACTAAACAAAAAACCAAACGTAGTTTCAAACTCTTCAAATTGTTCAAATCTACTTTTAAGTGAAGAACTAGCTTGATCTACTATGTATAAGAAGTAATCCGTTCTAAAACTTTCAATTGGTGTTTTTATAGTTTCATTATCAACATTTTCATCAAACTTTTTATTTCTACGAATAAGTCGTTTATCACGAAAAACAGGTTCTATATTCATCTCTAAAGCAATTTCTTTAGCTACAATCATAGCTTTTTCAAATCCATCGTCTCTATACTTTTTAAAAAAACAAATAAGTCCATCTAGTTGATTTATAGCATCATCAATACGCATGTCTTTTGCTTGTAAGGTTTTACTAACTATGTTAATAGCATATAAAATGTCATACCAAATAACCATTCCTAATAAAAATCCAAAACTATCAAACTCATTCATAATTAAGGTCTTAACCTCACTTTGAAGTCATGTATCATTAATCTCATCATATAAGTCCAATAAAGCTTCTCTTAATTGTGGAGCTTGAAATCGAATTGCTTTAACACTTTCTATTCGACTTTCCCAACGTGTTTGAGATAATGATTTTAGAGTTAGCTTAGGTATATGATTTTGTAATATCTCCCACCTTTTAGTGGATGATGAAAACATTGTATAAATACGTTGTGTTATTCCAAAAAAATCCTTAGCATATCTACAACAACTAGCCATATCACTAATTACTAAATTTAAACTATGACAACCACATGGTGTGTAAAAGGCTCTAGGGTTAACATCCAATAATCATCTTTGCACTCCTTGGTGTTTTCCTTTCATATTTGATCCATTATCATAACCTTGTCCTCTAATGTCATCTACATCAAGTCCTATCTTATTAATTTCTTCAATAATAACATCAAAAAGACCCTTACCTGTTGTATCACTTACTATTAAAAATTCTAGAAAATATTCTTTAACTTGTATTGGGGTTGATGACATATCTAAACATCGTAAGATAATGGACATTTGTTCTTTGTGACTTGTATCGGGAGTGCAATCAAGTATAATTGAAAAATATTTAGCTTTCTTAACTTTACTAATAATTTTTGTTTTGATTTCATTTGCTAGTAAGCTAATTAGTTCATTTTGCATATTGTGTCCAAGGTAATGATTATGAATTTTATTATTTTTAATACGTCGAATATGTTCTTGCATTACCGGATCAAATTCTGCAATCATCTCAATATCACCTAAAAAATTACCATTGTTTTCTTCAAAAAGTTTTTCTTTACTCCCACGAAATGATTCATTTTTTTACCAAGTTTCTTCACAACGGCAATAATTCTTTTTAGTACATTTTTCCAATGTTCCTTATCTTTATTTATTTGATCTTGAATATTTTTATCAATTGTCTTATTTTTCATCAATCTTATCTCTAGATCCATCCACGTTCTCATATTCATAATATGTATATTACTTCTTTCATGTTCTCTTAGTTTAGAATAAAAATTTCTCCAATCGTTACTACCTTCGTTTGCTAACTTACTTGTACATTGATTTACATTAAATAACTTACAACAAAAACAAAATGCTCTATCAAGCTCTATAGAATAAATCAACCATTTTCTTTCATATTTTTCTCCATTAGGTAATTTTTGCATATAAAAAGAATTATTAAAGCTTCTTGAAAATTCATCTTTTGGAAATTTATCATTAAAAATTTTAACCGGACCTTTTTCTACAAGTAAATCTCTAAAATTATTACTAATATTATTCCATTGACTAGGATCAACATAATTTAGAGGTTTTTTAGTATGATCTTATTTGTAAGTTCATCTTTATGTGTAGGCTCATGAAGATTTTTATCAAGATTTTCTAAGTTTTCATCATTATTTGTAGGGTTATCAATGTTTTCATCAAGATTTTTAAAGTTTTTATCATTATTTGTAGGGTTATCAAGATTTTCATCAAGATTTTTAAAGTTTTCATCATTATTTGTAGGGTTATCAATGTTTTCATCAAGATTTTTAAAGTTTTTATCATTATTTGTAGGGTTATCAAGATTTTCATCAAGATTTTTAAAGTTTTCATCATTATTTGCAGGGTTATCAATTTTTTCATCAAGATTTTTAAAGTTTTCATCATTATTTGTAGGGTCATCAAGGATTTCATTAAGATTTTCAAAAATTTTATCATTATTCGTAGGTTCATTAAGGTTTTCATCATTATTAGACGTTGTGGTGGTTACGAATTTTAACATTGATCCTTTTAGTGATTCATTTAAAGCTTCTCGTTTAGCCTTTTTATCCCTTTTTGATGCACCACATTCAAACTTACGGATTCGGTTTGACATTGTTATATATTCTAAGAGACTAAGTTATAATTTAGATAAACTAATGCCTAATGAAATAATCAAACTAATCAGATTCAAGCAATGTGAAACTAATCAGATAAACTAATGCCTAATCAAATAAGCAAACTAATCAGATTCACTCATTCAAGCAATGTGATAATCAAACTAATAAGTAATAACTAATTTAGATAAACAACAAATAATCAATTCATAAACAAAATAACAAATCAATAAATCAGAAAACTAACCTGAGTGGCTGAGTTCTTATTTCTTAATCCCAAAAGGCCAAAATCCAAAGACCAAACTCCTTCTCCAATCTCCAGTCTCTCGAACAGTCGAACTCCAATTCTGCCAAAAATTGCCAATTTTTGGCAGCTAGCCAGCTACACAACCGAGTGCCTCACTGCCTCCAGCCCTCCCTTCTTAACCCCTTCTTAACCCGTTAACCGAGTGACCCTTCTTAACCCCAACCCGACAACCGACTGACCGAGTGACCCAATTTCGCAGATTGCAATTTTTGGGGTCGGCACTCGGCAGTTCGGCACCCCTTCGGCCCTTCTTAACCCCAACCCTTCGGCCTTCGCTCGGTCGCTCCACAAAATCCAAATACCAAAGTCGCAACTCGCAAATCAAGTAGTAATTCGTTAATCGTAAATCGCAGGTTGAATAGTTGATGTTACCGTTATTGAATGACGTGATTCGTAGAATCGTAGGCTGAATCGAATGGGGCGAGTGAGGAACTGCCGAACGCCCGAACTGAGGATTTATTTGACGATTTCAAGAAGCTAATGTTACCGTTATTGAATGCTTGTTGATCTCGAAGAGTCGGCGATGGAAGAACCGAAGAGTCGCCGGCCGGCGGCCGCCGGCGATGACTGGGTGGCCGACTGGCCTGGAAGTCTGGGCCGCTGGGCGCCGCATGAAAATTGTGATTTGTGAAGCATTTCTGATTCAGTGATTCCCGATTGAGATTAGGTTTTTTTTTGTTTTAGACTTTAGGGCTTGTGGGCTATTGGGGCTATTGGGTCAGTTGAATTTATTGGGCCAGGTATAAAGTCATTAAAATTGGAGGCCCTGTATATTTGGGAGGCCCAAAGCCCTAGTTTGGGCCTGTTATGCTATTGGGCCGGCCCTGCTTGCGACAACTTCAGATAGTGTACTATTCTCCCAAACGACACAAAACCTTACGCAACTCTTCCGTCGTAACGAACCATTTTTATCAACATTAAAAACCGAAAATGTATGTATAGTAGTACTTAGAAGTTGTTTATTAGTTCCATAAATAATTTTATTAGGTTTTCTTTTTGTTTGTCATTTTTGATGATACTAGTACTACATGTATGCAGTACATCGTATTATATGACGCATTAAGTTAATAATATATATGTAGCACTTAAAAATTGTTGTACCTTAAGTTTATTTATTTTGATATAACCATATTATATTCAAATTAAAGATAAAAAGTTTTGTGATCTAATGATGTAATTTTATAAAAATAATAATAAATTGAGTAAATTACCATTTGCATCCCTGATGTTTGTTCATTTTAACCATTTGCATCCCTGCAGTTTCAAAATTGTCATCTGACCCCTGACATTTCATGTTATCTTTATTTGAGTCAATGTTATTTTATTTTTATTTTCATTTGAGTACAGATGACTAACACCGTTAGTTTTCCTGTTAAAATTATTGTAAAAAAGACTAAACTACCCTTCATTACCACCATGACAACTAACCATCACCATTTTCACAACCCTCATCACCACCACCATAGCCCCATCACCACCACCACAGCCACCCATCACCATCACCAACACCACCGAAGCCCCCATCACTACCACTGCAGCTCCTATCATCACCACCACTGCAGCCCCATCACCACCACCGCAGCCACCCATCACCATCACCACCACCACCGCAACCCCATCACCACCACCGCAACCCCATCACCACCACCGCAGCCCCCATCACCACCACCACAACCGCTATCACCACAACCGCAGCCACCCATCACCATCACCACCATCATAGTCCCCATCACCACTACTGTAGTCCCTATTACCACCTCCACAGCCCCATCACCACCACCGCAGCCCCATCACCACCATTGCAGCCCCCCCATCACCACAACCGCAGTCACCCATCACCACAACCGCAGCCGCCCATCACCACAACCGTAGCCACCCATCACCACCACTGCAGCCCCCATCACCACCATCGTAGCCACCCATCGCCACCATTGTAGCCCCCATCACAACCACCCATCACCACCACCAAAACCCCTATCTCCACCATTATAGCCGATATACACTACTAAATCTGCGATTTTTGCCAAAACACCCTTGGTTGCCATCGTGTTTCACCCTTCCACCACTAGATCTCCTTATCTAGAACAACAATTTCACATCTTGGTGGTTGTGGTCTACCGATCACAGACATACACAAAGAAAAGAAGAGACGAAAAGAGATAGGGGTGGTCGTGGTTCTACTGGTCATTGAGGTGCGGTGGTGGTGCGGCGACAACGGCGGTGCGACGACGGTGGTGGTGCGGCAACCACGGCGGAGCGACGACCGTGGTGGTTGCGGTGGCAGTGGTGGTGGACATAAAGAGGGAGAAGAGAGAGAGACATAGAGAGAAGATGAAAGGGGTGTGGTGTGGATGAGGGGTATTAAATAAGGTATTTTTGTCATTTCATTAAACTTAACTGAAAAATCTAACGTTGTTAGTGCGTTGGACTCAAATGGAAATAAAAATGAAACGTTAGGGGGCATATGGTAATTTTAAAACTGCAGGGATCCAAGTGGTTAATATACGCAGATGTCAGGGATGCAAATGGTAATTTACTCTAATAAATTATATACGTTTAAAGATAAAACGAAATCGTTCTAGTTTCTCATTAACATTACCATAATACATACTACCCAAAGTGTAATTTACTTAAACTCATGTTTAACCGGATAAAAAGTGTGACTTTTGTTTTATATTTATCAAACAACACCACCTAATAGTATAAAATCACCAAAATCTAATGTTTTTAAAATCGGATTGGTGCACGAACAGGCTACTTTAGATATTCAATGGTCGGAGGGGTTCAACCGGTCGGACCGTTTATATGAGCCGGATGATATTATAAATAATTTAAAAATAAACTTAAACTAAATAAACAAAAGTTTTAAAAAAACACAAACAAAAGCCCTAGTAAATTACCTATATATGAAATTTACAATTTCATCAAGCAGTCAGTTTTTTTTGCTTTGTGGTTTGGCCACTGAAATTTCTGGGGTTTCCATCTTACCCCCTACCTTCTTATAAATAGGTATTTTCTCAAAGAGAAAAACTATTTGTGTGTGCAGATGGCGGTGGGGTTTGGCGGTGGGCTTTCGGTTGTTGTTACCGGCAAAGGCGATGACACAAACGCCTCTTTTGATTTTTGCTTTTTGGCGAGTTTTGTCGTTTGGTATTTTTGAGTACTCTTGCTAAATCTATGCTTTTGGTTGGCTGATTTATTGCTTTATCATTGTTGGTAAGCATTTGTTTATTGGATCTGAGGTTTACTTTTGGGGTTTAGGGGATTGTGGTCACTAATGACCCATGATGTGATTGATTCTGTTGTTTCATTCCAGTAATTTATGGCCAATTTGCTTGATTAGTTATTATTCATAGGTGATATCTATCAATGATTATGAGCATGTGCTCATCTAAGATTCTTAAAGGTTGTGATGATCAATCGAATTCTACTATCATGCTAACCCATACCTTTTTTGATAACACAAAATCACCCACATGATGTGGTTGAATTTGTTGCATCTATGACATGTTTTGGGTCTGATTCATTGGATCCGTTGGTATAGGAAAGATCAGCATGGTTATGGTTATTGTTTAATGCCATGTGAGATCCTTCAATGATAAGCTTGAACTCATGTGAGATTATCATGGTTGTGATGATGGGACTGGTCATTTAGTGCCACGAATGTAGCGTGCTAAACTTGAGGGGTTTGTCGGTAGCTGTATCATTGGATGATACCGAGTTCGACTGGTCATTGTACACAGGCGCATGTTTTCTCATGGTGCCGATGACGTAGCGATGGTGGCGGTAGCAGCTCCGCCTCCCGTTGCCGTGGTTTTTTGTGTTTTATGTGATCCACGAGACCTGTGTCTGCTTCTGGTGGTTGCTCGATGATGATGGCCCTAGGCACATGTCGGCATCCGAGAGCTCAAAGCCCCAAATACCTTGACCATGTTAGGTTGTTGGCTTGGTGATGATGTGCATCTCAATTTTTTTTGTTTAAAATATAGGCGATGATGATTAAATTATGAATTTGGTGCTTATTGTTTTGGTGCGGTAAACAATCGTTTGCAGCCATAATAAACATCATTTTTGAGCCTTCGGAAACTACAGAAATTTTAAAACGGATTTAATCCCGCCGCGAAGCGGCGGGTGGAATACAACTAGTTAATATAAGAAATAATGATAAACAATGATCATTGCAATACAGTAAAAACAAAATTGTCAAACATTAAAAATTGACTCAAATACTCAATACTTAAAAAGAAAATCCAGTTTTCTATTTTTCATTTTACAAATGAGTCCATCCCTTCAACTCTCTTTACTCTTGAAACAACCTCTGCAACTCCGGCAAGAAGCAACTTGCTTCAGTGCTGATGACAAAGAGAAGCAGAACCTCCTGAGCACGCTCTTTCTCGAACAACAACGAACAAAAGTTACTGAAAGGCTAAAGCTACACTACAAATCTAACGGGATGAAGTCGATTTTGCTTATGGCTTTTCTTTATCTACACTTGAACCGATCCAACCACCAGGCGTTTTTTAGGTTCGACCGTACACTTGCTTCCGACCGGCCGAGTATTTCAACACTAGACGAATCACATACAACAGGATCGGTCACCTTGGCGAACCCCGGTTGGACCGGCCGATCAAATCCGGTCGTGAAGTCATTGACGAAATCTATGTGTTACAAGATTAGAACCTAAACTTTGAATCAACCCACAACCTATTCTATACTACATTATAAAAAAATTGTTTATAAAAAAATTATTTGAATGACACATATCACTCTCTACTCTCTAGTGCATTCTCATCATTATTTTCCTACATCTTTCTTATTAAATGAAAAAACACGTGACACTCTCTAATAATCTATCATTCATATAAAGAATACCAATAATTCTTAGCTCAACTAGTTAAGGTGAAGTACTCATGATATGTAAATAAAAAGAAGCCTATGGTTCAAGTCTCACTCTAAGTTTTATCAATTAAACTAGGTTAGTCTCCGTGTAATACACAGATTGAATAAACAAAATATTAAATTATTATTAATAAAAACTTATACATAATAAAATCAAGTTTGAAGGTAAAATATGATGTTAATTACATATAAATAGTTACTTTAAGTGCAATATTTTAATGTAAAATATAATTAAAGTTATATATAATTAGTTCAAGAAATAAAAAATTTATACGATTTTTTAACTCTCTTATGTAAAAAGTTTTATTTTTAAACATTTGTTTTAAGATTTATTATAATTTTTTTTATAATAATCTTGTTTTTAAAAAAATTTGGTTTGTAATTATTTTGGTTGTTTTAATAAGATTGTTTTAAAATATTTCACTTGTTTATATTTTGTTTATATATGTTTAGTGTTTTAGAAAATTTCATATTATATAAAACATTAATTTTTTGTTATTTAGAGTTTGATTAAAAAATATGATTTCTAATTTGTTTTATAAAATCTATTCTAAAAAAATAGTTTGATTTTTTTAAAAAAATTTAGATAAAAGAGAGAAACATAACAATAAATAAGATTTATTTTTAATAAGAGAGAGAAATTTATATTAGTATTTAAATTACTATAATACCTTTTTGTAGGGAAAATTGATTTGAGGATAATTGAAAAATAACAAATGAAAAAAACATAGGTTAAAAAAATAATAAATAACAAAAAAAATAGCTTTATTAGAAATTATAGATTTGTTGTATGTTGTAAGAATGTGAGAGTATAATAACCCCCCACTTCCCTGAATTTCAAGTTTCAACCAGAATGAACCGTCTGCAACTGATACACAATTCCCCTCTTAATTCTCCATTCTTTACGTACCATCACACACACACACACACACACACACACAAAAACACACACACCCCACATCTCTTGATCAAGACTGGTTGATTCAACGCTGCGATCGGGAAATCTTTTCGACTGTTCGAACAAGAACGTGTCTATGGCAGCCTATGCCGGCGACAATATTGCAAATTGATCATACAGATTGAGTTTTCATGGGAGTTTGGAGTACATTCACAACAGCCATTAAAACTATTTGCACATGTGCTAAGGGTATCACTATCACTATCACTTCTCTCTCTCCCTCCCTTGATATCATCGACAATCTGTTTTTTTTAGGTTGTGTCGTTCATCGTACGTTTCAACTTTATTCATCTGTTGTGTATCGTATTGGCAAATTCTGTTTGAGTTCTTATGTATGTAACTGTAAGGTTTGGCAGTTTTGTTTTTTACTTCTGTTTTACGAGATAAAGAGGGCAAGAAGCTTTAGGGTTTAAAAGTTGATGACGAAAAACATTTGTCTAGAATGGGCTGTTTGGTTGCATGTATTATGATTGATGTCGTATGTTGGTGGTTTTGGATAACTTCTTTTTTTAACATCTGAAATCTCACCTTTGCCAGCAGTTAGTTTACCAATGAAGATGCTTGACCTTTTATATTTAAGCAAATTGGATTTTGATAATCCAAACTATGAGGCCGATAACATTTTATATTTGGAATTGACTAATGATACTCCTAAACTAACTGAATTGACTAATGCTTCTAAGTTTTAGTTAAATTGCCAAGGGCAATATCAGTAGCTTAAACATCTTAGATTTACACTTGATCAATAATGTTGGTGAAATTAAGTGAAATCAAATGTAACTATTTGATGATTATGCTACTGTGATTGTAGTGGGTAACGAAAGTGAATTGGGAGGGTCATTGGTCAACTTGCTACTTTGGATTATTACAGGCCAATTAACAATAGTTTGGATTTTTAAAATCCGATTTGTCCTGAATCTAAAACAGAATACTTCAGTAGGAATTACAATTATGGTAATAGTATGTTATTGATAACAATAGTGATTTGTTGTGGAATGGAAACAATCATCCATTATGTTGGTTTATAAGATTAATTAAATATGTGGTTTACATTGTTAACCAATCCATGAATTGGCTGGTTTTCATCCTTAGCTCTCTCTGGATCACAAGAGTTATAAAGCCCACTAGCATAAACATATTAAAAAGATATCTCCACACTCCACATCTTGATTTTTAATGTTACTTATCAGTAAATAACTCCTTGCCTTCTCTAAAAAAACTATATGATCAGACAGTTTATTGTTGGTCATCCCAGGGGATCATCACGAGGGACTTGGAACAATGTCATCTACTGGTGTGCGATTGTTGATTCAAGATCACCATGTAACTTCCTCTGTTTTTCTTCATCTCTTTTTCTTCAGCTTTCCAGTACAAAACATACATTAATTGGTTATTTACTTTTTTCTTTCTTAATACCCCTGAATTTCATAAAATTTTAGACTCATGAACAGGATGCTCTTTATTTATTATTATCTGTGTGTAGGTGGTTATTGATAATGGCATACTGCAAGTGACATTATCTAAGCCGGGGGGGCTTGTCACTGGGGTTCAATACAATGGCCTTGACAATGTTCTTGAGGTTCTTAATCACGAAGGTAATAGAGGGTAAGTTGCAATTTTAAACAACATATTATATTTTTATATCATAAATCATAATAATGCTGCCAATAGGTTTAAAACTAATTTAGGGAATTGTATTAAATCATGCAGGTACTGGGATGTTGTGTGGAGTGCTCTAGATGAGTCAGGGAGAAAAGGAGTGTTTGAAGTGTATGTTCTCAAACTCATGATATACATGGATAGCAGGCTAAAACAATAAAAATGAAAGAGTTGAGCTGTCCTGTTTGAAGCTAGATTTTAAGTAGAGGTGAAAAAATGGTTGGGTTGGATAATAGGACAAAATCAGTAATATATTAAACTGGTTTGAATGGGTATGGTCTTCTGTAAGCACCTTTTGTGCAAATTGTTACTTTTTATAGATATTATTTGAGTAGTTATCCAGTTTCTTGAATAAAATGATTCAAGGCAGAAAATCTTCATTTGCTGTGACTTTCTACCCGTTTGACCTGTTAGAGATCGAACATAATCTGAATTAGCCCACTGATAAATAAATGGGTTGAAATTCCCACCTGCTATTTTTTTCACAGGATCAATGCAACTAGCTTTAAGGTTATAGTGGAAACAGAGGAACAAGTAGAAGTGTCTTTTTCAAGACCATGGGATCCTTCCCTTAAGGGAAAACTTGCTCCTATAAACATAGACAAAAGGTTATCATTTTTCCCTATGATGTTATGTTCATAATTCTGTTTGTACAAATGTACTAGTATATATATATATATATATTTCCTATGATTCTCTCAGGTTCGTTTTGCTTCGTGGTTCTTCTGGATTCTATACTTATGCCATTTATGAACACCTGGGTTCTGAAGAATGGCAAGCTTTCAGTCTTGGTGAAACGCGAATTGCATTCAAACTCAGAAAAGACAGGTAAACCAAGTGTTATTAGACATGTATTAGCAGATCAGTTTCAATTTACCATGAGCTTATTGAGTTGTACCTTTGGAAAGGTTTCATTACATGGCAGTGGCAGATGATAGAAGAAGATACATGCCCCTGCCAGAAGACCGATTAGCAGGAAGAGCAGAACCCCTTGCGTTTCAGGAAGCCGTTTCACTAGTTAACCCAGTTGTGCCTGAGTTCAAAGGAGAGGTAAGCTATTTATAGTCAATTTGACAATAACTTCTTTTTGCTTTCATTATCTCGACCTAATATGGTTATTAGTATAGTCCGGATGTGGGTGTACTCTGTCCTCTAAATTTCCAAGTTCTTTTCTATTTCTCATTTCTCATTTTTTTAACCAAGCTAAGCTCACCTGCCCCAATGATTTTGTTGTCTTTTTCGTGTGAACTTCGTTAGTTTGTTTTACATTTTAATGATAAGTACTCAGATAGGTAAAATTAAAAGATTTAGCTTAAAAAGGATTGAGCCAAACAG
Source organism: Flaveria ramosissima (assembly GCA_025215565.1). NCBI lineage: Eukaryota > Viridiplantae > Streptophyta > Magnoliopsida > Asterales > Asteraceae > Flaveria > Flaveria ramosissima. Next base: position 55,599,866 of record CM046035.1, on the reverse strand, counting down.
TTTAAAAGTATTTGAAATCATTCTACAACCACGTAAATGTGCATTATAAAAAGAGACTTGATCATTTGTTTGATGGTAGTTTTTGTATCTGTATTTTATATATTTAATTATCTAAGCAATTCAATGATAATTGAATAAAGATGTGTTGAAGAGTCAACCCAATCAAACCCCGCTTGTTTTGCGCAGACTAGGAAGTAGTTGGTAAATGTACTGTTATGTGTCTTGATTGTTCCTAGGTTTCATGCTTGTGTAGGTGGACGACAAGTATCAGTATACTTGTGAGAACAAAGATCTCATGGTACACGGGTGGATATCACATGACCCTCCAGTTGGATTTTGGCAAATTACTCCCAGCAATGAGTTCCGGAGTGGTGGGCCTCTCAAGCAGAATCTCTGTTCGCATGTGGGTCCCACCTGCTTAGCTGTAAGTAAATTTTACCATGTTCCCAATGATCACACTCATAGTAAAGGACCATTTTATGCACATTCAAGTTTGTGTGGCTTGTGGTATTAATTATACAATGACAGGTTTTTGTTGGTGCTCATTACGCTGGGGATGATCAAGTTCCAAAGTTTGGGCAGGGCGAGCCATGGAAAAAAGTGTTTGGGCCGGTTTTTATCTATCTTAATTCATCTACGTGTGGTCAAGATCCTCTTACACTTTGGGATGATGCCAAAAGACAGGTTGAGTGACGAGGCAGAAATATGTTCTAATGTTTACATGATGCAAATTAGTATTGATTTAAATCAATCCCAATTGTACCAGATGATGGTTGAGGTTAACAGTTGGCCTTATAGCTTTCCAGCATCTGAGGATTTTCCAAAATCACATCAACGAGGAAATGTTAGAGGTAGATTACTTGTTCGGGACAGGTAAAATTGAATTTTAGACTGATGACTTGATTTCTTTTATTGTTTATTTTTACCTGTCAGAATTACAATTTCACCAACATTAAAATTGTATTTTTTTCAGATACATTCACGATGATGACATACCAGGGAATGGTGCATATGTAGGGTTAGCTCCACCAGGAGACGCTGGATCATGGCAAAGAGAATGCAAGGTGATGCATCGACTAGCCCTAATTTTCTCACACAAGCATATGTTGGTCAATAGGATGGACTCTTTGTGTATTAATATTCCACACAATAATAACACTTCTATTCAGTGGATCCTACTAGCTATATGCCTGAGGATAAAGCTTCAATAAACAGTTAAACACTGTTCATTGGGTTTCATTAATTAAAGTATCCCTATGTTTAGCAGTCCATGTTAGTAACATATACAGGTGGCGATCTCAATCCATATATTTATGGATAAGTTGATCTCTAACAAGTCAATTGTAAAGTTATAAGTTGGCTAGAAAGGAAATGCATCAAACTGTCTGAATTGTATTTCTGTAAAGAAATAGATGACAAAGCGGGGGAGAGAGAGCAAAAAAACTAAGTTCAGTTATTATTAAGTTCAATATTGTAGTGACCAAGTCCTTAATCTCGAGCTTTCTTCCCCAGTACAGTCTTAAGATCTATTATCACCTGAGTCACCTGCAAGAATAATATCGCCCTCGTAAATGATCATAATGGCAATCTTGCCACCCTCCAAAGCTTGGTAAGCATAGTGTGATCCGTCTCGACTAGGTTTGTTTGATTACAAATGTCAGTTTTCATACCATGCACGGGATGACAGCTCCATAAAGGGATTTTCTCAACCTGCATGCTTTTCCAGATGGCTAGACGCCAGGGGGCACATCCATACAATTCTTCTTTAAGCTCCCAGTTTTAAAAAACATTTTTCAATTTGAATTTCTCAGATGGTAGATGACTCGCGGCCTTCCATGATTTATCTAGTTTGTGCAAGTGCTTAGGAACTTGAATTTTTGCCGAAGATATAGCAAATGCCCTGTACTTTGGTGACAACTTATCATACAAAATAAATTTCCCATGTGGGTGTGAAGTGCTAGCCCTCTTTCCTTTGCGTAGTGCAATGTGAAACTTTGAAGGAGACACGTTCCTGCATTGCCTATTCCTGTTTGAGCCAGGTAAGTTTCCTAGGCAGTGCTGATGTTCTTGACCAGGTTCAACTCTAGTCAATTGATGTGATTTTTGTCTTTTTAGCATATACAGTAGGTTGTGAGGCATCTGGAGCGGTGTTATCAGAGTTGGAACTTGGAACCATGGTCATTGTTCAACATGGGTGCACTAACAGTTGGAGTTGTGAGATTTGGTGATGGTTCGGAAGAAGAAATTATTGGTTGGCAGATTTAGATTTAAAAAGTGGGTTTTTTTGGATTTGAAGAGTTGGTCGGATTTAGAAAGCAATATTCTCCATGAATGTCAGTGTGTTCACAGAAAGGTTTATCCTCAAAATATGCAACATTCATGGATCGATAAACTTTCTTGGTGGCTGGAGATTAACATTTTAACCACGTTGAGTTGCAGAATACCCTAGAAAAATACACTTAATGGACAGATGATCAAGTTTGTTGAGATTTGGCACTTTGTTGTGAACAAATGTGATGCAACTGAATATATTGAGTGGTAGCTTAGATAGAATCTGGATATACGGATATACATTGTGAGGATTTGGCTGGGATGTTCAGAATTTGAGGATATGTAACTCTTAATGGTGATCTGATTGTAAGGTAGGCTACGGTCATTGTGGTTTCTCCCGAGAAGTGGTTTGGGACCGAGTTTGCTAAGAGAAGAGACTGGGTCAAGAAATGAAGAATTGGCAGGGAGATATGAGATTGGCTGTCATTAGAAGTTGAGGATCATAGCCTGAGGGAATATATTCATGGTTGAGAATTGAAAGTTTTCTGGAATATGAAAAATAAGGTTTCTGTGCTGTGGAACTGTGGAAGTAAATCTAGATCAGATCTTATGCTCTAATACCATCAAGAAAGAATTACTAATAGCTGGGAGGGGGGAGAGAGAGAGATAGCAAAAAGCCTTAGTTCCATAATCACAGTACTTATATTTACATTCAGCGAATTCTCTGTATAGGATCCTAGACTAAACAGAAAACTGAAAATTAAGTTCTAGTGCTTCTACCTAAACATGTGCAGGGAATACATCACACAATGTGGACAGTCGCATGGCTCATTCTTTATTGCAACTTACCCTGAAAATTTAGGAACCGTCATTTGACTAATTTCTAGATTACTGAATAAACCCTTTAACATTAATAAATTATGAATGAAATTTTAAAGTTTTTGTACCTAAAGAACATACTTTTGGACAAGAAGTGTTTCTGTTCAATAACCCAAAATCACCCTTTAAAATTTGACCCTTATTTTAGTTTCATTATTCATATGGATTTCATTACAAACATTAACAATAATATTCATTGGTTATAGCATTAGTTCCAAGTGTCCGTGTAATCATAGTTCGTTTTGCAAAATAAAATACTCTGTATGTAGTTGAATGGTTTGTGTAAAACAGGACTACCAATTTTGGAGTGAAGCAGATTGCACAGGAAATTTCTCCATTAACAATATAAGATGTGGAGAATATAATTTGTATGCATGGGTCCCTGGATTTCTTGGAGACTACAGATATCATCATCCCATTACCATCACCCCAGGTTTAGGTTTCAATTTGAAAACAAAATTTGAAAAGTTCTTTTACCCTCATCTTTATCTGAGTGGCAGCTAACTTGTATTTCAACTCATAGGCTGTGATATCGATGTGGGGAATCTTGTCTATGAACCTCCAAGAGACGGTCCTACTTTGTGGGAAATAGGGATCCCAGATCGATCTGCTGCAGAGTTCCATGTCCCAGACCCTAACCCCAAATATGTGAACCAACTTTTTGTCAATAATCCCAAGAGGTATGGTTTTGTTTACAAGTCATCTAGATTCATGGTAAGGAGGTATCGTTTAGCGAAAGATGCTCCAAGCCCTATGGAGACACTGAAAGGTTAACTAGAGGTGGCAAAGGGCAGGTTCGGGCTGGTTGGGTAACGAGTCAAAACAGGTTCAGACAAACCGGTCATTAATGGTACAGGTTTGGGTTGGGTTGACTCGAAGCATTATTTGTTCACAATTTATAGTTTGTCGGTTTGCTCTTAAACAATTATTGTATCAAATATGGTTCAAAAACTATATATATTTTTTTATTTTGAATAAAGTAGTTTACTAGGTCTTATGGATTGTAATTTGTATATACATTTCATTTATATAACGTTAGGAACTAGCCTGAAAACGTTTTCCTAATGACTTTTGTATAGTACATCCATGTTTGTTTTCTTAAGAACGAAGCTAGCTCTTATAAGAGCTCTAAAGTAGTTCTCTAATGTTTTACATTTTTGTTTCTTTCTATCAGCAACTTTAGGCAGTATGGCTTATGGGAAAGATATGGTGAGTTGTACCCTTATGATGATTTGGTGTTCACAGTTGGAGAGAGTGATTATCGCAAAGATTGGTTCTATGCTCAAGTTCCAAGGTACAAGTTCAACTACATTGGTTTATGGTAGAGGTGACAAGTAAGGAGGATTGGGTCTGGATTTAAACAAATTTTCTTTTAGTATGCAGCAAAGCTGGTTGGGTCGGGTTAACTCTCTGGGTACTTTTTTGTCTGTTCTTTTAAAAGAATATATTACTAATTAATATGTTAATAATGATTACATAAACAATATTATTACAATAATAATCTAAATCTCGTAAGCAAATGATTATGAGGTAGTATGCAACTACAATAGAGACGAACGACTTTCAACTAGTTTTGACCCTCTTGTCGCTTCCTCCTTTTGCCTTAAACTATTATTATTGACTTGTTAACCCATTCATAAGTACATGGCTCAGAAATGGCTACCTCTTGTGTATGTATAAGTAGAGACTAGCCTTGTTTCTTAAACACTACAAAATACAAATCATATCTTGAATAATGACCATCCCAGATGTGCATTTTCTATTTTGTTTGGTGCAACCCACCAATGCTAATGCACCTTTCCTTGAATACGTAGCTATTCTTTGTATCAGATGTTGGCAAAGTTCCAATCTAATATACAAAGCTCATTAGTAACCACTACAAAATATTAATAGCTCTGACTTTCTTTCCAAAATTCGTTTTGTTTTCATGTTGAAGGGCATTTAAATGTTTAAGTAGTTGTAGGACATTTTAATGAAACTTACAGAAAAATGTTTATTTTGCAACCAACAGAGTATCTCATTTGGTAATTAGTTACCTTCTTGCATTGCAGGAGAAAAGAAGACAACTCATATGAAGGAACCACATGGCAAATAAGGTTTAGACTTGAGAATGTACAACGTGCTTCTAGTTATAAGTTACGAATGGCACTCGCTGGTGCCACTCTCGCAGAAGTACAGGTATCAATCTATAGAATTTAACTAAAAATAAATTGGTCAAACCGTTTGACCAGGTCAAGCAACTTCTGAAATGCCTAAAACCTTCTAACTCAAAATATTAAACTGAGTTTTGATTATTATTATAATGATATTCTTTCTTAATCATATGTAGCACATTAATTTCTAATAAAATTCCTGAAAATAAATAAGAAAGTGTTTGCGGGCAGGGCCGGCTGGCTGTTTTGGCGTGTAACAAGAATGATCCATTTTGACCCATTTCCCAAAACGCTCTTTTTTCAACCCCTAAGTAGAATCTTACAATGTACTTAGTCCTTGGACCTCGTGATATATCCTAATCCTGAAAGCATGTATTAACTATCTACCAAATATTTTAGGATGAATTTATTTGCAAACATGTCCATTGATAAATATGTAATTATTAACCAAACATGTTGTTTCTCATATAATACTAAGAAAATATTATCTTTTTGATGTTTGCTTATAGGTTCGAGTAAATGATCCAAACAAACCTCGGCCGCTATTTACAACAGGTTTGATCGGACGTGACAATGCGATTGCAAGACATGGGATTCACGGCTTATATTGGCTATACAACATAGACATTTCTGGTTCGTTACTTGTGGAAGGAGAAAACATTATTTATCTAAAACAACCAAGGAACCAAAGCCCATTTCAAGGTATTATGTATGATTACATACGCTTAGAGTCTCCCTTTCAGAATTAAAGGGAGGGTCTTTTAAATAAATGTTTTCCCCTACTGAGTGAATTAATAAACATCTGTTTTGCATCTGTTGTGTATGCGGACACGCCTGATCAAATTTATATCCCCCTTTAAAACTTATTTTAGACATATAAAAGTTACTTATTTACATTGTCCATATGATTTTATGTAAATTACGATCATACATAAAACCTAAAATATGTTAAAGTTTGAATTGGTTTGTGTTTTTGTTTTTTTTTTAATCTTGAGTTTTGTGAATATCCCTATGACTCATGCGTTCTTCACTTTCAAGTTAAGATTGTTTTGGTGGTACTTGAAAATACTAAATCGGGTAAGACACGTTCAGGAACGAGTGTATGATCTTTGTAAGTTTCGAACTAGAATTTGCAGGCATGGTCGTAAAACCTCCTTGGTGCTAATCAGACGGTGAGGTATCGACTAGGATTAATCATGATTAGTAGAGATCAATCGGGATTAACAGAGATTAATTGAAATTAATACGATTGAAATTTTCTTTGTAATTTTTTAAATTCATATATACATATATATGTGTATATATACACACTAATTTTTACAATTTTAAATATAATCTTTTAGATAATTTTGGCCATTTTTTTTAATCAAATTTGATTTATTTTTTGACCGATTTTCTCCAATTTTTGGCCAGTTTTGACCTTTTACCGATTAATGGGGCGATTAGCTTAAATCTAATCAGTGGGTATTGCACCCCTTGGACCTCATTACTAGAAACACTGCCCCTAAACCCCCCATCTTCGCTTACTATATTAAGGCTATCAAGTAACATAAATTAAAATTGTCTTGATCTAGTGTGTTGCGGTTCCACACTTACTAACTTGTATATGTATTTTGTGATTTCTCATTTGATTTTAAATGAATCTTTATTACCTAGAGTGGTGTTCTAATTTCTTATTTGGTCTTAATTGAATCTCCTATTACCCAGAATGGTCTAATGAAACTAAAATCACCAACATACCTCGTTACCTCTCTCGTTTTAGTGTAATCCTTTATTCACTTAAATAGTCATTCATATAAAAACAAATTTGCATATATGAAAATATGATGATGTTTGAATTTTCATCTTGCTATATTGCATATTACATATTCCGAATACTCAAATATTAGGATGTGACTTAGGATTGAACCCTTGCTATCTATTTGGATATATGAAGGTAATATACACATAAGCGTAACATACCACTATATTACATTACCCTTGCATCCTTATCGTTCAATGAGTTGAGTCAAGTTGAAGCTCCCTTGAAGTAGCTAAACTTCATATTCATGTATGTACTTTTATAGTTGCACCCGCATAAGTAAACTTCATATCCAACTTCAACCTCCTTGACTTGCAGGTCTAAACGCACCTTGAGATGATGTTACACATATGTTGCAATCTCTAGATGTTAAGCCTTTCATATTGAATTCAACACCTAATGTTGTATTAGATGGCACTCGATCTGACTTGTACACAAGATCTATATCCAACCTTTTAGTTAGTTGGTTGGCTAAATTATCATGTATACAAACATATACTAATAGAATCAAACCATGGATGATTAATTCTCTAATCAAGTTATGTCTAACACCTAAGTTTCTAGACTTTTTGTCTTAGTTAATGCAGCAATATATCACACCTCATGATATCAGTTTATGCCACAATAGAATCTCATACATCAATTTTTTTAGCCATTCAACTTCTTTACTAGTTGTAGTTAAAGCCATAAACACAAATTTTGTTGTTGAGTTTGTAATGCAAGTTTGCTTCTTTGAAACTTATTAGCTTGTATTTTTCCAAGTAGAAAAACATTTACTAGTTGAGGAATTATCTTCCATGTTTGTTATCCAACTTGCATCAGAATAACATTCCAATTCCAAATGAAATACAATGTAGATCAAACCATAATCTATGGTTTTCCTTAAATACTCTTCTTATAGCCTACCAAAGATGTGTATTAGAATTGATAATATACCTACTTAGCTTTCTAGTAGCAAAGGCTATATCTTTCCTTGTACTTAACATGGCATACATCAAACAGCCAACAACCCTTGAGTATTTAAGTTGAGACACAACTTCACCTTTATCTAGTAAAAACTTCACATTTGGGCACTTAGGGTCTGTTTGGTTCACAAAATGTGATGGAAATGGAATTGGAATTAATTCCATCAAAAATCATGTTTGGTTTGAACACATGGATTGGAAATGGATTTTTTCCACCAATCAAGGGATTTTAACATTCCTTCATACCTGTGATGGAATTTAAAACTTTGCAATGTAATGTTTAAAGATAACCCATATACCTAGGGCTGCAAATGAACTGAACGTTCATCGAACTGTTCGTGAACCGTTCGGCGGAAAGTTCGTTTATGTTCGTTTGTTTAGTAAATGAACGAACACGAACAAGAAAATTACGTTCGTTTAGTTAAACGAACGAACATGAACACAAGCCACGTTCGTTCATTTATGTTCGTGAACGTTCGATAATGTGTTCGTTTATGTTCGTTAATGTTCGTTCGTGAACGTTCGATAATGTGTTCGTTTATGTTCGTTAAGGTGTTCGTTTATATTCTTAATTTTTGTATCAGTTATTTTTATGACAATTACATTAAGTATTTCTGGATATTTATGTTAACTACTTATTTATTTTTGGGTAATGTTTGTAACAAAAAATATAAATTTTATTCTAAATTAAATCTATAATAATTTGTATTCGTTTGTGTTCATGAGCTTTTTTGTGTTCGTCATGTTCATGAACAGTTGTTTGTATTCGTTTGCTTTTGTTTGTGTTCATTTGCGTTCGATAAGTGTTCGTGAACAATTCATGAGTATGTTCATCTTCTTAATGAACGAACACAAACAAGAAATCTCGTTCGGTAAGTGTTCGTGAACAGTTCATAAACAAGTTTATTTCTTAACGAACGGACACGAACAACGCCTTGTTCGTGTTCGTTCGGTTCGTTTGCAGTCCTACTGATGTACCCTTATCTTCTTCCCTCACATGTTGCTAAAAACCTTTCGTCAAGAAATTTTTCCTCTTTGGGTTTGAACATTTCACCAAAAATTAAAGAATCACTCATAAAGAAATGAAAGCCCGTACTCCATCACTCATTTAAACCCAGAACACAACTTGTAAAATTGTTCAGATCGATTCATTGGTAAAATGACAACCATATAAATTGAAATCAACGGAAACCCAAAACCACCATGGAACGTGATTCTAAATCAAACAAAAAAAGTTGCTCTTGAAGGAATAATTGTTGGAACCAAACCAAAATTAAAACTCACCATAATTGACGGGATGCGTTGAAGAATCAAACAAAATCAAAAAACCAAAACTCACCAAAAATTCAAGAAAAAATAAGAACAAGAACCGTTGAAGACGAAAATCGAAATTGAACACCCTATTCATGTCGAACAATCAAAATTTGCCTTCTAGAACTAGAAATAATCGAAGGAGGCGATGAACAACGAAGATGGTGGAGTCGATGAACTTCCAAGAATGCAGACATGTGGAGATGGAGTCTATGATGGAGTCTGGAGTATGTGTATGATTGAATAATAAAGATGAGAGTGCAAATTTGTTATTTTCTGTTTTCATCATTCCAATTCTTTACCAACCAAACATCCAATTAATTTTTAAAGGAATCAATTTAAATTTCTTTTGAGAAACGTTCTTTAAACCAAACGCCCCTTAAAGTGCTAACAAGAGAATGATTCTCAGAAATAAGTTTCTTCAAGACTTTCTTAATATTAATGTGACAATGAGGTAGTTATACCCTTATTATCATACTTGATCCCAATCCTAATGATCACGTTAGCCTCCCTTAAATTCTTCATTGAGAAGTTAGATGACAAGAAATCTTTTTGTGTTATCAAGGTGATCTTGAATAGTGTAAAAGATTAACATATTATCCACGTATATTCTAATTATAACTTTTTTACTAGAGTTATCAAATTTGCTATAAACACATTTATCAACTTGATTTAGCTTATATCCATTTGATAACACAGTGACATCAAACTTTTATCTCATTGTTTTGAAACTTACTGGGGCCATACAACAATTGTTCAACTCGCACACCTTATTCTTATTTCCCAACATAACAAATCCTTTAGGTTGTTTCATATGCATCTCCTCATATAACTCACCATTTAAGAATGTAGTCTTTTCATTCATTTTATGTATGATAGGGTTGTTTATATCTGCAAGAGCTATTAACAACCTTATTGTGTATATTGTGGTTACAAATGCATATGTAACAAAGTAGTCAATACCTTTATTTTATATAAACTTTTAGATAACCTACTGCTTTAAACTTTTCTATAGTACCATCTATTGTCATCTTTTTTGAAGATGCACTCATGACTTAAAGGTATACATCTAGTAGCAAATCAATTAATTTTCAAGTATTGTTCTGCATAATATAGTCAATCTCATCTTCTTTTGCTTCTTTCTAGAAATCAACATCCGAAGATGCCATAACTTCACTATATGTTCTAGGATCTTCCTTAATATTAAAGCAATATTGATATTGAGATCGAATCATTTCTAGATCCTTTATCTAAGTACAGTTGAAATTCAGAACCATAATTCTTAGCTACTCTTAATCTAATACTTCTTTTTTGGTTTAAATGTTGTGAAGGGTGTATCAATTACAATATTAGTTGCTTGAGAATTATTCAATCCTAAAGCCACTATCCTTTTGGTCTATGTGTGAATGAGTAGCAACTCATCAAAGATTCCATCCGTAGACCTAATCACTATGTTAATAGACATTAAGTCATTAGGTTCTATTATATAGAACTTATAGGTCATGGAATGCTTAATATATCTGATAAAGATATGGTTTATACCTTTTTCACCTAAGTTCCTCCACTTAAATTAATAAGCCTTACCACAACTATACATCCATAAACTCTTACATAGCTTAAGTTTGTTTGCTTTCTAAACCAAAGTTTACAAAGGGTGACTTTTTCCTATTCTAGGAGCCTTATTCAGTAAATAATAGGCTGTTAACATAGCCTTAGCCCAGAAACCTTCACTAAGACCCTAATATGATAGCAAGAAATTAACCATTTGTTTTAGAGCCTTATTCTTTGTTTTAGACACATATTTTTTTAAGATGTATAAGGTGTAATGGGTTGATGTATAATGGCCATTCATTAGAAATAACTAGGATCATAACATTCACCTCCTCTATCTGTGTAAAGTTTTTTTTTGTTTCAACCTTAGTTTTATGTTTTTATAAATTTCTCTAAGTCATTAACTCTATACTAATAAATTAAAATCTTTAAACGCCACATGTCCTTTTTTTAGATTGTCCAACTAGGATTTGGACACATGTTCTTATTACATTAAAAGTTATAAATTAGTATATAAATATAGTTTCCTTAATAAATGCTCATTTTATTAATATGTTAACCAAATTAATTTTTTTTCTCAAAATAAATAACATGTTTCGTTAAAGATGTTTTAATGATAGTTATTTTTGTTAAAATAAATTTGATTTCTAACTTATCATTGTTTAAATTAGAATACTTTAAATATCTTATTTTTTAATGCAAACATTTTTATAATATCAAAATTTACAAATTCAAAACACAATTACAATTAGTTATTATTTAGTATAAAACAACATCTTCGCTTCACATCATGGTTCAATCCTCTAAAATCTAAGTATATTTTATTATCTCACAATCTCATATTCACAATTTTATGTTCACTATTTTAACTCGTGTAACACATGGGTATCTAACCTAGTAAGTAGATATAGCAAAATTTATATGCACCATGTGTAAAATAACAATATACTTCTTGTTTCCTATAAATAGTGTTCCATGAAAATCACATAAATTACTATGTATTAATTCTAATAACTTAGATCCTCTTTTAGTGTCTGCTATAGGTTGTTTAGTTATTTTAGTTAACATGTAGGCTTTACATCTTTATTGGTTTAAATTAAAGGCTAAAACCAGGCTCATCTTGGACATATCTAACATTGTTTTATATTATACATGCACAAGCCTAGTATGAAACAATGTAAACTTCTTAATATTATTGCTAGTATCAACTTTGTAAGCTGAACTATCATGATAAGGAGCATTGGTATATAACATACTCCTACAAATATATTGTTCTTGGATAAGATATACTTATCTGACCCAAGTACTTGTTTGTATTTGTAATTATTATATACAATTCTAAATAATAATTTGTTTTAATCATACAATATATTATTCAAATTCAAACATTTTTCAAATATAATTTAAAGCTTCACATAACCTATCCTGTGCAACATTACCCATCTTTGTAAAATTGATTGTGAATGAGTTGCATAGATATTAACCATAGTTGATCTTTGCATACATAACTCGGTACTACCCGAATTAGTACCCGAATAAACCCATCACGTAATATTATCAACTTCAAGTACTAGAGACACATTATTCTAAACTGAATTATCAGTTTGCACTATAAGATTACCTTGTTGCGTGCTTGTATATTTTGACCCATTAGGACCAACCTCATGCTTACCCTTTTCAACCCGTATCCTTTTTATAGTATCCAAGTTTATCACACTTCAAACAACCAATTTTCGTTTCTTGTTGAAAGTCTTGTTGGGTTGTTTGAATTTCCTCTTATTGGAAATATTTACCTCAAGAATGGCCACCATCTATCATATTAACCAAAGATGGTCTGCCATGTTATTATCCTTAAGTTTGTCACTTTCTTTAGCCCTTGAAGACTCTTTATCCAAAGGTGACTACCAAAATAGACCAAGGAAAGTTCTTTCTTTTTTTGCTTTAAATTATGCTTAAAATCCTTCAAAAAATGGGGATAGTTTGTGAATTACACTTCACACCAAGATGTATTCATGCATCTTTGTATTGTGTTGTTCAACTACCCAAGGATAATAAAAGTTGATTGTACTATTCCATGACAAGTCTAGAATCAACCATTTTGTAATTGTTAAAATTACTAACAAGGAACTTCTTACCCAAAGCATGTTCAACTATGTATTTGGATTCAAGAGAATTCCACATTTGTTTTTGAAATTCAACATTTGATTAACGTCAAAGAGGGAATCAGACATACCATTCAAGATATAACAACGATAGATGTAACATAATTTTCCTATTTTGTTCTCCTTGTGGTTTGTTTCAAGGTTTCATCTTCCACAATTTTAGGCATTGGTGTACTCAAAACATACACCACTTTGATGGTCGTTAAGAGGAAATGTATCTTTTTCTGCCATCTTTTGAAATACTTCCCATAGAACTTCTCTTACTTGGAAAATTTGCTTGTCGTGTCTTTGTCGCCATGTTCACATATAATCTTAATTTGGAGTTTAATGGAAAATCCTCTGAATCGTGCATAATCCATTTTCAGATTAAGATCATCTTTGTGATACTTCAAAATACTTAATTAGATGAGACAAATGTTTAAGAACTAAGGTCTACTTTCTATGATATTCGTACCAGAATCAGTAAGAATTCAATTTTCTTTTGCAATATCTAAGCATTGGTGATATATAATTGTTTTAGAACCAATATGGGGTGAATAGGTTCTTTAAGTTCTTTCCTTTTATAAAAAACTTGGTATAAATTCTTGTGTAAATATTTTATATTATACGTATGACACTTGTTATTATGTGTAAGATAGTAGAAAACATACACAAGCAACTAGTTATATAAGTAGTATGAGTTAAAAGAAAGAGACTACCAATTTATAGAGGTTCGGATGGGAGTTAACAAACCCACTCTACATCCTCTCCTTAGTCCCTAATTGAGAGGTTTCTTGACTATACATTTCTCTTGAATGGAAGAGATCATCAATACATCAAATGTTTCACTATACAAAGGTAGTGATTACCTTTTTCAATAGTCCCACCAAAATACTAGCTTTATACTTTTTCACTAATATAAGGTAATAAACGCCTTCTTCGCTAGTCCTATCAAAATACTAGCTATATATTCTTTACTTAGTAAGGTGGTGGGCATCTTCTTTACTAATCCTACCAAAAGACTAGCTTAACAGTTTTTTTACTTGGTAAATATGGTGAGCACCTTCTTTACTAGTCTTACCAAAAGACTAGCTTACATTTTTTCTTGTGGTAAAGGTGGTAAGCATCTTCTTCACTAGTCCTACTAAAAGACTAGTCTTATGTTTCTTCAATGCTTCAAGCAAAAAGAATGTTTGTGATATAAAAGTAAAAGAGTAACTCTACTTTTTAGCATTTGTGATCACTTTCATTCCATTTCATATAACTTTAGCTTTAAGAAATGATACTCTTTAGCAAACTACAAAAATAACATTGATGTTAAGCGAACAACTTGTGTTCCCCAAGCTGTGGTGAAGTTATTGATTTGACATAGGTGGCCAGTGAAAGATATATGTCATTAGTGAGATAATATACCATATAATAATTTCAAACATTCACAACGTAACATACAATTGTTGCTTAACCTGACAATACATTATCACAAAAAGGAGATTGATAAAGATTGTTAATGTCACTGCACAAACCTGGTACTTTGAAGAATATGTGCCATACCCATAGGTCATACAATGTAACTACTTTTAAAATGATTGTTCGTTTAGTGCTTCTACTTGCATATTGCACAGCCCAAGTGGTGGGACCATTTTTCCAATCTCATTGCATGTAGTCAATGTGGTTATTCATTCCAAGAAATCCACGATCTTCCTAAACATGGATTAACTTGTCTAAATCAGTTTAATTTGGTGTTTTAAGGTATGACTGAAGCTTGATGGAAGATTACTTTGATTATACATTAGGTTATCATCAAAGTAGTATTCCATCAAACGTTTCTCACCCATATCACGCTCCCGATAACAATACCTCCTTGTTGTTGGAGAATGATCTCTTATGATCATATTTGGCTTGCTACGGGTAGTTCACTCATAGTATTAACAATTTTGTTTATTTTGTTGAGAGAACTCTGCTTCCCATTCATCATACTCACTCGAGTTTGATGAATCAGCACCCTCTAATGAGTTTTCACTATGAAATATACTTTAAAGTAAGAATTGACATGTTAAGGTGGGATAAAAAGTTACACTAATGAAGTCTAGAGATTTTTGGTATCTTGTAGTTAAAGATAATGTTAATTTATTTTTATCTCAATCAAAAAGCATCCAGTATTGAAATAAAGATAATGATTTTTGATACTTTTATGTAAAGAAGTTATCTTATTTTATCTATATAAAACTTAAGCATCCAATATAATATTGACAAATGAAAATGAAGATAATGATTTTTGGTATTTTATGTTATAATAATGTTAGATTATTTTATCTAAATAAAATCCAAACATTCAATAATACACATTACTTTATTAATAATAACCGAGTCTCAAAACTTTTTACCATATTGCTTATACATTTTGTGATCTACACTTTTAATATCTTTTTGACTCATTTCACTTTTTCTCAAGGACGTACTTCTAGGCATGCAGAAACTCACTTTTGGGCATTTCCCTTAAGTCGTTTTAAACGAACTTTCGTTTGATCTTCATACTTCTTACCATGCTTTTTTGAATTTTCTACCTGAGTTGCATAATACATTTCTTTTACTCGTGACCATATTTCCATTCTTTTCGACTTCAAAACGAATGTTATCTTTACTAACCATGCGCAATGAAGACATCAAAGCGATATCTTCAACAACATCTCATTTATTGGCTTGTGATATTTAAGGACTTTCAGTGATATAAACTTGACCTGGATTTGAAAAACCAAATGGTTTTTTATAGTATTGAGTAGAAGGTAGTCTACAAAATCTCTATGATTGAAATAATAATTTGAAAACGAATAATCCATGGTAGAAAATACGAAATTAAAAAGGATTAGAGATAGAGAATAGGGAATGGACATAAAAGTCAATATTATATAATATTTAGGGGTTGTTTGGTTGCATCTGAACCATTAAGTGCTGAATGATTAAGAGCTCTAAATGATTAAGAGGTCTGAATGGTTAAGTGTTGAACCAATAAGTGGCGGTTTGGTTGAATCTCTGAATACATACGCAGAATGACTACTTTACCCCTCTGAACTATTTTGTGTTTACTGAAATGTATTTGTTTGGTTATATATCTGAATGAATACACTGGATGATAAATAATTATAAAAAAATACAAATCATCATAAAAATTATTCCAAATACAACATAATAAAATCCAAATACAAATAGCAGGATCAGTTCTGGTTAATCAACACAAGGATTATCTCTCAAACTCACTAAGGGACACTCGAATGATGATGCAGAATACTTGAATGAGTTGATAATAATATATAAAGTAAACAAACACAACAAATGTTTTTCAAGATGCTTGTATATATTACTTCTCAACTCAAAGATTACAAGACTCTTCCAAGCATGATTACTGAGTTTACAATGAGAACTATATATACTACTATCTACAGCCGGTTATACTTAGATAACCAGCTGAGAATTACTACTAAACAAATACTACATTGCTAGAAGTTAGGTATCTAAGATAAAATATTATCCTAGATAAGGTAGTCATGACAGGTCCATGACTTACCTTTTGCCACCAACTAAAGTTGGTAACTGTACTAACTGATAAAGTATAAACAGTGAAATAAAGTATGGTCAACTACATGGGCATGGGAAAACACCATGCAGTATTTTAGAGGTCGCAACGGCTTGTCAGATGGACCATACTTATATCCACTGGTTCATAGTAGGTTCTTCCGAAGGTTAACTGGCTTCGGAAAAACAAGTTCTTCCGAAGCCACTTATACTTCGGAAGAGTCTACTTCTTCCGAGACTTCACCAAGTCTTCATGACTTTATCTTCGGAAAACTTTGTCTTGAATCTTCTAAGTGTTTAACCTTGGAAGAGGGTTTACTTAGTCTGGGAAGACTGAGTTCCTTTTCGAAAGTTCTTCTATCTTCAAGCTTCGGAAGATCTTCAACTTAGCTTCAGAAGTTCTGATTTGTCTTCAGAAGTCTTTCTTCAGTTGCACCAAAATTATTCTAAGTGTTGTTTTGGTTGCACCAGCCTTATCTGACCCAACAAACTCCCCCTAGGCTGATGCTACCAAAACTTCACTTTCTTCTGCTTCTCAAAACTTTTAGCACCAAGGAAAGTAGATATTTATCTGTTTCTCTGTTCTTTCCGGAGGTGGTGCTAAGAAGTTTGTACAAGTCATTAGTAGATAACAGGTCTAGTCTGTTACTCTAGATGATATGTACCCTTTGTTGTGGCCCTCGGCAGAGAATTAGTTGACGGGAGTTGTAGTCATAATCCCATCTAACTATGGGTTCCAAGTCAGGACCTTCAACCATCGGTAGGAAGGTCTTTCCTTTGGTTGACCCTTCCTTTTCTTTCTTCTCTCTTACTTTCAACTCTTCTACAATCTTGAAGCAGAACAATGTGAAGCAGGAACTTCTAGTTGTACGAGAAGTTGAACTTATAGACAGTTGACCTGCTTACATCACCACCATATCCCATTTGGGCATATGTGTCTTCCAAATAAGATTTGCGGAATTCAGTATGAGCGCCTTCATCATGAAGCTCTAAGTGCTCCCTGATGGTCTGTTCAGATATGATCAACACCTGACCACAAATTCTTGATCTGATAACCCTTACTTTGTTAGGTGTAGAAATTTGACCGTTTGCCCAAAGTTAGGCCTTATGGTTGGAGTAAACAGTAGGGTTTACAGTAATAGTGGTAAAGTAGGTGGATTGAGTGAGAAAGTGGATGATGGGGCAAAGTCAGCATCCTTTGAAGAATCAAGGAGTGCGACTTGGTTGTGTTGAGGATTAAGAGCCATTGGTTCGAAGGAACAGGGAAGTCAAAGTAATTTGAGAGAGTAGGTTGCAGAGAAGCTTTTCGAATTTTAGGAAAGCGGGTAAAAAGATTAATGAAGAAGATCGGAAATATTTAAATGGGGTGAAATGGCAGATGGATAAGGTGAAATGACAGTTTGGGGTAAGATTTCACAGGGGCGGTAAGGATAAGTCATTTAAATATTCCGACATCATTAATAAAATCTTTTCCTTTTTATATAATGGGGCCCAAAGATTTCCGTTACACAATAAGATTTTCTTCCGAGAGTAAAATTTTTTCGAAGGAAAATTCCTCTGAAGCTAAATTTACTTCTGAAGATATATCCGAAGAAAATTTTTGCTTCTGAGAGAAAAATTGTCTTCCGAGAGAAGAATTTTTAAAGTTTTAGAAGTTTATCAAATATTCGTCCGAGACCAAAAGTTCTTTGGAAGAAAGTTCCTTTGCAAGGAATTTGCCTTCGAAAGATAGATAAAGATAACTTCCGAAGGTAAATTTCTTTTCGGAAGAGCGTATACTTAGAAAATTTTGAGAATGACCTTTTGTAACTGGGCTTAAATTGTAAAGGAATTACAAAAACAAGACACATTAAAAAGGTTTTCAACAGAGATAAACTAGTCAATATTTATCATCCTAATAACTGTAGTTGGATACTTAAATTTTTGTTCATCAAAGGTTTTAGTGAACAAATCAACATATTATTCATTTGAGTCAACTTTAACTAGTTTAATTAGGTTTTTCTCATGAATATCTCTAATGAAATGATACCTAATGCCAATGTGCTTAGTCTTGGAGTGCTTGACAGGTTCTTTTGTAATGGAGATGTCACTCTTGTTGTCAATATGGATAGGAGTCTCCATGAAATTGAAGCCATAGTCCAGCATCTGATTTTGAATACACAGCAGCTGAGCATAACAACTAGCAACATCAATGTATTCAGCTTCAGCAGTTGATGTTGAGACACATGATTGCTTCCTGCATTGCCAGGAGATGATCCTTCCACCAAGAAATTGACATCCTCCTGATATGGATTTCTTGTTGATATTGCAACCATCATAGTCACTATCAGTGTAGCCATAAAGATTGAAGTCTTGATTCGTAGGATACCAGAGACCCAGTTTAGGAGCTCCTTTGAGGTATCTAAGGATTCTCTTGGCAGCGACTAGGTGAGACACCTTTGGGACAGCCTGATATCTTGCACAAATACAGGTTGCAAACATGATATCAGGTCTACTTGCTGTGAGATACATTAGAGATCTAATAATTGCCCTGTACTGATGCTGATCAGTATCCTCCCCCTCAGAGTTAGGACAAAGTTTGTGATTCCTAGGTATAGGTGTCTTTGCTGGCTTACAATCCTTCATTTCAAATCTTTCTAAAGTGTCATTGACATATTTAGATTGATTGATAAAGAACCCATCCTTCATCTACTTTACCTGAATTCCAAGGAAAAAGTCCATTTTTCCTATGGAAGTCATCTCAAACTTCTTCTTCATAATGCTTTCAAAGTCTTTACACATTTGGTCATTTGAGGAACCAAATATGATGTCATCAACATAGACTTGTACTAGCAAAATGTCTTTCCCGGACTTCCTTATGAATAATGTCTTATCAATGGTACCTCTGGTGTAACCATTCTTCAGGAGAAACTGAGACAAAGTCTCATACCACAGCCTAGGTGCCTGGTGCAGCCCATAGAGAGCTTTATCCAGTTTACACACATAGTTGGGATGTTGTGGGTCTTCAAATCCTGGAGGCTGGCACACATAGACTTCTCTGTCTATATCCCCATACAAAAAGGCACACTTGACATCAATTTGGTAGATAGTAAAGTTCTTAGAAGCTGCCTAGGCAAGGAAAATTATCACAGCTTCAAGTCTTGCAACTGGAGTAAAAACATCAGTGTAATCAATTCCTTCCTTCTGTGTATATCCTTGAATTACCAGTCTAGCCTTGTTCTTGATAATCAATCCTCTATCATCCCTTTTGTTTCTGAATAACCACTTTGTGCCAATGGGTACTTGACCGGTTAGTAGTGGACATAGGTTGCAAACCTTTTGTCTCTTGAATTGAAGCAATTGATCTTGCATTGATTCAACCCAACTACTATCCTTCAAAGCTTCTTCCACCTTTTTTGGTTCCATGTGAGACAGGAAGCATGAGTACAAGCAGACATTTCCATTATGAGTTTGTCTTCTTGTTTTCACACCTTCAGAGACTTCTCCAATGATGTTCTCAGCTGGGTGAGTGTTGTGAATTTTGAGCTTTAGGATAACATCTAATTGTATAGATAAATCCATATTTGAAAAGTTTTGATTAGAATTAGGAACATCATTTCCAGTTGATGTTTCAAGCTCATTCAAGGAGGATTGATTGAATGAGTTTGAGACAACATTAGTAGCATTTTGCTATGAAGCAGCATCAACAGAGTCTATTCCTCCAGATTGCTGTTTCTATCATCTAGGTGTTGAGCAGTGTTTGAGTTGTCAACTGATGAGTTTTGAGGCTCACTTTGTTGACAACTTGTTCAAGCTCCACTAGTTCCTGAGATAGTCATGCTTTCAGGTCTTCTATTTGTAGGAGCTTGATTTTCAGCAATTCTTGGAGAACTTGGAATAGGTCTGGGTAACTTAAACAGTTGGTCATCATCAGAGTCACTTTGAGTTCCTGTTCCAGCTGAAACATTCTCACAAGAAGGTTTAGAATAGTTTGGAAACAATTCTAAATAAAAAATATGATCAGGTCCATTCCCCTTAACACAAGGAGTGTGCTCATTTACAACAATATTGGATGATTCCTCAAATTGTTTATTTTTGATGTTATAGACCCTATAAGCAATAGAGTTGGAGGAATATCCAACAAAGATAGCATCATCCGACTTTTCAGCAAATTTTACCAAATTGTCCTTTGTGTTAAGTATGGTACACCTGCTGCCAAAGGACTTGAGAAAGCCAATAAACGGTGGCCTCTTGTTCCATAACTCATAAGGGGTTTTTCCATAGGGCTTAACTATAAGAACCTTGTTCTGCACATAGCATGTAGTGTTGACTTCCTCTGCCCAGAATGTTAGAGGCAGCTTGGAATCAGCTAACATGGTTCTAGCAGCCTTAATAAGTGTCTTATTTCTCCTCTCAGCAACACCATTTTGTTGAGGAGTTCTAGGGGCACTATATTGTCTGGCAATCCCTTTTGAGTTACAGAATGAGTCAAGAACTTGATTCTTAACCTCAGTCCCTTGATCACTTCTTATAATCTTTACCTTGTGATCAATTTGATTTTCTATTTTAAGAATAAAAGATTTTAAAGTTTTAGCAGTTTCATCTTTAGTTCTTAAAAAGAATACCCATGTAAATCCAGTGAAATCATCAACAATCACAAGGCAATATGATTTCCTTCCAACGCTCATTATACTTGTAGGACCAAACAGATCCATGTGCAATAAGTGCAATGGTGTAGTGATAAAGTTAACTTCTTTGGATTTATGAGATGTCCTGTGTTATTTCCCTTTCAGACAGGCAACATAATTATCTTTGTAGAGAAATTTCTTTTTAGGCATACCATGTACCAAGTTATTTTTAACCAAATTGTTCATGGTTTTATAATTAACATGACATATTCGTTTATGCCATAAAGTTGACTCATCACTATTAGTTTTGAAAAGAAAACATGATACTTTTGTTCTGATAGCACACCTTTGAGTGGGAGGATGATGCAATAATGGTTTTTAAGTTATGCTCTTCAATAGCATACTTCTTTGCTTTAGTCTCAGCTATTACTAGCTGGGCTTGAGCCTTAGTCAACTTGGTAACCAAATCCTTTATTTGATCCTTATAGTTTTAGAGTTCATGTTTTAAAGAAGAAACAATTTTCTCTAACTCATCAAATTTGATTTTGTAGTCAGATTCTGCTCTTTTAAAATCAGATTTTAAAGTGTTTAAAGATTCAATATCGGATTTGATTTCCATGTTGTAGTCCTGATAGAGTTTGACCTTAGCTATACATGATGGAGTACAAAGATATTCATATACCAAACTATCTTCTATTCCAGCCATGAGAGCTTGAGCTAGAATGACATCTTGCACCATAAAGCTCCAGTCAATTTCTTGAGCAATAGTAGTTGTTTGTTGTTCAGTTGGCTATGCAACAGCTTTTGGAGTAGCATTATTTTGGGAGGCTGGAGGGGCTCCTGGGTTGGACTTTGGAGCCTTGCATTCCCTTGCGAAATGATCAAGTTGGTTGCAGTTATAGCACTTGGCTTTTGATTTACCTAACCCAAATTTGTTGTTGGTTGGGTTTTGGGGGAACTGTCTTCCAGTTCTTTTAAAGAACTTCTTAGCTCTATAGGTTAAAAGAGCCATTTGTTGAACAATGTTCATATATTCAACATCATCTGGACTGAAACATTCTAGATCATCAAAGCAAAACTGAAAGTCACTAGAATGCTCATTTCCTGAAACAAAGGCACAACTGTTCTAGAAGGGACTTTTTTGAACCTGTTGAGACCTTGGAGTCTTAGGAAAGATGATATATGGCCCAGATGAGGATGATGGATGTTGAGGGTAGCTCAGGTACTACTGGGGCTGATGAGTTCTTGAGCCTTCAGCAACGAGTAAAGCATTGCTAGCAGGAAGGCTAGAAGTTCTGCTCATCTGGTGGCATCTTTGAGTCTCCATCTCTACACGGTATCCATCAAGGATCCCATATAGTTCGGTCATGGTGAGAGTGTTTAGGTTCTCAGTCCTCTTGATAGAGACAAAGTAGAAAGTCCACTTATGATGAAGTGCACTTATGAATTTCCTTACCATGTCTAAGAGATGAGATTAAGTCCATATACCTGAAGTATTGCTAGCTTAGGGTTTCTCCAGCAATGTGAGTGAAGTTCTCGAACTGCTACTTTAGGGTATCTTTCTTGAACTCTTTTGACTCGATGGAACCAGAGTACATCAAAGTCAAAACGTCAAAGAGTTCTTTGGTAGTTTGACAATCCTCAAAGCCCACCATTATGGAGTTTGGTATGGCTGTAAGGAGAACTGTCATGGCTTTGTTGTTGATGTCCATCTTCTTAAAGTCTTCATCTGAGTAATCTTTGACAGCTTTCTCTATCATAGCACCATTACCAGCCGGGGACTCCACCTTTGGCTTGTATGGTCCATGAGTGATAGATCTCCACCTTTTGCCATCTTGATACTTGATGAAACCTTCAATATGTTTACGCCAATATCTGAAGTTATTAGGGGTGATGATAGGACCCTTAGTCATCGTTCCCATTTCAAATTCAGAAGATTTCTTGTTAAGGGCCATTATGAGTGTAGTGAGTGAGGAAACAAGGTGATTGGGATGGTTAGATCTCATAATCAAGAGCCTGATGTGCTCCAAATTATACATAAAAATCCTATCAAAAGCACATCAATTATTCCTTAATATCTCCCTTAAAGTGATGAATATGTACTTAAAAATGTTAAATTGTGTTTTCAGGTGTTTAAAAGGGCAAGATGGACAAAAGAAGCATGTTTGACAAGAAATTGAAGTAATCCGAGCTTTGGAGTCTTAGCACGCCGTGCCTCATTAAGCACGCCCCCATGCCTTGCCAGAAACACACCCCCGTGCTAAATAAACACGCCCCTGTGTTTGGACATCTGACAGGACAAAAAGTACTGTCCCCTAAAAGTAAGCACGGGGCCGTGCCCCATCAAGCACGAGGTCGTGCCCGACACAACCTGCATGTACGAGCCTTTCGTAAGCATTGTACTAGCACTGGGCCGTGCCTTATAGGCATAGAGCCGTGCTTAAACACTCCAGAAAGCCTATAAATAGAAGCCTAAGTTCACCACATTTGGCAAGCTTTGGTGGGAGAGTTACTCTGCAGAATTCTCTCGGGAATCAAGTCTTCAAGACCATTTGGAGGCTCGGGAGGTGCATACAACACTTGGAAGAAGCTCGGGATCGTCTAAACGTCATCCATTGTGGATTATCGGTTTGATTGTTCCATTCCACCGATGATTTCATATCTATCTTCTTTGTTATCTGTTGTTACGTTCAAGCTCATTATGAGCTAAACTCTTTTTATCATCCTAATTGGATGAAACTTATGTAATTTGTGATAAACTAATGGTGTGATATATATTATGTTAATGTTATGGTGGTCTTGGGAAAACTTTTGATGGGTAGCATCTACATTTGAACGGGAAGTTATAACTTTATGGTTTGTGATTGTGATTGTCATACACGGTTGAAAAACGTATGATCAACTTTCATTCGCGAAACCGGTCTTCATAATATGGCTAATGAACTAGTAATGGTTATTAGAAATAATATCACCTTAACTTTCTGATCATTTGCGGGTTCCCTTTTATTAGTCTGAGAAATCTACAGTAATTGTTATGGTTTTCTAAAATTAATGGTATGTTAGGAAGGAACCTGATCAACTCTCTTTTTAACATTAAGTTATGTTTTCAAAAATCGTATGTCAAATAGGTCACAAAAGTTTCACCTCATTACTAGGGCTTTGATCTAAGCAGTAAAATCAGCCTGACGTGATCCTAGTCACTACAGAGCAAGATAGACGAGAAATCACGCTAGCTCATCTTTATAAACATTAACATAATTACATAAATCAATATCTTTAAATCACACAACCAATTCATCACGGTTACATAAGTGTAGTCTAATTAGGATGATAACCTTTATTCCCTGGTTATAAATCCAAACGCTTCAATCTTAGTTTACTTTATTTGTATTATTGTTTTTAAACCCTAAAAATCTTTCCAATGCAACATATCATTTTCTTTAACAAAAACCAAATCTGATAGTCAAACATCAAGTTTGTTGAGTAGGCTAGGTGTGTCCACGAATTGATACTCGGTTCTTACCAACGCTATATTACGCATGACATGTACACTTGCCTTTTGTGTGTGTGGTTTAGTATTTGTAATAACCAATTTAAACTGAATCTGTGCGAAAAATCTGTATAAAAATAAATGCTATCTGCATCGCATCAAGTTTTTGGTGCCGTTGCCGGGGACACACGGTAGTTTGAAAGACAAACTAAATTTTTGACTATCTTGTGTATAACTTGTTAATATATTTTTGTTCAAACTTTATTTTATTTTTGTTAGATAGTTTGCCTTAGTTAGTTTAGTTACATTTTCCTGATTCATTCTTGCCTTAGTTAGTTTATGCTTCCTTAAGTTAGTGTATGTCCGACTCGTCTAGTCCTGAACTTGTTTCGCCTCTTTCGGAACCTGAACGACTTTTCCGTCAAAGATTGCACAAAAGACCACATCAAGTAGCACCAATCATTGAAGAAGACATTTTGGAAGGTACACCATCCGAAGAAGACATGGCTAACCAAGACAAGGAAATTTAGATGACACACTATGCCACACCGTCAATCGATGGTTACGGGTCTAGTGTTGTCCAACTAGCAATAGCGGCCAACAATTTCGAGATTAAGTCTAGTATTATCCAACTCGTAGAAAACTCTGTTCAGTTCCATGGATTGCAAGACGAAGATCCTAATGCTCACATCTCACGATTCCTTCGTATATGTGCGCTTCAAAATCAATAACTGTTCAGACGACGCCATTCGACTAAGACTTTTTCCAGTTTCACTTCGAGGCCGATCCATTGACTGGCTTGATTCGCTTCCGCCTGGTTCCATCACTACATGGGCGGAAATGGCTGAACAATTCCTTTTGAAATACTTTCCACCCGATCGCGCTGCCAAACTGGAAGAAACATCACAAGTTTTCGCCAAGACGACGCTGAATCATTACACGCAGCATGAGAGAGATATAAAAGTCTCATTCAGTGTCAAACCTTTGGAGATTCCCACATCACGGACTTGATTTGTGGCTGCAGTGTCAAACCTTTTACGATGCAATCAGCGGAGCCCACAAGCAAGCTGTAGACCAAAGTGCCGGAGGAGATTTCAGAAGTGTCACGCCAACAGAAGCATACCAAGCCCTAGAAAGAGAAGCTAAGAAGAGCTTTTCTTATAATCCTTTAAGAACCAAACCCAGTTCTAAAGGCATTCATCAAGTAGACTCTAAAACCCTAATTACAGCCTAATTAGAAGCTCTAACCAAACGATTCGAACAATTGCAAAGCGAGCTAAAGAAAACTCCAACACGATGCAACACATGTGGAAATTCACACAAGACCAACGAATGCCCACAAGGCATTATGATGGTTGAAGATGTTGACTACGTTGGAGGCCCAAACAACTCATATAACAACAACTCAAATTGGAGAAGCAACTCGAATTACGAAGATGTTGGTAACAACCAATCATCATTTGGATTCAATCGAAGGCCACCTTACCAACAACAGAAACAACCACACCAAGGTCCAAGTAGTAGTAACCAAGATCGTGGAGCATCATAGATGGAAGACTTATTACAGCAGTTGTTGTTAACCACACAAGCCACAAATGAGTACATACGGAAATCTGATCGACGAAATGAGGAGAGGTTCCAAAGAAACGAAGCTGACATCAAAAGCAACAAAGCATTATTGCAAACCATAGAACACCAAGTAGGTCAAATAGCACAACAACTATTTGAAGACCTCAAGGAGCTTTGCCCAACAACACTGTGACAAACCCTAATGTTCAAGTCAAAGCCATCACCACCAGGAGTGGCAAAACCACTCAAGGTGATGCACCTACATTACAACCCATCCTTGAAGAAGTAGAAACTGAAACTCCAAGTAATGCAAGTGATAAGCAAAAGCAACCTGTTGTTGAAGAACCTGGCAATGTTCCCCCCACCTCCATATCCAGGTCGTTTGAGACAACAACGAATAGAGGCACAATATGGCAAATTCCTTGGGTTGTTCAAGCAACTCCACATCAATCTGCCCTTGGTGGAAGCCTTAGTCCAAATGCCAAACTATGCTAAGTTTCTAAAGAGTGTCTTGTCGAACAAAAAGAAACTGGAAGAGTTATCACACGTAGTTTTGAATAAGAAATGCTCTGCAGTTCTTTAAAACAAACTACCTCAAAAGATGACTGATCCAGGAAGTTTCACCATACCTTGCCTAATAGAAAATCTTTCTGTCAGCAACGCGTTAGCCGATTTAGGTGCTAGCATTAACCTTATGCCTTATGCGGTTTTTGAAAAATTAAACTTAGGTGAACCTAGACCTACCCGTATGAGCATCCAGTTGGCTGACCGTTCTATTAAATATCCGAGGGGCATCGTTGAAAATCTCTTAGTTAAAATCGACAAATTCGTATTTCTCGTTGATTTTGTGATCCTTGACATGGATAAGGATAAAAATGTTCCTCTTATCCTAGGTCGACCTTTCTTAGCGACTGCTCGAGCCCTCATTGATGTTTGTACATGCAAACTCGCGCTTCTAGTAGACGAGGAGGAAGTAACTTTCGATATAGGCCAATCCATGAAACACCCTCAACATCATGATGACTCACTCTATTACGATGATGCTTGCGATTCAATCATAAGCTGTCATTTGAAGAAAACTCTTCAAAATGAAGCTTGCAACACTAAATTAATAGAGGTCCAAATCACCAAACCCATCTGTGAGAACCAAATCATTCCAGAACTAGAAGTTGATGAAACATCATCTCATCAAGAAGCATTTGAGATCATTGAACAAGAGCTAGAACCTAAAGCCAAACCTTCTATCGAAGACCCTCCAGTTTTAGAGCTCAAAGAAATTCCATCTCATCTCGAATACGCTTTTCTTGAAAACACATCTCAACTTCCTGTCGTAATCTCATCCGGCTTATCAATTGATGAGAAGAACAAGTTGCTCAATGTGCTTAAGGCACATAAACGAGCAATTGCATGGAAAATCATGGACATCAAGGGAATCAATCCATCCTTTTGCACTCACAAGATACTGATGAAGGAGAACTTCAAATCCGTCATACAACCTCAGAGACGTTAAAACCCGAGCATGCAAGAGGTGGTGAAGAAAGAAGTATTCAAACTACTAGATGCCGGTTTGATTTACCCTATTTCTGATTCGCCTTGGGCCACTCCTGTCCAAGTTGTTTCAAAGAAAGGAGGAATGACTGTTGTAACTAACGAGAAGAATAAGCTTATTCCCACTCGTACAGTTACAGGATGGAGAGTTTGCATCGACTATCGCAAACTCAATGACGCCACAAGGAAAGATCACTTCCCTCTTCCTTTCATTGACCAAATGCTTGAGAGATTATCTGGAAAAATGTTCTATTGCTTCCTGGATGGTTTCTCAGGTTATTTCCAAATTCCTATTGCTCCCGAAGATCAAGAGAAGACGAGATTCACCTGTCCATATGGCACATTTGCTTATCGGCGAATGCCTTTTGGATTGTGTAATGCTCCTACTACATTTTAAAGATGCATGGTAGCTATCTTTCATGACATGATTGAACACTCAATGGAAGTTTTCATGGATGACTTCTCCATCTTTGGGAACTCATTCGAGCAATGTCTTGAAAATCTGGAAAAGATGCTGGTTAGATGTGAAGATTCTAACCTTGTTTTAAATTAGGAAAAGTGCCACTTTATGGTTACAGAAGGAATAGTGTTAGGACACATAATCTCTTGAGCAGGGCTTGAAGTTGATCAAGCCAAAGTCGACACTATTTCTAAACTTCCACATCCCACGACCGTGAAATATATAGAAGTTTCCTAGGCCATGCAGGATTCTACCGTCGTTTCATCATAGATTTCTCAAAAATCGCTCGACCAATGACTCAACTTCTTGAGAAAGACACTCAATTCATATTTCTGACGAATGCATTAGTGCGTTCAAATTGCTTAAGGAGAGACTGGTAACCGCTCCAATCATGGTTTCCCCAGATTGGACGCTACCATTTGAACTCATGTGCGACGCAAGTGATTTCGCGGTAGGAGCCGTATTAGGACAGAGGAAAGACAAGCAATTTCACCCAATTCATTATGTGAGCAAAACCCTAAATGACGCACAAGAAAACTACACCACCACCGAGAAAGAACTTCTTGCGGTAGTTTTCGCATTTGACAAATTCCGCTCGTACCTAATCCTTTCAAAAGAAATCGTTTACACCGATCATGCAACCCTTCGTTATATGTTCAACAAACAAGATTCAAAACCGAGATTGATTCGTTGGATACTTCTGCTTTAAGAATTTGACATCGAAATTCGTGATAAGAAAGGAGCAGAAAATCTAGCGGCCGATCATCTCTCGCGTCTTGAGGATTCAAGTCCTTCACAAACTGAGGAAACCAAAATAAACGAAAATTTTCCTCATGAATTCCTTATGCACATTCAATCCTCAATCGATGAACATCCTTGGTTCACCGATCTCGCAAAACTTAGCAAGCAGAATCCTTCTCAAGGGAATGACTTATCAGCCAAAGAAGAAATTCCTTACTAATATCAAACATTACTATTGGGTGGACCCGTATCTGTTCAGAATCGGTGCAGACCAACTTATTCGAAGATGCGTATACGGAAGTGAAGCAGAACAGATCCTAAGGCACTGTCATGAAGGACCCATAGGAGGACACCATGGAGCAACCCTAACAGTCAAGAAAGTATTTGACTCTAGATTTTACTAGCCCACGATCTTCAAAGATGCTCACAACATGGTACGCACCTGTGATGCATGTCAAAGAGCAACCAATATCTCAACACGGGATGAGATGCCTCAGAAACCAGTTCAAGTATGCGAGGTATTTGACATATGGGGTATTGATTTCATGGGGCCATTCCAGGTGTCATTTTGCAATCATTACATCTTGGTAGCAGTCGATTACGTTTCAAAATGGGCTGAAGCTCAAGCCCTACCTACCAATGATGCCAGAAATGTTGTTAGATTCCTTAAGAAACTATTCTCTCTTTTTGGTGCCCCCAAAGCTCTAATTAGTGACCGAGGAACTCATTTCTGTAACAACCAGCTCGAATGAGCAATGGCACGTTATGGAGTGCACCATCGCTTTACAACTGCTTATCATCCACAAACGAATGGGCAAGCCGAAGTCACTAACCGAGGCATCAAACGAATCCTTGAGAAAATTGTAGGTCAAAACCACAAGGACTAGTCTACCAAGTTAGATGATGCACTATGGGCTTTTCGAACATCCTATAAGACTCCCATCGGCACAACACCGTTCAAACTAGTTTATGGGAAGTCGTGTCATCTACATGTGGAACTAGAGCACAAAGACTTTTGGGCACTTAAAGCAGCAAACCTGGACCAAGACCTTGCAGGAAAGAATCGATTCCTACAAATTCACGAATTGGAGGAATTGAGAGAACAAGCATACGAAAACGCTAGGGTTTACAAAGAAAAGACAAGGAAATTCCACGACGCGCGATTAAAGAATACAAAACGATTTCATGTGGGAGAACGGGTCTTACTATATAACTCTCGTTTACATTTGTTTCCTGGAAAACTAAAATCACAATGGTCTGGACCTTATACGATTAAAAACATGTTTCCGAATGGTGCCATTAAAATCAATAACCACGAAGGTTTAAGTTTAAAAGTAAATGGTCATCGTTTAAAACTGTATAACGATGGACCAACCAAGATTCTCTCGGAGGTATTACACCTCCGCCCCGACGAAAACTAAGTATGGGGAAGGGTTGTGCCGAAGACCCGAAAGTTAA
Source organism: Flaveria ramosissima (assembly GCA_025215565.1). Taxonomy (NCBI): domain Eukaryota; kingdom Viridiplantae; phylum Streptophyta; class Magnoliopsida; order Asterales; family Asteraceae; genus Flaveria; species Flaveria ramosissima. The sequence goes on along the minus strand of CM046035.1, from coordinate 55,569,351 downwards.
ACACGACACCTTTACATAAATTTTCCTTGATTTTTTTTACAATTTTTAGGACCTCACAAGCACAAGCACAGGGCCGTGCCTCGTGAAGCTCGCCCCCGTGTCTCTGACAAATTTTTTCTACGATCTTCGCTGACGACTCTGGAACGTTGCAGGTCGAATTTAAGACGGATTCTGACAAGCACGGGGTCGTGCCTGGCCAAGCACGCCCCCATGTTCACTTTTCATGACCTGTATATAAATACCACACTTGTTCCATTCTTTCATCACACCCATTCCAGCTTAAAAACGTTTGAAAAATGAAAGAATCGTGTCACGGAAGTTCAAACTGGAATTCTACAAAGAAACCGCGTTCTGAAACGCGAGAGCCATCGACTCAATAATACTTCTTCAAGCTACATGAACTTATCAAGCAAATGATTGAAATGAACCTTGTTGCATCCCAACGCTTAGCTGAACTTATCCAAAAAGGTCAAGAGATGGGCGAGGAACTCATTTCCATTAACCGTCAGCTTGTGGAACTAAGCAAAACTAAGCAACCGCGCGTTAAAGAGTCTGTTTTTGTTGTTTCAGATTTTCGGCTTTTAACGTATCGTGTAACCGTAGGACCCTAGGAAATGTAATTTTCAATTGGGCTTGTGTTATTTAACTCTAGGACTATTTTCGTATCTTTTCTGATGATTTGGAAGTGATAAAACTTAATCGGGTAAATTACACAACACGCGAAACTGAAAAACAGAACAACAAAAGACTGAACCGAACAACATACCTTGAGCACGCCCCCGTGCCTAAGGAGGCACGCCCCCGTGCTCGACAAGGAATGACACAATTTGACATTTTTCTGCCTTTTGTCTTGTTCCCCATCAATTTTGCATGTTAAAAACGAAGCTCATTGGCTGCAATGTTCGTATCCACTTCCATTTTCCCCTTATTTTCCATTTTTCTTTCACTTTTTCAAGAGTTCTTTCAAGAGTATTTGATCAAGAGGTTAGTATGCTAATTCCTATGATTATGATAATCATTTACATGTAGGTAGGTGATTAGGTATCTAAATAACCGAAATCCTAGCAATTATATGTAAAAACTTGTACTTAAACGTATTATGGAATGATGAATGCTTTAAACCTTCTTGTTCATGTTTCTTCTTGTAGTTGATTAGTGTTAATTAGTTTGTTTAGTTAGTTATTAGTATGTTTTCTTTTATTGTTTAACAAAACTATCTTTATAATTCATGGTTAAATCTTTGTTAATCATGTTCAAGTTACAAAAATTCACAAGTGGTGTTAAACACTACATATATTTTTGAGTATCTTGAATTATTAACAAGTGATTAAAAATGCTAAACGTATAATCTTTGGTTTTCAAGCAAGAAAATGTTAAACCCATGTGCAGGACCGGTGAAGGGTATGCACTTACAACACAACAACACAATGAGGAGAGTTGCTTAGAACACTTAACAAATCAAATAGGGAACTGGTTAACTTGTTAATGAAAGATTCTAAGAACACAAGTAAATATGAGACAAAACAAGATGGAAAACAACACAAGTAGTTGGTTTTCAAGAATGCTGTATATTGCTTCTTAAGTTCTATTAAAAATGTTACAAAGCAAAAAAGAAAGTTAAAAGTACTTGAGATACATATACTACATCCTACAGCTGGCCATACTTTGAAGGCCAGCTGGATATAATTGACTAGACAACTACAAAATCAAATGTAGAGTCAAAAGGCAGATTTGCCTTTTGACTAGTGACTATGACATGCCATAGCTCACATCTTAATATATTACAAAAAGGATAAAAGTACATAAACTAGAAAGCATGGACTCAAGACCTCAATGTACAATTACCAAAAGCATGGACCTTTTCACCAACTCATGTAACTTGGTGACTTTACAGAGTAGCAGCGAAAAGCTGGTCCAGCTTTATGGTAAAGTACATCAGATAAAGGCATATCTTTAAAAGTCTTCGGAAGAAATCTGTCTTCACTCTTTGGCTTCGGAAGACTTTGTCTTTGAAGCTTCGGAAGACTTCACTTTTGGCTTCGGAGATGTTGGTCTTGACTTCGGAAGATTTTACACTTAGAATATTTCTAGTGCATGGTGTAAAACTTCCGAAGCATTTCTACTTCTGTTCTTCAGTGCATGCATGCAGAGAGACTTTGGATGTATTGGCTGCATCAGACTTATAGGAATCCTTACAAACTCCCCCTAGGCTGATGCTACCAAAACATTTAGAAGATCTTTAGATGTTGGTGGTCTTCAGGATGATAAGGACTATACCCTTCTTCATCAGATGGTCAGGATCACTCAGACCCTCATAATATCTTCTCATCTCAAAGAGATCATGCAGAGGTAAGTTGATTATGTCTTGCCATGTATAGACATTCTTAACACCTTGATCTCTGATCACATGCCATCTCTCTGGATTAGTAGTGAAGGTCCAGGATAAGATGGGTCTCTCAGCTGCAAGAGGAGCCACTTGAATTGGAGTTGATCGGGCTGCCTTTTCATGCACTTCCTCAGGTTGATCTGACCCAGCCTGAGGTGTAAAGGTGGATGATTCAGGCTTTTTCTTCTTTGACTTTGGTTTGGAAGCCATCCTCTTCTTCCTCTTAGAAGACTTCAACTGAGAAGACTGGTCGCCAACACCTTGTTGATCATCCTTGTCTTTCTCAGTTGGGTGTTCCTCCCTCACAGGTTCAGAAGGAGAGGGAGTTTGACCGTGCTGTGGATCAGAAGATAAAGCTTGTTGAGGCTCAGCAGGAGGTCCAGGTTGTGTTGTCTCAGGTTGTTCAACCTTAACCTCCACTTTAGGTGGGATTTGACTTGGAGGGGAGTGTAAGTCAATCAGCTCTCCACTCTTGATCTTCTGCTTGATTACCCTAATATGCTCATCCATTATGGATAGAGACATAGGGCCAAGTCTCCTTCTGGAGAATCCATACAGCTTCAAGAAGCTAATCATCCTTTGTCTGTCAGCAGATTTCTTCGTACTCTTTTGGATGATGGCTCTTGACTTTGCAGCATCTTCCCTCATCCTTTTCTTTGTTGCCTTTTGTTCTTTGAGCACTTGAAGTTCAAGCTGTTTGAGATACTCAAACTCAATGTACTCAAAGGACAAGGGAATAAGTGCAGATGCCTGGTAGAGACCTGTGGCACTCAGGTAGTTGATCATGTTTTGCCTATATGTTTCCTTGTCTACCTGAGGTTCTTGTGTAGCTGCCACATCCTCTTGAACTGGAGAGAGAGTTGGAGCATGCTTGTATAACCTTTTCTGTCTATTCTCCTCTTTGAATTGGAGAAGTAACCTTGCATCCTATGCTTCCTTCATCTCTCTTGACACTTCCATGTCAGCTAGTTCATTTAATTGCTCTAAGGGGAGAGATATAATCTCATCCATGTCATAGTTCCTGGTCTGCAGGTAAGTAATCCTAACTGCCCTCAATTCATCTTCTTGAGTGTTTGGTCTGGGGGTAGTCCTGATTGGAGCTTGCATAAAGCCTGAAGACCCAGATGAACTTTCTCCCCTTAGCTTCCTCTTCTCTCTCTCTCTCTCTCTCTCTCTCTCTCTCTCTCTCTCTCTCTCTCTCTCTCTCTCTCCTCAGGAGTTAGAATCCTTTTCCCTTTGTCACCCACAGACCTTTGTGACACAGGGTGGAGAGAGCTTTGGCCTTTATTGCTTGGTGTAGCATCCAAGCTCTTGCCAGAGAGAGGTTGTGAGACACCTTCACCAGCAGGTATTTCACTGAGGGAATGAATTTCTGAAGCAGTTGCTAGTGTGACAGGGCTCTCAGGCTCTATCACTGGGCTTTCAGCCAAGGTTTTCCCTTTGAAGCTAATCTCAGGGTCTGCCTCAGCATCCAGTTGACCAATGATATTACCTGATTGCCTTTGTCTCCTTCTAAGGCTGAACTCTTCAGTAATTCTGTCTTGAATCATGGGTGCTAACCTGTCAGCTTATCTTGATTCACTTGGGTTTACAAGTGGCATGTTGATCAGGTCAAGACCTTCATAGTAGTTCAAGGTCTGAAAGTTGAATACTTCTTGCTGCCCTTGAACTCTATGAAGAATGAGGGCTCTCTATCAGCATCATACCTCCACCTAATAATGTAGTTTGAAGTTCCTTGAGGTGGAGATGACACAGCCCTTGGAATGCCTTCCTTAAAGAGACTCCTAATGATAGAGTCTATAATATCCATATTAATGTGAACTTGAGGAAGTTGCTGAGTATGCATAGTTGCAAGTGAGGATGGTGAATCCTCAATGTCCATACTCCCTGAAGAACTCCCAGCTTCTGTGACTGTAATTACTTTCTCCCCTTTTTGTTAGCATCACCCTCTTGCATAGGTGAGCTAGAGGTTAGGTCAATCACATTCACAGGTTCTTGTTTTCTTGGTTGAGCTCTTCTTAAAGGTCTCCCAGCTAGTTTTTCTCTGAGATAAGATATCTCAAGTTGCTGATCATTGACCCTATTATGCAGGGTAGTCACACAAGATTGAAGGTGACTAACTTTAGATACTAAATAGGAGCATGTTTTTGACAGTTTTCGCACCTTTAGTCTTAGATTTCCCTCATCTTCATCAGAAGAATCATTGGGGGATGAGATGATTGGACCAAAGTCCTCTCTCTCACCACCAGCCTCAGGTTCTTGGCTGCTGGATTTCCTCTGCACATTGACATCCTCAGTTGAGGTGTCAATGGAATGAGTTGCCATGGTTGAGCTCTTAATGATATAATCACTTGCAGAAGTGAGAGCCTCTTCCATATGGATATCGTGAACAGGTTAAGAAGTATCCACCTCAATGATGGGTGACTGAGTGGGCTAGACAAAGGAGACTCAGGAGTACTCATCTCTCTTTGAGTAGGGGTAGAGTAGAGAGACTCATGGTACCACTGAAACCTAAGTCTTCATCAGTATAGAATGAGAGGTTGGGAATGGGTTGATTTAAGTCTAAAGGCTGGGAATGGTAACTGTCCCCTAAAGGTTGTTCACTTGAGTGTTGAGACTCAGAGTGAGGGCTTAAGGCAATTTGGCTTATGAGCTCATCAGGGTGAGCATGAGGAACCTCATCCCTGATTGTTGAAGAGATGGGAGTGGTTTTTTCCTCAGGGGAAGTGGGAGCTCTAGTGTCTACTTCCTCTGTATGGGTGAGTATATGGGGGCCTGCACAGACTCAATAGCTTGAGCAAGGGTTCGTTTGGATTTTCTTTGGTAGGTGAGGGTGATTTGTGGCCTTTTTGGTGGTTGGGAGGTAGAAGGTGTGGGTTCAACACTAGCTTGTGTTGCTAGGTTGTCACCTTGAGCAATGAGCTCTAACATTTTTAGGACAAGGGCTGTTTCTACCCCTAAGAAGTCTACAGTTGGCTTCTTTATAATTTTAAAGATGCCGGGCTTCATCTGTCCCAAATTAAGAACATTATCTGTTTCCCTCAACTGTGAGCCCAGCTCACAGTTGAGAATGTGTTGAACATATCTAGAAAACATATAATACTCTAAGGAGTCCAAGTTAGCAAGCAAATTTGTATAAACAAACTGAGAGTACCTGAACTTGACCCCTTGAACCATTCCATGTACTATGAAGGAGAGATCCTCAGGAATCTATTCCCACCCTCCATGCTTGTTTGACAAGCCGTAAATAACCACATGAAGCAGGTATTTCCATTGGGATGAGACCTTCTCTTTCCTGAAGGTCTTTACAGAAAAATTTCCCTCATAGCCCATCTGCTTAAAAGAATGATTTACAGCTTTCTTTGGGAAAGACAACTCACCTTCTTCATCATCCAGCTGCAAGTGAGTGTTGATGATGGCCGGAGTGATGAAGATTGTCCTCCCTTGCACTGTGGCAGACAGTGCCTTCTCCCCATCCATAATGACCTCTTGGCAGGTCTTCCAAAATTCAAGAAGATGATCCTCATAGAGAGTAGGATCAATGGTTAGGGAGGTGAAGTATTTGGATAGAGCTAAGAAACGGAAAATCTCTGAGAAACTTTCATCATTCTCAGAGCTTTAAAGAGCAACCTGGTTGTGTTGCCTGTGAAGGTGCATGGATAAATCTAGTTTGTTTCTGCGGTTTACGTTGGCCGTTTTAGAAGCTTAAGGATGAAGAAAGATGAAGAACAAAGGCGGTTTGGGAGAATTCAGGTTTAAGAAATAGTGTAATTGAGGAAGATAGTGAAAGAGGGGGGAACCATTGGGCATTTATGCGAAAAGGATTTGAGACAAATTTAATGAAAGAGGATAAACTTTGAAATCCGGATGTCGGTCCCACCTCTGAAAAGTAGTTTACTTTTGCCCAAAAAGTAGTTTTCTTGGAAGTCGAGAAATCTTCCGAAGGTTATTTGCTTCGGAAGTTCTGAAGAAAAAGCTTCCGAAGGCAAATTGGCTTCGGAAGATATTTCAGAGGTTTTTGAGAATTTTGCTTTGGAAGAGAATTTATACTCAGAGATTTTTATTCTAAAGAGAATAAATACTTCCGAAGGTAAATTGCTTTCGGAAGAAACTTGTTCTTTGAAAACATACAGAGTACTTAAGTTGATTTTAAGCTTCGAAAGATATTTCAGAAATTTCTTCTGAAGGAAAAGTACTAAAGGGATTATTTGTTTACTAAGACATAAATTTCTTCCGAAGGTAATTTTAAATCTTCCGAAGAGATCAAGATTTTCAAAAATCTAAGAAAAGTCTTTTGAAAATATTTGCTTCCAAAGAGAACAATGGCTTATGAAGGTGATAAAATAGACAACTTAGGACACACAGGTTTTAGAAATAAATATGATTAAGTTTTAAGAAAAGTTATTCAAAGTTAATCATCCCAATAGCTGATACAAGATACTTAAATCTCTGCTCATCAAAGGCTTTGGTGAACAGATCAGCATATTGTTCATTTGTGTTAACTTTGACTAGTTTGATTAATCCATTTTCAAAATTATCTCTAATCAAATGATACCTGATATTAATATGCTTTGTCCTTGAGTGCTGCACAGGATTCTCTGTGATTGAGATAGCACTGTTGTTGTCTATATGGATGGGAGTCTCTTTAAAGTTTAATCCATAGTCCAACATCTAATTTTGAATCCAAAGCACTTGAGCACAGCAGCTTGCAGCAGCATTGTATTCAGCCTTAGCAGTTGATGCAGACACACAAGATTGTTTCTTACATTGCCAAGAGACTACTCTTCCACCAAGAAATTGACATCCCCCTGATGTAGACTTTGCAGTCATGTTGCAACCACCATACTCACTATCTGTATAAGCATACAGATTAAAGTCAGAATTCTTTGGATACCAAAGGCCAAGTGATGGAGCACCACTGAGATATCTTAAAATTCTTTTGACAGTGACCAGGTGTAACATCTTGGGGTTGGCTTGATATCTTGCACAAATGCATGTAGCAAACATAATATCTGGCCTGCTAGCTGTGAGGTACATAGGAGACTCAATCATTGCCCTACAGAGATGCTCATCAACACACTCCCCCTCAAGATCAGGTCCAAGGGAGTGATTTCTGGCTATGGGTGGCTTAGCAACCTTACAATCAGTCATGTTGAATCTTTTAAGTATGTCTTGTACATACTTTGACTAACTTATGAAGATGCCATTGCCAACTTGCTTCACTTGAGAAAGAAATTGATTTCCCTCATGGCACTCATTTCAAACCTGTCCTTCATCAGCTTCTCAAAGTCTTTATAGAGCTTTGGATTAGTTGACCCAAAGATAATGTCATCTACATATACTTGAACTAGCATTATGTCATTTCCTGTTCCTTTGATAAAGAGAGTTCCATCTATAGTACCCCTTTTGTAGCCATGTTGACAAAGATACTGAGATAAAGTCTCATACCACATCCTTGGTGCTTGGTGCAGCCCATAAAGAGCTTTATCAAGCCTGCAGACATAATCAGGATGATCAGGATCTGCAAACCTAGGTGGTTGTCTGACATACACCTTTTCGTCAATCATCCCATAAAGAAAAACACACTTGACATCAAGTTGGTAGACCTTAAAGTTCTTGGATGCAGCAAAAGCTAGGAATATTCTAACAGCTTTAAGTCTTGCTACAGGAGCAAAAACATCTGTGTAGTCAATTCCTTCTTCTTGAGTATACCCTTGAACAACTAGTCTTGCCTTGTTCTTGATGACAAGTCCTCTATCATCCTTCTTATTCCTAAAAAACCATTTGGTTCCTATGGTAGTCTTCCCTTGAGGAAGAGGACATAGGTTCCAAACCTTTTGCCTTTTGAATTGAAGCAGCTCCTCTTGCATAGCTCAACCCAACTTCCATCCTTTAGAGCCTCATCAATTTTCTTTGGCTCTATCTGGGACAAGAAACAAGAGTGAAGTCAAAAATTTGCTTCATGGGTTTGTCCTCTTGTTCTCACCCCTGAATCAACATCTCCAACGATGTTTGTGGTAGGATGAGACTTATGGATCCTTAGCTGAGGGATCACAGCAAGTTGCTTAGATAGATCTAAATTTGAAAAATTTTGATCTGGCAAAGAAGATTCACCCTCCACATCAGCACACTTATCAAGATTGACTTGATCCAATGAGTTTGTGAAATCATTGATGTTGTCTTCAATGAAGTGGTTATCAGCATCAAGAAATTCCTGATCACTTTCACCACCACAATTTTCTCCAACATTTGAAGCTCCTTCCTCTGAGTTTTGTGCCTCTATGCTGGAATTTGAAGGCACCCCAGAAGCATCAGCAAAATTTGTCATTGATGTGCTGGTAGAAGCTTCATTTGCCGGATTAGTTACCACTGGAGCTGAAGATGTGTAACTTGAAGGTCTTCTGAGCTCAAATCTTGGGTCAGGATCACCTATAGGTAATATATCTGTAGATCCTGAAACATTCTCACAAGATTTATTAAAACAGTTGGTAACTAAATCAAGATCAAACAGCCAATCCGGACCAGAACCTTTCACACTGGGAGTGTGCTCATTGAAAGTCACATTGGCTGACTCTTCAACTACTCTAGTTCTAAGATTATATACTCTATAAGCTTTAGCTTGAGAAGAGTATCCAATAAAGTGTCCATCATCTGATTTCTCAGCAAATTTGGCAATTTGATCTTTGGTATTCAAGATGGTGCAAGGACATCCAAATGACCTGAGAAAACCAATGAAAGGTTTTCTCTTGTGCCAAAGTTCATAAGGAGTCTTACCATGTGTCTTAACCACTAAAACTCTGTTTTGCACATAGCAAGCAGTGTTCACTGCCTCTGCCCAAAGGTGATGGGCAGTTTAGAGTCAGACAACATAGTTCTTGCAGCTTCAATTAGTGTCATGTTTCTCCTCTAAGCAACTCCATTGTGTTGAGGAGTCCTGGGAGCACTATATTATGTTGTAATACCCTTTTCATCACAAAATGTATCAAGGATTTGATTCTTGAATTCAGTTCCTTGATCACATCTTATGGCTTTGACCTTGTGATCACATTGATTCTCAATCTTTAAGATGAAATTCTTCAGAATCTCAGGGGCCTCATCCTTAGTTCTAAGAAAGAAGACGCAAGTGAATTTTGTAAAATCATCTGTGATCACCAAACAATAAGAGGTCCTTCCTAGACTCATTACACTGGTGGGGCCAAAGAGATCCATATGTAATAAATGTAGGGGATTAATGATGGAATTTCTTTCCTTTGGCTTGTGAGATACCTTGTGTTGCTTCCCTTTCAGGCATGCAACACAATGGTCATCACTTGTAAACTCTTTCTTTGGTATTCCAGTTACCAAATCATTCTTAATTAATTTATTCATGTTTTTAAAGTTTACACGACACATTCTTTTATGCCAGAGGAAAGATTCATCATTATTTGCTTTAGACAGAAAGCATGAAACTTCTCCCGAGGGAGATGTTTCTTGCAAGTCCATCTTGTACATGTTCCTTTTCCTGGGGGCTCTGAGCAAGATGTGCTCATGAGCAATGACCACCCCGGGCCTGAGAACAATGCACTCATGCTCAGTGAAGAGCATGTTATGACTCTGATCATAAAATTAGGATACACTCAGAAGATTGTACCTAAGCTCCTTGACAAAGTTTACCTTCTCAATGCTGAGCTTGCCATTTGTGACATTGCCCCTTCCTGTAATGTAACCTCATGCATCTCCTCCAAAAGCAACTGGTCCTCCATCAATTCTTTCAAACTTTTGGAGTAGTGACCTATTGCCTGTCATGTGCCTGGAAAAGCCACTGTCAATGATCCATACATTTCTGTTTGTCTTGAGCTATTCCTGCACAAAGAGATGGTTAGTTACATTTGGAAACCCAAGCCTCATTGGTCTTGGGCTCATCAAAAGAAGTTGAAGATAATGCAATAGTAATTGATCCTATAGTCATGCTAGAAGGATCATTTGCTGATGTTGATGAAGAACTTTCAGCCACTTGGTCTTTCTTTGACTTCCACACCACCTTTGGAAGCTTAGACTTAACCTTCAATACTTCGGAAGTTTTGATGACTTCGGAAGTTTTGATGACTGGACCTTCGGAAGATCTTGCTTTCACTGCAGCAGGATTTAGTGCTTCGGAAGTATTACTTTCTTCCGAGACCAAATTTTCTTCCGAAGGCAAGTTTCCACTTGTCTGCTTCTTCATTTTGGAGCTTCCGAAGGAAACAAATTTTCTTTCCGAAGATTGCTTCTTCTTCTCCAAACTCTTAGAAGTTTCTTTCTTAGCCATGCTAGAAGGATCATTTGCTGATGTTGATGAAGAACTTTCAGCCACTTGGTCTTTCTTTGACTTCCACACCACCTTTGGAAGCTTAGACTTGACCTTCAATACTTCGGAAGTTTTGATGACTTCGGAAGTTTTGATGACTGGACCTTCGGAAGATCTTGCTTTCACTGCAGCAGGACTTAGTGCTTCGGAAGTATTCCTTTCTTCCGAGACCAAATTTTCTTCCAAAGGCAAGTTTCCACTTGTCTGCTTCTTCATTTTGGAGTTTCCGAAGGAAACAAATTTTCTTTCCGAAGCTTGCTTCTTCTTCTCCACATGACCAAGAAAGAAACTTCTAAGAGTTTGGAAAAGAAGAAGCAAACTTTGGAAGGAAAATCTCTTTCCTTCGAAAGCTCCAAAATGAAGAAGAAGACAAGTGGAAACTTGCCTTTGGAAGAAAACTTGGTCTCGGAAGAAAGGAATACTTCTGAAGCACTGAAGCCTGCTGTAGTGAAAGCAAGATCTTCCGAAGGTCCAGTCATCAAAACTTCCGAAGTCATCAAAACTTCCGAAGTATTGAAGGTCAAGTCTAAGCTTCCAAAGGTGGTGTGGAAGTCAAAGAAAGACCAAGTGGCTGAAAGTTCTTCATCAACATCAGCAAATGATCCTTCTAGCATGACTATAGGATCAATTACTATTGCATTATCTTCAACTTCTTTTGATGAGCCCAAGACCAATGAGGCTTGGGTTTCCAAATGTAACTAACCATCTCTTTGTGCAGGAATAGCTCAAGACAAACAGAAATGTATGGATCATTGACAGTGGCTGTTCCAGGCACATGACAGGTAATAGGTCACTACTCCAAAAGTTTGAAAGAATTGATAGAGGACCAGTTGCTTTTGGAGGAGATGCATGAGGTTACATTACAGGAAGGGGCAATGTCACAAATTATAAGCTCAATATTGAGAAGGTAAACTTTGTCAAGGAGCTTAGGTATAATCTTTTGAGTGTATCCCAATTTTATGATCAGAGTCATAACATGCTCTTCACTGAGAATGAGTGCATTTTTCTCAGGCCCAGGGTGGTCATTCCTTATGAGCACATCCTGCTCAGAGCCCCCAGGAAAAGGAACATGTACAAGATGGATTTGCAAGAAACATCTCCCTTAGGAGAAGTTTCATGCTTTCTATCTAAAGCAAATAATTATGAGTCTTTCCTCTAGTATAAAAGAATGTGCCATGTAAATTTTAAAAATATAAATAAATTAATTAAGAACGATTTGGTAACCGGAATACCAAAGAAAGAGTTTACAAGTGATGACCACTGTGTTGCATGCCTGAAGGGGAAGCAACACAAGGTATCTCACAAGCCAAAGGAAAGAAATTCCATCATTAATCCCCTACACTTATTACATATGGATCTCTTTGGCCCCATCAGTGTAATGAGTCTAGGAAAGACCTCTTATTGTTTGGTGATCACAGATGACTTTACTAGATTCACTTGGGTCTTTTTTCTTAGAACTAAGGATGAGACCCCTGAGATTTTAAAGAATTTCATCTTAAAGATTGAGAATCAATGTGATCACAAGGTCAAAACCATAAGATGTGATCAAGGAACTGAATTCTAGAATCAAATCCTTGATACATTTTGTGATGAAAAAGGTATTACTAGACAATATAGTGCTCCCAGGACTCCTTAGCAAAATGGTGTTGCTGAGAGGAGAAACAGGACACTAATTGAAACTGTAAGAACTATGTTGTCTGACTCTAAACTACCCATCACCTTCTGGGCAGAGGCAGTGAACACTGCCTGCTATGTGCAAAACAAAGTTTTAGTGGTTAAGACACATGGTAAGACTCCTTATGAACTTTGCCACAAGAGAAAACCTTTCATTGGTTTTCTCAGGTCATTTGGATGTCCTTGCACCATCTTGAATACCAAAGATCAAATTGTCAAGTTTGCTGAGAAATCAGATGATGGATATTTTATTGGATACTCTTCTCAAGCTAAAGCTTATACAGTATACAATCTATGAACTAGAGTAGTTGAGGAGTCAGCCAATGTGACTTTCAATGAGCACACTCCTAGAGTGAAAGGTTTTGGTCCAGATTGGCTATTTGATCTTGATTTAGTCACCAAAACTGTTTTAACAAATCTTGTAAGCATGTTTCAGGGTCCACAGATATACTACCTATAGGTGACCCTAACCCAAGATTTGAGCTTAGAAGACCTTCAAGCTACACATCTTCAGCTCCAATGGTAACCAATCCTGAAAATGAAGCTTCTACTAGCATATGAATGACAAATCCTGCTGATACTTTTGGGGTGCCTTCAAATTCCAGCTTAGAGGCACAAAACTCAGATGAAGGAGTTTCAAATGTTGGAGAAAATGGTGGTGGTGAAAGTGATTAGGAATTCCTTGATGCTGATAACCACTCCATTGAAGACAACATCAATGATGTCACACACTCATTGGATCAAGTCAATATTGATAAGTGTGTTGATGTAGAGGGTGAATCCTCCTTGCCAGATCAGAATTTCTCAAATTTAGATCTGTCTAAGCAACTTGCTGTGATCCCTCAGCTAAGGATCCACAAGTCTCATCCTACCACAAACATCACTGGAGATGTTAATTTAGGGGTGAGAACAATAGGACAAACCCATGATGCAAATGTTTTTCTTCACCCTTGTTTCTTGTCCCAGATAGAGCCAAAGAAAATTGATGAGGCTCTAAAGGATGGAAGTTGGGTTGAAGCTATGCAAGAGGAGTTTCTTCAATTCAAAAGGCAAAAGGTTTGGAACATATGTCCTCTTCCTCAAGGGAAGACCACCATAGGAACCAAATGGGTGTTCAGGAATAAGAAGGATGATAGAGGACTTGTCATCAAGAACAAGGCAAGACTAGTTGTTCAAGAGTATACTCAAGAAGAAGGAATTGACTACACAGATGTCTTTGCTCCTGTAGAAAGACTTGAAGCTGTTAGGATATTCCTAGCATTTGCTGCATCCAAGAACTTCAAGGTCTACCAACTTGATGTCAAGTATGCTTTTCTTTACAGGGTGATTGATGAAGAGGTGTATGTCAGACAACCACCTAGGTTTAGATCCTAATCATCCTGGTTATGTCTGCAGGCTTGATAAAGCTCTTTATGGGCTGCACCAAGCACCAAGGAAGTGGTATGAGACTCTATCTCATTATCTCTTTCAGCATGGATACAAAAGGAGTATTATAGAGGGAACTCTCTTCATTAAAGGAACAGGAAATGACATAATGCTAGTTCAAGTATATGTAGATGACATTATCTTTGGGTCAACTAATCCAAAGCTCTGCAAAGACTTTGAGAAGTTGATGAAGGACAGGTTTGAAATGAGTGCCATGGGGGAAGTCAATTTCTTTCTAGGAATTCAAGTGAAGCAAGTTGACAATGACATCTTCATAAGTCAGTCAAAGTATGTACAAGACATACCTAAAAGGTTCAACATGACTAATTGTAAGATTGCTAAGACACCCATAGCCAGGAACCACTCCCTTGGACCTGATCTTGAGGGGGAGTCTGTTGATGAGCATCTCTACAGGGCAATGATTGGGTCTCTTATGTACCTCACAACTAGCAGACCTGATATCATGTTTGCTACATGCATTTGTGCAAGATATCAAGCCAACCCTAAGATGTCACACCTGATCACTGTCAAAAGAATTTTAAAATATCTCAAATGTGCTCCATCACTTGGCCTTTGGTATCCAAAGAATTCTTACTTTAATCTGTATGCTTATACAGATAGTGATTATGGTGGTTGCAACATGATTGCAAAGTCTACATCAGGGGGATGTCAATTTCTTGGTGGAAGGATAGTCTCTTAGCAAGTAAGAAACAATCCTGTGTGTATGCATCAACTGCTGAGGCTGAATACATTGTTGCTGCAAGCTGTTGTGCTCAAGTGCTTTGGATTCAAAATCAGATGTTGGACTATGGATTCAACTTCAAGGAGACTCCCATCCATATAGACAACAACAGTGCTATCTCAATCACAGAAAATCCTGTGCAGCACTCAAGGACAAAACATATCAATATCAGGTATCATTTAATTAGAGATAACTTTGAAAATGGATTAATCAAACTAGTCAAATTTAACACAAATGAACAATATGCTGATATGTTCACCTAAGCTTTTGATGAACATAGATTTAAATATCTTGTATCAGTTATTAGGATGATTAACTTTGAATAGCTTTTCTTAAAACTTAATCATATTATTTCTAAAACCTGTGTGTCCTAAGTTGTCTATTTCATCATCTTCATAAGCCCTTGTTTTCTTTGGAAGAAAATTTTTTTTTCAAAAGACATTTCTTAGATTTTTGAAAATTTTGATCTCTTTACTTTTCGAAAGATTTAAAATTACCTTCGAAAGAAACTTATGTCTTAGAAAAGAAATAACTACTTCAGCTGTTTTACCTTCGGAAGAGATCTCTGAAATATCTTCCGAAGCTTAAAATCAACTCAAGTACTTTTATGTTTTAAAAGAACAATATTCTTCCAAAAGCAATTTACCTTCAGAAGTTTTCATTCTTTTTAAAATAAAAACTCTGAGTGTTAATTCTCTTCCGAAGCAAAATTCTCAAAAACCTTTGAAATATCTTCCGAAGCCAATTTGCCTTCGGAAGCTTTTTCTTCAGAACTTCCGAAGGAAATAACCTTCGGAAGATTTCTCGACTTGCAAGAAAACTACTTTTGGGCAAAAGTAAACTACTTTTCAAAGGTAGGACTGACATCCGGATTTCAAAGTTCATCCTCTTTCATTAACTTTGTCTCAAATCCTTTTCACATAAATACCCAACGGTTTCCCCCTCTTTCACTATCTTCTTCAATTACACTATTCCTTAAACCTAAATTCTCCCAAACCGCCTTTCTTCTTCATCGTCCTTCTCCTTTAAGCTTCTCAAAATGGCCAACCTAAACCGCAGAAACAACCCTGATTTCTCCATGCAACTACACAGGCAACACAACAAGGTTGCTCTGTTGAACTCTGAGAAATATGATAGTTTCTCAGAGGCTTGTCATTTTCTGGCTCTATCCAACTACTTCACCTTCCTAACCACTGATCCTACTCTCTATGAGGATCATCTGCTTGAATTTTGGAAGATCTGCCAAGAGGTCATTATGGATGGGGAGAAGGTATTGTCTGCCACAGTGCAAGGGAGGACAATCTTCATCACTCCGGCCATCATCATCACTCACTTACAGCTGGATAATGAAGAAGGTGAGTTGTCCTTCCCAAAGGAAGCTGTTAATCATTCTTTTGAGCAGATGGGCTATGAGGAAGATTTCTCTATAAAGACCTTCAGGAAAGGGAAGGTCTCATCCCAGTGGAAATACCTGCTTTATGTGGTTATCCACAACTTGTCCAACAAGCATGGAGGGTGGGACCAGATTCCTGAGGATCTCTCCTTCATAGTGCATGGAATGGTTCAAGGGGTCAAGTTCAGGTACTCTCAGTTTGTTTACACAAATTTGCTTGCTAACTTGGACTCCTTAGAGTATTATATGTTTTCTAGATAAGTTCAATACATTCTTAACTGTGAACTGGGTTCACTTGAGGGAAACATGTAATATTCTTAAATTGGGACAGATGAAGCCCGGCATCTTTAAAATCATGAAGAAGCCAACTGTAGGCTTCTCAAGGGTAGAAACAACCCTTGTCCCAAAAATGTTAGAGCTCATTGCTCAAGGTGACAACCTAGCAACACAAGCTAGTGTTGAACCCACACCTTCTACCTCCCAACCACCAAAAAGACCACAAATCACCCTCACCTACCAAAGAAAATCCAAACGAACCGCTGCTCAAGCGATTAAGCTTGTGCAGGCCCCCATACACTCACCCATACATGAGGAAGTGGATACTAGAGCTTCGGCTTCCCCTGAGGAGCAAACCAATCCCATCTCTTCAAGAATCAGTGCTGAGGTTCCTCATGCTCAGCCTGATAAGCTCACAACCGCAACTGCCTTACACCTTCACTCTGAGTCTCCACACTCAAGTGAACCACCTTCAGGGGACAGTTACCATCACCAGTCTTTAGACTTAAATCAACCCATTCCCAACCTTAAATTCTATACTGATGAAGACTTAGGTTTCATTGAGTACCATGAGTCTCTCTACTCTTCCCCTACTCAAAGAGAGATGAGTACTCCTGTGTCTACTTTGTCTAGCCCACATCAGTCACCTATCATTGAGGTGGATCTCCCTGAACCTGTTCAGGAGGTTCATATGGAAGAGCTCTCACTTTGAAAGTGATTACATCATTAAGACCTCAACCATGGCAACTCAGCCCATTGACACTTCAACTAAGGCTGTTAATGTATAGAGGAAATCCAGCAGCCAAGAACCTAAAGCTAATGGTGAGAGAGAGGACTTTTGTCCACTCATCTTATCCCCCAATGATTATTCTGATGAAGATGAGGGGAACCTGAGACTAAAGGTGCAATAAGTGTCAAAAACATGCACCTATTTAGTCTCTAAGGTTAGTCACCTTGAATCTCAGGTGACTACCCTGCACAACATGATCAACGATCAGCAACTTGAGATATCTTATCTCAGAGAAAAACTAGCTGAGAGACCTTTAAGGAGAGCTCAACCAGGAACACAAGAACCTGTGAATGTGATTGACCTAACTCTTAGCTCACCTATGCAAGAGGGTGATGCTACCAAAAAGGAGGAGAAAGTCATTACAGTCATAGAACCTGGGAATTCTTCAGGGAGCATGGACATTGAGGACTTACCATCCTCACTTTCAATTGTGCATACTCAGCAACTTCCTCAAGTTCACATTGATGTGGACTCTTTAGACTCTTTCATTCGAAGTCTCTTTCAGGAAGGCATTCCAAGGGCTATATCATCCCCACCCCAAGGAACTTCAAACTATATTATTGGGTGGAGGTATGATGCTGATAGAAGAGCCCTCATTCTTTAAAGAGTTCAAGGGCAGCAAGAGGTGTTCAATTTTCAGACCTTGAACTACTATGAAGGTCTTGACCTGATCAACATGCCACTTATCAACCCAAGTCAATCTAGACAAGCTAACAGGTTGGCACAAAGGATTCAAGACAGAATTACAGAAGAGTTCAGTCTAAGAAGGAGACAAAGGCAGTCAGGTAATGTCATTGGTCAACTGGATGTTGAGGCATACCCTGAGATTAGCTTCAAAGGGAAAACCTTGGCTAAAGGCCTAGTGATAGAGCCTGAGAGCCCTGTCACACCAACAACTACTTTAGAAATTCATCCCCTCAGTGAAACACCTACTGGTGAAGGTGTATCACAACCTCTCTCTGGCTAGAGCTTGGATGCTACACCAAGCAATGAAGGCCAAAGCTCTCTCCACCCTGTGTCACAAAGGTCTGTGGGTGACAAAGGAAAAGGATTCTAACTCCTGAGGAGATTGAGGAGGAGGAGAGAGAGGAAGAGGAAGCTAAGGGGAGAAAGTTCCTCTGGGTCTTCAGGCTTCATGCAAGCTGCAATCAGGGCTGCCCCCAGACCAAACACTCAAGATGATGAGTTGAGGGCAGTCAAGATTACTTACCTGCAAACCAGGAACTATGACATTGATGAGATTATATCTCTCCCCTTAGAGGAACTCAATGAACTGGCTGACATGGAAGTGTCAAGAGGGATGAAAGAAGCAGAAGATGCAAGGCTACTTCTCCAAATCAAAGAGAAGAAGAGACGGAAAAGATTATACAAGCATGTTCCTACTCTCTCCCTAGTTCAAGAAAGCCCTGTGCAAGAGACTATGGCAGCTACACAAGAACCTCATGTAGACAAGGAAACAAATAGGCAAAACATGATCAACTACCTGAGTGCCACAGGTCTCTACCAGGCATCTGCACTTCTTCCCTTGTCCTTTGAGTACATTGAGATTGAGTATCTCAAACAACTTGAACTTCAAGTACTCAAAGAACAAAAGGCAACAAAGATAAAGATGGGGGAAGAGGCTGCAAAGTCAAGAGCCATCATCCAAAAGAGCATGAAGAAGTCTGCTGACAGACAAAGGATGATGAGCTTCTTGAAGCTGTATGGATTCTCCAGAAGGAGACTTGGCCCTATGTCTCTATCCATAATGGATGAGCACATCAGGGTAATCAAGCAGAAGATCAAAAGTGGAGATCTAATTGACTTACACGCCCCTCCAAGTCAAGCTCCTCCTGAAGTGGAGGTTAAGGTTGAACAACCTGAGACAACACAACCTGAATCTCCGGCTGAGCCTCAGCAAGCTTCATCTTCTGATCCACAGCAGGGTCAAACTCCCTCTCCTTTTGAACCTGTGAGGGAGGAACACCCAACTGAGCAAGACAAGACTGATCAACAAGGTGCTGCAGACCAGTCTTCTCAGTTAAAGTCCTCAAAGAGGAGGAAGAGGATGGCCTCTAAACCAAAGTCAAAGAAGAAGAAGAAGCCTGAATCATCCACCTCTACACCTCAGGCTGAGTCAGATCAACCTGAGAAGTGCATGAAGAGGCAGTCCAATCAACTCCAATCCAAGTGGCTCCTCTTGCATCTGAGAGACCCATCTTATCCTGGACCTTCAAAAAAAATTTAAAGAGATAGCATGTGATCAAAGATTAAGGTGGCGAAGATGCCTACACATGGCAAGACTTATTCAACCTACCTCTACATGATCTCTTTGAGATGAGAAGATACTATGAGAGTCTGAGTGATCCTGACCATCTAATGAAGAAGGGCATGGTCATCATCATTATGAGGACTGTCAAAAGCTGAAGATCTTCAAATGTTTTGGTAGCATCAGCCTAGGGGGAGTTTGTAAGGATTTCTATAAGTCTGATGTAGCCAAAACATCCAAAGTCTCTCTGCATGCATGCACTGAAGAATAGAAGTAGAAATGCTTCGGAAGTTTTACACCTTGCATTAGAAATATTCTAAGTGTAAAATCTTTCGAAGCCAAGACCAACATCTTCCGAAGCCAAAAGTGAAGTCTTCTGAAGCTTCAAAGACAAAGTCTTCCGAAGCCAAAGAGTAAAGACAAATTTCTTCTGAAGTCTTTTAGAGACATGTTTTTATCTGATGTACTTTACCATAAAGCTGGACCGCTTTTCCGCTGTAACTCTGATTAGTCACCAACTTACATGAGTTGGTGAAAAGGTCCATGCTTTTGGTAACTGTACATTAAGGTCTTGAGTCTATGCTTTTTACTTTATGTACTTTTATCCTTTTTGTAATATATTAGGATGTTAACTATGGCATGTCATAGTCACTAGTCAAAAGGCAATCTGCCTTTTGACTCTATATTTGATTTTGTTGTCTAGTCTTATGTATCCAGCTGGCTTTCAAAGTATGGCCGGTTGTAGGATGTAGTATATGTATCTCAAGTACTTGTAACTTTCTTTGTATGCTTTGTAACATTTGTAATAGAACTTGAGAAGCAATATACAACATTCTTGAAAACCAAATACTTGTGTTGTTTGCTATCTTGTTCTGTCTCATTCTTACTTGTATTCTTAGCATCTTTCACTTAAGTTAACCAGTTCCCTATTTGATCTGTTAAGTGTTCTAAGTAACTCTCCTCATTGTGTTGTTGTGTTGTAAGTGCATACCCTTCACTGGTCCTGCAAGTTAAATCATTATGGTGTTATGTCTTGTAAAACACATTGTTGTCACTAATATCATGAAACTGTTCTAGAGATTTGTTTTATATAGTTTAACTTAATTTTAAAATTTCTGGATCATGGATCATCCCTACTTTCAATTTGAAGGAGCCGCGAGAGATGGTGCCATGATAGACTCCAACGACTACTACAAAGGGTCGAAAGATCCCACTTACAAGTAGATGAAGAAACACTGGCGGCTGTCGAATAGCTCGAAAGATATAATAATTCATTGAGTATTCAGTGGAAGCGTTTATTTTCACAAAATAGACCTTCCGTTTATGAACTAACTCTTGAATTTTTAGCATCTTTCATATTTAGCATGAAAGACTCTGACCCTTGGGATGATAGTGTAGTTTCATTTAGACTTGCTGGACGTTGGCATAAAACATCCATTGCCTTGTTTGGTGTCTTTCTTGGTATCTACATGGAACAAGAAATAGAGGATGAAGCAATATCTGGAATACCAGCATACCATACTTTTCCAGACGAAGAAAGTAAAGACACGAAAAGTGGTGCCATGCGAAGAGCATTTTGGGAACGGATTGGAACCGGAGGGTTCAACTCGAGTAAAACAAAAAGCAGCCAGATACGAGACCCGTTGCTACGATACATTCATCGGTTACTTAGTAATTCCATAACAGCCCGTGGTCAAAGCGAGGGAGTTGTTAATTTGAGGGACTTGTTCATTTTATATTGTATGGTTAATCAGTTGTCATGTAATATTGGGTATTTGTTTTGTAATCTTTTTTCCAGGAATGCGATTGCAGGTTGAGGGACTTGTTCATTTTATATTGTATGGTTAATCAGTTGTGATGTAATATTGGGTATTCGTTTTGTAATTTCCAGGAATGCGATTGCAGGTACTCCAACACCCATGTTTGGAGGAAGCTGGATTTTGAACCTATACGAGAGCTATGGGTGTAACACTAAGGGAACTGAAGGAGTGATGTCGGGACTGTTGGACTTGAGCATTTGCACAAGTATGTACATGGTAACGAACTTACCAAATGGGCAGCCGAGGTTTATGGATAAGAAGAGACAAAGCTGGGATCCGGCGAATCCTGATGAAATAATCATGGACCTCGACATGCCGATACAGCCGGAAGGAGCTGGAGTCATTTTGTTTAGTTTTGTACAGCCGGGGATATCCCGCCACAAAGCCCTTGAAAACCATATCACTTTCGGGGCCCGGTGAAGATCAAGTATAGGTTGGACTCACCTTAGATTAGATTATGTTTATATTACTTTGTAATAGGTTTAATGTTAGTTTACTTTTGAATGTAGTTCATTTTGTTTAGTTTTGTAGTCCAGCGAAACTATGAGCGAAAATACAGTTTCGCTCATAGTCAGCTGTATAGTTCACCGAGCAAAACTGTTGTTTCTGCCGGGCGAAACTATAGTTTTGGTAGCACAGTTTCGCTGACAGTGAAACTGTCTGTGAAACTAAAACTTCTATATATATATATATTTGATCTTGTTCATTGTTGGGTATCCTTGCAAAAACCCTAATCGATTATCATTGTTGCAAGAGACCTATTGTAAGCAGTTTATTCACTGAAATACATTTGTGCTTTGTTAATGTTGATTGTATTGATCATTATTGTTCTTATTTGATATATTGTGGTTGTTCTTAGTGTTCTTCATCTTTGTTATCTCTTTGTTGTATCTGATATTGAACAAATCAACATCTCATTTGTATTACAAATCGATCAAATGGACCAACACCTGGGCACAGTTGTTTCGTGCCAATCTATCTTTTAATTTATGTTATTCTATTTTTATTTTGTGTGTTTAGGATTTTAATGCTTTCAAAAAATTGGTGACATTTCAGGTGATCCCGAGGATTCTCTCAGCTTGAGGGCAACCAAACACAAGTGACAACCTCATCATTTTTAGGGGAGTTATTTCATTACTCTTTCTTGATCTTAATATATTAATCACATTGAGGACAATGTGAATTTTAAGTGTGGGATGGGGGTAATGCATTTGACTTTGCTAAAAAGGTACAAATTTAAAAATTTTATAAAAAACGATCACTTAACAATTAATTTTTGTAACAAGAAACCAAAATTTAAAAAAAAAAATTGATAAACCAAATTATAAATATACGTTTTCGGGAAAGAAATAAGTAAATTAACGACATCCAAATAAAATTGAAAATGTTTTTTGTGATATCCTTAAAAGCAATAATATAGTAAAAATATTTAATCATGTAAAATGAAATACTTTTACTCAATTCCATCATATGTGAGTTTATTTTTGAGCCTTAAACAACTTTTGCAAATTGCAATTCTACTTTCATTTTGGATTTAACTGAGGGTGCCATATGATACGTGTAATTAGAACTTACTTTGGGTATACATTTCAAGACCTTAATTAGTATTTGTTTCATAAAAATGAGTTAGGCATTAGGAAACCTTAACCATTCAAGCCCCAACCATTTTCTTTAATTTTCCTTACCCGAACATCAACCCTAGTTAGCCCCATTGAGCTTAAACGTTTTTATCTTTCAATCACCTGAACCACTAAGTCACTTAACCAAAAAGCCTTCAACAAAACCCATTTTTCGTTAAAGACACGTTTTTGGCTTATTTATAAAAAAAAGAAGAGAAAAGAAAATTTTGGTCTTTTACCGGCAGATCTAAAAGAATTGGAATGCATTCTTTTGATTTTAATTTGCTTTGTTGCCTTCACCACGCAAAACCGAGACTTCCCCCGGAAATCCGCGAACAAATTTTCAATCTCACATTCGACGCAAGAAAGAAATGACAAAAAAAGAACAAGTTCCGCCATTTTGTGGGATTTCAAAAAGTGCTATAAAGAGACGGGCAAAAAGATATGAAAGATGCCCGAACTGTGGAAATTGGTCCCATAATGGAAAATGCAAAAAGAACCAAACTGAGTCTCAATACGAATACACAGAACTGATCCGATTGGGTGCTATTAGGCTTCAAGCCGAACGATCCTTGAGAAAGGAAAGTTTTGTGTATCTTCGGGTAAAAGATGAAGTACGGTTCTTGAAAGCAAAATACGGTCTTGACAATCTGACCTTAAACGAGTCCTCAAGTTAGCATATCACTTCTAGCTTAAAGTATTGTATAGGGAGCATTTTATTGCTTTCCTTGTAGTTTATGTTAGAAAAATAAGCCAAGACCATCGTCTTTAGCAATTAGCCACTTTTTCCAAATATTCCATACCCGAGCCCGAGCCAAGTTACAACCCATCAAAGACCTAACGATTTATGCAAGTAAATATCTAAGTAGGTGGAGATTTGATCCCTTAACAAGCATATGATTTCATATGTATTTATAATAGGCAATTGAGTGTATTAGTCATACTTAATCTTGATTATGACTCCATTTATTTAACCGAGTGTGAGTGCATCTTGTGAGAAGTGTGGATTTTTACATGATAATAATCTCTACTAACCAATCTATTGCTTGTTAGGATATCATTTTACATATGCTTAGAATGTTTATATTTGGATGAAATAATGTTTACTTGCGTATTTCCCGAAAGACATGTTTATTATTTGATTTATTTGGTTTTTGGTGGAAGTATCATTTTAAGTGATTTTTTCTTGAGGACAATCAAAGTTCAAGTGTGGGGATGTTTGATGTGCTCCAAATTATACATAAAAATCCTATCAAAAGCACATCAATTATTCCTTAATATCTCCCTTAAAATGATGAATATGTACTTAAAAATATTAAATTGTGTTTTCAAGTGTTTAAAAGGGCAAGATGGACAAAAGAACCATATTTGACAAGAAATTGAAGTAATCCGAGCTTTGGAATCTAAGCATGTGGCCGTGCATCATTAAGCACGCCCCCGTGCCTTTCGAGAAACACACCTTTATGCTAAATTTACACACCCCCGTGTTTGGACATCTGACAGGACAAAAAGTATTATCCCCTAAAAGTAAGCACGGGGCCGTGCCCATGAGACACGGGGCTGTGCCCCACCTCCAACACGGGGTCGTGCCCCATCAAGCACGGGGTCGTGCCCGACACAACCTGCATGTACGAGCCGACCAACTTTCATAAGCATTGTACTAGCACGGGGTCGTGCTTAAACACTCCAGAAAGCCTATAAATAGAAGCCTAAGTTCACCATTATTCGAAAGCTTTGGTGGGAGAGTTACTCTACAGAATTCTCTCGGGAATCAAGTCTTCAAGACCATTTGGAGGCTCGGGAGGTGCATACAACACTTGAAAGAAGCTCAGGATCGTCTAAACGTCATCCATTGTGGATTATCGGTTTGATTGTTCCATTTCACCGATGATTTCATATCTATCTTCTTCTTTGTTATCTGTTGTTACGTTCAAGCTTATTATGAGCTAAACTCTTTTTATCATCCTAATTGGATGAAATTTATGTAATTTGTGATGAACTAATGGTTTGATATATATTATGTTAATGTTATGGTGGTCTTAGGAAAACTTTTGATGGGCAGCATCTACATTTGAACGGGAAGTTATAACTTTATGGTTTGTGATTGTGATTGTCATACATGGTTGAAAAACGTATGATCAAATTTCATTCGCGAAACCGGTCTTCATAATAAATTTATAGCTAATGAACTAGAAATGGTTATTAGAAATCATATCACCTTAACTTTCTGGTCATTTGCGGGTTCCCTTTTATTAGTCTGAGAAATCTACAGTAAATGTTATGGTTTTCTAAAATTTAATGGTATGTTAGGAAGGAACCTGATCAACTCTCTTTTTAATAATAAGTTATGTTTTTAGAAATCGTATGTCAAATAGGTCACAAAAAATTCACCTACATTACTAGGGCTTTGATCTAAGCAGTAAAATCAACCTGACGTGATCCTAGTCACTACGGAGCAGGATAGACAAGAAATCATGCCACCTCATCTTTATAAACATTAACATAATTACATATATCAATATCTTTAAATCACACCACCAATTCATCACGGTTACATAAGTGTAGTCTAATTAGGATGCTAACCTTTATTCCCTGGTTATAAATCCAAACGCTTCAATCTTAGTTCACTTTATTTTTTTATTGTTTTTAAAACCTTAAAAACTTTCCAATGCAACTTATCATTATCTTTAACAAAAACCAAATCTGATAGTCAAACATCAAGTTTGTTGAGTAGGCTAGGTGTGTCCACTAATTGATACTTGGTTCTTACCAACACTATATTACCACACGACACGTACACTTGCCTTTTGTGAGTGTGGTTTAGTATTTGAAATAACCAATTAAAAATGAAATTGTGCGGAAAATTTTGTATAAAAATATATATTATCCGCATCGCATCAGAGCCTAAGAAGCTCTAATAGCAATTGCAGGATCGGTTCTTGTAATCAACATAAGGATTATCTCTCAAACTCACTAAGGGACACTCGAATGATGATGTAGTAATAATAATATATTAAGTAAACAAAAGCAGCAAATTCTTTTCAAGATACTTGTATATATATTACTTCTCAACTCAAAGATTACAAGACTCTTCCAAGCATGCTTACTTGTGACATCCGGTAAATTTCCGTTACCAAACTCCGTTAGTTTCGTTAAGTCTTGCATACACTAGTTGTCGTTTAACGTTGGTGACCTAATAATAATTAATAATGTTACATTATTGATAATCTAATTGATTATGTGATTATTGTATTATGTTTATGTGCTTGCATGTTTTTATATGTTAATTGGGAATTAATCGCGTAACGTGGAAACGTGTGTATTAATTCGTATGTTTGTGTTTTATAAAAATAAAACATATAATTGTTACCATGAGTTATATGTTTAGTATTGTAGTTAAAAATCATTTAAAAGTATTTAAAAGAGTGCCTTTTAATAAAATGCAAAACACAAGGGTCTAAGTTGTCATTATGCAAAGTTAAACTAAACAAAACACTCCTAAACCTACCCTCACCCAATCGGCCGCAACTCCCTTCTCCCACCCCTCTCCCTTGCGAAATCAGCCAAGAACAAGCAAGTAAACATCGATTTGATTCGGTTTCAAGCAATACAACCCATAGGAAGCATCAATTGCAAGTCGAATTGTGTTTAAAGGTTAGTTTTTTCGAGTTATTGTGTGTTGTTCATCATGGCCGAACCTTGATTACGAAATTGGGCTTCATGGAGTCGATTTGGATGTTGTTTGATGTTGTTAATTCGTTAGTTAGATTGTTTACATGTTGTTTAACGTGGATTATGTATGAATTGGATGTTTCTAGTGGATTGATCATGATCTTTGGTGATGTACAAACCCTAGTTCGAAAATAGCTTGATTATACATGATGGATGATTGTTTGATGAATGTTTGATGTTTAATAGATTGTATGGATGCTAGATTACATTGATTTTGCAAGAAATTGGTGAATTGATGTTGATGTTCATAGGTTACTAAGAATAGTAACTTTATTTTGCATGTAATGTTGAATTGGTGATGAATTGATGTTATGGATGTGTTCATGGTGATGATTAGATGTTAGATTGTTGTTGTGAGCATTGGGAATTCAAGAACACATGCTATAGTTCATACCTTACTAAAGATAGTAACTTTTTAGGATATGAATTGATGGATTATGATGTTTGGATGTTGTTGATCATGCTTAGATGTTGATATGAGCTTGAATTGGTATATTATTAATGAATTCATGAATGTATAGGATGTTTGATAGGTTTTGGGATGTGCTTTCCCAAAAGGGAAACTTTATTTTTGCAACATGTGAAAGATGATGGTTGATCATGTTTGAGATGCTAGGAGCATGTTAGTAAGTTCATAGATGAATTCTAATGTGGTTGGAACATGTTAATATTGTTGTATGAGATGTTTGGTTAATCATGAGTGGTGTTAGTACTTTGATGAGCATGTATAATGTTGATGTGGATTAGTAGTAAGATATCATGCTTGGGATTGGAAATTGATTGTTGTGATGTATGTTGAATGTATGAAATAGTTAGTGAATGTGAATGTGATCATCATACACGCGTGCGAATCTGAGGCCCCTACTTAGTAGGATTGGCAGGGTTTAGGGTGTGAAGTCGTGAGTGGCTTCACATGGCATGTGGTGCGTGATTTGATCCTTGTGTGACATGTTAATTATGTTGTAATTAGTGGACATGTTAATGTTTAGATTCGCATGACTTGTATGATACTTGGTTGTATGATGATCTATGTGATACACCTGGATGATGTAGCATACTCATGAACCATTTGAATGTTAAACTTGTATGATATATGTGTATGGTTGTTTAAATGGGTTTAAAACACATAAAGTCACCAACGGGTCAAACGGGTCAACTGAGTCAAATGTATTATTTTCTGAAACCTGAGTCTTTGGTTGTAGTGTACTTAGGGTTTCACATATTCTCTGTTGCACGTACTCATATACTTATATGATCTAGGTAACCTCTGAGGGTTGTCTGTTCACTCTGTCAGTCAAGTCAAACTCTAAGTATCTATACGCATATCAGGTGAGTTCATGCCCCACTCTTTACATAATCTCTTTTGGGGGAGATAGCATACTGGTAAAACTACAAACGCTTTATGTATATTTTAGTTGTGCATAATATTAATATAGTGCTGTTTATCATGGGAAAGTCCTCACACTTTCGAATTGTTAATATTGAATAGCGGGGAAATTTGGGTAGTACTACTGGGTCTGACGAGCCCCACCTGTGTGACTCGAGGTCAACCGGGTGCAACTTGTCCTATTGAACATTGTCACGACCTGTTGAGTCGTGACAGGAGGCAACAACGTAACACAGTCAGCTTCAATTGCGAAATCACTATGCATTAATATTTATTTGTTAATGGACTAGCTATCTGTTGCAATGCACTACTAGTATATCTCGATTATTAAACTGTTTATGTTTGAATATTAACTCTTGAACTCACCAACCATTGTGTTGACATTTTAGTATGCTATTCTCAGGTCATTAGCTGCTTGCCTCTAGGAGCACTCCACGGTTCACTTGCATACTAAGACTCGGTTTTCAAGACATTTAGCATTTTAATGATTATGGTTTACTCTTTTGGGTTGGCACATGTTTTGCCATAGTTATACTTTTATTTATTTGAGTTGTTTTCAAAACGCTTCCGCACAATTTAAAGTTGAACTTTGGTTGTTTTATTTTAATCATGGCATATAGAGTCGTTCTGAGTAACTATTGACTGTGATCCTGGTTTGTTCACACGCCTCGCGGTAAAACTCCGCACGTGGATTTTGAGGGTGTGACAGATTGGTATCAGAGCCATTGGTTATAGGGAACTAGGTTGCATACACACTAGACTATAACCGCACACAGTTAGTTAGTTACCTGTACTTTATTTTCATCTACTGTATACTCATTGGCATACACGTCACACTATCTGCAGCATGGCATCGTCATCAAGAGCTTCTGGTAAACGACCTGCATCACCTGCACGATCCGAGTCCCCACCTCCCGCACCTGTACCTGATGATGGACTCGACTGGCCTCGTTTAGAGTATCCTCGAGGGGAGTTTGACTGGGATCAACCTTTCGCGTTGATGAAGCGTGACCCCCAAGGGACTGGAGTTTTTATCCTAGGTTTGTCAATCACATCATGTATAGGGAACGCGTGCCCGACCCGAGACCCAGAACGAGAAGTAACTCTGATCAAGCAGTGCCTTCACTTCCCCGGACGGTGCAGTCCAACGAGCAGTTGATTGCTGCATTGGTGGCAGCACTAGATACAGAGCAGCATCGAGTCAGGCGACTCATTAGCGACGTTTGTACACTACAGACCGAGGTGTACAAACTAAGGCATAAGGTGGATGAACTCGAGGGGCGCCATGGAAAGACCCTAAACGGGTGTTACCAAATGGAAGATGGGATCGTAGCACTCAGTGGACGCGTGGCTGCTCGCGAGCAGAGGGATGCAGTGGCTGATGATAGGATTGCTACTTTGGAGGCACAGCTAGCAGCACTCCAGATTGCTATAGCTCCTGCTCCTGCAGTCGACCCTGAGGAGGAGGAACCTGAGGAGGAGGAACCTGAGGAGGAGGAGGAACCCGAGGAGGAGGAGGAGGATGAGAGTGATGGATCTGATATTGTCGATTGATCTTTTTTTTACATGACTTAGACTACGTAGTGTTTTCTTTGAAACCTATGTGGGAAGGGTTGTTTCCCCACTCGAACGACAAACTTAAATTTTGACATTGATGAATACATTGTGACTCATTGCAATTTATTTACTTTGGTTATTATTTTTGTTATGAATGTTGTGGTTGTGATGATTTATTATTTCTTTATTGTTTACTGTACTTCAATGAGATAAATGTGTTTGATGTTACTCATTATTGTATTTGTGGATGTAAAGTGAAAATGGACGCACGTGGACGTGGTCGTGGACGTGGCCGTGGGCGCGGTCGTGGACGTGGCGCCGGAGACCATGGCGCCGGAGATCATGGCGCTGGTGCCGTGAACATGACCCCTGCTGAAATAGCTGCCCTGATTCAGGCAGCGGTGGCTGCTGCCCAAGCGGGACAGCCAGCAGGTAAACAATGATTGAAAGTTAAACCGAATATCCTGTATAACCGTATAGGTTGTCTGATCAATAATTTTTGTGTTAAAGCAGGACCACCGGCATGTACTTATAAGTCCTTCATGGACTGTAAGCCCCATACCTACAGCGGTACTGAAGGTGCTGTGGGACTAGTACGCTGGTTCGAGAAGACGGAGTCCGTATTCTCCAAGTGCAACTGTCCACCTGCTGATCAGGTGAAATATGCCACCGGGACCCTGGAGGGTGCCGCCTTATCCTGGTGGAATGCACAAGTCCAGATGTTGGGGCAAGCACTGGCTAATGGACTGCCGTGGGCTGAGTTTAAAACCATGATGACCGAGGAGTACTGTCCTCGCAATGAGGTGCAGAAGTTGGAGATAGAGTTCTGGCAACTGAAAATGCAGGGCTCAGAAATCGAGGCTTACACCACTAGAACTCACGAGCTAGCAACACTATGCCCGGGAATGGTGAATGAGATGCATAAAAGGATCGAGCATTACATACGGGGACTTGTACCCGAAATTCAGAGTATGGTAACTGCTTCTAACCCAACCACCATACAGCAAGCCATTCAGTTAGCCCATAAGCTAACTGACCAAGCCGTGGAACAAGGACGTCTACCCAAGCGGGGCGCCGTGGCAAGCGTGCCCGATAACAAAAGAAAGTGGGATAGTACTAGCAACACCAAAGCAGCATCATCTTCTGGCGGTCAACCTCAACCTCAGCAGCAACAACAGCCGGTCCAACAACAACGGAGGTTCGACAACAATCGTAACTTCCACCAAACGACTGCAACTAATCAAGGACCCAGTGGTTATGGTGGTAGACACCCGAAGTGCAACCGGTGCAACTATCATCATGTGGGACGATGTGATAGCTTCAAATGCCAGCGTTGTGGTAAAATTGGACACGCCGCGAAGGATTGCCGTGGTGAGCTGGTTAGGAGGACACAACAACCTCAGGAAACTCCTAAGGGTTGTTTTGAATGTGGAAAAGAGGGGCACTACAAGCGAAATTGCCCACAACTAAGGAGAAATGGAAATGGCAACAATGGAAATGGACACAACAACAACAACAATAACAACAACAACAATGGTAACAACAACGGTGGGAATGGCAATGGTAATGGCGGTAATAAGGATGGAGCAAAAGGGAGAGCCTTCGTCATTGGCTCAGGTGAGGCTCTAAATGATCCTACAACTGTTACTGGTAGATTCTCTGTTAATGGTTGCTTTGCTACGGTACTATTCGATACTGGAGCTGATAGGAGTTTCGTGTCCTTAAAATTCTGTAGTCTTTTAAGTGATATACCCTCCGCCCTAGAATCTAAATACACCGTAGAATTGGCTGACGGTAAACAGATTCACGTAACGCATATCCTTAAAGACTGTAAGATAGAGCTTGCTGGTCATACTTTCGCTATAGATCTTATGCCTGTTACGCTGGGGAGTTTTGATGTTGTGATAGGCATGGATTGGCTTTCTAGCAAGCAAGCGGAAGTTATATGTCATGAGAAGATCATACGAATTCCTGTTGATGACAAAATTCTGACAGTCCGAGGTGATAGAAGTGGTGCTGTGATAGGCATCATCTCGTTCATGAAAGCCCAAAAGTTACTACGAAAGGGTCGTGTGGCTATTCTAGCACTTGTAACTGATAAGCAAGCGAAGGAAAGGAGAATGGAGGATATTCCCATAGTGCGCGACTTTCCAGAGGTGTTTCCAGAGGATCTTCCTGGATTACCACCTCATCGTCAAGTGGAATTCCAAATTGAGCTAACTCCCGGCGCAGCCCCGATTGCTAGAGCACCTTATCGATTAGCACCGAACGAACTACAGGAGTTGTCGTCACAACTCCAGGAGCTATTAGATAAGGGCTTTATTCGCCCTAGTACATCACCCTGGGGAGCCCCTGTTCTGTTTGTTAAGAAGAAGGATGGCACGTTTCGGATGTGTATTGACTATAGGGAGTTAAATAAAGTAACAGTCAAGAACCGATACCCTCTACCTCGTATCGATGACTTGTTTGACCAACTCCAGGGATCAAGTTACTATTCGAAGATTGACTTGAGATCTGGCTATCATCAACTCAGAGTCCGCGAAGAAGACATTTCCAAAACCGCGTTTCGTACCCGCTACGGTCATTATGAGTTCTTGGTCATGCCTTTTGGGTTGACAAATGCACCTGCTGTGTTCATGGACCTCATGAACCGTGTGTGCAAACCCTACCTCGATCAGTTTGTCATTGTGTTTATCGATGATATACTGATATATTCCAGGACGAAGGAAGACCATGAGGAGCATTTGCGAATGATCTTAGAGCTACTGAAAAAGGAACAGCTGTACGCCAAATTCTCTAAGTGTGACTTTTGGATACGAGAAGTACAATTCCTAGGTCATATTGTTAATGAGAAAGGGATACATGTTGATCCTGCCAAAATTGAGGCGATCAAGAATTGGACCACACCTAAAACGCCGAGTGAAATAAGACAATTCTTGGGATTAGCAGGTTACTATCGACGATTCATAGAGGGATTCTCTAAGATCGCACAACCTCTCACAGCTTTGACTCACAAAGGGACTACATACAAATGGGGTGAAAGCCAAGAATCGGCTTTTCAATCATTGAAGCAGAAACTCTGTACCGCGCCGATACTAGCACTGCCAGAGGGGACGGATGACTTCGTGGTGTATTGTGATGCATCCATTCAAGGATTGGGTTGTGTCTTAATGCAGCGAGACAAGGTGATAGCCTACGCCTCGAGACAATTAAAAGTTCATGAGAAGAACTATACTACTCATGACTTAGAGTTGGGTGCAGTAGTCTTTGCCTTAAAGATTTGGAGACATTACTTGTACGGTACCAAGTGCACTATCTACACCGATCACAAGAGTCTTCAACATATCTTTGAGCAAAAGGAATTGAATATGAGGCAACGACGTTGGGTGGAACTGCTAAACGACTATGATTGCGCTATTAAATACCATCCGGGAAAGGCGAATGTGGTTGCTGATGCCTTAAGCCGGAAGGAAACAGCTAAACCCAGACGGGTGCGAGCTTTACAGCTTACTATCAGTACTCAACTGCCTGAACAAGTTAAGGAGGCACAGATAGAAGCTTTAAAAGCAGAAAATATTGGTTCTGAGTCGTTGAGAGGAATGGATAAACAGCTGGTGATGAAGGAGGATGGAATTCGGTATTTCATGGATAGACTTTGGGTGCCTGCCTATGGAAATCTGAGAGACCTGGTTATGAGTGAGGCACACAAATCTAAGTATTCTATACATCCTGGATCCGATAAAATGTATCATGATCTGAAGGCGCACTATTGGTGGCCTAACATGAAAGCGGATGTGGCTACATATGTGAGCAAGTGCTTGACCTGCTCGAAGGTAAAGGTGGAATATCAAAAACCATCCGGACTATTGCAGCAACCCGAGATACCGATGTGGAAATGGGAACAAATCTCCATGGATTTTATTACCAAGCTGCCCAGGACTAGTACTGGTTGTGATACGATATGGGTTATTGTGGATCGATTGACAAAATCTGCTCATTTTCTTGCAATAAAGGAAACTGACAAGATGGAAAGTTAACCCGCCTGTACCTCAAGGAGATCGTTTCCAGACACGGTGTACCGATCTCAATTATCTCTGACCGCGACGCTCGTTTCACGTCACACTTCTGGCAATCATTGCAGAAATCTTTGGGTACACGATTAGATATGAGTACTGCTTATCACCCGCAAACGGATGGCCAGAGTGAGCGTACCATACAGACGTTGGAAGATATGCTACGTGCTTG
Source organism: Flaveria ramosissima (assembly GCA_025215565.1). NCBI lineage: Eukaryota > Viridiplantae > Streptophyta > Magnoliopsida > Asterales > Asteraceae > Flaveria > Flaveria ramosissima. The sequence goes on along the minus strand of CM046035.1, from coordinate 55,535,731 downwards.
TGTAATTGATTTCGGGAATAACTGGGAAATTCACCTGCCATTGGTGGAATTTTCTTATAACAACAGTTATCATACTAGCATACAAGCAGCACCTTTCGAAGCGTTGTATGGGAGAAAATGTAGATCACCGGTTTGCTGGGCAGAAATTGGGGATAGTCAGCTAACAGGTCCCGAGTTAATTCATGAGACAACTGAGAAGATCGTACAGATACGGACCGTATGGCAGCAGCGCGAGACCGACAAAAGAGTTATGCTGATAAGAGACGGAAACCTTTAGAGTTTCAGGTTGGTGACAAGGTTTTGTTGAAAGTTTCACCATGGAAAGGCGTAGTTCGGTTTGGCAAGCGAGGGAAGCTAAACCCGAGGTACGTTGGACCATTTGAAATAGTGGAAAGAATAGGTCCAGTGGCCTATCGTCTAGCCCTACCTGATTCGCTAAGTGGAATCCATGATGTATTTCATGTATCAAACTTAAAGAAATGCATAACTGATGAAACGATGGTCGTACCACTAGAAGAGGTTCAAGTGGATGAGCAACTACGTTTTATTGAAGAACCAGTTGAGGTGATGGACCGTGAGGTGAAAACACTTAAGCAAAGCAAGATACCTATTGTCAAAATCCGTTGGAATTCGCGACGTGGACCGGAATTCACATGGGAGCGAGAAGATCAAATGAAGCTTAAGTACCCTCATCTATTCGAGAAGACAATGCCATCAGACGAAGGTATTGATTTAAATTTCGGGACGAAATTTCTTTCAACATGGGGATGATGTGACAACTCATCCAAAACTCACTCGATTTCGATTTCTGTGTGCCAATGCAGTAGACCAGTGATGGAACACTCTCACCATGTAACGCAATTTTCGGGACGAAAATTCTTTCAACATGGGGATAATGTGACATCCGGTAAATTTCCGTTACCAAACTCCGTTAGTTTCGTTAAGTCTTGCATACACGTGTCGTTGTCGTTAACACACACTAGTTGTCGTTTAACGTTGGTGACCTAATAATAATTAATAATGTTACATTATTGATAATCTAATTGATTATGTGATTATTGTGTTATGTTTATGTGCTTGCATGTTTTTATATGTTAATTGGGAATTAATCGCGTAACGTGGAAACGTGTGTATTAATTCGTATGTTTGTGTTTTATAAAAATAAAACATATAATTGTTACCATGAGTTATATGTTTAGTATTGTAGTTAAAAATCATTTAAAAGTATTTAAAAGAGTGCCTTTTAATAAAATGCAAAACACAAGGGTCTAAGTTGTCATTATGCAAAGTTAAACTAAACAAAACACTCCTAAACCCTACCCTCACCCAATCGGCCGCAACTCCCTTCTCCCACCCCTCTCCCTTGCGAAATCAGCCAAGAACAAGCAAGTAAACATCGATTTGATTCGGTTTCAAGCAATACAACCCATAGGAAGCATCAATTGCAAGTCGAATTGTGTTTAAAGGTTAGTTTTTTCGAGTTATTGTGTGTTGTTCATCATGGCCGAACCTTGATTACGAAATTGGGCTTCATGGAGTCGATTTGGATGTTGTTTGATGTTGTTAATTCGTTAGTTAGATTGTTTACATGTTGTTTAACGTGTATTATGTATGAATTGGATGTTTCTAGTGGATTGATCATGATCTTTGGTGATGTACAAACCCTAGTTTGAAAATACCTTGATTATACATGATGGATGATTGTTTGATGAATGTTTGATGTTTAATAGATTGTATGGATGCTAGATTACATTGATTTGCAAGAAATTGGTGAATTGATGTTGATGTTCATAGGTTACTAAGAATAGTAACTTTATTTTGCATGTAATGTTGAATTGGTGATGAATTGATGTTATGGATGTGTTCATGGTGATAATTAGATGTTAGATTGTTGTTGTGAGCATTGGGAATTCAAGAACACATGCTATAGTTCATACCTTACTAAAGATAGTAACTTTTTAGGATATGAATTGATGGATTATGATGTTTGGATGTTGTTGATCATGCTTAGATGTTGATATGAGCTTGAATTGGTATATTGTTAATGAATCCATGAATGTATAGGATGTTTGATAGGTTTTGGGATGTGCTTTCCCAAAAGGGAAACTTTATTTTTGCAACATGTGAAAGATGATGGTTTGATCATGTTTGAGATGCTAGGAGCATGTTAGTAAGTTCATAGATGAATTCTAATGTGGTTGGAACATGTTAATATTGTTGTATGAGATGTTTGGTTAATCATGAGTGGTGTTAGTACTTTGATGAGCATGTATAATGTTGATGTGGATTAGTAGTAAGATATCATGCTTGGGATTGGAAATTGATTGTTGTGATGTATGTTGAATGTATGAAATAGTTAGTGAATGTGAATGTGATCATCATACACGCGTGCGAATCTGAGGCCCCTACTTAGTAGGATTGGCAGGGTTTAGGGTGTGAAGTCGTGAGTGGCTTCACATGGCATGTGGTGCGTGATTTGATCCTTGTGTGACATGTTAATTATGTTGTAATTAGTGGACATGTTAATGTTTAGATTCGCATGACTTGTATGATACTTGGTTGTATGATGATCTATGTGATACACCTGGATGATGTAGCATACTCATGAACCATTTGAATGTTAAACTTGTATGATATATGTGTATGGTTGTTTAAATGGGTTAAAACACATAAAGTCACCAACGGGTCAAACGGGTCAACTGAGTCAAATGTATTATTTTCTGAAACCTGAGTCTTTGGTTGTAGTGTGCTTAGGGTTTCACATATTCTCGGTTACACGTACTCATATACTTATATGATCTAGGTAACCTCTGAGGGTTGTCTGTTCACTCTATCAGTCAAGTCAAACTCTAAGTATCTATACGCATATCAGGTGAGTTCATGCCCCACTCTTTACATAATCTCTTTTGGGGGAGATAGCATACTGGTAAAACTACAAACGCTTTATGTATATTTTAGTTGTGCATAATATTAATATAGTGCTGTTTATCATGGGAAAGTCCTCACACTTTCGGATTGTTAATATTGAATAGCGGGGAAATTTGGGTAGTACTACTGGGTCTGACGAGCCCCACCTGTGTGACTCGAGGTCAACCGGGTGCAACTTGTCCTATTGAACATTGTCACGACCTGTTGAGTCGTGACAGGAGGCAACAACGTAACACAGTCAGCTTCAATTGCGAAATCACTATGCATTAATATTTATTTGTTAATGGACTAGCTATCTGTTGCAATGCACTACTAGTATACCTCGATTATTAAACTGTTTATGTTTGAATATTAACTCTTGAACTCACCAACCATTGTGTTGACATTTTAGTATGCTATTCTCAGGTCATTAGCTGCTTGCCTCTAGGAGCACTCCACGGTTCACTTGCATACTAAGACTCGGTTTTCAAGACATTTAGCATTTTAATGATTATGGTTTACTCTTTTGGGTTGGCACATTGTAAGGATTCCTGAAGTCTGATGCAACCCAAAACAGCCTAAGTGTCTCAGCAACATGCACTAAGTACTGAAGTGAAGAATGCTTCGGAAGTTTTACACAAAGCATTAGAAAATACTCTAAGTGTAAAATCTTCCGAAGCCAAGACCAATATCTTCCGAAGCCAAACATGAAGTCTTCCGAAGCTTCAGAGACAAAGTCTTCCGAAGCCTCATCCTATGAAGACAGATTTCTTCCGAAGACTTTTAGTACACATGCTTTATCTGATGTACTGTTCCATAAAGCACCTTTTCCGCTGCATCTCTGTAAAGTCACCAACTTACATGAGTTGGTGAAAAGGGCCTTGCTTTTGGTAACTGTACATTGAGGTCTTGAGTATTCAACTTTCCACTTTATGTACTTTATCCTTTTTGTATTGTATAAGGATGTGAGCTATGGCATGTCATAGTCACAAGGTCAAAAGGCAGATATGCCTTTTGATCCTACAATTGATTTTGTTAGTGTCTAGTCAATTGTATCCAGCTGGCTTTCAAAGTATAGCCGGCTGTAGGTTGTAGTATAAGTATTTCAAGTTCTTGTATCTTTTCTTTATGCTTTGTAACACTTGTAAAAGAACTTGAGAAAGCAATATACTGCCTCCTTGAAACCCATACTCTCTTGTTCTGTCTCTTGCTTTACTTGTGTTCTTTGTATCACTTTGGTTACCCAGTTCACTGTTTGATTAGAGCTTAGTTATTCTCCTCATTGTGTTGTTGTGTTGTAATTGTGCTTAAGCCCTTAAACGGTCCTGCAATTGGTATCAGAGCTTTCCAGGCTCTTGATATAAGATCTAACCATCTTAAGATCCCTCACACACACAAAAGCTAAACTCTTCAAATGGCTGCCATCTCTAAGACTGATATGGAGACTGGAACCATGAACAAATCCCCACTGATCACTCTTGATGATTTTGACACCTGGTGCATGAGGATGGAAGGCTTCATCAGGTCTCTTGATTCAAGAATGTGGGAATCTGTTGAGAATGGACCTTTCATACCCAGCACCCCCTCTGCTACTGGTGCTGGTATGATTCCTAAAGATGTGGCCAACTACTCAGATGAAGATAGAAAAAGAGTAGAGATTGACAGGAAGGCCATGACTGCTCTTCAGACTGCTCTCCCAAACTCTGTATACAGAGGCTTTAAGAAGTGCAAGACAGCCAAACAGCTGTGGGATGCACTGAAGCTGATGTATGAAGGCTCCTCTGAAGCCAAGGAGAACAAGAAAGATCTTCTGAAGCAGCAGTTTGAAAATTTCACCTTCAAAGCAGGTGAGACCATGACCCAACAATACTTCAGGTATGTTGAGATTGTGGATACCCTAGTGGATGGAGGAGTTCCTCTTGAGAACAGGGACATTGTAAGGAAGTTCATGTCCTCACTTCCTAGGCAATGGACACACTATTGTGTGGTGATCAAGAGGACTGAGAACCTTAAGACTCTTACTCTTACAGAGTTGTATGGGATTCTCAGTGGATACCAGATGGAGATGAACATGCAAGGTTCATCTGGCAACTCCAACAATCAAATGGGTTCAGCCCTTCATGTGGTTGAAAGGGACAGCATAGAACCTCAGCATCATCTCTTATGCTACCCTGACAACTCACAAAAGGGTCCTTTCATCACCTTCCCGGAGACACCAAGGGAGAACTTTACTCAAGGAAGCCCATTCCAAGAGACAAGTTCTTCTCAAGCCTTTGTGTCTGCAGATGAAAGCTGTGGGAATTATCTCTTCACTCTTGAAGACCTGGACTGTATCCATCCAGATGACCTGGAATACATGGAGATAGTTCAGCAGATGGCTCTCCTCACTCACAGAGCCAAGAAGTTCTACAAGAGGACAGGAAGAAGATTTCCAAGCAATGCTACCAGCAGTAAGTTTGGGCTGGATAAAAGCAAAGTTAAGTGTTACAACTGTAACCTTATGGGTCACTTTGCCAGGGAGTGTAAGGCACCTAAAGCAAATGGGGGCCAAACACAACCCAGACCAAACTTTACTGACAAAGCTCCTCAGGCTGAGAAGACAAAGCAACATGCTGCTGTTGCTGTTGAAGAAGGAGGCTTTGACTGGAGTTTTCAGGTGGAGGATGCTTCTCCAAACCAAGCACTGATGGCTGACCATGATGAAGCCAAGGTATTGGAACATCTTTGCTCCCCTGAATGCATTGCTAAAGTAAATAGATACAGGTCCTATAACCTAGAGATGAGATCTGATCTTGAGTCATTAAACATATTAAAATCTGATTTTAGAAAGTCTGAAAATGATTACAAGTTAAAGATAGAAGACTTGGAGAAAACCATTTCAGTACTAAAACATGAACATACAGATTTCAGAACTCAGATCCAAGATCTCATCACTAAGTTAACTGAGTGCCAGGCTGAGCTTGTGATCAGCAAAGCCAAGGCAGAGAAGAGTGTTCTTGAAGAAGAGACCTTCAAGAACATGATATCCTCATCCCTGCACAACAAGGTTTGTTATCAAAATAGACAGGGACTAGGATCAAATGAGATAGCTCCTCCACACACAATCTTGTCTGTAAGATCTCCTAGGTGTGGAACTTGTGAAGATGAGCTTCCTCTCATAGATCCTGTAAGTGAGGATGATGAAGAAGTGATAGTGAAGAATTCCTCTGAGAAGAGTGAAGAAGAGGATTCTTCCAAGGGCCACTATCCTTCTGAGGAGAAGAAATCAACTGTGATGACCAAGTCCAAAAGAAAGAACTTGATCAGAAAGAGCAAAAGGAAGGCAAAGAAGGCTCAAGAAATCAAGGCTACTTTTGATGCTAAGCAGAAACAAGTTTTTATCTCTGCAGGTTTCAAAGTAGTAAGGACTGAAGACATCAACCAAGACTCCTCAGCTAAGAGTCATGGTTCTTGTTCAAATCATCTCAGTGCCAAGAAGAAGACTGAGCTGCTGTGTACCACTGCTGCACAGCCTGGACCATCAAACTCCAAGAACAGTTCACAGCCCAAAGGAACTGTCTCAGCATCTACCAAGATGAAGATGGAGAAGGGATGTGACCAAAGTCAGTCTTGCTCTCAAAGGGAGACTTCTTTGAAGAAGAAAATGTTATGTGTTATGTGTGAAAGTACTTCTCACATTGCTAAGGATTGCCCATACAATCCTAAAAGTACTGTCCACATGACTAAAACAAAGACTTCAAAGAGTCTCAAGAAGTCTCAAGCTTCGGAAGGAAAGTCTGTTTCCTTCGGAAGCTCCAAATCAAAGAAGGAGGTAAGTGGAAAATTACCTTCGGAAGCAAAGTTGGAAGAAAGGAATTCTTCCGAAGCACTAAAGTCTGCTGCAGTGACTGTAGATTCTTCCGAAGGATCAGTCATCAAAACTTATGAAGTTCTAAAAGCTTCTAAGGTTTTGAAGGTCAAGTCCAAGACTCCAAAGGTGGTGTGGAAGTCTAAGAAAGACCAAATGACTGAGGTTTCTCCATCAACAACAGCTGAAGATCCCCATAGTACAACCATAGGATCTATTACTGTTGCATTACCTTCTATTACTGTTAATGAGCCCAAGACAAGTAAGGCTTGGGTTTCCAAATGTAACTAATCATCTTCTCTGTGCAGGAACAGCTCAAGACCAACAGGAATGTCTGGATAATTGACAGTGGCTGTTCCAGGCACATGACAGGCAATAGGTCTCTACTCCATAATTTTGAGAGAATTGATGGAGGACCAGTTGCTTTTGGAGGAGATGAAGGTGGTTACATTTCTGGAAGGGGCAAGGTCACAAATGGTAAGCTCAGCATTGAGAAGGTAAACTTTGTTAAGGAGCTTGGGTACAATCTTCTGAGTGTATCCCAATTTTGTGATCAGAGTCATAACATGCTCTTTACTGAGCATGAGTGCATTGTTCTCAAACCTGGTGTGGTCATTCCTCATGAGCATATCCTGCTCAGAGCCCCCAGGAAAGGGAACATGTACAAGATGGATTTGCAAGAAACATCTCCCTCAGGAGAAGTTTCATGCTTTCTATCTAAAGCAAATAGTGATGAGTCTTTCCTATGGCATAAAAGAATGTGCCATGTAAACTTTAAGAACATGAATAAATTAATTAAACATGATCTGGTAACTGGAATGCCAAAGAAAGAGTTTACTAGTGATGATCATTGTGTGGCATGCCTGAAAGGGAAGCAACACAAGGTATCTCACAAGCCTAAGGAAAAGAACTCCATCACTACTCCCCTACACTTGTTACATATGGATCTCTTTGGCCCCACCAGTGTAATGAGTTTAGGAAGGACCTCTTACTGTCTGGTGATCACAGATGATTTTACAAGATTCACTTGGGTCTTCTTCCTTAGAACTAAGGATGAAACCCCTGAGATTCTGAAGAATTTCATCTTAAAAGTTGAGAATCAATGTGATCACAAGGTCAAAACCATAAGATGTGATCAGGGAACTGAATTCAAGAACCAAATCCTTGATGCATTTTGTGATGAAAAAGGTATTACAAGACAATATAGTGCTCCCAGGACTCCTCAGCAAAATGGAGTTGCTGAAAGGAGAAACAGGACACTTATTGAAGCTGCAAGAACTATGTTGTCTGACTCTAAACTGCCTATCACCTTCTGGGCAGAGGCAGTCAATACTGCTTGCTATGTGCAAAACAGAGTTTTAGTAGTTAAGACACATGGTAAGACTCCTTATGAACTTTGGCACAAGAGAAACCTTTCATTGGTTTTCTCAGGTCATTTGGATGTCCCTGCACCATCTTGAATACCAAAGATCAAATTGCCAAGTTTGCTGAGAAATCAGATGATGGACATTTCATTGGATACTCTTCTCAAGCTAAAGCTTATAGAGTATACAATCTCAGAACTAGAATTGTTGAGGAGTCAGCCAATGTGACTTTCAATGAGCACACTCCTTGTGTGGCTGGTTCTGGTCCGGATTGGCTGTTTGATCTTGATTTAGTTACCAACTGTTTTAACAAATCTTGTGAGCATGTTTCAGGATCTGCAGAAAATCTAAATACAGGTGATCCTGATCCAAGATTTGAGCTAGGAAGACCTTCAACTCATACATCTTCAGCTCCAGTTGGAACTACTTCAGCAAATGAGGTTTCTATCAGCACAACAATGACAAATTCAGCTGATACATCTGGCATGCCTTCAAATTCCAGCTCAGAGGCCTCTCAACCAGATAAAGACACCTCACTTGTAGAAGACAACAATGGTGATGGTGATAGTGATCAGGAATTTCTTGATGCTAATAACCATACCATAGATGACAACATCAATGATGTCTCACACTCATTGGATCAAGTTAATCTTGATAAGTGTGATAATGTGGAGGGTGAATCTTCAAGACCAGATTTAAATTTCTCAAATTTAGATCTTTCTCAACAACTTGCTGTGATCCCTCAGCTAAGGATCCACAAGTCTCACCCCACCACAAACATCATTGGAGATGTTGTCACAGGGGTAAGAACAAGAGGACAAACCCATGAAGCAAATGTTTGTCTTCACTCTTGTTTCTTATCTCAGATAGAGCCCAAGAAAGTTGATGAAGCTCTAAAGGATGGAAGTTGGGTTGAAGCTATGCAACAAGAGCTGCTTCAATTCAAAAGGCAGAAAGTTTGGAACCTTTGTCCTCTTCCTCATGGGAAGACTACCATTGGAACCAAATGGGTTTTTAGAAACAAGAAGGATGATAGGGGAATCATCATCAAGAACAAGGCAAGACTAGTTGTTCAAGGATACACACAAGAAGAAGGGATTGACTACACTGATGTCTTTGCTCCTGTAGCAAGACTAGAAGCTGTTAGGATATTCCTGGCATTTGCTGCATCCAAGAACTTCAAGGTCTACCAACTTGATGTAAAGTGTGCTTTCTTATATGGAGTGATTGATGAGGAGGTTTATGTCAAACAGCCACCTGGTTTTGTAGACCCTGATCATCCTGATTATGTCTGCAAGCTTGACAAAGCTCTTTATGGGCTGCATCAGGCACCCAGGAAGTGGTATGAGACACTATCTAAGTATCTCTGCAAGCATGGATACAGAAGAGGTACTATAGATGGAACCCTCTTCATCAAAGGACAGGGAAATGACTTATTGCTGGTTCAAGTATATGTTGATGACATCATCTTTGGTTCAACTAATCCAAAGCTCTGCAAAGACTTTGAGAAGCTGATGAAAGACAGATTTGAGATGAGTTCAATGGGAGAACTCAACTTCTTTCTGGGAATTCAAGTGAAGCAGGTTGAAGATGGCATCTTCATAAGTCAGTCAAAGTATGTTCAAGACATACTCAAGAGGTTCAATATGACTGATTGTAAGATTGCTAAGACACCCATAGCCAGAAACCACTCCCTTGGTCCAGATCTTGAGGGGGAGTGTGTAGATGAGCACTTATACAGGGCTATGATTGGGTCTCTTATGTATCTTACAGCTAGCAGGCCTGATATCATGTTTGCTACATGTATTTGTGCAAGATATCAAGCCAACCCTAAGATGTCTCACTTAATCACTGTGAAAAGGATTTTAAGATACCTCAAAGGTGCTTCAACACTTGGTCTATGGTATCCAAAGAATCCAAATTTCAATCTGTATGCCTATACAGATAGTGATTATGGTGGTTGCAATATGACTGCAAAGTCTACATCTGGGGGATGTCAATTCCTTGGTGGAAGGGTGGTCTCATGGCAATGCAAGAAACAATCCTGTGTGTCTGCATCAACTGCTGAGGCTGAATACATTGCTGCTGCAAGCTGCTGTGCTCAAGTGCTTTGGATTCAAAATCAGATGCTGGACTATGGATTTAACTTCAAAGAGACTCCTATCCACATAGACAACAATAGTGCTATCTCTATCACTGAGAACCCTGTGCAGCACTCAAGGACCAAACACATCAACATCAGGTATCATTTAATAAGAGATAACTATGAAAAAGGATTAATTAAACTAGTCAAAGTTCATACAGATGAACAATATGCTGATCTGTTCACCAAAGCTTTTGATGAACAGAGATTTAAGTATCTGATATCAGCTATTGGGATGATTAACTTTGAGTAGACTTTTTATTAAAACTAATTCTAATTATTTCTTCTTAAAATATGTGTGTCCTAAGTTGTCTAGTTCATCACTTTCATAAGCTCATGTTTTCTTTGGATGTAAAATTCTTTTTGAAGACTTTCCTTAGATTCTTGAAAATTTCTGATACTTCGGAAGATAAAATTTTATCTTCGGAAGAAAAACATGTCTTTAAAATAAATAACTGTCTAAGAGATTTTACCTTCGGAAGAAGTAAAGATTCATCTTCCGAAGCTTAAAATTCTTATCTCAGACACTTATCTATTTTCAAGAACCTTTTCCTTCCGAAGCAAAATTAACCTTCGGAAGCTTTGTTTATTTCATACAAAGCATTCAAGGGTTTATTTCTCTTCCGAAGCATAAATTATCAAGACTCTCAGGAAAATCTTCCGAAGCCATTTTAGCTTCGGAAGCTTTTTAAATCAAAACTTCCGAAGACAAATAAACTTCGGAAGCTTTTCGAATTCCAAGAAAACTACTTTTTGAGCAAAAGTAAACTACCTTTTCAGAGGTGGGACCGACTTTCGGATTTCAAAGTTTATCCTCTTTCATTAACTTTGGTTCAAATCCCTTTTCATATAAATACCCAACGGTTCCCCCTCTTTCCCACTATCTTCCTCAATTCTACTGTTTCTCTAACCTAATTCTCTAAACCGCCTTTGCTTTCTACCTTTCTTCACCCTTAAGCTTCTGAAATGGCCAACCTTAACCGCAGAAACAACCCTGATTTCTCCATGCAACTACACAGGCAACATAATCAAGTTGCTCTGTTAAGCTCTGAGAAAGATGCAAGTTTCTCAGAGATTTGCCAATTCTTGACTCTGTCAAATTATTTCACCTCCCTAACCATTGATCCTACTCTATATGAGGATCAGTTGCTTGAATTCTGGAAGACCTGCCAAGAGGTCATTATGGATGGGGAGAAGGCACTGTCTGCCACAGTGCAAGGGAGGACAGTCTTCATCACTCCGGCCATCATTAACCAACATCTACAGCTGGATGATGAAGAAGGTGAGGTGTCCTTCCCAAAAGAAGCTGTTAATCATTCTTTTGAGCAGATGGGCTATGAGGGAGATTTCTCTGTAAAGACCTTTAGGAAAGGGAAGGTCTCATCCCAATGGAAATTCCTGCTCCATGTGGTTATCCACAGCTTGTCAAACAAGCATGGTGGATGGGACCAGATTCCTGAGGATCTCTCCTTTATAGTTCATGGAATGGTTCAAGGGGTCAAGTTCAGGTATTCACAATTTGTTTATACTAATTTACTTGCAAACTTAGACTCCTTAGAGTATTACATGTTTCCTAGATATACTCTACCAATCCAGAGAGATGGACTGTTATCAGATATCAAGGTGTTGAGAATGTCTACTCATGGCAAGACATAATCAACTTACCTCTGCATGATCTCTTTGAGATGAGAAGATACTATGAAAGTCTTGATGATCCTGACCATCTCATGAAGAAAGGAATGGTCCTGATTGTACTGAAGACTACCAACATTTGAAGATCTTCTAAGTGTTTTGGTAGCATCAGCCTAGGGGGAGTTTGTAAGGATTCCTGAAGTCTGATGCAACCCAAAACAGCCTAAGTGTCTCAGCAACATGCACTAAGTACTGAAGTGAAGAATGCTTCGGAAGTTTTACACAAAGCATTAGAAAATACTCTAAGTGTAAAATCTTCCGAAGCCAAGACCAATATCTTCCGAAGCCAAACATGAAGTCTTCCGAAGCTTCAGAGACAAAGTCTTCCGAAGCCTCATCCTATGAAGACAGATTTCTTCCGAAGACTTTTAGTACACATGCTTTATCTGATGTACTGTTCCATAAAGCACCTTTTCCGCTGCATCTCTGTAAAGTCACCAACTTACATGAGTTGGTGAAAAGGGCCTTGCTTTTGGTAACTGTACATTGAGGTCTTGAGTATTCAACTTTCCACTTTATGTACTTTATCCTTTTTGTATTGTATAAGGATGTGAGCTATGGCATGTCATAGTCACAAGGTCAAAAGGCAGATATGCCTTTTGATCCTACAATTGATTTTGTTAGTGTCTAGTCAATTGTATCCAGCTGGCTTTCAAAGTATAGCCGGCTGTAGGTTGTAGTATAAGTATTTCAAGTTCTTGTATCTTTTCTTTATGCTTTGTAACACTTGTAAAAGAACTTGAGAAAGCAATATACTGCCTCCTTGAAACCCATACTCTCTTGTTAGTCTCTTGCTTTACTTGTGTTCTTTGTATCACTTTGGTTACCCAGTTCACTGTTTGATTAGAGCTTAGTTATTCTCCTCATTGTGTTGTTGTGTTGTAATTGTGCTTAAGCCCTTAAACGGTCCTGCACACATGTTTTGCCATAGTTATGCTTTTATTTATTTGAGTTGTTTTCAAAACGCTTCCGCACAATTTAAAGTTGAACTTTGGTTGTTTTATTTTAATCATGGCATATAGAGTCGTTCTGAGTAACTATTGACTGTGATCCTGGTTTGTTCACACGCCTCGCGGTAAAACTCCGCACGTGGATTTTGAGGGTGTGACAGATTGGTATCAGAGCCATTGGTTATAGGGAACTAGGTTGCATACACACTAGACTATAACCGCACATAGTTAGTTAGTTACCTGTACTTTATTTACATCTACTGTATACTCATTAGCATACACGTCACACTATCTGCAGCATGGCATCGTCATCAAGAGCTTCTGGAAAACGACCTGCATCACCTGCACGATCCGAGTCCCCACCTCCCGCACCTGTACCTGATGATGGACTCGACTGGCCTCGTTTAGAGTATCCTCGAGGGGAGTTTGACTGGGATCAACCTTTCGCGTTGATGAAGCGTGACCCCCCAAGGGACTGGAGTTTTTATCCTAGGTTTGTCAATCACATCATGTATAGGGAACGCGTGCCCGACTCGAGACCCAGAACGAGAAGTAACTCTGATCAAGCAGTGCCTTCACTTCCCCGGACGGTGCAGTCCAACGAGCAGTTGATTGCTGCATTGGTGGCAGCACTAGATACAGAGCAGCATCGAGTCAGGCGACTCATTAGCGACGTTTGTACACTACAGACCGAGGTGTACAAACTAAGGCATAAGGTGGATGAACTCGAGGGGCGCCATGGAAAGACCCTAGACGGGTGTTACCAAATGGAAGATGGGATCGTAGCACTCAGTGGACGCGTGGCTGCTCGCGAGCAGAGGGATGTTGTGGCTGATGATAGGATTGCTACTTTGGAGGCACAGCTAGCAGCACTCCAGATTGCTATAGCTCCTGCTCCTGCAGTCGACCCTGAGGAGGAAGAACATGAGGAGGAGGAACCTGAGGAGGAGGAACCCGAGGAGGAGGAGGATGAGAGTGATGGATCTAATATTGTCGATTGATCTTTTTTTTTACATGACTTAGACTACGTAGTGTTTTCTTTGAAACCTATGTGGGAAGGGTTGTTTCCCCACTCGAACGACAAACTTAAATTTTGACATTAATGAATACATTGTGACTCATTGCAATTTATTTACTTTGGTTATTATTTTTGTTATGAATGTTATGGTTGTGATGATTTATTATTTCTTTATTGTTTACTGTACTTCAATGAGATAAATGTGTTTGATGTTACTCATTATTGTATTTGTGGATGTAAAGTGAAAATGGACGCACGTGGACGTGGTCGTGGACGTGGCCGTGGGCGCGGTCGTGGACGTGGCGCCGGAGACCATGGCGCCGGAGATAATGGCGCTGGTGCCGTGAATATGACCCCTGCTGAGTTAGCTGCCCTGATTCAGGCAGCGGTGGCTGCTGCCCAAGCGGGACAGCCAGCAGGTAAACAATGATTGAAAGTTAAACCAAATATCCTGTATAACCGTATAGGTTGTCTGATCAATAATTTTTGTGTTAAAGCAGGACCACCGGCATGTACTTATAAGTCCTTCATGGACTGTAAGCCCCATACCTACAGCGGTACTGAAGGTGCTGTGGGACTAGTACGCTGGTTCGAGAAGACGGAGTCCGTATTCTCCAAGTGCAACTGTCCACCTGCTGATTAGGTGAAATATGCCACCGGGACCCTGGAGGGTGCCGCCTTATCCTGGTGGAATGCACAAGTCCAGATGTTGGGGCAAGCACTGGCTAATGGACTGTCGTGGGCTGAGTTTAAAACCATGATGACCGAGGAGTACTGTCCTCGCAATGAGGTGCAGAAGTTGGAGATAGAGTTCTGGCAACTGAAAATGCAGGGCTCAGAAATCGAGGCTTACACCACTAGAACTCACGAGCTAGCAACACTATGCCCGAGAATGGTAAATGAGATGCATAAAAGGATCGAGCATTACATACGGGGACTTGTACCCGAAATTCAGAGTATGGTAACTGCTTCTAACCCAACCACCATACAGCAAGCCATTCAGTTAGCCCATAAGCTAACTGACCAAGCCGTGGAACAAGGACGTCTACCCAAGCGGGGCACCGTGGCAAGTGTGCCCGATAACAAAAGAAAGTGGGATAGTACTAGCAACACCAAAGCAGCATCATCTTCTGGCGGTCAACTTCAACCTCAGCAGCAACAACAGCCGGTCCAACAACAACGGAGGTTCGACAATAATCGTAACTTCCACCAAACGACTGCAACTAATCAAGGACCCAGTGGTTATGGTGGTAGACACCCGAAGTGCAACCGGTGCAACTATCATCATGTGGGACGATGTGATAGCTTCAAATGCCAGCGTTGTGGTAAAATTGGACACGCCGCGAAGGATTGCCGTGGTGAGCTGGTTAGGAGGACACAACAACCTCAGGAAACTCCTAAGGGTTGTTTTGAATGTGGAAAAGAGGGGCACTACAAGCGAAATTGCCCACAACTAAGGAGAAATGGAAATGGCAACAATGGAAATGGACACAACAACAACAACAATAACAACAACAACAATGGTAACAACAACGGTGGGAATGGCAATGGTAATGGCGGTAATAAGGATGGAGCAAAAGGGAGAGCCTTCGTCATTGGCTCAGGTGAGGCTCTAAATGATCCTACAATTGTTACTGGTAGATTCTCTGTTAATGGTTGCTTTGCTACGGTACTATTCGATACTGGAGCTTGATAGGAGTTTCGTGTCCTTAAAATTCTGTAGTCTTTTAAGTGATATACCCTCCGCCCTAGAATCTAAATACACCGTAGAATTGGCTGACGGTAAACAGATTCACGTAACGCATATCCTTAAAGACTGTAAGATAGAGCTTGCTGGTCATACTTTCGCTATAGATCTTATGCCTGTTACGCTGGGGAGTTTTGATGTTGTGATAGGCATGGATTGGCTTTCTAGCAAGCAAGCGGAAGTTATATGTCACGAGAAGATCATACGAATTCCTGTTGATGACAAAATTCTGACAGTCCGAGGTGATAGAAGTGGTGCTGTGATAGGCATAATCTCGTTCATGAAAGCCCAAAAGTTACTACGAAAGGGTCGTGTGGCTATTCTAGCACTTGTAACTGATAAGCAAGCGAAGGAAAGGAGAATGGAGGATATTCCCATAGTGCGCGACTTTCCAGAGGTGTTTCCAGAGGATCTTCCTGGATTACCACCTCATCGTCAAGTGGAATTCCAAATTGAGCTAACTCCCGGCGCAGCCCCGATTGCTAGAGCACCTTATCGATTAGCACCGAACGAACTACAGGAGTTGTCGTCACAACTCCAGGAGCTATTAGATAAGGGCTTTATTCGCCCTAGTACATCACCCTGGGGAGCCCCTGTTCTGTTTGTTAAGAAGAAGGATGGCACGTTTCGGATGTGTATTGACTATAGGGAGTTAAATAAAGTAACAGTCAAGAACCGATACCCTCTACCTCGTATCGATGACTTGTTTGACCAACTCCAGGGATCAAGTTACTATTCGAAGATTGACTTGAGATCTGGCTATCATCAACTCAGAGTCCGCAAAGAAGACATTTCCAAAACCGCGTTTCGTACCCGCTACGGTCATTATGAGTTCTTGGTCATGCCTTTTGGGTTGACAAATGCACCTGCTGTGTTCATGGACCTCATGAACCGTGTGTGCAAACCCTACCTCGATCAGTTTGTCATTGTGTTTATCGATGATATACTGATATATTCCAGGACGAAGGAAGACCATGAGGAGCATTTGCGAATGATCTTAGAGCTACTGAAAAAGGAACAGTTGTACGCCAAATTCTCGAAGTGTGACTTTTGGATACGAGAAGTACAATTCCTAGGTCATATTGTTAATGAGAAAGGGATACATGTTGATCCTGCCAAAATTGAGGCGATCAAGAATTGGACCACACCTAAAACGCTGAGTGAAATAAGGCAATTCTTGGGATTAGCAGGTTACTATCGACGATTTATAGAGGGATTCTCTAAGATCGCACAACCTCTCACAGCTTTGACTCACAAAGGGACTACATACAAATGGGGTGAAAGCCAAGAATCGGCTTTTCAATCATTGAAGCAGAAACTCTGTACCGCGCCGATACTAGCATTGCCAGAGGGGACGGATGACTTCGTGGTGTATTTTGATGCATCCATTCAAGGATTGGGTTGTGTCTTAATGCAGCAAGACAAGGTGATAGCTTACGCCTCGAGACAATTAAAAGTTCATGAGAAGAACTATACTACTCATGACTTAGAGTTGGGTGCAGTAGTCTTTGCCTTAAAGATTTGGAGACATTACTTGTACGGTACCAAGTGCACTATCTACACCGATCACAAGAGTCTTCAACATATCTTTGAGCAAAAGGAATTGAATATGAGGCAACGACGTTGGGTGGAACTGCTAAACGACTATGATTGCGCTATTAAATACCATCCGGGAAAGGCGAATGTGGTTGCTGATGCCTTAAGCCGGAAGGAAACAGCTAAACCCAGACGGGTGCGAGCTCTACAGCTTACTATCAGTACTCAACTGCCTGAACAAGTTAAGGAGGCACAGATAGAAGCTTTAAAAGCAGAAAATATTGGTTCTGAGTCGTTGAGAGGAATGGATAAACAGCTGGTGATGAAGGAGGATGGAATTCGGTATTTCATGGATAGACTTTGAGTGCCTGCCTATGGAAATCTGAGAGACCTGGTTATGAGTGAGGCACACAAATCTAGGTATTCTATACATCCTGGATCCGATAAAATGTATCATGATCTGAAGGCGCACTATTGGTGGCCTAACATGAAAGCGGATGTGGCTACATATGTGAGCAAGTGCTTGACCTGCTCGAAGGTAAAGGTGGAATATCAAAAACCATCCGGACTATTGCAGCAACCCGAGATACCGATGTGGAAATGGGAACAAATCTCCATGGATTTTATTACCAAGCTGCCCAGGACTAGTACTGGTTGTGATACGATATGGGTTATTGTGGATCGATTGACAAAATCTGCTCATTTTCTTGCAATAAAGGAAACTGACAAGGTGGAGAAGTTAACCCGCCTGTACCTCAAGGAGATCGTTTCCAGACACGGTGTACCAATCTCAATTATCTCGGACCGCGACGCTCGTTTCACGTCACACTTCTGGCAATCATTGCAGAAATCTTTGGGTACACGATTAGATATGAGTACTGCTTATCACCCGCAAACGGATGGCCAGAGTGAGCGTACCATACAGACGTTGGAAGATATGCTACGTGCTTATGTAATTGATTTCGGGAATAACTGGGAAATTCACCTGCCATTGGTGGAATTTTCTTATAACAATAGTTATCATACTAGCATACAAGCAGCACCTTTCGAAGCGTTGTATGGGAGAAAATGTAGATCACCGGTTTGCTGGGCAGAAATTGGGGATAGTCAGCTAACAGGTCCCAAGTTAATTCATGAGACAACTGAGAAGATCGTACAGATACGGAACCGTATGGCAGCAGCGCGAGACCGACAAAAGAGTTATGCTGATAAGAGACGGAAACCTTTAGAGTTTCAGGTTGGTGACAAGGTTTTGTTGAAAGTTTCACCATGGAAAGGCGTAGTTCGGTTTGGCAAGCGAGGGAAGCTAAACCCGAGGTACGTTGGACCATTTGAAATAGTGGAAATAATAGGTCCAGTGGCCTATCGTCTAGCCCTACCTGATTCGCTAAGTGGAATCCATGATGTATTTCATGTATCAAACTTTAAGAAATGCATAACCGATGAAACGATGGTCGTACCACTAGAAAAGGTTCAAGTGGATGAGCAACTACGTTTTATTGAAGAACCAGTTGAGGTGATGGACCGTGAGGTGAAAACACTTAAGCAAAGCAAGATACCCATTGTCAAAATCCGTTGGAATTCGCGACGTGGACCGGAGTTCACATGGGAGCGAGAAGATCAAATGAAGCTTAAGTACCCTCATCTATTCGAGAAGACAATGCCATCAGACGAAGGTATTGATTTAAATTTCGGGACGAAATTTCTTTCAACATGGGGATGATGTGACAACTCATCCAAAACTCACTCGATTTTGATTTCTGTGTGCCAATGCAGTAGACCAGTGATGGAACACTCTCACCATGTAACGCAATTTTCGGGACGAAAATACTTTCCACATGGGGATAATGTGACATCCGGTAAATTTCCGTTACCAAACTCCGTTAGTTTCGTTAAGTCTTGCATACACGTGTCGTTGTCGTTAAGTCTTGCATACACTAGTTGTCGTTTAACGTTGGTGACCTAATAATAATTAATAATGTTACATTATTGATAATCTAATTGATTATGTGATTATTGTATTATGTTTATGTGCTTGCATGTATTTATATGTTAATTGGGAATTAATCGCTTAACGTGGAAACGTGTGTATTAATTCGTATGTTTGTGTTTTATAAAAATAAAATATATAATTGTTACCATGAGTTATATGTTTAGTATTGTAGTTAAAAATCATTTAAAAGTATTTAAAAGAGTGCCTTTTAATAAAATGCAAAACACAAGGGTCTAAGTTGTCATTATGCAAAGTTAAACTAAACAAAACACTCCTAAACCCTACCCTCACCCAATCGGCCGCAACTCCCTTCTCCCACCCCTCTCCCTTGCGAAATCAGCCAAGAACAAGCAAGTAAACATCGATTTGATTCGGTTTCAAGCAATACAACCCATAGGAAGCATCAATTGCAAGTCGAATTGTGTTTAAAGGTTAGTTTTTCAAGTTATTGTGTGTTGTTCATCATGGCCGAACCTTGATTACGAAATTGGGCTTCATGGAGTCGATTTGGATGTTGTTTGATGTTGTTAATTCGTTAGTTAGATTGTTTACATGTTGTTTAACGTGGATTATGTATGAATTGGATGTTTCTAGTGGATTGATCATGATCTTTGGTGATGTACAAACCCTAGTTCCAAAATACCTTGATTATACATGATGGATGATTGTTTGATGAATGTTTGATGTTTAATAGATTGTATGGATGCTAGATTACATTGATTTTGCAAGAAATTGGTGAATTGATGTTGATGTTCATAGGTTACTAAGAATAGTAACTTTATTTTGCATGTAATGTTGAATTGGTGATGAATTGATGTTATGGATGTGTTCATGGTGATAATTAGATGTTAGATTGTTGTTGTGAGCATTGGGAATTCAAGAACACATGCTATAGTTCATACAAGATAGTAACTTTTTAGGATATGAATTGATGGATTATGATGTTTGGATGTTGTTGATCATGCTTAGATGTTGATATGAGCTTGAATTGGTATATTGTTAATGAATCCATGAATGTATAGGATGTTTGATAGGTTTTGGGATGTGCTTTCCCAAAAGGGAAACTTTATTTTTGCAACGTGTGAAAGATGATGGTTTGATCATGTTTGAGATGCTAGGAGCATGTTAGTAAGTTCATAGATGAATTCTAATGTGGTTGGAACATGTTAATATTGTTGTATGAGATGTTTGGTTAATCATGAGTGGTGTTAGTACTTTGATGAGCATGTATAATGTTGATGTGGATTAGTAGTAAGATATCATGCTTGGGATTGGAAATTGATTGTTGTGATGTATGTTGAATGTATGAAATAGTTAGTGAATGTGAATGTGATCATCATACACGCGTGCGAATCTGAGGCCCCTACTTAGTAGGATTGGCAGGGTTTAGGGTGTGAAGTCGTGAGTGGCTTCACATGGCATGTGGTGCGTGATTTGATCCTTGTGTGACATGTTAATTATGTTGTAATTAGTGGACATGTTAATGTTTAGATTCGCATGACTTGTATGATACTTGGTTGTATGATGATCTATGTGATACACCTGGATGATGTAGCATACTCATGAACCATTTGAATGTTAAACTTGTATGATATATGTGTATGGTTGTTTAAATGGGTTAAAACACATAAAGTCACCAACGGGTCAAACGGGTCAACTGAGTCAAATGTATTATTTTCTGAAACCTGTGTCTTTGGTTGTAGTGTGCTTAGGGTTTCACATATTCTCTGTTACACGTACTCATATACTTATATGATCTAGGTAACCTCTGAGGGTTGTCTGTTCACTCTATCAGTCAAGTCAAACTCTAAGTATCTATACGCATATCAGGTGAGTTCATGCCCCACTCTTTACATAATCTCTTTTGGGGGAGATAGCATACTGGTAAAACTACAAACGCTTTATGTATATTTTTAGTTGTGCATAATATTAATATAGTGCTGTTTATCATGGGAAAGTCCTCACACTTTCGGATTCTTAATATTGAATAGCGGGGAAATTTGGGTAGTACTACTGGGTCTGAAGAGCCCCACCTGTGTGACTCGAGGTCAACCGGGTGCAACTTGTCCTATTGAACATTGTCACGACCTGTTGAGTCGTGACAGGAGGCAACAACGTAACACAGTCAGCTTCAATTGCGAAATCACTATGCATTAATATTTATTTGTTAATGGACTAGCTATCTGTTGCAATGCACTACTAGTATACCTCGATTATTAAACTGTTTATGTTTGAATATTAACTCTTGAACTCACCAACCATTGTGTTGACATTTTAGTATGCTATTCTCAGGTCATTAGCTGCTTGCCTCTAGGAGCACTCCACGGTTCACTTGCATACTAAGACTCGGTTTTCAAGACATTTAGCATTTTAATGATTATGGTTTACTCTTTTGGGTTGGCACATGTTTTGCCATAGTTATGCTTTTATTTATTTGAGTTGTTTTCAAAACGCTTCCGCACAATTTAAAGTTGAACTTTGGTTGTTTTATTTTAATCATGGCATATAGAGTCGTTCTGAGTAACTATTGACTGTGATCCTGGTTTGTTCACACGCCTCGCGGTAAAACTCCGCACGTGGATTTTGAGGGTGCGACATTACTAAGTTTACAATGGGAACTATATATACTACTATCTACAACCGGTTATATTTAGATTACCAGCTAGGAATTACTACTAAACAAATACTACATTGCTAGAAGTAAGGTATCTAAGATAAAATATTATCCTAGATAAGGCAGTCATGATAGGTCCATGACTTACCATTTGTCACCGACTAAAGTTGGTAACTGTACTAACTGATAAAGAATAAACAGTGAAATAAAGTATGGTCAACTACATGGGCATGCGAAAACACCGTGTAGTATTTCAGAGGTCGCAGCGGCTTGTCAGATGGACCATACTTATATCCACTGGTTCATAGTAGGTTCTTCCGAAGGTTAACTGGCTTCGGAAGAACAAGTTCTTCCGAAGCCACTTATACTTCGGAAGAGTCTACTTCTTCCGAGACTTCACTAAGTCTTCATGACTTTATCTTCAGAAAACTTTATCTTGAATCTTCTAAGTGTTTAACCTCGGAAGAGGGTTTACTTAGTCTCCGAAGACTGAGTTCCTATTCGAAAGTTCTTTTATCTTCAAGCTTCGGAAGATCTTCAACTTAGCTTTGGAAGTTTTGATTTGTCTTCGGAAGTCTTTCTTCAGTTGCACCAATATTATTCTAAGTGTTGTTTTGGTTGCACCAGCCTTATCTGACCCAACAAAATCCAAATACAACATATTAAAATCCAAATGCAAACTAATCCAAATACAACATATTAAAATCCAAATACAACATACTAAAATCCAAATGTTAATCACTTGAAACTAATTGGGTAGCTATCGCGTCACGAAAATTATTCATATAATCAATGCTTTGTGAACCCCATTCTAAATCGTGAACGAACTGGCCATCACTATTACCATCTTGTGGTTCTGCAAACATTATGTTCTCATCGTATGCAAAAAATAACACCAATTAAAATAATTAAAAACATCCTTAAACATATCATCCATTACATCCATCACACAATAAATAAACATATCATCCAAATAGCTATCCATCCAAAAAAACCTACATACGTCAATTCCAAAAAACCCATAAACATATTATCTAAAGATTACATAACATCCAAAAAACAAAACATTAAAATAGTCCATATTTCGCTCTAGCATTTTTGACCCAAATCTCACATGTCGACGGTTGTAGTCACAGCCAAACTTTCCTTATGTCCGCACTCTCACCAAAAAGCAAAAGTGTCGTTTGATATTTCGCATCAAACATTCCCCATCCCAAACTTTCCAACTTGTCCATACATGCATCCATATCATTAGACAAATTGTTTTTTTTAATTAACATATTTGCAACCTGAGAGATTTGCTCCCCAACCTTTATTAACTTTGAGTTTAATGTTTCATTGTCTTTTCGTTTCTCCTTTTTAGCTTTAGACCGAATTGTTGACTCCTCACTAACACCGGCAGTCGGGGTTTTCCTTTTATTTTTGGAATGATCAGATGACTCTTCACTAACACATACTTCCAGTTGAGTGCAATCGATTTCATCAAGGCCATCTAAATTTTGATCAAACACTTAATCAGAAGGACGAGGAAGTGTTGGATGGCCCCCAACTATCAAACCCAGTGGAAGTAGAACTCTCAAATAATTGAACACAAAGCTCGGGGTAACAAACGGGAACACTTCTCAAAGCCTCTACATATTTGTTTGACTGTGTGAAAAAATATTATATAAGATTATTGAAATATAATAATAATAATTATTATTATTTAAAAATATTAACGCAATATATTCATCTCTAATTGCCATTCTTCTTCCGACAAATTAAATGTGTTTGTTACGGGATCATAAATATTGCCGGTTTTGTTTTTTAGCTTTGTCCAAGCGGCAAATTTAGCTTTAAGATAGTCGTAACGATTCTTCATTTGTCTTTGATCCGCTATAAATTGTGTTCTGTTTCAATTTATCTATTATATTCTTCCAAGAAAGTTGCTTAAGACTGCTTCCCTCACGTCCATGAAGAGTCAATTCATAAACACATGTTTCTAGAAAAGTTCTTTCAACCCCATCTTGCTTCCAATTAATACAAATAATACAAATATGCGAGAAGAAAAATTCTTAAAAACTAGGATTACGACAAACTTTAATAAACATAACTTATTCAATCAAATGGTTAAACCAACTTGCACAAACTATCAACATCAAATGCAACTTGCATAAAATATTAAATCAATCAAACAAAACACAATTTCATAAACTATGAACTCTTGAATCAAACCAAAATCTTATATCAAATGGTTAAACCAACTTGCACAAACTACCAACATCAAATGGTTAACCCAACTTGCACAAAATCTTCAAACAATCAAACAAAACCTAATTTCATAAACTATAAACTATTGAATCAAACCAAAATCTTCAATTAAATGGTTATACCAACTTGCACAAACTACCAACATCAAATGGTTAACCCAACTTGCACAAAATATTCAGTCAATCAAACAAAACACAATTTCATAAACTATGAACTCTTGAATCAAACCAAAATCTTATATCAAATGGTTAAACCAACTTGCACAAACTACCAACATCAAATGGTTAACCCAACTTGCATAAAATCTTCAAACAATCAAACAAAACCTATTTCATAAACTATGAACTCTTGAATCAAACCAAAATCTTATATCAAATGGTTAAACCAACTTGCACAAACTACCAACATCAACTTGCACGAAATATTCAGTCAATTTAACAAAACACAATTTCATAAACTATGAACTCTTGATCAAACCAAAATTTCAATCAAATGGTTAAACCAACTTGCACTGACTACTAACATCAAATGTTAAACCCAACTTGCATGAAATTTTCAAACAATCAAACAAAACCTAATTTCATAAACTATAAACTATTGAATCAAGCCAAAATCTTCAATTAAATGGTTATACCAACTTGCACAAACTACCAACATCCACAAACTACCAATCCTTAAACAAACAAAACCTAATTTCATAAAAGCCCCATTTTTTGAAACTTTTAAAACCCTAGAAATCAAATCTATGAAATCATATATGTAAACATGATGGTAATCAAATAGATGAGAAAACAAATATAATTAAAGTGTTGTAGTGCAAATATTTAAAGAAATCAAGATAAAAACGAGAGAAATCAAACCTTGAAAGAGTTGTGGGTTGAAGACTTGAAGCAAGCTTGCAGGTTACAAACTGTGGCTTGCGGCCGGCGGCTGACGGCTGGCGAAGGTGTAAAAGACGGGCGGCGGGCGCTTGGCTGGCCGGACTGTCATCGGCGGTGGTGGGCGACGGGATTTTGGGGGAAGGGGGAAGGGACGATGATGTGGGAAAGGGGGTTTTGTTTTGTTTATGTTTGAAAAGCATATGGGTAAAATTTTCCATTCAGCACTCTCCCATCACTTCAGAGGTTACTTTTTCTGAAACAAACACATACATCACTTAACCATTCAGAGGTAGCCTCTTAATGGTCTAATTAAGAGGCTACCAAACAACCCTTTAAAGAGAAAATTATCATAAAATTTGGTATTTTTTAAAATTTTTTGAATCAAATAATGTAAAAATTTTAGGTAAAATTTTATTAAAAAAATTAAACAAATACCAATAGTATAGTGACACATGTCAAATAAGATAAACAAATAAGTTTCAATATTTGGTTTACTATAAATAGTAGGTTATTTTTTAAACAATATGTTTTTAACAAATTTATATATGGATTTTTATAAGAAAAATAATAATAAAGAATAAACAAGATATTGTGTTTAGATTTATTTATAAAAGTTAAGTATTACAAATTATTAAAGAAAAATCAGATTAAGAGTGAAATTAATTGGTATGAAAGAAAAAGAAAAAAATAGAATATAAGCCACTAGTGTTGTTACATGTGACATGATGGAAAGATCAGAACCCAGGTTGTTGTTCCAATGACCTGACCGAGAATAAATCCAAAATTTTCTTTTTTTATCTATCCGACCCCCTATCAAGTAAGGAGAGCTAGGTTGTATGACTTCCTGCCGGTCTTTGAAGCTATTAACTAATCTCTAGGGCAAGTAGGACTAGCCTTTATGGCCCTATTGATTTAGGGCATATCATCAAAGAAAGAATCCCGAGGAAGGGGGTGAAGCTGAGGTTAGAAAAGGCATAAATGAAGTAGTGAAGATTGACCCACTTGGGAAATCCCTAATGTGGGTTGTCCAAGTAGGATTTTAAACCTTAATTCCATAACTTTTCGATTTCAAGGAAATCGCTACTTCAATGGGAACCAACTTCACCTCTTCACACATGCACTACATATCTTAATGCTTCTTTTCCATTGTGGGTTCCCAACTTAATGCTTTTACATAAAAAATTTCAACATACAATATAACATAACAACTAGTTTATAACAAACATAACTTATAAGTATTTACTCAAATTCATATTGAATAAAATATTTATAAGAAGTTGAACATTTCTTACATTACACTTCATAAGTGGGTGTGGATATCCCTGAATTATAAGGACCTAAAGATGTTAAAAAATATTATATTAGTTATACCTAGTAACAATTTATATTTAGGATAAAACAATAAGGTAGCTTAGTTATGAAGTCCATGCTCATGTGTTCCCATTTCCTCTTTGGTATATCTAAAGGTTGGATCTTTTCATAAGCTTTCTGATGTTCAGTTTAACTTGAAGATAGATCAGACATTTGCTCACATACTGAGTCACAACAGATTTCATTCCCAACCCTAATTACCCTTTCTTGAAATCTCAATACAACTTGATCATTCCAAGATGGATGGAATATCGATACTTATTTGTTTCATCAAGAACCTTGTTGTGAGTTCACTTTCTTTGGGTATCCACCTTTGACCGAATATGATTTTAACACGATAGACATTTCTTCCAAAGTCTCTTGCTCACCTTCTATCCTTCTTCACTTTCTGTCTTTAATGCTTCCACATGGAGATCACTTCCATAAAATCTTGAGTCACTAGAAGCTTGTAATACTTAAGTAAAATTTTATAATTATAATTTGTAGTGGATACCTAAACTAAGGGATCATAATATAGGCTAGTGAGATGTGAAATTAAAGAAATATTAAACCGAAGCCTGATAGTTCCTGATTATTAAGGATAACAGCTAAAAGCGAAATCATTTGGAAGTTATAAAGGACTCAATATAGGGAACTTATGCGAAAACAAGACTCGATTCGTTTTTGTAATGATGTGGGAAGTTGAAATTAGTGGTGAAATGTTTCTAATGTGACCATGTTGACATGTGACACAGTCTTGTTGGGTGACTAGCTTAACAAAACATCTATTTAAAATGGACGAAGAAGCTCCTCATTTCATCTTTACATACACTCTCTCCTAGATTATCTCTCTTTCTAAACTTCTCTCTAAAAGTTCTTCATATTTTTAGGTATGTTAATGTTTGTATGCTTTTATATTTGACTAAGAGAAGTTAGAGAAGCATAATCCAAGAATAAGAAGTATTCTTTTGAATTCTCAACCTAGGTATGAACAGGTTGAACCTTAATTTGTGATTTTTAATGTAATTTAAGGAATATGTAGTATGGATTTTGAGTATTTTGCTTTCATTTGTGATTTATTGATTATTAATAGTTAAAATACACACTTTTGTTTATAAGATATATGTAAAGCTCCTAACCTCGAAAGCTGCACAGCTGGATTTACACATCAACATAACTCCTAAACCGTAATTTAAATAAAACATTGTAGTAGAAATTTTCAAACCTTCATTACATAACTTTGTCTTTTAATAATTTACATCATTGCCATAAAAAAGATGACAGGATCAACGATCACAAGTTTGAAGTATAAAAATGTAATGCAGCGGAATGAAGAGATGAATTAGTCAAATTATAGCAAGAGAATGTTATTTGTAAACCAATGCGAGAGAATATTTTTCTGTGATTTGGAATGTTTCAATAATGCTCAATATTATTGCTCAATCATTCACAGTTACAATAAGGTTGGCACTCCTTATATAGAGTGCAATCACTGCTGTAATCACGGGGTGGTGATTACTAGCAGATCTAGTACAAAAATAACTACTTCTTAACAAACTACTGAAATGTTCACAACTACTGAGAACATGTCAGAGTGTTAAGTATAAAACATGAAACAACTGAAAAAGAAAACTACTGATGCTACAACGACTGAAGAACAAACTCTTCAGTCGTTTTACAAAACTACTGAAAATAGAAAATATAAAACTACTGAAAGCAAACCATCACAACTACTGAAGAAGTCCTCTTCAGCTGTTGTGACAACATCTTCAGACTTTGTCTTCAGCACTTGTGTCTTCAGACTTTGTCTTCAGCACTTGTGTCTTCAGACTTTGTCTTCAGCACTTGTGTCTTCAGACTTTGTCTTCAGCACTTGTGTCTTCAGACTTTGTCTTCAGTTGTTGTCTTCAGCTGATGTGGACTTCAGTAGTTGTTGTGACGTCTGTGGGACTTAAAGGTTTTCTGATCCGGCTCATTGGTTCTTTTGGTCCAACAAACTCCCCCTGAACCAATGCAGCCAAAACCTTTAACTTTATTGAGGTCCCACTTATTGTTGGCAAAATGGATGGTCTTTTTCCTTCTTGATCAGTTGAGAAGATGACCCATATAAGCACCGGCCTGGAAGTAAGTCTCTGATAATTTGGTTGGCAAAGTGTAGATGGGAGCTCTGTATTGGGGAATTGGACACTGAGCTGTTCCCCCATCCATGAAACTCACTTCCCATGTATGAGCCTGTAGGATTCTCTGGTGTATGCTCTGAGAAACAGATTTGTTCTTCCATAGTGAGATTCTCTGGTTCACCATCGAATAATCCTTCACGCCCATACAGCTCTGAGATGTATTTGGCCTGTTTGCCATTTTTGAGCTCAACAGTTGTGATCTGTCTGTAGGCAAACTCATCAGGATGATTACCTTCGAGTAACAGACTGAGCTCATTCTGTTTGAAGTTCTCAAGCTTCTTGTAGACTAACCCCTTCTTGATCACTCTGTTCTCTAACATCTTTTGGGGAGGCTGTTTAGTCTCATAAGCTTTCTTGAAGTCTTCTACAATCTCCCAGGGTGATACTACAAGGACCACTGTGATCTCTTCATCTACGATCCTCTTTATCTGGTCCTTGTATCGTGCAGGAATGTCCTTCTTCACAATTCTGTGAGCCACCCTAGGATCAGGCCACATCCTCACCTTTTCTTTCTGATATTGAAATGTGTTGGCGAGGGTGTACAGTCTCAGAGCTTCTTTCTTCATACTTATTATTGATGAGGAGGCAGCATAAGTTTTATCTATACTTTTTAGCATCTCCTCATCATGAAGCCTTTGTAGTTGCTCTTCTTCAATCTTTACTCTCACAGTTTCCATCTGTGAGGTGGGAGTGATGGGCATAGATTTGGCTTTAGGCAAAGTTAGGACTGCAGAAAGAGGCAGCCTATCTTCCTCCTCATCATCCTCTTCTTCTTCTTCTTCTAGCCTCAACATCCTTCTCTTCTTCTTCTTGGATGCATCATCGGCTGTTGGTTTTGAGGGTAAAGGAGTTGGTTTAATGGGTTGTGGTAGTGGTGATTTTGAAGTTGTGGGTTTTGCAGGTTGTTCTAGCATTCTTGTAATGAGTGAGGCTTTGGAGTATTTTGCTAGTTCATTTCTTTTTCCAGCACCTGCTTCATTTAAGGCTTCAATCACTAATCCCTTTGTATATGCTTCAGACGTACAGATCTTGGTGGTTATAGCCAAGATACTGTCCCTGGTCCATGACTTAATCTCTATCAATGATCTTCCAAGATACTTAGCAATAAATCTGATCATGATCTCCAGTCTTTCTCTTTCTAGCACATCATAGCTTGCCCATCTTGAGTTAATTTCTTCAACTTCAAGTCTTCTAATCTCTGAGTCAAGCTGTGCAGTGTCGAACCCTTGTCTGTATAGTTGGTCAATAATGGAGTCCATAGATTTGCTATGTGTAGCATCCGCCATTTTGACCATCTCATCAAGCTGGAGTTCTTTTTCTTTTCTTTCCATCTTCCTCTTCTTGTATGTGATGTGAAAGTCTTTGTGACTTTCACTCACTTGATCAGTGTCAGCTCCCTTCACATACTCTTTCTCCTTCTCAGTCTCTTTCTCAACAACCTCTTCTTCCTCCTGGTCTCTCTCTATCAGTATGCGCTTCCCTTTGTCTTTCACTGACTGACTCTCCCCCTTTTTGGTTGCATTGGTTGCAAGGGTTTGAGTAGTAGAAAGGCTTGTGCTCATAATCTCCTCCACTAGTGGCTGTAGAATTGAGGGAAGTTTGTCATCCAAGGTTTTGATCACAATGTCGGTGATCATTGGGGTGATGAGAGGTAGGGATTTTTGGAATATAGCAGCTGTTTGCTCAGAGGGGTTCTGTCCCTGAGAAACAGTGCCAGAAGTAGAGGCTGGTGGATTGAATGTTTGTAGTGGCTGAGTGTTTAGGAGACCTTCAGGTGAAGGTGCCATCTGTGGGTGTATGGTGGTATCAGATGGACTTGCTTCTTGAGAGAATTGGTCAAGTAGTCTTTGTAGTCTACTGACTTCTTCCTCAAGAATTGTGTTCTGGGCTAGAACATCATAAAAGAAGCCCAGGTCATCATCAGCAGATGCTAAATCACCTGACCTCTTGCTAGTAGCAAGATGTACATGCTCTGGGTGTAGACCAGATGTAGCATGTGCCCTTTTTTCTTGGAACTGGGGACTTCCAGCCTCAGGACGATGTCCTTCATCAGCTGTTGCCTCTGATGAGGTCTTAGCTATGTTACCAGCCTCAGTCTGATCATGTGCTGATGCAGAAGAGGTGGCAGCCTCACCAGATATTCTTGTCTCCGTATCTACACTAGGAGACTGAACATTTAAACCCCTGTGCTGTGGGTTGTCAGAAGCATGTTGATCCTCTTCCTCCATATCTGTGGTTTTCCCTTTAAGTGGTTGTCTGGGAGGAGGAGAGGCATGCAGCTGAGTCAGCACATTTGCAATTATAAGTGTTGGACTTTGGGGGGCATTTTCATTGGAGATAGGGTATTATGCACCTGGGGAGAATGGTGAGTTTCAATGGCAATCTCCTCAAATGAGGAAGATTCCAGATTTGTGGGTACCCCTTTATTGGTTGCTTCAGGTTCCTTTTGAGAGGAATCCTGAGCGGCTGTGACTGGGTGAGTCTCTGATACTACTGGGTGGTTTACACCAGTAAGTATAGCCTGTCTTTGTGGTACAGGAGCATCTTCAGGGGACTCATCTTCCTGAATAGCTGTTTTGGCTCGTTTTGATTTTGGTTTGGTGGGGACTTTGGATGTTGTGGTGGTAGCTGTGGGTTCCAGCTGCGTGGGTTTGCGCAGCTTGGCAGCCATTTTGAGTGATTGGTCAGAGTTGTGCCGGGAGTATACTTCAGGCAATACAGCCATAGCAGGGACTCCCAGGCCAACAAGTCCCTCAGCTTGAAGCTGGTTTTCAATTATGGCCATTATAAACCGAGGATATAGTATCCAACGGTTAGAAAGTTGTTTTTGGGCCATATCCTTGAGCTCTAAGAATAATATTTCAGAAAAATTTAAAGGTTGTTGCTCAAGGATAGAGTACAATACCTGTTGCCACCTTGTGGACATTTGATCCCATGATGAAGTCTTTGGAGCCAGGCAGACATTTACCATATGAAAGATAAGCCGTTCAGCATCCTGGAAATGTTTCTTCAATATGGTAGAGGCACTCAGATTGCCTTCGTATCCATGGTGGGCAAAGGATAGATCAGTGGTGCCCTTTGGATAGCTGGTCGGGAAAGTGGCATCATCCAGGTTGAGGGTTTGGCGAAGAATCTCTGGATTGATGACCACCTTTTGGCTATGGACAAACGAATGAAGTGACTCTGTGTCATTCTCGTCAGAGACAAGAGTGACGTTCGTCCAGAATTGGCTAAGGGATTCGACATATATGGTGGGGTTTATCAGGAAGGCTGTTTGGTAAGGTGACTGGACCATTAAATCAATGGCGTTGTGAAACTTGGTCCAGAATGGTGATTTAGTAAGATGAGCGACACAGTTGTGTCGAGGTTTTAGTTGCATGGTCGCCATGGATGAAGAGAGGGTACAGAGTTTTTGAACGTTAGGTTTGAGAGTGAAGGTGAGAAAAACTCTGGTGAGATAAGGGATTTATAGGGTAGGGTGATGAACCGACTGAAAGTTTTTGGTGAGTCATCATTTGCTGAAACTGATGACGTGGCATTAACTTTTTGAGGTTGAAATGACTGACCGTATTGGTTTGATCATCAGTTGTTATAAAACAACTGAAGACTTGGTTTTAACCGTCAGACATTTAAACAGCTGAAGTCTTTGATTGTCTTCAGTAGTTATAAAACTACTGAGGACAATTCCGACTTCAGGTGGTGAAACAACTGAGGACATGGTGTTTGTCATCAGTAGTTGTGTAACTACTGAAGACAGTGGTTTTGTCATCAGTTGATGTAAACAGCTGAAGACTTAGCGGTAGTCTTCAGTAGTTGTAAACTACTGAAGACATAACTTTGGCTTCAGTTGTTTAGAAACAGCAGTTGGAAAAACAACTGAAGATAAATTGCTCATCAGCTGTTGTCGTCAATTCTTAGCTTTTCAGCTGTTTCAGTCTGACCTCCACATTAAAGTTTCATTGGTCATCAGTACTTATCCGCATTTCTGACGTCAGCATTTGTAGTTACATCAGCTGTTGTGATTTCATCAGCTGTTATAACTACATCAGCTGTTTTAACACATGAAGTACTTGTATATGACATGGTTACCAATGATCATCAGTATTTATTACTGAGATTATCGGTAGTTGTCACTTATTCTAGCTGCAGCATACCAAGCCTTAACACCAGGTTGTGGAAAGTTGAACTATCCAAAGGCTTAGTAAAAATGTCTGCAAGCTCATCAGCACTAGGAACAAATTTTGGATCAATCAGACCTTTTTCAAAACAATCTCTAATAAAGTAATGTCTGATTTCAATATGTTTAGTCCTAGAGTGCTGGACAGGATTCTTGACAATACAAAGAGCTGAAGAACTGTCCATTAACAATGGAGTCTTAGTCTCAGTTATGCCATAATCCAATAATTGGTTTTGAAGCCATAATACCTGAGATGTGCAACTTGCAGCAGCAATGTACTCGGCTTCAGCAGTTGATGTAGCAACTGAAGTTTGTTTCTTACTCTGCCAAGAAATCAAACAGTTGCCTAGGAATTGGCATCCACCAGAAGTTGATTTCCTGGTCAATTTACACCCTGCATAGTCACTGTCAGAAAAGGCAACTAATTTACCAGAATGTCCAGTAGAATACCATAAACCTAGAGATGGAGTGCCTTGCAAATATCTAAAGATCCTCTTGACTGCAATCAAATGAGACTCCTTAGGTGCAGCCTGAAATCTAGCACAAACACATGTAGCAAACATAATATCTGGTCTAGAAGCTGTTAGGTACATCAAGGACCCAATCATACATCTGTAAAGTGTTTCATCAACCACTTTACCTTTCTGATCTGTATCCAGTTGTGTGGTGTTGCACATGGGAGTAGAACAAGGTTTACAATTTTGTAAATCAAATTTTTTCAAAAGATTTTTTGTATATTTGGACTGATGAATGAAAATTCCATCAGCCTTTTGTTTGATTTGCAAACCCAGAAAAAATTGTAATTCCCCCATTGCACTCATTTCAAACTTTTGTTGCATCAGCTTTGTAAAGTCATCACACAACTGTGGATCAGAGGATGCAAAAATAATATCATCTACATAAATTTGAACAAGGAGATTATGCTGCCCTGCTTTCTTAATGAATAAAGTTTTATCTATGGTGCCTCTAGTAAAATTATTTTCAAGAAGAAAGTTTGATAATGTCTCATACCAGGCCCTAGGAGCTTGTTTCAACCCATAAAGAGCCTTATCAAGCTTATACACCCAATTAGGATGTTTGTTGTCCTCAAAACCTGGTGGTTGACATACATAAACCTCTTCTTTAATTTTCCCATACAAAAATGCACTTTTGACATCCATTTGAAAAACTTTAAGATTTTGATAAGCAGCATAAGCTAAAAACAATCGAATTGCTTCCAGTCTGGCTACAGGAGCAAAGGTTTCATCATAATCAATACCTTCTTCTTGTGCAAACCCCTGAACCACCAGTCTGGCCTTGTTCTTAACAATAAGACCATTTTCATCAGTCTTATTCCTAAACACCCATTTAGTGCCTATTGCACACTTACCTGGAGGTAGAGGAACAAGTTCCCACACTTGTTGTTTCTTGAACTGAAGAAGCTCAAGCTGCATGGCATCAACCCATCCATTGTCTTTTAATGCAATGTGATAATTCTTTGGCTCTTGCTGACTAATGAAGAGAGCATAGAAGCAGAAATTTGACAATTGACTTCTTGTTGATACACCAGCAGTGATATCACCAATGATTTGAGACATAGGGTGATTCTTCAGATCTTGATACACAATGAGGTCAGTGCAGGTGTTTGTAGCAGGCTCAGCAGCAACAAATGGTGATGGTGAAGAATTTCCTTGAAACCAATCAGTTGATGGTAGTTCAAAGGAAGTTGAAGTTGTAGAAATCTCATCAGCATTTGTTGTGGATTGTGCTGCTGGAGCTGCAGGAACATCAGGTCTAGCTGAATCAGGCAGTTGATCAGTAAATCTGAAGAGGTGAGTACTGCTATCATCATCATCAGCACCAGCAGTACCACCAGGTGGAGAACTGTTGACATGAGCAACAGCAGGAGTTTGATGAGGAGCATATTGTAGTATGTTCAAATCAAATATCTCCACAGGATTTTGTGGAATCTTGTCCTTTGGAGACTCATTAAACTTAACATGTAGAGTCTCTTCAACCATCTTTGTTCTACAGTTGAAGACTCTGTATGCTTTGCAAGTTGATGAATAACCAACAAAATATCCTGCATCCACCTTAGAATCAAATTTCTGGAGTTGATCCCTTGTGTTGAGAATGAAACAAGGACATCCAAAAGCTCTAAAGAATGAAATTAGAGGGGCCAAATGATGAAGAATTTCATATGGAGTTTTCATCAACCTCTTATTCACTAGAGCTCTATTTTGGACATAACAAGCAGTATTGATAGCTTCAGCCCAAAAAGTCATTGGCAATCCAGAGTCAGCCAACATGGATCTTGCAGCTTCAATAAGGGTCCTGTTCTTTCTCTCCACTACTCCATTTTGTTCAGGAGTTCTTGGAATGCTAAAATGCCTCTTGATTCCCTTTGAGAGGAAGAACTCATCAAGTGTGTTGTTTCTAAACTCAGTTCCATTATCACTTCTAACACACTTGACTGAGAGGGAATACTGCTTCTCAACATACAACACAAAGTTGATAATCTTCTGAGGTGCTTCATCCTTTGAATGCAAGAAGAAAGTCCATACAAATCTAGAGTAATCATCCACAATTACTAGACAGTATTTCTTCTTAGCCATACTCATCACTCTCACAGGACCAAAGAGATCCATGTGAAGAAGTTGTAAGCAGGCTGTGGACTTAGGTTCTTCTATGGAAGGAAATGAAACTTTATGCTGTTTTCCTTTTAGACAAGCAGTGCAGTCATCTTCACATTTGAACTCCTTCATAGGCAATCCCCTTACTAAACCATGGTTAATCAGCTGATTTATGTTTTTGAGATTAACATGACCCAGCCTTCTGTGCCATAGTGTAGATTCTTGAGGGGAAGCCTTGGAAAATAGGCAAGGATGGCCTTTGAGATCTATTTTCTTAGAAAGATCTAAGGCATACACTCTTCCTGTCCTGTTGGCCTTAAGGAGAGTGTGTTTATCCAACACCTTGTCAATCAAACTCAGAACTTTGGATGACAGAATCCGGCAGTTCTGACTTGTGAAAAGAGCAACATGGCCTTTGTCACACATTTGACTGACACTCAAGAGGTTGTACTTGAGATTTTCCACATGGTTAACATCATCAAACTTTATTTCCCCATTGGAAACAAAGCCTTTGCCGATGATGTAACCCTTTGCATCATTGCCAAAAGATACAAATCCCTTCTTTCCTTGAGAGTAGTCATTAAGAAGTGATCTGTTTCCTGTCATATGCATGGATCCTCCACTGTCTACATACCAGATGCCTCTGTGGCATGTTGAAGAACCCTGAGTTACCTGTGAAGATGATGTAGTTGAGCAGGAACCCTCAGTTGATTCCAGAGCCATAAGTGCCAGATTTCCAAAAGGACTATCACCACCATGTTGATCAGTACTTGTGAACAATTGTTCATGACCAGACATGTCATCTGGCAAGCTACTCCAATCAACAACTTCTGGGGTGAAAAAGCTGTGTTGTTGAGGTTGAGGGGGTTGATGAGATGGTTGAGGTTCTGGAAGTGCATGAGGTTGTGGTGCCATAGGAGCCTGAACTTGACTGGTTTGTGGCATGTAATAACACGGGTAAGGATAAGGCATTTGACCCTGAGGAACAAAGTATGCAGGAGATTGTAGTTGAGACTGATGACCAGAATTGACAGGATGTTGCCCTTTGTTTTGTTGACTATTGCTAGGAAAAGTCACAAAAGGTGCAGAGGAATTAGATCCAGATGATCTACATTCTCTAGCAAAGTGTCCAAGCCTTTGGCATCTGTGACACCTCAACTTACTCTTGTCAAAACCAACTTTGGTTTTGCCAGAGAGTCCTGGGAACTTTCTTCCAGTTCTTTTATAGAACTTCTGAGATCTGATATTTATCAAGGCCATTTGGCTCAAAATATCCATCTCTTCTAAGTCATCATCAGCAATCCCCTTGAGATCATCCATGATGAAGCATAGATTGTCATTATTACACCCAGAAAATTGACTATCAACACTCACAAATGCTGAATCAGAAATATTTGAAGAGAAATCAATATGCTCATCATACTGGCATTCAGATGAAGCATATTCTGACTCATGACTAACCAGAGCAGTATTGCCTGGTACAAAGTCCTCAGCGAGCTTACCAGATGAAGACAGTTTTCTCTTTTGTTCTATCTCTCTCTCAAATGTGAGCAGTTTCCCATGAAGTTGGGTGAGAGATAGTTTGTCCAAATTTGCACTGGAGCGTAGGACAATGGTATATGTATCCCATCTCTCAGGCAGTGATCTGAGAAATCTGTTATTCATCTGAACGTTAGTATACTCATGTTTGACCATTTTCAATTCAGAGATCAAACAAGAGAACCGCTCAAACTGTTGAGTCAGTGTCTCACCCTTCCTATGAGAGAATGTCTCATATTGTTGGGCAAGGATCTCTCTATTATTTGCCAAGACCTCATCTGTTCCTCCAAATTGTTCTTTCAAGGCATTCCAGAGGTCATGGGCAGATTCATAGTGCATTAACCCAGAATAAATTTCATTTGGTAGCGCCATGGCTAGAATTCCATGAGCTTTTGCATCTATCTCAAATAATTTCTTATCTTCATCTGAGTATTGATCCTTCCTCTTCGGAACCATTTGATTGGTTTCCGGGTTATTCACCATAGGCTTATGTGGACCATGTACCACTGATGTCCAACAACCTGAACTGTTAACAGACAGGTGATGAAGCATACGACGTTGCCATATGTTATACTCATTCCTAACCAGCATTGGAGGCTTGGTTGAGGAACCAGTATTGTGAGGATCATTGGAAGGAGTAGTCATTTTAAAACCAAAAACAATTTTATTCAAGCAAAAATTTAGACACACACAACAAACTCAATGAAAACCGAGAATAAGTCTCAGGATGAATGATTAAAAACACAGAAAATTCAATCTCTCTAACAGTTTCTTGCAAAAGGATACTAATTCACTCAAACTTGGATCTTGAAGAGCAGTTTCAATGATCAATTATTAGATCGATCAATGATTAACCTGCTCTGATACCATTTGACAGGATCAACGATCACAAGTTTGAAGTATAAAAATGTAATGCAGCGGAATGAAGAGATGAATTAGTCAAATTATAGCAAGAGAATGTTATTTGTAAACCAATGCGAGAGAATATTTTTCTGTGATTTGGAATGTTTCAATAATGCTCAATATTATTGCTCAATCATTCACAGTTACAATAAGGTTGGCACTCCTTATATAGAGTGCAATCACTGCTGTAATCACGGGGTGGTGATTACTAGCAGATCTAGTACAAAAATAACTACTTCTTAACAAACTACTGAAATGTTCACAACTACTGAGAACATGTCAGAGTGTTAAGTATAAAACATGAAACAACTGAAAAAGAAAACTACTGATGCTACAACGACTGAAGAAGAAACTCTTCAGTCGTTTTACAAAACTACTGAAAATAGAAAATATAAAACTACTGAAAGCAAACCGTCACAACTACTGAAGAAGTCCTCTTCAGCTGTTGTGACAACATCTTCAGACTTTGTCTTCAGCACTTGTGTCTTCAGACTTTGTCTTCAGCACTTGTGTCTTCAGACTTTGTCTTCAGCACTTGTGTCTTCAGACTTTGTCTTCAGCACTTGTGTCTTCAGACTTTGTCTTCAGTTGTTGTCTTCAGCTGATGTGGACTTCAGTAGTTGTTGTGACGTCTGTGGGACTTAAAGGTTTTCTGATCCGGCTCATTGGTTCTTTTGGTCCAACAAAAGAAATATCTTTTCTTTTAAAATACTACTAAAAAGCTTCTAGTCATGATACCGATCTTGAAATGCCTAGTTGGCCTGAGATCCATGCCGATCTTTATTTCTTTAATGATACACGTAAAACTAATTACAATACAAAAGTCAGCGTTGCTAAGTGAGTTCTAGCTTTACTTTCTAACATAACTTTACCTTCAATATATTTCATATCAACATAAGAATTGACCATGTATATACGTAACAAGTTCATAATCATTCCTATGTTACTATTTAGCATTTTTGTCTATACAAGGACACGTTCATAAAGAACAATTAACATTGTTTTCCATACAAGAACCCATCCACAAAGGACCATTTAATTGTTTTGTCTATACAAGGACCCATCCATGAAGGACCAATACAATTGTTATCTATACAAGGACCCATCCACGAAGGACCATTACATTATTGTGCATACAAGGACCTATCCACAAAGGACCAATAACATCCTTAAAAGCAAGTAAAAAAGGGGATAGTTAGACTCACAGCAATGAGCCATCTGATCATGTCTATACACTAGTTGGCGAGTTCCACAAGCGTTTTACAACCTTTTAACACCTTAATCTTCACGTCAAGACATTACCACATTGATCATGAAACCCTTTGGGTTATCCCACTCTAGATAATCCACCTGATCTGCCCTAGTCATATCTGTGACCTCAAGCTTGAGTCTACCCGATATTTTCATCAGCTATTAATCAACATGTGTCAAAAAGTTTGGGTTTACGCTCACGCCCAACACAGTGACCAAACAAACATAAACACCACACGAGATCCCTATTGTGTAAAATCCCCTCAGATCATCACGGTTATGAAATAACACTTTATTACCCATTTTATACATATACCAGATCTTATCCCATGAAATATCCATTTACCCAAAAGTGGTTATTTTCCTTTTATCCTTTTATCAATATGCATCCTAATCACGTAGTCACTAGTTTGGTTATTTCCAAAACCCTGTTTTATCCCAATGATCATAATGATGTAGAATTTGGACATTAGAACCTTACCACAACAGATCTGGGCTCTAAGTCGATTTTAACGTTCATCAACAAGCGATCTAACACTACAATGGAGTTTTACACATCACATATTTGCTTATATATAGCCAAGACTCGCATTTAGAAGAGATTTGTGGCTTCATGAGAGAACCGAGCCTCCAACATCAATCCTTGACCAAATCAACATCAACAAACTCAAATATGTGCTTTGGTCATCATCACGAGCCATCAAGCACCTTGAAACCATAAAGAGAGGGAGAGATCTGGGTAGAGAGAGAGAAATTCAAGAAAATATAGTGGAAAATTGGAGATTTTTAGGTTTTCAAGCTTTTATACCTGTTTTGCCTGACTAGGCTCCTTAGACCTCTCTTCGTATTCCATTTGACTTTAACAATCGAGATTTGTTTCTATCTCACTCTACTCCCCTGCATCTCTACAATCTCAATCAGTTTCTCCATAAAGTTCAATCATTTGTATGCCTAGATCTCGTCTAGTCACTTGTAATATCTCGTTAGATAGACACATCTCTAGATATGATACGTGGAATACTGGATGCACTCTTTACTCCTCAGGGAGTTATAACTTATAGGCCACCGCGCGTGTTCATTAAAAAAATCTTAAAAAGTATTATATAATAGGGATTTAGTTTACCTTGTTTTCAAAATGAATGGTGCCCCGCCATGGTGACACCTTTAACATAACCAGTCCTCAACCGTAAATTCTAACGCTTTTGTCGTCTATTGATAAAACTCTTTTAAAGATACTGAGTAGGTTTCAATCTTTCCATAATATCTTTACCTTCTCAATGGTAACCAAAATCAACTCAAGTTTGCCGGTTGTCCTTGGCTCACTTCAAGCCAACAAAGTGTCGTCTGATATTTCCGCCCATACAATGCCTCAAAAGGCAGGGCTTTCAGACTCGTATGGTAGTTGTTGTTATATAAGAATTCTATCAATGGAAAGTGATCATTCTAGCTACCACCAAATTCGATCACACATGCTCGTAGCATGTCCTCTAGGGTTTGTG
Source organism: Flaveria ramosissima (assembly GCA_025215565.1). NCBI lineage: Eukaryota > Viridiplantae > Streptophyta > Magnoliopsida > Asterales > Asteraceae > Flaveria > Flaveria ramosissima. The sequence goes on along the minus strand of CM046035.1, from coordinate 55,495,278 downwards.
TGGTTCACTCGCTCTAGCAGTTTGTCTGGAATAATAAGTCATATGGAGTTCAAAGTTATATTCAGCAAGCACCTCCATCCACCTTCGTTACCACATATTAAGTTCTTTCTGTTCTTAGATGTGTTTTAGGTTCATATGATCTAAATACATGAAAAACTTTGTTTCGTATAAGTAATGTTGCTAGATTTTTTTAACGTAAACACCATGACACCTAATTCTAGGTTGTGTGTAGCATAACTTCCTTCATGCTTCTTTAGTTGCCTCGATGTGTAAGCAATCACGTGGTTCCTTTGCATCAACACACACCCTAACCTATTTATCAAAGCATCACAGTAAACTACAAAGTCATCATTCCTCTCTGGTAGAGCAAGAATGGGTGTTTTACTTAGTTTCTCTTTCAGTATACTAATGTTACGTCCTGCTTGGGATCCAAGCTAAATTTAACACTTTTATAGGTGAGAGTAGTAAGTTGTGTTATGATTTTGGAGAAATCTTGGATGAATCTCCTATTGTAACCAGCCAATTCGAGAAACCTACAAATGTTAGTTGGAGATTTAGGAGCTTCCCATCCCATTACTACCTCCACTTTGGCTGGATCCACTTGAATTCCATTGTCATTGATAACATGCCCCAAGAACAGAATTTATCTTAGCTAAAATTCACACTTAGAGAACTTTGCGTACAAATGCCCATTCCTTAACAATTCAAATAACCTTCAAAGGTGTTCTTCAAGTTCAGCCTCGATTTTTGAATATACAAGGATGTTATCGATGAATATTATCATGATTTTATCCAAGTATGGCATTCATACTCGATTTATCAAGTCCATGAAGACCGCATGTGCATTGATCAATCTAAATGGCATCACCAAGAACTCATAATGACTATACCTTGTCTGAAAGGCAGTCTTTAGTACATCCTTTTCACGTACCTTCACTTGGTGATAGACGGAACGTAGGTCAATCTTCAAGAAGTAGCTTGATCTTTGTCAAATTACGCGACAAATCTCTCATGATCTCCATCTTCTAGCCATTAGGTAATTTGATTTCCACTGACTTCAATTCATAATTAAAATGGGTTTTGTGCTTAGCTAACCAGTCCATCCCTAGGACTATATCGAAACCTCCCAAATTCATAGTCAACAACTTTAAAGGAAGTTCATGTTTATCTAATCTTGTGTAACAATTCTCAAGAACAAATTAAGCCTTAATTTCTTGCCCATTAGCAATTTCAACAATGTATAAAAGTGCTAACTTAGTCATCATGCCTCCTAAAAAAGCAATATATGTACTAGATATCAAACTCTTATTAGCAAAAGAGTTAAAGAATATGTTTGCATAAGTGTGGTTTACACGGAAAATACCTATGACCACATCATTAGTGTTTCTTGCATCTTCCATCCTCATCACAAACACTCGCACATTGCCTTCAGGAGCTCAAGGTCTTTCCTTTTGTCGGACTGAGTGATCAAAGCTCCTTTTTGAAGCTTTGGGAAGTACGTGTTGATGTGACCCTCCTATCCACATCAATAACAGGTTTGTGGTCGTGGACAGTCACATGCGACATTACCTTTCTTTTCACTCTTACCACATCCTCCCATGTAGTAGTAATCCAAGTGGTTTCGACCACATGTATACATCTGGAGGCATTCCCCCGATTCTAATCTTTGTTATCCACCATTCTGAACTTGTTTCCATCCTAATTCGACTTCTTTCCATCATGAATGAACCTTTCAGTATATCATTTTGACTTTCCACCATCAAACTTTCTTTTTGGTTCAACCTTAGACATTCTGCTTCCTCTCGATCTAATTAACTCTTCAGTTAATTCCACCATATTTCGATTATAATTATTCATTTTATGAACATGTCATGTCTGAATTTTGTAAAACTTGTGTTATACTATTGTGAATTTAAGTGTGTTTAAATGTTGGCAAATTACATGATATCAAATGTATTTTATTGAGTAAATCAAATGAAAAAATCTAGGTATGTATTCTGCATAGTATAAAAAATATTTTAAGATCACAGGTGTTATAACTTCAACGTAATGGGAGTCTTCCTCCCTTTTGGCTCAAAGTAATAGGTACCAAGTTAGCATTTTATGTGTGGTGCAATATCTCATAATCATAGTCTTTAATCAGCTCCAAGCACCACCTTTGTCTCATATTTAGATCCTTTTGCTTAGATCCACCTACATTGTGCATTTAACCTCGTAAAGAAAATGTCTTTATATCTTTAATGTGAAAACTACAACATCTAGTTCTAGATCATGAGTGAGGGGTTAACTTTGTGAGGTTTCAACTAGAGTTAAGCATAAGCTATCACCTTACCATATTGCATGAGTATATATCTCAACCCTTGATAGGAAGCATTAGAATAGACAATAAGTCTTCATTATCGTTTGACAATCCCAATACAAGAGCTTGAGGTAACCTCTTCTTTAGCTCTTGGAATGCAACATCCTTGTCTAGTTCTATACTAATTTCACTTCCTTCCTAGTTAACTTCATTAGTGGTGAAGCTAGTTTCAAAGAGTTTTGAGTGAATTTGTTGTAATACCGCTAATCCTAATAAATTTAGAATCTCTTATGGTATATTTGGAGGAACTCATTGCATAACTATTTTTAGTCTTTTTGGAATCGAAAATGTTCCTATCTGCATTTACCTCATAGCCAAAGAGCTAAACTTCTCGTAAGTAGAATGCACACTTGGAGAAGTTTACATATAGTTTCTCCCTTTTCTACATCTCTAGCACCTCAGGTGACATGGATTATTGCCTTCATTCCTTCGGTAGATCAGTATGTTATCTATAAACATGATAAACAACCAATCTAACATTTTACAACATAGTCGATTCATTAAATACATAAATGTCGCAAGACCATTTTTCAATCCAAAGGGTAAAATGAGGAATTCCTAGTTTCCATGACATGTATGAAGAGTTGTCTTTGGTATATCTTCTTCCTTAACTTTCAACTTGTGTAACCCAACCTGGGTTCTATTTTTTTAAAACCAACTCCCACATTGAAGCTGAACAAATCAGTTGTTGATTTTGGGTAACGGGCATTTGTTCTTTATAGTGAACTTGTTCAGCTTGATGGGTCTATACATGTTCCTGTTATCATAGAGGTATTATAATTAGGTAATTTACTGTTTCATTTATGATGGATCCAAACACTATGGTGCTTTGATGACAAACTAAGCTCCTAGAAGCAAATAATCAGAAATTCTATCTTTAGATCTGGTGGGAGCTCAAGCAAGTACTCAAGGAACACTTGTGCAAAGTTGCACACCACAGGTACATTTTTCATGTCTTTAATTTCAACTTTATCATTAATAACATACACCAAATAAGCTCAACACCCTTGCTTTATAAGATTTTTAGCCTTGATCATAGAAATAACCGATGACACAATACATACTCTATCACCTTAAATATGTAACTGGACTACCATTAAAAGCTTAAAAAACAAATCATTTATTTCTTGCAAATAACTTGAGCTATATATTAGATAGATAATCCATTCATAAGATTACATCAAACCACCTTTAAGCCCATAAGAAACAACCTTGACCTTCTCGTTCTGTAAGGCAATCGTCTATAGCTTCCGTTACTTTTATGATATCTTACCAATTTCAATTTCCACATCAAAGGCCTTATCTATCATCTTTGTTATTGATCGAGTTGTCATGGTTGGATAAAAACAAATCAACTTAAAGGACTTAAGTACCTATAACTAGTACGAGTAAGTAAGAGTTGTCTCCATACAGAATTGGTTGAAAGTGTAACTATGAATTGAAACATGAAATGAAAATACTAACAAGCAAATATTTTTTTGTTTTTATTTAAAATGAAAGTTGATTTAAACAAAGACAATTAAGAATTTGATTATGGGTTTGGAAACTTTTGTTAAAAAGACAACCACTTTCAAAATTCAAGTTCAAATATTCACACTTAATTTTAGAAGAATTGATTAGGAATCATATAGACATGATCTTGCAAACTCATTTGATTAAAGTGATAATTATAAAACAACCGTTTAAGACTCGCTCGTTGTTCACGATGCAAGGAAACTGAATGTGAATGAAAGCACATGAGTGTTTAAACATAAACAAGTCTTTTAACTTTAAATAAACTAACAATTAGATTCTTGTGTCAAAAGAGCATACCCAAAACCTCAATTCAAACTAAACCTAGTGCTTCACTTACAAGAACTATCCTCCCGAAAGTGATTACAAACGAATTAGCAGCTCATTGGCATGATTGGATCTTCACTGATCAACTGGAGGTTGTTGATCAGGTGAAATCATGGTGAAAAAAACTCCCAAAGGCGTCTTCAAGATGTCCAAAATTCGTAGGTGTGAAGGTTCGATTCTAAACTCTAGAGTTATCTTTAAATAATGCTAAAAAACCCACAAATGCAGAAGCTGCTAAGGTAGTGCATAGTATGCTGGACAGTGCACTGGTAGGGGAGCATAGCGCACTAGGCCATCTAGGTGTTCCGCATTGCGTTGGTTAGTGCATAGGTGTAAGAATACTATGCGTTGGAAGTGGAGCACTATGTGCTTAAACACCGTTTTTGGCCTTTTTACTCCCAATGGCTTCAGTTTCACTTCAAAAACTTTCATGCTTCCACTAATCTTCCATCTATACAATAAGACATCCAAATTATAATTTTTAAGCTTTAAACACCCGCAACACAAACACGTATCAAAGTAACCTCGTTTTGTATTTATAAATATATAAAAACATGAAGTTAACTATATTTAATACCAAATAAATAACACCCCATTAGTTATTCATTTCAATAAAGAGTAAAGTGTAGAGGATATAAACTTCTACTTGTGGTAGAATCAAATAAATACCTGATATAACATTAGGGTTCTCCCTTGCTTCTTTTTCTGTGAGGTTGCAAGCTTTTGTTTTGGTTTTGGGCTTCTCCCTTCCTTTCTTTTTAGTAGCTATTCATTAGGATCTTGTTCTTGGTAATCCTTGGCTAGGTGCCAAGTTACACCATAGTTGTAACATTTTGTGACATTTAAGTACACATGGGAGAAATGTTCCATCTTCCGACACCTAAAATACAGGTTTGTTCCTAGATGCATTCCCCAAGTATCTTTTTCTACACTTTTTACATGAATCAGTGTCTTCCATACTTGCTTTATTGTCTGTGTGACTAGAATCACTCTTTCGGGTTGTTTCGGAGAATTGGACCACTTCCTTTTAAGCTCATCAGTGGTCGGCTCAACAGTGATCACATATCATATTCTATTTCACTTAAATCTACAACTAACTCGAAGATCTTTGGTGTACTGGATTTCACACATGTACACTTAGTTTTGGGAAACCCATAAATGAATCACTTAATCCTCCTCTCTTTTAATGTTAACCAAATGGATTTAGTCGGCCCATTTTATTGACCCTTGAAGTATACTAGTGGTGTGTGGGATTATTAACTTTAAAATCCTAGAAATTCTGTTTCAACACCGGTGATCTCATTTTGAGGGCTGAACTTCTTGACCGACTTCTTTATGTCATCCCATTTCACGTTCTTTACATCTCAACTGCTTTTTTCTTCTTGATTGTTTCCCATTACTGCAGTACCTTCTTGGCCGGCACAAATATACTAATTTCAATTACTGTCTCCTTTTAGAATTCCATTGTATAATGGCAATTGCATCTTTCTTACCAGCTAGAAGTGAGGGGTTACAACTTTTGAAAGCTCTATAAGTACACATTAGAATCATCATTGTCGGTTTTAATCTCCAAAATAATTTTTCCGTCATACTTTTGCTTCCCTCTCTAGAGTTACCCTTCTTTTTAGTTTTCTATTCCTAACTTGTCGCCTTTAGGGCTTCAGTTAAGATTGTTGATAAGGTGCATTTTAGAATTTGATAAACTTCAATGCTTAGTGCTTCCCTGACAAAGAGCTCTAGGTTAATCTTTCTTTAGAAAGTCGTCTATCTTGTTAAATTTCATCATGCTCAATTCCTTTTGCCCTACTTTTATGACTAGTGATCTACCACGGACACCACAATGACCATCACTTCGTCCTCCCCTTTTACTAGTCATCATTATTGTCACACCCCATTGCGAGGACTGGTTGTGATGACTGATATCAATGAATACAACGAAGTATAATAATATTAAATATCACAAAATAGGTTATGTGTCCAAGTCTAATATACATATGGCATTACAATCCAAATATACTAATAGTTTTCTAAACCATAGTCATTATTTATTTATTATCTAAATTATAAGATAGGCAGATAGGGTGGTGACTAATCTCTAAGTTCTATCTAATGTTGCTCCTATCCATTCTGGTTCGTTAATCTTCTCCTGAAATGCACACCAAAAATATGTCAACACAATGTAGTAAACTCATAAGTTTACAACACAAGACACATCATAAATATGTAATTAAGTAATTACAAGTATAGGTGCTCAAAAGAAGTGTCACAATCAAACTTGAACACGGGAAACCCACTCGTGTTCTAAAACATCCCCTAACCTGTGTCCCCTTTTGTTATGGGCTGAAGTGTGCCCTACCAAGAAAAATAATAAAATGCATTAATTTGTGACGCAATGATATTTTTATCTTAATAAGGGGTTTCCCTGTCATAAAGGCCCATTGTGTGTGGGGGAGTCCCTAAGTATCCACAAACCACGCAGCTTTATATAGAATTAATGGTTATGCTAACATTCAGGTATAGTAGCACTAGTGTTGCACCATAAAATAAGTTTTAAAGAGTATACATTCCACCCTAAAAGTTTTAAGTAAAAAGGGGGTTCAAGAGAATCAGTTGAGCGTTGTTCTCAAAGTTGTTATTTATATGCTTAGAGGTTGGAGAGCTACTGATAAGCAAGGTTTCTAAGTTTATTTTTATATGAAATAGTATCTCATTACAAAATAATCTATGTCCACCCCATGTGTGTTAAGTTTACTTTACTTGTGGTGTTGTTTCTTGTTACATATGTGTAATTAAGCTATATGTCTTGAGTTTTGAAGTTTTATCTCATGTTTTATCTAAGTGTAAGCCTATAGATAACAATTTCATATTATAAATTTTGCTTTAAGGGTATTTTGTTTCAAAATAGTAAGGTCCCAATTATTGATAATTTTGGTCCCTAGACTTTGTTAAATTAACACTTTCAACCTTAATGTTTGGATTTTTACACTTTACTTAATTATGATGAGACTTATAGTTTTTAAGTTATTTTTGCTACCGTAATAAATTAATTTTAATTTTATTTAAGTTACTTTATTGGTTTTAACCATTTATTTTATAAATAGTCATTTTATGACGTTTAAAACACGAATTCTTATTTCGTAAGTTACATGTTTCTTAGTATGTGTTCGCATCTTTTTTTATAACATTTGAAGTATGATTTAGTCCTTGATGAGTTAAGATTGTGATTACAAGGTTGGCGTGTCAGTTTTCGTATTTTAAGTGCGTATTGGACCGCGATTTAGACACATTATGTAAAATTAAATAAAATAATATATTGTATTAAATTTAATTAAAAAATTTATGGTTCATATCTTTTTGAAATTATTCACATTTATGTTTTTAGAATTTTTATAATTTACTTTTTATTTTTGTACTTTACTACTTTTTAACAATGATAATTTTTATATAAAACAGAGAAAAATTATAAAATGTTCAAATTTGGTTTTTAACTTATTTAAATCATATAAAAGTCATTAGTTATTTACACTTTACTTAATTATGATGAGACTTATAGTTTTTAAGTGATTTTTGCTACTGGAATAAATTAATTTTTATGTTATTTAAGTTACTTTATTGGTTTTAATTATTTATTTTAGAAATAGTCATTTTATGATGTTTAAAACACGAATTCTTATATCGTAAGTTACGAGTATCTTAGTGTGTGTTTATATAATATTTGAAGTATAATTTACTCCCTGATGTGTTAAGATTGTGATTATAAGGTTGGCGTGTCGGTTTCCGTATTTTAAGTGCGTATTGGACCGCGATTTAGACGTGTTATGTAAAATTAAATTAAATAATATGTTTTATTAAATTTAATTATAAAATTCTTTTATGGTTCATATCCTTTTGAAATTAGTCAGTTTTATGTTTTTAGAATTTTTACAATTTGCTTTTTGTTTTTGTATTTTACTTCTTTTTAATAATAATAATTTTTATGTAAAACAAAGAAATATTATAAAATGTTCAAATTTGGTTTCTAACTTATTAATTCATATAAAAGTCATTAGTTAATAAAATTTAAGATTTTTTGTTGTTCTTGTCGGTTTTATGGTTTTTAACGTTCGTGGTTTGGTTTTTGGAGCATTTTCGTGTTCGGGTAGATCGTGGTATTATTTTTGGTCTGGATTGCTTTATTATGTTATATGGCACTATTAGGTTTTATAGTTCGAAAAACTTTTGCAGGATAGGTTTTTGTCACTTAACACTTAATTTTTCTCTCAACCTCACTTGTAACACACTCGGATCAGATGATGATGCAGAATCCCTTTAAGAGTTGATTATAATATACTAAGTAACAAAGAACACAAGGAAATAATTTTCAAGGTACTTTTGTATATTACTTCTCACCTCAAAGTATTACAAACTCTTACAAGCATATTACATGAGGTACAATGTGAAACTATATATACTAGATCCTACAGCCGGATATACTTTGATTCCAGCTGGAAATATGTGACTAAAGCATATACTACAATGCTAAAGTTAAGGTATCTTAGATAAAACATTATCTAAGTTTTGATATGGTAGTCATGACATGTTCATGACTTACCTTTTGTCACCAACTAAAGTTGGCAATTGTACTAACTGATAAAGGTGAACAATGGAATAAAGTATGGTCAACTAGGGCTTTAGAGAAAAAGCCATGCAGTATATTAGAGGTCTGCAGTGGAGTGTTAGAGAGACCATACTTATGTCCACTGGTTCATAGCAGTGTCTTCCGAAGGTTAATTAGCTTCGGAAGAACAAGTTCTTCCGAGGCCACTTATACTTCGGAAGAGCTTTCGAGGCTTGGGGACTTCTACTTCGGAAGTCATTGTCTTTAGATTCTTCTAAGTCTTGAACTTCGGAAGAGAGAACACTTTGGCTTTGGAAGTTGGAGTTGTCCTTCGGAAGTTGATCTTGCACTTGTCTTCGGAAGAACTCCATTTCCTTCGGAAGTTTCACACTTAGCTTCGGAAGTCCTTTATTAGTTGCACCAAAATTGTCTAAGTGTTTTGGTTTTGGTTGCACCAGCCTTTCTCCAACAACTTTGGTACTAGAACTTGTTTTTAGAAATTTTATATTTTAGCATATTTAAATTTGAAAAATTAATTGATATTATTAAACTACTGAAATTTTGTAGATTTTGAAATTTCATATATTTGTTATTTTTGTTAAAATATCCGGTTAGTCACGTTAATTCCTAGTTAAGTCTCTGATTATGGTTCTTTACTCATATTTTTACATTCCTTTTATATCCCATAACTACATAATAAATAATCAACCCCAACTTTTTTTTATTTTTACCTTATTTTCTATTTTATAAACTTTTGTAAAATATGTGTTTCTTTTGTATTTAGAATTTCATAGAACTAAGGTCATTGTTTCAAAAATCTTGAAAAATTGATTTATAGCTTATGTTACCTAGAGGATGTAACACCCGGCCCTCATACCAACAATATTGTCCACTTTGCCCACAAGGAGCTCACGAATTTGCTTTTGGTTTCCTGGGTGAAAACTTCCCAGGAAGGTCACCCATCCCTGGATTGCTCCCACCTGAGCACGCTTAACTGTGGAGTTCTCCTCTCATCCACAGCCAATACGCCAAAAACGCATTGTTGATATTAGAGGCCAGACATTCCTTATGAACCAGGAATCTCTCCTGTCCACGGCCGATGTGGGATATGTGTAGGCTGTCACAAGCACCCCATGTTTGGACTCATTGTCCTCGATGAGCCCGAGAAGTCACCATCTTTGGTGAGGTATGTCCCACATCCTGAACGGCACAGCAGTGGCTCTGATATCATTCTGTCACACCCTTAATTTCCATAAACGGGGTAGTACCGTTAGGCGCGTGACATACCGGGATCTTAGCCATTAGTTACACCAAACGATGCAACAATTACAAAATATAATTTCTAAATTAAATAAAGTTTCTCAAAATCAGAATTAAATACGAAACATGAAAATAAATGCGGAAGCGTATAAACCATAATTTAAACGGCGCAAACGCGCGCAAACCAAGTAAATATAATTTATAGAAAAATATAGACTGTTCATTAGACTCTACGATGATGAATGCAATGCGTGATGTTCCTATCTGTGCACACCTTAAGAACCTGAAAGAAACATGCTAAAGTGTCAACACAAGGTTGGTGAGTTCACAGGTTTAAATCAGTAAATATGTTTAAGTGTTGCTTGGTAAAAGTAAACAAAGGTATACCATAGGTAGCTAGCCTATATATCGAGTTACTTAGCGTTTCGAACCGAAGCTGACTGTTTGTGAGTTGTTTTGACTTCCGCCATGTCTTATCACAGAAGAATGGCAAATGTGTAGGTCAATTAAACACCCGTTCGACCTCCAGTCGAGTTAGCGCGACTAATGCGGGTGGGGTTTGACAAACCCGTTTATTAATGGTTCGAGTGTGTAAGGACTTGCGTTATAATGTTTGCACTACAGTAACAGGCGATATACCAATAATACTAAAACTAGTAAATAGAAATAGTTTGCATGCTTCTCCCCCAAAAAGAAAAGTAAGTAAAAGTGGGGTCGTGAATACTCACCTTGAAATGCACAGCAACACGTAAATGTAAGCACAAAAGATTTAGGTCTCCGATTAACCTGAATTTTATTTAATATATGATTAATATTAGTTACTAAATATTGAATCATATTGCGCCGATCTTAACAACCCATAAATTTCATACACAAATATACATGTTATACACACATTTATATAATATATGTTATACACAATAACCACACATATTCATATAATATATATTATACACAATACCCACACACCTGCACAAGTGACATGACACACACTGAATAAACAATACAAGTTATTTCATATCTTAAACCTAACATCTATAACAAAATTTCATCTGCACATGCTCACAAACAAAAGTAATAAAAAAATAATATTAAATATATTCTCAAGAACCCACTCCACACATGCATGGCCCAAAAAAACGTACATTAATTCATAAGCAATCTTCCCCATACAACCCACATAACAATCATACACTGCCAAGCTCAAATGCATCATGTACCCTACAAAACAGAACCACAGGTTCGATTATATTTAAACATATCCAACCCTGTGCACCACCATGGAGAGCAACCTCCACAACTTAAATCGCAGCAACACACACATGCTTATATATACACAAAACACACACACACACACATATATATACACATCATCAAACATGCACACATACATGTATACAATAACGCATACGTACATACATGAAAGAACACATACCCCTCAAACACACACACGGCAGAAAGCACACCATACACATCGCAAAACAAAAACATGACGATCACGCGCATCCGAACATACTAAACGCAAAACCGTGCACCCCGCATCGTAAAACCGAAACCATAATGAACCCGAAAACATAAGAGAAGCGAGGAACGTACCGTACGAGTTGATTCAGTCGGATCTTAGAAATTGCCGGAAGTCGACCACCGCACACGATTCACCGCGAGAAAGGTGCCGAAGGTGACTGCCGCAAGGGGGAAGGGTTAATGGTGAGGAGATGCCTATCGACCGGGGGTTCTTTGCTGCTGTGGAAGGCTGCCGAGGGGGAGACAAATGTCTAGAGTTAGTCGACGGTGAAGATGGTTTTTGTGTGTTAGGGTTACGTAAAGAAGGAGACGGGGTGGGGTTTAGGAAGTTATAAGTTTTTGTGACTTTTGAATAATAGCAATTTAGTCCCTCGAATTTATCAATTTGCACAACTTAACCAAAGTTAATATATTTAACTTAAAACCCATTCTCTTAACTTGATTTAATTAGATACAACGTTATATAATTAAATAAGTCACAAGTAACGAGGGTTGAGTTGATGTATGGTGTTGATCTGAAAATACGGGGTGTCACATCATCTCCTTGTTGAAGGAATTTTCGTCTGAAAATTAGAACACCAGGTTACGAAGAACAGTAGATTTAATAGCGACAACAGGAGGGTATTTTGAAGTTTGCTTAGGGTTGAGTCCCTGGAACTTCTTGAGAAGTGGATACCTGATCTTTGAACAGTTGTGGATACTTCTTCTTCATTTGATCCTCGCATTCCCATGTAAACTCTGGTCAATGCTTTGAATTCCACCTAACGCGCACAATAGGAATCTTGCTACGCTTTAGGGTTTTGACTTCTCGATCCATAATTTCAACTGGTTCTTCAATAAAATGGAGTTGTTCATCAATTTCCAATTCCTTCAATGGAACGACAAGTGATTCGTCAGATAGACACTTCCTTAGATTTGACATGTGAAACACGTTGTGTATCCCACTGAGCTCTTCAGGTAAATTCAGTTGATAAGCTACCGGACCAACCCTTTTGAGAATCTCAAACGGTCCAACGTACGTAAGATTTAGTTTTCGCACTTTCCAAAGCGTATCACGCTTTCCAGGGTGAAACTTATAGGGGTACTTTGTCACCAATCTGAAATTCTAACGACTTATGGCGTTTATCAGCGTAACTCTTCTGTCGGTCACGTGCTGCTGCCATACGATTACGAATTTGGACGATTTTCTCAGTCGTCTCGTGTACAAGCTCGGGACCCGTAAGTTGGCTTTCTCCAAATTCTGCCCAACAGATAGGCGATCGGCACTTATGCCCATAGAGTGCCTCAAATGGTGCGGCCTGGATTGAGGAGTGATAACTGTTATTATAGGAGAACTCAGCCAATGGTAAATGAGTTTCCCAGTAGTTGCCAAAGTCAATCACACAGGCACGCAACATATCTTCCAGCGTCTGGATCGTACGCTCACTCTGACCATCGGTTTTTGGATGATACGCAGTGCTCATGTCCAACCGCGTTCCCAATGATCGTTGCAGAGATTGCCAGAAGTGAGAAGTGAACCGAGCGTCACGATCGGATATGATAGATATTGACGCACCATGCCGAGAGACTATTTCTCTATAATGAATTCGTGTCAACTTATCCATTCGATCAGTCTCTCAGATTGCTAGAAAGTGAGCAGATTTTGTTACGCGATCTACTATAACCCAAATGGTATCGCATCTGCTGGGAGTCCTAGGCAGCTTTATGACAAAGTCCATCGAGATCTGCTCCCATTTCCACACTGAAATTTCCGGCTACTGAAGTAAACCGGATGGTCTCTGTTATTCCACCTTAACTTTAGAGCAAGTTAGACGTCTACCAACATAGGTGGCAATCTCAGCTTTCATGTCCGGCCACCAGTAACACTTCTTCAGATCTTGGTACATCTTGTCTGAACCCGGATGAATTGAGTAACGTGACTTATGAGCTTCATCCATTACTAGCCCTCGTAAACTCCCATACTGTGGTACCCAGATCCGTTCCATGAAATAACGAATTCCATCAACCTTGGTCTCTAACTGTTTCTCCATGCCTCATATGGATTCTGCCTTCAGATTCTCTAATTTCAAGGCCTCAGATTGGGCAGCCTTGATTTGCACAGGCAGATCAGAGTGAATGGTCATTTGCAATGCGCGTACCCGACGGGGTTTTGGGGTTTCCTTTCGGCTGAGGGCGTCGGCTACCACATTAGCTTTACCCGGGTGGTACTTTGATGGCACAGTCATAGTCATTGAGCAGTTCTAACCATCGTTGTTGCCGCATATTCAACTCCTTTTGATCATAGATGTGTTGGAGGCTATTGTGGTCTGTATAGATTGTGCACTTGGTTCCATATAAGTAGTGCCTCCGGATCTTCAAGGAAAACACTACAGCTCTTAAGTCCAGATCATGTGTTGTATAATTCTTCTCATGTACCTTGAGTTGTCTAGACGCATAAGCAATGACATTGTTGTGTTACATTAGTACACATCCCAAACCCTGGATGGATGCATCACAATAAACAACAAAGTCATCAGTTTCTTCTGAAAAAGCTAGGATCGGCGCACTTCAGAGTTTGTCCTTAAGTGTCTGAAATGCGGATTCCTTTTGGCTGCCCCATTTGTAGATGGTTCCCTTGTGGGTTAGGGCAGTTAGAGGTTGTGCTAACTTTGAGAATCCCTCAATAAATCTCCTGTAATAACCTGCCAAACCAAGAAATTATTGCACCTTAGTAGGCGTTTCGGTGCCGGCCAATCCTTGATTGCTTCAATCTTTGATGGATCTACATGTATACCCTTTTCGTTCACCACATGACCAAGAAACTACACTTCTCGCATCCAGAAGTCACATTTTGAGAACTTTGCATACAATTGTTCATTCTTCAACAATTCCAGAATGATCATCAGATGTTCCTCATGATCTTCCTTATTTTGAGAGTAGATTAGTATGCCATCAATAAAGACAATGACAAACTTATCCAAATAAGGTTTGCAAACACGGTTCATGAGGTCCATGAAAACTGTTGGGGCATTGGTCAATCCAAAAGGCATTACTGCAAACTCATAGTGCCCATAACAGGTTCTGAATGTCGTCTTTGAGATGTCTTCCTCTCGAACTCGTAGCTGATGATAACCTGATCTCATATCAATCTTGGAATAGTAGCTTGATCCTTGCAACTGGTCAAACATATTATCAATGCGCGAAACTGGATATCTATTCTTAATTGTCACCTTGTTCAGCCCTCGGTAGTCAATACACATTCTGAAGGTTCCATCTTTCTTCTTCATGAAAAGCACTGGAGCTCCCCAGGGTGAATAGCTGGGACGTATAAATCCCTTGTCCAGCAATTCCCGCAATTGCTTGGATAACTCTTGTAGTTCGTTCGGTGCTAAATGTCACGCGCTCGAGCGATTGGAGCTACTCCAAGTGCTAACTCAATTTGGAATTCTACCTGCCTGTGTGGAGGAAGGCCAGGTAAGTCCTCGGGAAATACCTCAGGAAAATCTCTAACAACCGGAATGTCTTTCAATCGTTTCTCCTCAGTAGTCTTTTTAGTAACTAGGGCTAAAATCGCCAAATGCCCTTTCTTAACCACTTCTGGGCTTTCATGTACGAAATGATGCCAACCACTACACCACTCTTGTCGCCTTCCACAGTATGTATCTTTCCATCAGGCATAGGTAGTCGGACGAGTTTCTCACGACAAATGATTTCGGCTTGGTTCTTAGACAACCAATCCATGCCAACAACGACATCAAAGCTACTGAGTGTAATAGATAGAAGATCAATATCGAAATCATGCCCTGATAGGCTTATCTTACAACCCCGGTATATATGAGAAGACTCGATGATCTTACCGTCCGCTATTTCTACTGTATAGTTCGTATCTAAGGCTATAGAGTTAACATTTAGCAATCGACGGAACTTATGCGAAATGAAACTCCTATCAGCACCAAAATCAAACATAATAGAGGCAAAACAACCATTGATAGGAAATTTACCAGCTACAATAGAAGGATCATTACGAGGCTCACCTGAACCAATAATGAAGGCTCTACCCTTGACATCACCATTTCCATTGTCGAAATGCCCGGTTTGATCGCACTCGTAACATCCCTTCTATGATACCTGAGATTGAGGTGACTTGGCCGGAATGTTCACGCGCCAGGCTCTTGACGGCATGGCCAATTTTTTTTTCGCAGATCGCTCTCAGATGTCCTCATTGCACAGCCCATGGCGATGATAGTTTCACTTGTTGCTTATAGTGGAAATGTAGAGATGTAACAGTCGGGGTCATCTTAAGACACATTGTTAACTAACCTTACGTCAAACACAGTCAACCAAAAAAATCCAATTTGAATCCCACCACCGGGGGACAAGCAAAAGTAACTTACGCTCAACATGATAAATACTAAATGAAACGAATGTTGGAACGTTTCAATGGCTAAGACTCTAAGTCTTAACATTAACCCAGTGAACAAATGATACATGCGCATAGAGTATCACTACTTTGATGTAACTTTCATGAATATTACACGCATATCAAATAAATAGTATTGTACGATAGCTAGAATGCTAGAATGAGCAACATCTGATGAGGACTGGGACTATTGTCATAATACAAATCCCATTAAGGTTCTAGGTGGATGAAAACTTTTATACGAGTGGAGATGAAAGATTGCTTCGATATTCTTAGTGAAGTTTTATACGGATTGAGACTGTCATGTCCCCAAAGTATAGAAATGAAAATTTGTACTGACTATGATTGTTATCATCCGACAGGATTCGCAAGACTTCTCATGCACGACAAATTACAATTACGTGTGCACCCGTGATGGTAATTTTCTTTGCATGGTCAACCCTGGTTCCTCCCATCCGAGCTAACATAGCTTCTCAAGTACAGAGTGTTATCAATGATAGAGATATCAAATATATAGTTATTAAACTAAGGGGTCGATTAACCAAGGTTGTACGAAAGAATCGATTGAGGGAATATTCACTTGGGCAAGGAATCGTCGATGCGCTCAGGTCAAATGGGTAAATAGCATTACCGTAAGTAAACTTTGATAAGTTGTCTCGTAATGTGTATGGTAGCCACCAGTACAGCTATTACCTGTTCCACAAGGTAGAGAATTGGCAAGGTAGGTAAAAAAGGATTGGCAGATGCAGCTCTCATCTGTGAAACGCATTCAACAGGAGGCAGAACATGAAAAAGGTAAGGTACATGTAATTCGTAAATAACTTCTCGTGACTCACAGCAACTCGGAGTCACTTGTACGAAGAAACATGAGGTAATAGCGGGAAATCAGGACGAACTGGCCTTTTCCCGTAAACATAGAATGAAGAGATGATTATGCCATTCCTGTAGCTGAACGCTCATAGGAATACGCCACAGCAGGCAAATCCCAAGCAAGTAAAACAATTAGACAAGGCAAACTAGTGGAGCTAAACGTGTCTATATGCGTGTAACTAAGGCATCAGGCTATAGTCTAAATGCAATGCAAATGTGATGCAATTTTAATTTAGTTTGCTATAACCATTGGCTCTGATACCATTCTGTAACACCCGGCCCCTCATACCAACAATATTGTCCGCTTTGCCCACAAGGAGCTCACGAATTTGCTTTTGGTTGCCCAGGTGAAAACTTCCCAGGGAGGTCACCCATCCCTGGATTGCTCCCACCTGAGCACGCTTAATTGTGGAGTTCTCCTCTCATCTACAACCAATACGCCCAAAACACGTTGTTGATATTAAAGGCCAGACATTCCTTATGAACCAGAAATCTCTCCTGTCCACGGCCGATGTGGGATATGTGTAGGGTGTCAAAAAGGAACTTCAGAAATTTAAATACTTAAGTTTTGTGCTCATCTTCTATATTTTATTATTTTGTCATAAAATCGGTTTTCGGGTTAAATGGTTTTTAACAAAACATGATCTTTGATTAATGAAACCTTGTGTAGCCTTTCTGTAACATTATGTTACTGAAAAACAAGTTTTTTAAAGTGTTCAAAATGATAAGAGGGTGTCATGGGGTTTGTGTGGTCATGAAAGTAACTATACGCAATATTCTCGTAGTATTATAGTTTTTGGGTTACCTTGACGTTGCTAGAACTTGTTAGGACTTGACCGTTGCTTGAGAGAGCTTAAATATTGTAAGGCCCCGTTCCCGGGACGCTTACAGTTGGTCATTCATCGCGCATAAAACATATAAATACATTTGTCCCATGAAAATATTGCAGTTGAAACATTCAAAAATGACATCTCATTTCATTATAAACACTTTTGCCAAATAATACATCATTATCTGATTACAAAATACATGTTTGCATTATATCACAAAAGCTTTATAAATGGATGCCATCCCAAAAGAGCTGAGTAGCCTTGCCGTGCCATCCTCAACAATCATTACCTGCCAACTGGAAAACATATAAAAAGTCAGCGTTGTTGAGTGAGTTCTAGTTTTATAATAAAACATACTTTACTTTCATATAAAACCGTTCGTTACTTTTGCATGATCACACATCATACGTACGCATAGATAATATCTTTATTATCTCCTTCATTCATTCATTCATTCGTTCCATATAACTTTACTTGCGCATCGGATATCATCCGTACCAATACCATATGCTACACCCCGAACAGTCTTAGCTACTGGGCCGAAGTCAATAATTGAACAGCTGAGCGTATGCCGCAGTACTAGGGGTAAGCGGTAGAGGTTCTACATAAATGGTCAATCACAAAGAAGGACCCGTTATCCGATGCATGCAAGACTTTTCATTTCTTTCCACTTTACGTTACATAATACTTCATTTCATTCATTATCATAACACGTAAAGCCATAGGAAAGATAAACATACATAATACTAAGGAACATTAACATGCACCAACATCACGTCATACAGGGCAACATCATACATACATAACATGCATCATGCATAAACATGCAACATCATCATCACTATGCCCTACATGCTTCTAAGGCCATAACAGTCATCTTACATGCTCTTACGGGAAACTTTACATCAAAACTTACATCTGCACTTTCCCTCGAAAGCCAGAAGTCGAACTACACTTTCCTTCGAGTGCAACAGCCCTATTCGGGCGTATGAACACCCCTCAGGCGCATGGCCTCCATGCGACTGAACATCATGCGATTGGACTATTGCGGATGAACACCTATGCGGATGAACATTCAGTTGTGCGTATGAACCTCATGCGGATGGAACTAATGCGAATGGGCACCTATGCAACTGACCTCATGCGAATGGACTCATGCGACTAAGCACTTATGCGACTAAACCCTCAGTCGTATGACTCCCCATGCGACTGGACTCCGAGTCGTGCGATTGAACCCTCAATCGTGCGAATGAATCCCAATCGTGCGAATGAACCTCAATCGCCTCTCATTCGGCTGTATGGACTTCATTCGGTCGCATAGCCCTAGCTGATGCAGAATGGAGTTCATCCCGAACCCAATCTGCCATTTTCGGCCTCCAAGCTCATCCAAACCCATTCTAAGCCTAAATCAACCATCCTAGACCTTAGGAATGCATACCACAACACCATACAAGCACACACAAACCCGAAAACATACACGAAACGCATCACACACATCACACCCAAATGGGTCAAACACATACACACACAAAAACGGGTTTTTAATGTTCTCCAGCCCCAAAATCGGTTGAAAACAAGTAAAAGTGGGGTCCTAGAACTCACACAAACGAGCACAACGACAAGGGCTTCGATTTGGCTTGCTACACAACGAGTTTGGCCACCCGAACCACCCAAACCGACCCTTTTTCCTCTTTTCTTCTTCTTTCCCTCTTCTCCTCTCTAGATGGCTGAAAATATGAATGTGGGGGAGGGGGTAAGGGCTGCCCTCTCCTTTATATACTCCCACTCGCCTGACTTTCTTTCGTTGGCGAGTTTGGTCCCTTGACTTTGGACTTTATTTCTTTTTCTTCCTTCGTCGGCTTCAAAATAATAAATAAGCGGGTGTTACAAATATGTGATGATATTCAATGGGTTAGATTTATTCATATGTAAGGTGGTCAGAATGAAAGAATTGTGATATACTAAGAAGGTTTGGGTAGTGTATTGATTACCTTTGCTTAAAATGGTCTCGTGGGTGTTCTTATGATGGTTGATTTAACTCCTAAAGGACTTAAATGTTTAGTGTTATTGATTAGAATTAAGGTATGCAAGATTTAAATGAAGCTTGAGAGATAATGAAAATGATAAAGTGTTTAATAAAATGAAAGGAATGTGGGTGGGTGTATGTTACGGCCGAGAGGGGGAAAAGGGGAAGAGTGTGGGTCCTTTAATTCTTGATATTAAAAATATTTTAAATGGATTTTGAGGTGGAATTGACTAGACATTGAAGATTTTATGCAATGGTGTCATATGGTGTCATATGTGTGCGTATATATATGTTACGAATCACTAAATAGATGTAAAGGTTCAAAAATCGAATATAACATCAAAATGTCAGCATCTAGGGTACGACACATTGTTTCGATACATTTCCTCACACACTCTTGAAGCAAGCTTAGGGGCTGTTTGATTTTGGCTGACCCGGCTGACTGGCTAACTGCCGGTTAGCGTGTTTTATGTGGGTGTGTTGTGTTCTGAGCGGTCTGTGGTTCTGACCCAGACCCTAAATTAAAACATGCTGACCCGGAAAAAGGGGTGTTGCCCCTCCCTTCGCCAACCCCCACCGCGCAACCCCCTCGGCCAAACCCCCACCGCGCAACCCCCTCGGCCAAACCTCCACCCGTCGGCGACCCCCATCTCGTCGACGACCCCCTCAGCGTGTTTGATCAGCTGCAGTTGGGTGGCGTACGATGGTGTTGCTGGGTGGCGTACGATGGTGTTGGTGTGTGGCATACGATGGTTGCCGGCGGCGGCAGCTGCTGCTGCCGGTGGTGGTTGTGGTGGTGAGTTTGGTGATGTTGGAGTGGTAAGTTTGGGGATTTGAAGAAAGTTCAATAATAGAATTGGGGGTTTGAAAATACGATTTTGGGATTTTATCATTTAGCAGTCAGATACTATCAAACAGTCAAGTTTCAGTTAGATGCAGACTCAGTCAGAACTTCTAACTGGGTCAGCTTCTGACTTAGTCAGATATTACTGAGTCAGCTGCATCAAACAGCCCCTTACACTTTAGCTTAATATGTATACTAAATGTTAATAACTCTAAATGAGTTCTAGATTCAAAATCAAAGGTAAAACTTTATCCTTCATCAAAACGTGCTATTTCTTATCATATTTTAACAAACTATACATGGTATTGTATAACATAAAATAATATCATATTCTCCACTATAACATCTCATTTTGTGAAAAAATATACACTCTTGTATTTCAAACATTGTTAAAAGACTGTCAATTACAACAACAACAACAATTATGTTAATTATGGATGAGTTTTCAATCTTTTAAATACATACCATTATTTATTTATTTATACTTTTTACAGATTTCCATGTAGTTGAGATTTTCTTATTTTTATAAATTTACTCAAAATCGGTTCTTCAAATTTAGTATATATTACTTAATTTTTTTAATTTCTATTTGATTTTTCCTTTATAACTTTTGTTATAATGTTTTTTTTTAATTTTGTTTATTTTTATCTATATACAACTTAAACGCTACAATGATTTTTTTTATATTTGTACTTGACTATTAAACTTTTTAGGTTTTAACTTTGGCCACTAAAAGCCACTTCTATTTTTTGTTTCTTTTAAAAATTTTATTTTCAATCCTTATACAATATACAATATACGCTTTTAACCCGTTTATTTTTCTAATAAATTTTATTTTTTCATGATAACTTTTGTTAACTGGTTTCTTTTTATCAAAAAGAAATACACATCTCTAACTTTTTTCCGTCAATGTTTTGAATAATATTTTTGAAAAGAAAGTTGTATTTAGAAATTAAATATTTTTAGCATCGTAAACTATATTGATTGTCTTTATTGTTCTATTGTTGTTCTAAGACCGTGACAAACCAAAAAAAATATGATTAAACAACATAAATTAATGATAATTTTTAGAGTAAATTACAAATTACGTCCTTTATTAATACATGAAATTACATAGTATGTCCTTTAGTTTTAATAATTACATCCAATGTCCTTTTTTAAAATATGTGCACACCTATTGTCCTTTATACTAACATTCAGTTAAATATACAGTTAACTCAATTATGTATCTCTCACATGAGGTGTATTTTTGTCATTTTCTTTCCACATCTAATATATTAAACAAATAAAAAATTAATTATTTTAAATGAAAAATAAAATTAAAAGATATCAGACCGTTGGGTAAGTCAGTGAACCCGCGTTCCTCTTACATTCAATACCATTAAATCCATCATCTCCCTCTATTTGATAGCTCAATACCGGTCATCTTTACCATCTATAACATCTCACACACCATTGAAACCCCTTGTTGATATTTCATTATTTGTTGGTGTGAGTAGTTTATAAAGTATTTACGCGTATTTTTTGTGTTTATTGTTGATTTCCCGACCTTGTAAATGATTTGTGACTTAGATTTTTTACTTTAGTAAATGTTATTGGAGATTGTTGTCATTAAAAGTTTTGACGATTAGTCGAATGAACACACACCAAGAATGATTGGTTTCACCTACAATATTTTTTAATTTTATTTTTCATATAAAATAATTAATTTTTTATTTGTTTAATATTTTAGATGTGGAAAGAAAATGATAAAAATGCACCTCATGTGAGAGATACATAATTGAGTTAATTGTACATTTAACTGAAAGTTAATGTAAAGGACAATAGGTGTGCACATATTCTAAAAAAGGACATTAGATGTAATTATTAAAACTAAAGGACATACCATGTAATTTCGTGTATTATTAAAGGACACAATTTGTAATTTACTCTAATTTTTATAAAAAAAAATACTTTAAAATTTTACATGAGAATGATAGCATTCACAAGATGTGTTACGCATTATGGTTTTCAGAATTTTTTTTATTACTAGGGTAAAATTAGAAATTTGTTTGACTTGTGGGGTTAAAAAAATATAAACAATAGGGGTACCCGCCGGTGTGACCGGCGAGGTCTCCCCTCTTAAAATCCGAGCCCTGGCAAGATTCCAAGGATTTTGTCTTGTTCCTCAGAACCCGCCGGTGCCACCGGCGAGTTCTGGCATGTTGACTTGACCGGTCTTGGTGGTCTGTGATCTGTGGTTTGTATGACAAGACAGCCCAAGAACCCGCCAATGAGACGGGCGAGTTCTTGGGTAATTTAGGGTTTCGGTTACCATATAAACCCATCAACCCCTGAATCCTTAAACGAAAAACCAAACCCTTCTAAAACCACACTATCTTCACTTAAAAAACCCATCCTCAAACAACTTAAACGAAAACCTCTTCAAACCAACAAATTTCATCATGTCTAGACCTTATTTTATCCAAATATACTGGGGTGGTGATGTTTCTTTTGTGAACGGAAATGTTATGTGTGATGCTTCTACCAGAAGTACCACTATTGTTCTTCAAAAAATTTCGTACGAAGCGTTTGTTGATTTCATTTACGATCATCTTCAACTTTCATGAGAACATTATAATCTGAAGTTCAAACTATTTTACACGTACGGTGGTATTTCTCAAACATCGGAAATTTTTAATGACTCGAGTCTTGAAGTATTGTATCAATTGGCAGATTATGTGAAATATTTCATTGGAAATATTCACGTAATTTTGGATCCAATAATGTCACTCCAACAATCAAATTGTATGAATCTCCTACGAGGGTTTTCTGTATCCGAATCACCTACACAAACAATTACTACCTTTCCAGGCAATGCAAGTTCACGTGATCATCAAGCCGGTCCGTCAAGCAATTTTAACATGGGGTATATTTCAAATCATCAATCAAATGTTGATCTAAATGACAATGAACACGGAGGGTTTGATAACTCGGATGATGATGGTTCACAAAGAAGTGAAGATACTGAATCCATTCCGTCACGTGATGAATCAACCGATAATGAAGATCGGTATGAAATTAGTGAGCACCATAATTTTGTGGTTAGTCAAGGAATCTCTTACGGGGAGGTGACCTTTTCTGAAGATCCCCAAGAATTAAGAGATTATGAAGCTGCTGATTTTGATGATGAAGACTACATGGATGTATGGAATGAAGAAACAAAAGAAATCCATGTCGGCATGTTCTTTAAATCAAAATATGATCTAACGCATGCGGTGCGATTATGGAATGTTGTACGTAACCGAGAAATGTTTGTTGTTGAAAGTAAAAGTGATGCGTATAGAGCAAAATGCTACACAACTAGCCCCAATTATAGAAGTGATCTTCCCATTGGTCCTCAATGTAGTTGGTTTGTGTACGCTATCAAGCCTAAACATCACAACATGTGGAGAATATCTAGATGGGTCAATGCATACAATTGTTTTGGTAGTGTTGTTGGCAACAACAACAGAGGTTTGAAATCTAGAGATATTGTAAATCGCATCATCCACTTTATTCCCCAAGACCTTACTTTTCCCGTCAAGCAAATTCAGGCACACATTAAAGACACGTTAAATGTTGATGTTTCGTATAATAAGGCGTGGAGAGCTCGAAAGGCTGCCATTGAGATAATATACGGTACTTGGGATAGTAATTTTGAAGAACTTCCAAGGTACATCAATGCTCTACAAGAAACAAACCAAGTTATTGTGTAATGGTTACATCATCCGATTAGTTCATCTCAATATCAAATGTTTGAGTATGTGTTTTGGGCATTTGGTCTGGTAATCAACACATTCAACCATAGTCAACCTGTGATATCTGTTGATTGTACATTTTTGAAGGGATCATAACGTGCTAAGATGTTAATTACAGTTTTTATAAATGCAAACAACTACGTAGTGCCGGTAGCTTATGCCATCGTTGAAGAAGAAACGACAGATAGTTGGAGTTGGTTTTTGCAGCACTTGTGGTCCCATGTTGGAGTTTGTCAGGATCAACGATCACAAGTTTGAAGTATTAGAGTGTAATGCAGCGGAATGAAGAGAAGAATTAGTCAAATTATAGCAAGAGTTTGTTACTTGTAAACAAATGCGAGAGAATATTTTTCTGTGATTACGAATGTTTCAATAATGCCCAATATTATTGCTAAATCATTCATAGTTACAATAAGGTTGGCACTCCTTATATAGAGTGCAATCACTGCTGCAATCACGGGATGGTGATTACTAGCAGATCTAGTACAAAAATAACTAATACTTAACAAACTACTGAAATGTTCACAACTACTGAGAACATGTCAGAGTGCTAAGCATAAAACATAAAACAACTGAAAAGAAACTACTGATACTACAACGACTGAAGAACAAACTCTTCAGTCGTTTTACAAAACTACTGAAGAGAGAAATATAAAACTACTGAAAGTAAACCGTCACAACTACTGAAGAAGTCCTCTTCAGCTGTTGTGACAACGTCTGATACTTTGTCTTCAGCACTTGTCTTCAGACTTTGTCTTCAGCACTTGTCTTCAGACTTTGTCTTCAGCACTTGTCTTCAGACTTTGTCTTCAGCACTTGTCTTCAGACTTTGTAATCAGTTGTTGTCTTCAGCTGTTGTGGACTTCAGTAGTTGTTGTGACGTCTGTGGGACTTAAAGGTTTTTCTGATCCGGCTCATTGGTTCTTTTGGTCCAACAAACTCCCCCTGAACCAATGCAGCCAAAACCTTTAACTTTATTGAGGTCCCACTTATTGTTGGCAAAATGGTTGGTCTTTTTCCTTCTTGATCAGTTGAGAAGATGACCCATATAAGCACCGGCCTGGAAGTAAGTCTCTGATGATTTGGTTGGCAAAGTATGGATGGGAGCTCTGTATTGGGGAATTGGACACTGAGCTGTTCCCCCATCCATGAGACTCATTTCCCATGTATAAGCCTGTAGGATTCTCTGGTGTATGCTCTGAGAAACATGATTTGTTCTTCCATAGTAAGATTCTCTGGTTCACCATCGAACAATCCTTCACGCCCATACAGCTCTGAGATGTATTTGGCCTGTTTGCCATTTTGAGCTCAACTGTTGTGATCTGTCTGTAGGCAAACTCATCTGGGTGATTACCTTCAAGTAACAGACTGAGCTCATTTTGTTTGAAGTTCTCAAGCTTCTTGTAGACTAACCCCTTCTTGATTACTCTGTTTTCTAACATCTTTTGGGGAGGCTGTTTAGTCTCATAAGCCTTCTTGAAGTCTTCTACAATTTCCCAGGGTGATACTACAAGGACCACTGTGATCTCTTCATCTACGATCCTTTTTATCTGGCCCTTGTATCTTGCAGGAATGTCCTTCTTCACAATTCTGTGAGCCACCCTAGGATCAGGCCATATCCTCACCTTTTCCTTTTGATATTGAAATGTGTTGGCAAGGGTGTACAGTCTCAGAGCTTCTTTCTTCATACTTATTATTGATGAAGAAGCAGCATAAGTTTTGTCTATGCTCTTCAGCATCTCCTCATCATGAAGCCTTTGCAGCTGCTCTTCTTCTATCTTTACTCTCACAGTTTCCATCTGTGAGGTGGGAGTGATGGGCATAGATTTGGCTTTAGGCAAAGTTAGGACTGCAGAAAGAGGCAACCTATCTTCTTCCTCATCATCCTCTTCATCTTCTTCTTCTAGCCTCAACATCCTTCTCTTCTTCTTCTTGGATGCATCATCGGCTGTTGGTTTTGAGGGTAAAGGAGTTGGTTTAATGGGTTGTGGTAGTGGTGATTTTGAAGTGGTAGGTTTTGCAGGTTGTTCTAGCATTCTTGTAATGAGTGAGGCTTTGGAGTATTTTGCTAGTTCGTTTCTGTTCCCAGCCCTGCTTCATTTAGTGCTTCAATCACTAATCCTTTAGTGTATGCTTCAGACGTACAGATCTTGGTGGTTATTGCCAAGATACTGTCCCTGGTCCATGACTTAATCTCTATCAATGATCTTCCAAGATACTTTGCAATGAATCTGATCATGATCTCCAGTCTTTCTCTTTCTAACACATCATAACTTGCCCATCTTGAGTTAATTTCTTCAACTTCAAGTCTTCTAATCTCTGAGTCAAGCTGTGCAGTATCGAACCCTTGTCTGTATAGTTGATCAATAATGGAGTCCATAGATTTACTATGTGTAGCATCCGCCATTTTGACCATCTCATCAAGTTGGAGTTCTTTTTCTTTTCTTTCAATCTTCCTCTTCTTATATGTGATGTGAAAGTCTTTGTGACTTTCACTCACTTGATCAGTGTCAGCTCCCTTCACATACTCTTCCTCCTTCTCAGTCTCTTTCACAACCTCTTCTTCCTCCTGTTCTCTCTCTATCAATATGCTCTTCCCTTTCACTAACTGACTCTCCCCCTTTTTGGTTGCATTGGTTGCAAGGGTTTGAGTAGTAGAAAGCCTTGTGCTCACAATCTCCTCCACCAGTGGCTGTATGATTGAGGGAAGTCTGTCATCCAAGGTTTTGATCACAATGTCTGTGATCATTGGGGTGATGAGAGGTAGGGATTTGTGGAAGATAGCAGCTGTTTGCTCAGAGGGGTTCTGTCCCTGAGAAGCAGTGCCAGAAGTAGAGGCTGGTGGATTGAATGTTTTTAGTGGCTGAGTGTTTAGGAGACCTTCAGGTGAAGGTGCCATCTGTGGGTGTATGGTGGTATCAGATGGACTTGCTTCTTGAGAGAATTGGTCAAGTAGTCTTTGTAGTCTACTGACTTCTTCCTCAAGAATTGTGTTCTGGGCTAGAACATCATAAAAGAAGCCCAGGTCATCATCAGCAGATGCTGAATCACCTGACCTCCTGCTAGTAGCAAGATGTACATGCCCTGGGTGTAGACCAGATGTAGCATGTGCCCCTTTTTCTTGGAACTGGGGACTTCCAGCCTCAGGACGATGTCCTTCATCAGTTGTTGCCTCTGATGAGGTCTTAGCCATGTTACCAGCCTCAGTCTGATCATGTGCTGATGCAGAAGAGGTGGCAGCCTCACCAGATATTCTTGTCTCCGTATCTACACTAGGAGACTGAACATTTAAACCCCTGTGCTGTGGGTTGTCAGAAGCATGTTGATCCTCTACCTCAATATCTGTGGTTTTCCCTTTAGGTGGTTGTTGGGGAGGAGGAGAGGCATGCAGCTGAGTCAGCACATTTGCAATTATAAGTGTTGGACTTTGGGGGGCATTTTCATGAGGAGATAGGGTATTATGCACCTGGGGAGAATGGTGTGTTTCAATGGCAATCTCCTCAAATGAGGAAGATTCCAGATTTGTGGGTACCCCTTCTTTGGTTGCTTCAGGTTCCTTTTGAGAGGAATCCTGAGCGGCTGTGGCTGGGTGAGTCTCTGATACTACTGGGGGGTTTACACCAGTAAGTATATCCTGTCTTGGTGGTACAGGAGCATCTTCAGGGGACTCATCTTCCTGAATAGCTGTTTTGGTTCGTTTTGTTTTTGGTTTGGTGGGGACTTTGGATTTTGTGGTGGTGGCTGTGGGTTCCAGCTGCGTGGGTTTGCGCAGCTTGGCAGCCATTTTGAGTGATTGGTCAGAGTTGTGCCGGGAGTATACTTCAGGCAATACAGCCATAGCAGGGACTCCCAGGCCAACAAGTCCCTCAGCTTGAAGCTGGTTTTCAATTATGGCCATTATGAACCGAGGATATAATATCCAACGGTTAGAAAGTTGTTTTTGGGCCATATCCTTGAGCTCTAAGAATAGTATTTCAGAAAAATTTAAAGGTTGTTGCTCAAGGATAGAGTACAATACCTGTTGCCACCTTGTGGACATTTGATCCCATGATGAAGTCTTGGGAGCCAGGCAGACATTGACCATATGAAAGATAAGCCGTTCAGCATCCTGGAAATGTTTCTTCAATATGGTAGAGGCACTCAGGTTGCCTTCGTATCCATGGTGGGCAAATGATAGATCAGTGGTGCCCTTTGGATAGCTAGTCGGGAAAGTGGCATCATCCAGATTGAGGGTTTGGCGAAGAATCTCTGGATTGATGACCACCTTTTGGCTATGGACAAACGAATGAAGTGACTCTGTGTCATTCTCCTCAGAGACAAGAGTGACGTTTGTCCAGAATTGGCTAAGGGATTCGGCATATATGGTGGGGTTTATCAGAAAGGCTGTTTGGTAAGGTGACTGGACCATTAAATCAATGGCGTTGTGAAACTTGGTCCAGTATGGTGATTTGGTAAGGTGAGCGACACAGTTGTGTCGTGGTTTTAGTTGCATGGTCGCCATGGATGAAGAGAGGGTACAGAGTTTTTGAACGTTAGGTTTGAGAGGAAGGTGAGAAAAACTCTGGTGAGATAAGGTATTTATAGGGTAGGGTTATGAACCGACTGAAGGTTTTGGTGTTAGTCATCATTTGGTGAAACTAGTGATGACGTGGCATTAACTTTCAGAGGTTTGAAATGACTGACCGTATTGGTGTGATCATCAGTTGTTATAAAACAACTGAAGACTTGGGTTTAACCGTCAGACATTGAAACAGCTGAAGTCTTTGATTTAGTCTTCAGTAGTTATAAAACTACTGAGGACAATTCCGACTTCAGGTGGTGAAACAACTGAGGACATGGTGTTTGTCATCAGTAGTTATGAAACTACTGAAGACAGTGGTTTTGTCATCAGTTGTTGTAAACAGCTGAAGACTTAGTGGTAGTCTTCAGTAGTTGTAAACTACTGAAGACATAGCTGTGGCTTCAGTTGTTTAGAAACAGCAGTTGTAGAAACAACTGAAGAGAAATTACTCATCAGCTGTTGTCGTCAATTCATAGCTTTTCAGCTGTTTCAGTCTGACCTCCACATTTAAATCCGAATTTGATGTTTCATTGGTCATCAGTACTTATCTGCATTTCTGACAAGCAGTTGTAGTTACATCAGCTGTTGTGATTTCATCAGCTGTTTTAACAAAGGAAGTACTTATATATGACATGGTTACCAATGATCATCAGTATTTATTACTGAGATTATCGGTAGTTGTCACTTATTCTAGCTGCAGCATACCAAGCCTTAACACCAGGTTGTGGAAGGTTGAACTATCCAAAGGCTTAGTAAAAATGTCTGCAAGCTCATCAGCACTAGGAACAAATTTTGGATCAATCAGACCTTTTTCAAAACAATCTCTAATAAAATGATGTCTGATTTCAATATGTTTAGTCCTAGAGTGCTGGACAGGATTCTTGACAATACAAAGAGCTGAAGAGCTGTCCATTAACAATGGAGTCTTAGTCTCAGTTATGCCATAATCCAATAATTGGTTTTGAAGCCATAATACCTGAGATGTACAACTTGCAGCAGCAATGTACTCGGCTTCAGCAGTTGATGTAGCAACTGAGGTTTGTTTCTTACTCTGCCAAGAAATCAAACAGTTGCCTAGGAATTGGCATCCACCAGAAGTTGATTTCCTGGTCAACTTACACCCTGCATAGTCACTGTCAGAAAAAGCAACTAATTTACCAGAATGTCTAGTAGAATACCATAAACCTAGAGATGGAGTGCCTTGCAAATATCTAAAGATCCTCTTGACTGCAATCAATGAGACTCCTTAGGTGCAGCCTGAAATCTAGCACAAACACATGTAGCAAACATAATATCTGGTCTAGAAGCTGTTAAGTACATCAAGGACCCAATCATACATCTGTAAAGTGTTTCATCAACCACTTTACCTTTCTGATCTGTATCCAGTTGTGTGGTGTTGCACATGGGAGTAGAACAAGGTTTACAATTTTGTAAATCAAATTTTTCCAAAAGATTTTTTGTATATTTGGACTGATGAATGAAAATTCCATCAGCCTTTTGTTTGATTTGCAAACCCAGAAAGAATTGTAATTCCCCCATTGCACTCATTTCAAACTTTTGTTGCATCAGCTTTGTAAAGCCATCACACAACTGTGGATCAGAAGATGCAAAAATAATATCATCTACATAAATTTGAACAAGTAAATTATGCTGCCCTGCTTTCTTAATGAATAAAGTTTTATCTATGGTGCCTCTAGTAAAATTATTTTCAAGAAGAAAGTTTGATAATGTCTCATACCAGGCTCTAGGAGCTTGTTTCAACCCATAAAGAGCCTTATCAAGCTTATACACCCAATTAGGATGTTTGTTGTCCTCAAAACCTGGTGGTTGACATACATAAACCTCTTCTTTAATTTTCCCATACAGAAAAGCACTTTTGACATCCATTTGAAAAACTTTAAGATTTTGATAAGCAGCATAAGCTAAAAACAATCGAATTGCTTCCAGTCTGGCTACAGGAGCAAAGGTTTCATCATAATCAATACCTTCTTCTTGTGCAAACCCCTGAACAACCAGTCTGGCCTTGTTCTTAACAATAAGCCCATTTTCATCAGTCTTATTCCTAAACACCCATTTAGTGCCTATTGCACACTTACCTGGAGGTAGAGGAACCAGTTCCCACACTTGTTGTTTCTTGAACTGAAGAAGCTCAAGCTGCATGGCATCAACCCATCCATTGTCCTTTAAGGCAATGTGATAATTCTTTGGCTCTTGCTGACTAATGAAGAGAGCATAGAAGCAGAAATTTGACAATTGACTTCTTGTTGATACTCCAGCAGTGATATCACCAATGATTTGAGACATAGGGTGATTCTTCAGATCTTGGTACACAATGAGATCAGTGCAAGTGTTTGTAGCAGGCTCAGCAGCAACAGATGGTGATGGTGAAGAATTTCCTTGAAACCAATCAGTAGATGGTAGTTCAAAGGAAGTTGAAGTTGTAGAAATCTCATCAGCATTTGTTGTGGATTGAGCTGCTGGAGCTACAGGAACATCAGGTCTAGCTGAATCAGGCAGTTGATCAGTAAATCTGAAGAGGTGAGTACTACTATCATCATCATCAGCACCAGCAGTACCACCAGGTGGAGAACTGTTGACAGGAGCAACAGCAGGAGTTTGATGAGGAGCATATTGTAGTATGTCCAAATCAAATATCTCCACAGGGTTTTGTGGAATCTTGTCCTTTGGAGATTCATTAAACTTAACATGTAGAGTCTCTTCAACCATCTTTGTTCTACAGTTGAAGACTCTGTATGCTTTGCAAGTTGATGAATAACCAACAAAATATCCTGCATCCACCTTAGAATCAAATTTTTGGAGTTGATCCCTTGTGTTGAGAATGAAACAAGGACATCCAAAAGCTCTAAAGAATGAAATTAGAGGGGCCAAATGATGAAGAACTTCATATGGAGTTTTCA
This sequence comes from Flaveria ramosissima, assembly GCA_025215565.1. Classification (NCBI taxonomy): domain Eukaryota; kingdom Viridiplantae; phylum Streptophyta; class Magnoliopsida; order Asterales; family Asteraceae; genus Flaveria; species Flaveria ramosissima. The sequence goes on along the minus strand of CM046035.1, from coordinate 55,463,472 downwards.
TCAACCTCTTATTCACTAGAGCTCTATTTTGTACATAGCAAGCTGTATTGATAGCTTCAGCCCAAAAAGTCATTGGCAATCCAGAGTCAGCCAACATGGACCTTGCAGCTTCAATAAGGGTCCTGTTCTTTCTCTCCACTACTCCATTTTGTTCAGGAGTTCTTGGAATGCTAAAATGCCTCTTGATTCCCTTTGAGAGGTAGAACTCATCAAGTGTATTGTTTCTAAATTCTGTTCCATTATCACTTCTAATACACTTGACTGAGAGGGAATACTGCTTCTCAACATACAACACAAAGTTGATAATCTTCTGAGGTGCTTCATCCTTTGAATGCAAGAAGAAAGTCCATACAAATCTGGAGTAATCATCCACAATTACTAGACAGTATTTCTTCTTAGCCATACTCATCACTCTCACAGGACCAAAGAGATCCATGTGAAGAAGCTGTAAGCAGGCTGTGGACTTAGGTTCTTCTATGGAGGGAAATGAAACTTTGTGCTGTTTTCCTTTTAGACAAGCAGTGCAGTCATCTTCACATTTAAACTCCTTCATAGGCAATCCCCTTACTAAACCATGGTTGATCAGCTGATTTATGTTTTTGAGATTAACATGACCCAGCCTTCTATGCCATAGTGTAGATTCTTGAGGGGAAGCCTTGGAAAATAGGCAAGGATGGCCTTTGAGATCTATTTTCTTAGAAAGATCTAAGGCATACACTCTTCCTGTCCTGTTGGCCTTAAGGAGAGTGTGTTTATCCAACACCTTGTCAATCAAACTCAGAACTTTGGATGACAGAATCCGGCAGTTCTGACTTGTGAAAAGAGCAACATGGCCTTTGTCACACATTTGACTGACACTCAAGAGGTTGTACTTGAGATTTTCCACATGGTTAACATCATCAAACTTTATTTCCCCATTGGAAACAAAGCCTTTGCCGATGATGTAACCCTTTGCATCATTGCCAAAAGATACAAATCCCTTCCTTCCTTGAGAGTAGTCATTAAGAAGTGATCTGTTTCCTGTCATATGCATGGATCCTCCACTGTCTACATACCAGATGCCTCTGTGGCATGTTGAAGAACCCTGCAGAACAAAGCAAATTAGTTAGATTTTGAGACCCAAACCTTTTTGGTTTTGGGCCTATTCACATCAACAGATGGTGGACTAACAAGTTTGCTAGAAATAACAGCTTGAGAGGAAGAAGATGGTGGAGAAGAGGAATCCTTTGGCTTGGACCTCCTTTTCTGTGGATTCAACATAGGAACATCTAATTGGTTGACTCTTCCCAATAGATGTTGAACCATCATAACCAGCTGTGTCTGATTTTGTGATAAAGCTTTCAGCTCTTCAGACACATTAGCACTGGAGTTTGATAAGTTCTTATGTTGCACCTTCTTCTTTTGAGCAACCTCAGCTGTTACCTGTTTAACCCCTTCCTTTTTGGATTTCTTTTTGGACTTAAGGATTACAGGATTTGATGTTGCTGGTACAAATGTGGCTTTAAACTCATTTTTCATTTTAACCATTTTCTCTTTAATTTCATCTTTATGTTTGAGTTTGGATCCTCTTTTGTACCAACAATCATCAGTGAGATGATTAAACAAACCACATACTTCACATGGTTTCTTTTTCATCTTATGTTGATCATCAACTAAAGAGGATGAAACTACTGAAGACTTGCTCTTCAGTACTTTGGAAGCACTATTTGCTTTCTTGACTTCCTCTTTAGTAGTCTTCAAACTCTTTCTACTGACAGTTTTCTTCTTTTCAGTGCTGTCAGTAGTTGGAGCTTGAACTTCAGGAGTTAAATCTTGCTCTCCAGTCCTTTCAGGACTTTCAGACATAACTCCTGAGTTGACCAACTCTTTGATCATGTGAGTGTCAGCAATTGAACCATCAACATTAGCTGATAGGTTCTGAGAGGGCTTAGTGCTGACTTCAACTTTTGATGATGCTTTATCAAAAAGTGAATCACATGATGAGGTGGATTGGTTATTGCTTTCTCCATCAGATTTCACCTCTACTCTTGGAGCAAAATCTGTAGGAGGAGCAGTGTGATTATAACCAATGCCAAACTTCACATTGGAAGCTGATTGCTTACTAAGAAGCATCTCAAAACCTTTGCATGATTGTACCCATCGATCACACTCTACTTGGGTGACTGCAAGGGTTTCTTTAAGACTTTTCTGGTCTTCCAGAATAACCTCTAGCTTAGCCTTTTCATCATTTAATTGGCATTTAAGCTTATAAATCTCATCATTTTTACTATTAAGAGCAGACTCATACTCAGCTTGTCTTTTGGAAATTGTTTTCTCAAACTCAAGTTTTTCATTTATTAATGCTACATTTGCCTCTCTAATAGAGACAAAGGCAGCAATGCAAGATTCAGAACATAACTTGGCTTTGGCCTCTGAAGATACCTGAGTTACCTGTGAAGATGATGCAGTTGAGCAGGAACCCTCAGTTGATTCCAGAGCCATAAGTGCCAGATTTCCAAAAGGACTATCACCACCATGTTGATCAGCACTTGTGAACAGTTGTTCATGACCAGACATGTCATCTGGCAAGCTGCTCCAATCAACAACTTCTGGGGTGAAGAAGCTATGTTGTTGAGGTTGAGGGGGTTGATGAGATGGTTGAGGTTCTGGGAGTGCATGAGGTTGTGGTACCATAGGAGCTTGAACTTGACTGGTTTGTGGCATGTAATAACACGGGTAAGGGTAAGGCATTTGACCCTGAGGAACAAAATATGCAGGAGATTGTAGTTGAGACTGATGACTAGAATTGACAGGATGTTGCCCTTTGTTTTGTTGACTATTGCTAGGAAAAGTCACAAAAGGTGCAGATGAATTAGATCCAGATGATCTACATTCTCTAGCAAAGTGTCCAAGCCTTTGGCATCTGTGACACCTCAACTTACTCTTGTCAAAACCAACTTTGGTTTTGCCAGAGAGTCCTGGGAACTTTCTTCCAGTTCTTTTGTAGAACTTCTGAGATCTGATATTTATCAAGGCCATTTGGCTCAAAATATCCATCTCTTCTAAGTCATCATCAGCAATCCCCTTGAGATCATCCATGATGAAGCATAGATTGTCATTATTACACCCAGAAAATTGACTATCAACACTCACAAATGCTGAATCAGAAATGTTTGAAGAGAAATCAATATGCTCATCATACTGGCATTCAGATGAAGCATATTCTGACTCATGACTAACCAGAGCAGTGTTGCCTGGTACAAAGTCCTCAGTGAGCTTACCAGATGAAGACAGTTTTCTCTTTTGTTCTATCTCTCTCTCAAATGTGAGCAATTTCCCATGAAGTTGGGTGAGAGATAGTTTGTCCAAATTTGCACTGGAGCGTAGGACAATGGTATATGTATCCCATCTCTCAGGCAGTGATCTGAGAAATCTGTTATTCATCTGAATATTAGTATACTCATGTTTGACCATTTTCAATTCAGAGATCAAACAAGAGAACCGCTCAAACTGTTGAGTCTGTGTCTCACCCTTCCTATGAGAGAATGTCTCATATTGTTGGGCAAGGATCTCTCTATTATTTGCCAAGACCTCATCTGTTCCTCCAAATTGTTCTTTCAAGGCATTCCAGAGGTCATGGGCAGACTCATAATGCATTAGCCTAGAATAAATTTCATTGGGTAGTGCCATGGCCAGAATTCCATGAGCTTTTGCATCTATCTCAAACAATTTCTTATCCTCATCTGAGTATTGATCCTTCCTCTTCGGAACCATTTGATTGGTTTCCGGGTTATTCACCATAGGCTTGTGTGGACCATGTACCATTGATGTCCAACAACCTGAGCTGTTAACAGACAGGTGATGGAGCATACGACGTTGCCATATGTTATACTCATTCCTAACCAGCATTGGAGGCTTGGTTGAGGAACCAGTATTGTGAGGATCATTGGAAGGAGTAGTCATTTTGGATCCAAAAACAATTTTATTCAAGCAAAAAAAATATTTAGACACACCACAACAAACTCAATGAAAACCAAGAATAAGTCTCGGGATGAATGATTAAAAGCACAGAAAATTCAATCTCTATAACAGTTTCTTGCAAAAATGCTAATTCAATCAAACTTGGATCTTGAAGAGCAGTTTCAATGATCAATTATTAGATCGATCAATGATTAACAAGCTCTGATACCATTTGTCAGGATCAACGATCACAAGTTTGAAGTATTAGAGTGTAATGCAGCGGAATGAAGAGAAGAATTAGTCAAATTATAGCAAGAGTTTGTTACTTGTAAACAAATGCGAGAGAATATTTTTCTGTGATTAGGAAGTTTCAATAATGCCCAATATTATTGCTAAATCATTCACAGTTACAATAAGGTTGGCACTCCTTATATAGAGTGCAATCACTGCTGCAATCACGGGATGGTGATTACTAGCAGATCTAGTACAAAAATAACTAATACTTAACAAACTACTGAAATGTTCACAACTACTGAGAACATGTCAGAGTGCTAAGCATAAAACATAAAACAACTGAAAAGAAACTACTGATACTACAACAACTGAAGAACAAACTCTTCAGTCGTTTTACAAAACTACTGAAGAGAGAAAATATAAAACTACTGAAAGTAAACCGTCACAACTACTGAAGAAGTCCTCTTCAGCTGTTGTGACAACGTCTGATACTTTGTCTTCAGCACTTGTCTTCAGACTTTGTCTTCAGCACTTGTCTTCAGACTTTGTCTTCATCACTTGTCTTCAGACTTTGTAATCAGTTGTTGTCTTCAGCTGTTGTGGACTTCAGTAGTTGTTGTGACGTCTGTGGGACTTAAAGGTTTTTCTGATCCAGCTCATTGGTTCTTTTGGTCCAACAGAGTTCATCATGATTTTGTTGGAAGGGGGAAAAAATTGTGTGTTATTTCTGATAGACATAAAGGAATTATCACCGCTATGCACAATGTTGAAGATATGGTAAACAATGTGGTTCATCGATTTTGTCTTCGACACGTGCGTAGTAACATGATGCACAAGTTCAAGGTGTCTAGTTTAAAAAAGATCTGTTGGTTGATTGGATGCACCTCCCAACAAAGGAAGTATGATTTATTTGTAGCTGAAATGTAAAGTCTCAAGCGTGAAGCTTGGGAATATTTAAAAGCTATCAAAGAAAGAAAATGGACGATTGTACGGATTATTTGAAAGCTATTAGATTCTTCATCTGTCTCGGTTGCTTCATCATTTAAGTCGAATCGGTTTGACGGATTATTTGAAAACCGAGCAACAACATCACCAGTCTCTTGGAACTGAAGGTAATATGGTAATGGACTAGTAGTGTCAAAAAGGTTTAAAAAATTTGTTTGCGGGGATGAGTAATTAGATGAGGGACCCACCTCACCAAAATTTTGAGTGCCCATTTGAAAATGACTGCTTGAATTACCCTCATAAAATTATGTTGAAAGGGAGGGGTAAATTGTGGTTATCCAAAGTCTTGTCCCACGTGAAAGTTTTGGTTCCCTATATTTTGTGGACTCATATTTTGTTGTTCCTCTACATTTTCTTCTCCAACCATTCCTCGTCCTCGTCCTCGTCCCTCTTACGTAAACGTTGAGTGACAGGTGGAAGTTGAACATGAACTGGATTTTCCATCACATGAGCTAGTAGATAACCTTCATAATCAGCATGAGATAAATTCAAATACTGGCTAGCCAAGTTGCTAACCGTTTCATTTCCAGCCATTTGAGAAAACTAGCTCATTCCTTGCATCTACAAAAATTAATAATAATAATAATGATAATAATAATAATAATAATAATAATAATAATAATAATAATAATAATAATATCATCATTGCCAAAGTTTGTCCATCGCTTGGAACCCATGCGGATTTGGGGCTTGATGGGCCGGGTTGGTTACAAATCTAATTGTACGATTCATATACCACCGCATGTATTCTTCTGAAGCAACAGTGGAATTTGTGTAGGTTCCTATCAGGACCGTGTACATACGGAATAGTAACTGATAATGCGTGAAACCAGATAAAATAGTGCGAAATCCTATTTGATTGGCGATCCAATCAGTGAGAACGCAATTCTAATCAATCTAACGATTAAAGAAACGTTAAGAACGAGTAGAAAAGGATCAGATGCGAACTATGAACTTGGAATAGGCTTTCTGGACGCTTTGGACGGCTAGGTTATGAGTATGTGTCAAAAGTTTTGTTTTTTCACGAATTAAGTGGTATTTATAGGTTTGCAGTCTTCATTCGTGCGACTGAACCATTAGCATGGTTCAATCGTGCGACTGACCCATGCGACTGATTAATACGCACGACTGAAGGTTCAATCGTGCGACTGAGTCAATATTATGTCTCACTCGTACGACTGATCCAGTCGTTTGGTTCTCAAACCTATATAATAAGTTTATATATATGAATCAGATATAAGTAAACATCAAAGCACAAATCATATATTATTACATTGATTCATTACACATATGTAAGCCATGACAGACTTTTACATTAAGCACATAAACTGGGGACGTAAGTATCAACAGTTCCATTCACAACAGTAGCATGTCGATTATGCCACGCTTGGATATACACAATATGTTTCTGTGCCCAATTACTATTTCTCCCTCCTTTACGCGATATGTTGTGAAGTCAAACATGTTCCTGCTGTGACATTGGTAACCTTCTAGGGATCATATGAATCATCCCAAATTACCTCATTACCCTGCTAACATTGTGTGGCTCAATATATTCCCAAAATATGATAAATGTATCACTATTCCAATATAAATTACCATTTCTACAAATCTCAGGTAGACAGTGTATAATTTCATCATAAGGTCTCCAGTTAAACTAATACAAAAACAAAATTTAAATTGTTAAACTTTTCATGATATACATTTTGTGATTAATAATAATAAAAAATTAATACCATGTTATTATTCATCGAATGTAATGATGATCTATATGCGCTCAAGCAGTTCGGAGTGGTTGAAATATAGCTAAGTTTTCCACCCTGTCATCTTTAAATATAATTCAAAACAAATATCGGTTAAACAAAATTAATAAATATAAATTCAAAAAATAGAATAACATTTATTACATGATTTTAACATACCTTGCATCATATGATAATGCGTATGGTGTATTAGGGTCATACTATGGTCATTAATCGGAGAAAGGGTAGGTAATCTTTCCCAAGCCCATAATTGTAACAAAAATAACGGTCCACTAACATCAGTAGCTGATATTTTTGTTGTCACTATACAACCATGCTAAATGGCACTCTCCCAACTTAGTTGGCCACACTCTTCTAAATCTTCTACATGTGTTAAAAAATTAACATGGAGCTAGTTGGAAGATGAATCGGGGAAAAAAGTCGCCCCAATCATGTATAATATTATTAATCGAGCACGTTGTTGGCATGGCTCAATAGTGGCATTTGTAGGGAAATCTTTTTCTATTTCTTTTAAAATGGCAACCAAGTTTATTTTTAAACCTTCTATATGATGGGGATCAAGAAAACAACCTGTCAAATGCCCGAACAAATCTATTATTTCAGTTTTGTTTATCGCCACATCAGTGCCAGTAATTGCATCATCATCAACTTGCAAACCCCATAAGACTTAAACATCTTGAAGGGTTACCGTGCATTCTCCCACAGGTAAATGAAACGTGTGGGTTTCAGGTCGCCATCTCTCCACCAAAACCGTAATCAAACCACCATCAAGCTTACGGTAACCGCAATCAATAATACCACCAAACCCACCATCCTTATAAGGCATAACATTACTGGGTACAGGATTGTGTTTGATAAGTCTCCAAAAATTGGTATCCCCCCATCTAGGACGCAAGACACCGACATCGCTCGTTGGATTCTGAAAATAATGAGCAGCTCTATGCTCACCAACCAAAAATAACAATTCCGTATTCAAAGGACCCGATGTAACACCCCAATTCACCATGGAATAAAATCTGTGAGTTTGTTGAAAAATAGAGAATATGGAGTGTGAGTTTAGTGTGTATTGTAAAGAATAAAGTATGTGAGTTAGATGGTTTATATAATAGAAAAGTAAATTTTTTTTTTATATAAATCGCTTGAATCTCCAGTCAAAACCCTAACCAACTACCCGCCCTCCCCATTGGCGGGTTCTGGGGTGCATTAATGGTGGGGCAGAACTCGCCGGTGGCACCGGTGGGTTTTGAGGAAAACGACAAACGGGGTGCAGATGTGGGTACAGATGTGGTCTTCAAGGTCTTCAAGTTGATGTGACTTGGAGAGACCTCGCCGGTCACACCGGCGGGTACCCCTATTATTTATATATTTTTTTTAACCCCACAAGTCAAACAAATTCTAAATTTTACCCTATTAATAAAAAATTTCTGGTTTTTACGTTTCCGACGCAACGTGTAAAGATGAACATATGTGGGCCGTGTGGCATAAACTAAACTTAATCTGTCCTATCATGAAACTAGCACGTGTTTGCTGCCACGTGTCCGTGAATCCCCAAAATCATTACACGTTGAAACACAAGCATGAATTTCTAAACGTATATACAAAACCACTGAATCATCTTCTTCTTCTTCTTCAATTGCTCAAAAGTCAAAATGGCTTTTGCATATTCAATTCCCCACAACCCTAATCTCACATTCAAGTTCACCAATGGATCAAAACTCCACCTCTCTGGTGTTCCAATTCAAAACCCTAGAAATCCCTCTATGTTATCACCTACACATGCATCTTCTCCAATGAGCTCACGCTCAATTAGTCACAATGCACATGGATTCGGTGTCAATTACAGGAAGATCGCTCGAATTCGACACCAATCGAGCCCTAAATTTGTCGTTCGATGTTCGTCCAACGGTTCACAATCACGAGCTCCGTCGAGTTCTAACAGTAGAATAATATTTTGGTCTGCTGTTACGTTGGTGTTAGCGGTTGGGAATCGTGTGATGTATAAACTTGCTTTAGTGCCGATGAAGGAGTATCCCTTTTTCTTAGCTCAGGTCAATACTTTTGGGTAATTTCTTTGCTTTTTCTTTATTTTTGATTATTATTCTAATCAATATACGTAATGAGGAATACCGGATACCTGTATTGTGACTTTCACTATTCACGCCAAAAGTCTCCATTCAACTTTGAATGATTACATTCTTAGATTCTCTTTATGTCTAACCTCTTTCCAGAGCACAAGTTTGTAAATCCAGACCAATGTGCAACTTTCATTACATGAGGTTAAATTTCATGTGGCATTATTGCTCTTGATCTGGGAATTGTTGCTCGTATTTGTTATAGGGTGTTTGCAAAGATAAAGAAAAGAAAGAAGTATTTTTTTAAGGTTTTGTATGGCTGTGAAGATAATGAGCATTGTGAGATTGTAATATCTCATCTAAACAGGTTGTTAGGAATTCAAAGGCGCACTCACAAACAATCAAACTCATAAATATAAAGAACACAAGATTTTAACATGGTTCGGATTAATCGGGCCTACGTACACGGCTGCAACTAGGGTTATCTTTTATTCAATGTGCTCAAGAGAATTACAATGGCCTGTCATCTATGTATAACATTTAGATTAGAGCAAACAACTTGTTGTGAGAGAAACTGTTATAATTAAAGAAACTGAATTAAGGCTAAACCTGTTAAATATCACGGCCGGCTACCGTTTGTCATCCGCAGACTCCACTATCCCTACACAGGTTACTAGTGTGAAAATAAAGTAGTTTCATTGAGTTGTTGAGATTTCATGACCTTTGAAAATTATTCATACAGTCTTGGGGTACAAAGCTCCAGCCAGGGAGCTTGGGGATCTTTGAGAAGTGGGAAGAAATTTAGATATATACTTAAATTTTAGCTTTGTGCTGCTAATATTTTTATCTATATTTATAGTAAACATTATAAGCACCTCTATTAGCAAAACTCACTCAGAAGTCAGAACGTGCAGTCAAACCGAGATCACACCGGGTAGTCCTTTCTTAGCTACATCACTACAAAAGTAAACCTATTTTTAAGCCATGGAAATCATGATATTGCTAGTTGTACAATACTTATGTAGGCTATAATGTCCAAATCATAACAGTAAGCACATTGCTATAATACTATTGTATAAGCATTTTGATTTTGCTTGGAAGTTTAGGGTGGTAATGTTGGTTTCCAAATCGATGCACTTCCAAATGCATATGCATGCTTTTATTAACTACAGTAACTCTCAGCATGTAACATCACACACTGACACACATGATTTGAGAAACTAACTTAACGTATATAACTTTTTCCAAATGCATGAGACACATAGCAAGAACATCACTTTCACAAACAAAGATAACATGATGATGTGGATTAGTTATATAGAGATGGTTGTGCGTTGTGGCAATGTGTGCTACAGCTTTAACACAACATCAAGATTTCACGACTAAGTCTTGTTTTCTTTAAGTTAGTGTTACCTTGATTCCCTCATTGTACTAATAAAACTTTTGAACATAGCATAGAAGCCTTTGATGCATAATTTAAGTTTTAGCTATTAGTTACTGCATATGGAAGAGTATGATCCTAATAATCACTATTTTTTATATCAAGGTCCACCAATGATATCTCAATGCCGGTTAACAACTAAAAGTGGCCATCTCTTTAAGTGCTACCACTGATAATATTCAGTAAATTAAAACATTTTATGCTTGGCACTTCCACGATCTGCCAATGTCAGTTGACATTAATTTTATGGATGGCATCATAGATTGTCTCCTTTATTAGAGAAACAAGTTTAATTATTCGTCTACCATTCTAGACCATTCAATTTCCTTGCAACTGATATCTTTTGTTTCAAACAGGTATGTGGCGATTTATTTTTCCATACTGTATATAAGACATCGTGCTGGCATTGTAACTAATGAAATGATGAGCCTTCCAAAATGGCGATTTGCAGTTATTGGTATGCTAGAAGCTCTAGGAGTTGTTGCTGGGATGTCCTCCGCAGGTATTTTTCTTTAATGAGTTTTCATGGGATCAATTATGAATTTCGAATAATCTGCTTCATTCCGGCTGCAAGAAAACTGATACTTTTTCTTATTTTAATCTATTATGAGACTGGTACTTTCATTCCTTCCTTCAAACATCTCCTTTTTTATCACAATGGTATAAGATTTTGTTATTATATCTGTTAGTTCCTTAAATAACAGTAATCTTTCACACGCTCAAATAACTGATTATCTGATACTTTGATAGTAAATACAGATCCACACCTTATTCTCCACTGTTACAGCTTATTATCTGATTAATTTCTTTGTTCTTTGTCATGTAAGCACTTTCAAATCTAATGTTAATGTCTTATGTTAAGCAAAATGCCTTCTTTTTGTGCATTGATGTGATCCCAATCAAGATTGACCATTCTATAATTTAACTAACAGTTAAGTTGCTGAACACTACCTGAAAAAGCGAATGTTAGCTACATTGTGTAATTAACAATAGGGCTAACATGGGAAGCCCATCAGGATACCTAAATTCTTTTTGTGTAACTGAAAAGTTGCGTCTTTTACAGCAATGCTCCCTGGACCAGCCATACCAATATTAAATCAGGTAATGTCAGTTTCTGTAGAAATCTTTTTAACCCATTAGATAACAATTTATATTGACTAAAGAAATATTGATACAGTAGCAACTTGAAAATGGGTTGATTCAGGCCATGTTTTATTTCTAGTGGCCAAAAGTGTCAAATAAAAAAAGAATAGCTAAAAAGGGAAAAGGGTTGAATAGAACATATGGCTCACCCATAGTTTTTTGTGATGCATAAAACCTCCTTAATCATTTTATTCAAATTATATTCTTGTTGAGATATTATAATTTCATAATCATATTTGACATCCAATTACTTATTAAAACTTAAACCTTTTGGCTAGAAGTGTTTTGGGGTCGACCTGACCTGTCCCGACATGCAAATTACCCATTTCTACCGGCCCACCCATTTTACCACTTCTATCAAGTGGTTTCACTACATTTCATTTGTATCTATAAATAATTGAAGCGTCCCTCTTGTTTATAAATATCTAGTAGTTTATGACGCTATATACTATAGTGAAGTCCTGCAAAAAGTAGTTTTTAAATACTTCTCAAGCTATGTTTCATTTATCTTATCCGTCACAAGTTAGCATATGTGCTATTTTGATAAAAAAGTAAGCATATGTGTGTATAGTGCCTACCAATATAATCTTACGTGGTTTCAACATGTATCCTTTGTTGCAGACGTTTCTATTATGGCAGCTGGGATTTTCTGCTCTAATTCTAGGAAGAAGATACTCATGGAATAAAATTGCAGGATGTCTACTTGTGGCTGCTGGAGTGGTTACGGCTATTGCAAGGTATCATAATTCTTATTTCTATAACCAACAATTTTCCAGGGTTTTTATTTTTTGGAAGTTAGGAGCATTGTCAAAATGATGGAATGACAGCATAAAGTTCTCTAGATAGCATATTTAGAGCGTAATATGATATGCTCAGATTGATCTGGAGCATGGTGAGCATCTGACTTCTACTAAAGCTTAGCATCTAACTTCTACTAAAGTTTATGCATGTCATTCCATCTTGTATCTTTGAAAAATTAAAACTTTGTGGGCCGGCAACTCTATCACTTATGAATGGTTTCATTTGGATTACGTTTTATCTCTAATGGGTCAATTGGGTAAAATATTAAATGCAAGTTGTTAAACAGGAAATGAAGTGTCCACCACGTTTAAAGTCACCTAGGTTATATTATTTAATGCAAAAATAAACAAACATAACCAGCACTCCATAGTGGGGTCTAGAAACGGTGAAATGAGGGTAAATCTTACTTCTATCCCATGAGATAAAGAGGCTGTCCCTAGAGAGACCCCCTGGCTCAAGAAAAACCTCTACTTTTTTTAGAGAAAGAAAATACAAAAAAAAAAAGAAAAAAAAGCATTTGGAAAAGAAAAGGCAAGTATCATAGTACTATAGTAGAGTTTATTAGTACTAGAAGATATAAGAACAGGATGGCCTAAAAATCCGTAAAACAAATATATGTTGCTAAGACTAAAAGCACATCTAATACTAAAGACACACTTAACTAAAAAGCACACCCAAAACTAAAGGCACACTTAAACTAAAACTCCCACCTAAAACTAAAGGTAAACCTAGAAAGTGGCCAACACCAACACCTACGACTAAAAGGCAAGCTAAGAGGAGTACAAAGTAAGGTACGAAGCCCCAGCCAAAACCACCTATATGCTCCCTAAAAAATCCCTAATCTGTCTGGGGAGATGAAAGTTAATATTTATTTTTTTATGCATAGAATCTCTTAAATCGTTTTGTTTGAAAACTTGATAATTATTGTAATGGTGTGATTTTCATAATAATATTTAATTCATTATTGAATCACATATTGTTTAAAAAATACAAATTTATGACCTAACCAATTTTGACCACACTTAAAAATGTCAGTTTAGATCCAAACCCATTTCGACCAGTTACCCAGCCCACCTGTTTTGCTCTAAAGATTGGGTTAATACATGTTTGTGCCTATGGCTTCAAGGATAAAATCTGAGCATTGTGTATTTTCTTGATGGCAGTGGTTCAGAAAGTGGTCAAATGCTATCAGGAGTTGGGTTACTGTGGCCGATTATGATGGTAGTGTCAAGTGCATTCCAGGCAGGTGCAACTATTATCAAGGTAATACAAGAAACAATATTAAAATTCCAGGCAAAATATTAAAAAAAAATTGGCTTTAGCTTATTGTTTTAAGTGAACAGGAATTCGTTTTTATCGATGCTGTTACCCATCTTAAGGTATGATTTTTTTTCTCATGTATCTTGATACAGCCTTTGAGAACTGTATTGCTTGGTTATTATGTAGTTCACATTAAACTTTTGTTGTAATCTGTTTTGTGCAGGGGAAGATGCTTGATATATTTGTTGTGAATTCGTTTGGTTCCGGGTTCCAGGTACTTCTTACTTCTTAGATATCATCTACAGTGAAGGTGGCAAGATGGGTGGTTTGGTAAAGGGTTAAATCAGGTTCAAGTCAAAGCAGGTAGTTTTTAGGGGGGGCCAGGTTGATCTGCAATCCCCTTTTATCCATAGAATCAATGCACTAGGTATTAGTACAAAGTGTATCGCTACAGTAATAATGTTAATAAGCGGTTTAGGGGTTGTATGCATTAAAATCACAGATTAGTTGACAAGTGACCCGTTTGAGATAAAAGTTAACCTCAATCGACATGTTTATAAGGTAATAATGTGTCGAAATTACCACCTTTACACGTCAGCATCATATCATTCATCATTTCTTGCAGATCGACTTAACCAACTGTAGTACAGTTATTGGCTTTATCATCATACTTGGCTTTTTTATGCAAATTGATCATGTTTCTTGGGGAATATGTCAAACATACTAGCACGAATTAGCGTTCTGGACATACATATTGTGAAATAGAACAGAGTCATGAGAACTTTGTCCAATACCACTCATTCTTGGCAATCAAGTGTAGTGTTCGTCTTGCAATTTGGCAAGCGATTGGTTTATATACAAATAGAAGCCTATATAAAGAGTTCAATAACCCAAAAGTGTAGTGAGAATTTATACATTTGTATTTCTTATGTCTCAACATGTAGGCTCTTTTCGTGCTTCTGTTTCTTCCATTCTTATCAAATTTGAAAGGCATCCCATTTCATGAGCTTCCTTCATACATAAAGAGTGGTGCTGGTTGCTTTCTAAATGTCGGTCCAAGTTCATCTGGTAATATTCTTAAATTTTGGACCTATTAAGTGCAAATGTTGGGCTCATGTGGCTCATTACCCTTCAGCAAATTTCTTTGATTTAACTGAGTTGACTGATAAAAGCACAACCCAAATTGCTTCATTCACACGTAATTGAGTTGAAATTGCCCCTGTAATAATTACCTTATGTAAAATCATGATATTTAGGGGAAAGATACAGCGTCAACTCTCAATTGAATGCTCAATTATCTTATAACCTAGCTATATTGTGCTCTTTTTTCTCACTCTCCAATGAATTGAATTCGTTTGCTTTAACTCGATCTTGATGTACTTACATGTTTATAATGTTTCCTTATTAACTTCATAAAGAATGGATCTTTTAGAAGTCAACCAACCTGATACACTGATTGGTGTATTGAAGGAATGGATCGATTGGTTGTGCTTCTTAATGGTTTTCGTGTAGATGTTCATATCACTGCCTTGTTACTTCAGGTTGTGATGGCTCTCCACTCTTACCGTTACTTTACATAGTCAACAATATTGCCTTCAACATATCAGTTCTTAATCTAGTCAAAATCTCCTCTGCTGTGGTTTCTTCACTAGCAGTTGTGTTATCAGGTCTCTCTCTCTCTCCCTCCCTCCCTCCCTCTCTCTCTCTCTCTCTCTCTCTCTCTCTCTCTCTCTCTCTCTCTCTCTCTCTCTCTCTCTCTCACACACACACACACACACACACACACACACAAAAGAAAGAAAAAAAAAAAGAAGCGCATGCATGCTTACATAGACGCAGACATTTAACTGGACTTGGAGACTCATTTGTGATAAAACGGTGACATGAGTTATAGCTTTAAGGATGATATTCTTCTTTTTGAGGGCTTATCTTCTTCAGATATCTCTACTAATACTTGCACAAATCCACAAGATATCAATAAAATAATTTAGTATGACATTTGAACTAGAGGTGGACGGGTTGGGTAATGAGTCCAAAAAGGCTCGGTTGGAACTGATCATCTTTCCCTACAGCTTACATCTGGTGACTCATACACCTTTTTTGAATTTTTTTATAAATAACTAATTCACTATATATAGTTTCTAGTACAATATTATTACTATAATAATCTTTATCCTTACATAAAATATTTTGGTGGTTGTGTGTAGCGAATCATCGAACCATATAAGCATCACCCTCATTTGTTTCTTTTTCTGCAATTAATATTATGCGTGAGTCATGAGATTATTGTTGATTTGAACTGTAATCTTGTACTGATGAATTGTATGTTTATTTTTCAGTGCCAACAACTATCTATATACTTTCCCTTCCATTGCCATACCTCCCTGAAGGTGTTACTTTAAGCCCCTTCTTCCTGTTTGGGAGTGTGATTCTTGTGCTGGGTCTCATTTTATACAATATACCTCAGCGTACCAATACCAATAACAAGCACGACACTGACCTGGACTCATAGCGAGCCGTCATTCTTCTCTAAGTTGCCAGAGTCGGATGGAAGCTAGAAAGAGATGGAGGAATTATTGCTCGACTCTATCGTCATGTTACACAACTAGTGCCTTATTTCCATTTTATCTTGTTTCATGATGTCATTTTTGTTCCAGTGGTTAGACATGTATAGTTTCTCAAGGGCCGAAAATTGTTTCCATTTTTTATTCAAAACCGTCAGTGGTAGCCTCTTATGAAGATGAGCAAATTGGTAATGGGTCAAAACATGTGTGGGTCTTCTTTGGTTGACCGGTGAACAATACCTGCTCGTTTTCTTTATATAACTTGTGTTGATTAAAGCACCGTATTACAAAAGTGGTACACATTTTTTAATCTACTTTCTTTCTTTGTCGAAATTACGTACAGTCTATTACTGACTAGTTACTTTTGCTAAATATGATTGCTTTTTTAAGAAAAAGTAACGAGTCAACTTGCTCTAATCTCTTAGTTCTGGTTCACAATAATCAGCATAACTCAGTTCTGATTTTTTTTTGTCGTGTATCTACTTGATTAAAAAAGAACTTGACTCCACAAAATGGCGAACATCAACTTGCCTTGAACCCCTTTTGCAAACTTATTTTGTCACTCAGCCTAGTTTGCAGTAAAAGAAAGCTTATAAATCAGTTGCAACAACTAAAGTGGTAAGTGATCAACATGCACTCATAGGGTTTCTGTAAGCAGATCAAAAGATCTTCACGCTTAATACGTAGTGTCATTGTAGGTTTTAAGATTGATATATATGAAAAATCATGCAAACACTTGCAGTTTGAATTATTTTGTTGGTACTTAGTAATATTTAACCAGATGACTCTTATTTTAGATCAAGAACAAGTATGAAATGTCTTAGGGATTTTGTGAATGAAGTTTAGATGAGGTTTTGGAGCGGGTTGAGAAGAGTATTGATTTTTATCCATAAATGTATGAAATGAGAAATGAAAAGTGTTTTTGAAAGTGAATGGAGTTTAGATGAGGTTATGTCTATTTCTAAACATCATACTATTAATTTAAATTTAATTTAAACTTAATTTTGCTTTTTTGTTTATTATTTTAAACAAAATAAAAGTTGTCCAATTTTCTATTATAAATTAAATATGTCGAATATGGGGTTGGGTCTCTTTATGGGTTTGGATTAAGTTTCAAAACCTGAATTTTGATTGCAACTAAAAGCCCAAATAAAACTTATATAGATTTAAAATTTTAATTATAAATTTAATTCGGGCGATATACAACCCATTGGGTATCGCCGGAGTAGTGTTTGACGATACCATTAAGCCTCTAGGCGTATCATCAGTTTGTATAATTTTTTTCTCTCAAAATTTCACGTGAGCGATACGCATGGATTGATATCGCCACGTGACGATTCCATGACTATTTTGGTAATTTTATTATTCAAAACCAGATTGATCAATTCGTCAAATCCGGTGATTTTCCCAAATAATAATTTAGTGCATGTTTGGATGAGCTTAAAAAAGCTCCTTTTGACTTTTTGGAGGGGTAAAAAGACAAAAATACCCCTCCAGAAGTCACTAGAAGTTATAATTTCTAACTTCTGGAGGGGTATTTTTGTTTTTTTACCCCTCCAAAAAGTCAAAAAGGACTTTTGAAAAGTCCATCCAGACATGCCCTTAGAGCATCTCCAACGGCTCTATGCGGACGGGCCACGTGGAGTTTGGATGTGGACAAAGCCATTGGAGCACCCCACACATTCGTCCGGTTGGAGTTGAAGTTTGGAATTTCAAACTTGAAAGAACTTGAAATTGTGGGTCCCACCACAACACTTTAATGGAACAAAACTTTTAATTAATACAAATATAATTACATTCTTTACTTTTAATTAATATAAATGTAGTTAGATTCTTTAATGAAATACTTATACTTAAATTAAATGTAAATAGGTTTTAAATTATTAAAACATATATTAAGTTAACTAAAATTGACTTAAAACATAGATTAAGTAACTAAAGTTATAAAGTTCAAATTAATTACTTTCATATTATAATTTTCCATTTAAATTTTATCGGCTAATTTTTGTAACGGCTAGTTTTTATAACGGCTAGTTTTGTAACGGCTAGTTTTTGTAACGGCTAGTTTTCTAACGGCTAGTTTTCTAACGGCTAGTTTTTCTTATTATAAATAGAAGTATTTCTTCTTCTTCCTCATCACACAATCCAAATTTATCACATTCAAGTCTCACACTAAAGAATGAGTTCAAGTGACGATGAAACTCCACAATCTCTTGCCTTACCTCAACAACCGTTTATGACTCCTTCTTTAGTTAATGATGCGCAATTTATGCAATTAGCCATTAAGCAGCACGAACTATTGATGTCCGATGACTTCGAAAGGATATCTTTGCAAGTAAAGCACCATGATACCGAAGAAGGGACCAGTTCCAGACGTTCGAAGCGCAAAGAGATAGTCAGGAATCATGTAGATGGAAACGCTCGTCTTTGGAACGACTACTTTGCTCCGAATCCGGTTTACAACGAAGATTTGTTTCGGACGCGGTTTCGAATGCATCGCCACCTTTTCAATTGAATAGTCGATGATTTAAAAAACAACTATCACTACTTCACACAAATACTTGATGCGGCGGGTAGAATTGGTTTATCTCCTAATAAAAAATGCACATGTGCCATACGTATGTTGGCATATGGCATCCCAGCTGACCTAACCGATGAATATATACGTATTGGTCAAAGTACCGCCCTCGAGTGCCTTCGAATGTTTTGTAGAGGTGTTATTGAACTTTATTCAAAAGAATATCTAAGAAGGCCAAACGAAAATGACATCCAACAGTTATTGGAGGTGCACTCAGAAAACCACAGGTTTCCCGAAATGCTAGGAAGCGTTGATTGTATGCATTGGGCATGGAAAAACTGCCCAGTTGGCTGGAAAGGTCAATTTACACGAGGTGACCATGGGCATCCAACCATTATGCTTGAGGCGGTTGCATCACAAGACCTCTGGATTTGGCACGCCTATTTTGGAGCGGCGGGGTCGAATAATGATATCAACGTTATAAATCAGTCACCAATATTCAACGAAATTTTAGAAGGTAACGCACCACCATGCAATTTTGTGGTGAATGGAACACAATACAACATGGGATACTATCTTGCGGATGGTATTTATCCTGAATGGGCAACGCTTGTGAAAAGCTTCACATATCCACAAAACCCAAAAATGCTAGAATTCAAAAAACGCCACGAGTCAGCAAGAAAAGATATTGAGAGGGCATTTGGTGTCCTCCAAGCTCGATGGCACATTATAAAAGGGCCTACAAAAATTTGGGACCTAAAGACTATAAGCGACATAATATATGCATGCATTATATTACATAACATGATTGTAGAAGATGAAGGAAACGCAATAACTGATTGGGCAGATGATGAAAGTGATGGACCTGAACCAGCAAACCATGGACCAACAGCAGATTTCGAGGGACACTTGGCAAGGTTCAAGTGTATACGTAATCGTGAAGCTCATCAAGCGCTTCGGAACGATTTGGTGGAGCATATATGGTCTATTCGGCGTTTGTAACTTTTTTAAACATTTTTTTGTTTGTGTGTGGTTTCATTTGATCTTTTGTTTTTTTTTAAGTTGCAAGATATGTAATTTTAAATTTCTATGTTATGTAATTTTTACTTTTAGGTTTGTTTTTTAAGTTTTAGACTTGTAATTATTTTTTTCAGTAACTTTTTCTTTTTCAGTAGTTTTTTTCCTTTTTCAATAGCTTTTTTCTTTTTCAGTAGTTTTTTTCTTTTTCAGTAGCTTTTCCTTTTTCAGTAGCTTTATCTTTTTTAGTAACATTAATAAATAAAATAAAATTTTTTTATCAGAATTACATTATAAATAGACTCATAAGACTACACCATTTCAACAACCTACTCAAAATCCTCTAAAAATCTATCATATTTTTGGTGTTTGAAATGGATGATGATACTTCGTTTCAACATTTGCTGAGTGATGCTAATAACTCAATCCCTACTCCAAACCCTATTCCACCATTCGGTTTTCATCAAACTCAGCAACCTGGATTCTTTGCATACCAGAATTCAAACCTTGGTTATCCATCATTTCCACAACAAACCGGTTATCCACCATTTCCACCACAACCCGGTTATCCACCATTTCCACAACAACCCGGGTACCCACCATTTCCACAACCTGGGTACCCACCATTTCCACAACAACCTGGATATCCACCATTTCCACAACAACCTTGTTATCCAAACTCTGAAACAACAACTCCAAGTTCCGGTGACACTCAATCATCGCAAACTTCAACACCATCACCCACGATTGGTCACTATGCTTCTCCGGCTGCTAGAAAAAAAAAGGAAAACTAGAAGAAAGACCTCATAAGCAAAGGGTCCAAAAGAGGTGGACCATAGACGAAGAGAAGCTTCTTGCTATGGCTGTTGTTCACATCTCTAATGATGAGGTAACTGGAAACAGTCAAAAAGGGAGTGATTTCTGGGCGCGCATAGGAGAATATTTCTGCAACAATCCAGGGTTTTCACGTTCTGCAGACATCTTGAAGTCACACTAGCATATGGTAGCGAAACCAGTTCAAAAGTATTCTGGGATTTACAACCGCATTAAAGCTCAAAAGAGAAGTGGTTGGTCTGACGAAATGATCACATCTTTAGCTGTGGAAGAGTATATTGCTGAATGCGGAACCAGATTTCAATACGACCATGTGTGGAATATCGTGAAAGGAAACCCGAAATGGCACGAGCCGGTCCCCTTTCAACCAAAGAGGACTAAGACATCAGTTGCCGGTGACTATAGCACATCAGCTTCTGATGGGCACTCAACCCCGGTCAATCTCGACGATGATACTCCTATCTCGTTTAAGGATTTCAATCTTGTAGACGAACCAGACGAGTTGTAAGGATTCCTGAAGTCTGATGCAACACAAAACAGCCTAAGTGTCTCAGCAACATGCACTAAGTACTGAAGTGAAGAATGCTTCGGAAGTTTTACACAAAGCATTAGAAAATACTCTAAGTGTAAAATCTTCCGAAGCCAAGACCAATATCTTCCGAAGCCAAACATGAAGTCTTCCGAAGCTTCAGAGACAAAGTCTTCCGAAGCTTCAACCTATGAAGACAGATTTCTTCCGAAGACTTTAGTACACATGCTTTATCTGATGTACTGTTCCATAAAGCACCTTTTCCGCTGCATCTCTGTAAAGTCACCAACTTACATGAGTTGGTGAAAAGGGCCTTGCTTTTGGTAACTGTACATTGAGGTCTTGAGTCTTCAACTTTCCACTTTATGTACTTTATCCTTTTTGTAATGTATAAGGATGTGAGCTATGGCATGTCATAGTCACAAGGTCAAAAGGCAGATATGCCTTTTGATCCTACAATTGATTTTGTTAGTGTCTAGTCAATTGTATCCAGCTGGCTTTCAAAGTATAGCCGGCTGTAGGTTGTAGTATAAGTATTTCAAGTTCTTGTATCTTTTCTTTATGCTTTGTAACACTTGTAAAAGAACTTGAGAAAGCAATATACTGCCTCCTTGAAACCCATACTCTCTTGTTCTGTTTTGCTTTACTTGTGTTCTTTGTATCACCTTTGGTTACCCAGTTCACTGTTTGATTAAAGTTTAGTTAGTCTCCTCATTGTGTTGTTGGGTTGTAATTGTGTTTAAGCCCTTAAACGGTCCTGCAATTGGTATCAGAGCTTTCCAGGCTCTTGATATAAGATCTAACCATCTTAAGATCCCTCACACACACAAAAAAAAGCTAAACTCTTCAAATGGCTTCCATCTCAAAGACTGATATGGAGACTGGAACCATGAACAAATCCCCACTGATCACTCTTGATGATTTTGACACCTGGTGCATGAGGATGGAAGGCTTCATCAGGTCTCTTGATTCAAGAATGTGGGAATCTGTTGAGAATGGACCTTTCATACCCAGCACCCCTTCTGCTACTGGTGCTGGTATGATTCCTAAAGATGTGGCCAACTACTCAGATGAAGATAGAAAAAGAGTAGAGATTGACAGGAAGGCCATGACTGCTCTTCAGACTGCTCTCCCAAACTCTGTATACAGAGGTTTTAAGAAGTGCAAGACAGCCAAACAGCTGTGGGATGCACTGAAGCTGATGTATGAAGGCTCCTCTGAAGCCAAGGAGAACAAGAAAGATCTTCTGAAGCAGCAGTTTGAGAATTTCACCTTCAAAGCAGGTGAGACCATGACCCAACAATACTTCAGGTATGTTGAGATTGTGGATACCCTAGTGGATGGAGGAGTTCCTCTTGAGAACAGGGACATTGTAAGGAAGTTCATGTCCTCACTTCCTAGGCAATGGACACACTATTGTGTGGTGATCAAGAGGACTGAGAACCTTAAGACTCTTACTCTTACAGAGTTGTATGGGATTCTCAGTGGATACCAGATGGAGATGAACATGCAAGGTTCATCTGGCAACTCCAACAATCAAATGGGTTCAGCCCTTCATGTGGTTGAAAGGGACAGCATAGAACCCCAGCATCATCTCATATGCTACCCTGACAACTCACAAAAGGGTCCTTTCATCACCTTCCCGGAGACACCAGGGAGAACTTTACTCAAGGAAGCCCATTCCAAGAGACAAGTTCTTCTCAAGCCTTTGTGTCTGCAGATGAAAGCTGTGGGAATTATCTCTTCACTCTTGAAGACCTGGACTGTATCCATCCAGATGACCTGGAATACATGGAGATAGTTCAGCAGATGGCTCTTCTCACTCACAGAGCCAAGAAGTTCTACAAGAGGACAGGAAGAAATTTCCAAGCAATGCTACCAGTAGTAAGTTTGGGCTGGATAAAAGCAAAGTTAAGTGTTACAACTGTAACCTTATGGGTCACTTTGCTAGGGAGTGTAAGGCACCTAAAGCAAATGGGGGCCAAACACAACCCAGACCAAACTTTACTGACAAAGCTCCTCAGGCTGAGAAGACAAAGCAACATGCTGCTGTTGCTGTTGAAGAGGGAGGCTTTGACTGGAGTTTTCAGGTGGAGGATGCTTCTCCAAACCAAGCACTGATGGCTGACCATGATGAAGCCAAGGTATTGGAACATCTTTGCTCCCCTGAATGCATTGCTAAAGTAAATAGATACAGGTCCTACAACCTAGAGATGAGATCTGATCTTGAGTCATTAAACATATTAAAATCTGATTTTAGAAAGTCTGAAAATGATTACAAGTTAAAGATAGAAGACTTGGAGAAAACCATTTCAGTACTAAAACATGAACATACAGATTTTAGAACTCAGATCCAAGATCTCATCACTAAGTTAACTGAGTGCCAGGCTGAGCTTGTGATCAGCAAAGCCAAGGCAGAGAAGAGTGTTCTTGAAGAAGAGACCTTCAAGAACATGATATCCTCATCCCTGCACAACAAGGTTTGTTATCAAAATAGACAGGGACTGGGATCAAATGAGATAGCTCCTCCACACACAATCTTGTCTGTAAGATCTCCTAGGTGTGGAACTTGTGAAGATGAGCTTCCTCTCATAGATCCTGTAAGTGAGGATGATGAAGAAGTGATAGTGAAGAATTCCTCTGAGAAGAGTGAGAAGAGAGGATTCTTCCAAGGGCCACTATCCTTCTGAGGAGAAGAAATCAACTGTGATGACCAAGTCCAAAAGAAAGAACTTGATCAGGAAGAGCAAAAGGAAGCAAAGAAGGCTCAAGAAATCAAGGCTACTTTTGATGCTAAGCAGAAACAAGTTTTTATCTCTGCAGGTTTCAAAGTAGTAAGGACTGAAGACATCAACCAAGACTCCTCAGCTAAGAGTCATGGTTCTTGTTCAAATCATCTCAGTGCCAAGAAGAAGACTGAGCTGCTGTACCACTGCTGCACAGCCTGGACCATCAAACTCCAAGAACAGTTCACAGCCCAAGGAACTGTCTCAGCATCTAAAGATGAAGGTGGAGAAGGGATGTGACCAAAGCCAGTCTTGCTCTCAAAGGGAGACTTCTTTGAAGAAGAAAATGTTATGTGTTATGTGTGAAAGTACTTCTCACATTGCTAAGGATTGCCCATACAATCCTAAAAGTACTGTCCACATGACTAAAACAAAGACTTCAAAGAGTCTCAAGAAGTCTCAAGCTTCGGAAGGAAAGTCTGTTTCCTTCGGAAGCTCCAAATCAAAGAAGAAGGTAAATGGAAAATTACCTTCGGAAGCAAAGTTGGTCTCGGAAGAAAGGAGTTCTTCCGAAGCACTAAAGTCTGCTGCAGTGACTGTAGATTCTTCCGAAGGATCAGTCATCAAAACTTGTGAAGTTCCAAAAGCTTCTAAGGTTTTGAAGGTCAAGTCCAAGACTCCAAAGGTGGTGTGGAAGTCTAAGAAAGACCAAATGACTGAGGTTTCTCCATCAACAACAGCTGAAGATCCCCATAGTACAACCATAGGATCTATTACTGTTGCATTACCTTCTATTACTATAATGAGCCCAAGACAAGTAAGGCTTGGGTTTCCAAATGTAACTAATCATTTTCTTTGTGCAGGAACAGCTCAAGACAACAGGAATGTCTGGATAATTGACAGTGGCTGTTCCAGGCACATGACAGGCAATAGGTCTCTACTCCATAATTTTGAGAGAATTGATGGAGGACCAGTTGCTTTTGGAGGAGATGAAGGTGGTTACATTTCTGGAAGGGGCAAGGTCACAAATGGTAAGCTCAGCATTGAGAAGGTAAACTTTGTTAAGGAGCTTGGGTACAATCTTCTGAGTGTATCCCAATTTTGTGATCAGAGTCATAACATGCTCTTTACTGAGCATGAGTGCATTGTTCTCAAGCCTGGTGTGGTCATTCCTCATGAGCATATCCTGCTCAGAGCCCCCAGGAAAGGGAACATGTACAAGATGGATTTGCAAGAAACATCTCCCTCAGGAGAAGTTTCATGCTTTCTATCTAAAGCAAATAGTGATGAGTCTTTCCTATGGCATAAAAGAATGTGCCATGTAAACTTTAAGAACATGAATAAATTAATTAAACATGATCTGGTAACTGGAATGCCAAAGAAAGAGTTTACAAGTGATGATCATTGTGTTGCATGCCTGAAAGGGAAGCAACACAAGGTATCTCACAAGCCTAAGGAAAAGAACTCCATCACTACTCCCCTACACTTGTTACATATGGATCTCTTTGGCCCCACCAGTGTAATGAGTTTAGGAAGGACCTCTTACTGTCTGGTGATCACAGATGATTTTACAAGATTCACTTGGGTCTTCTTCCTTAGAACTAAGGATGAAACCCCTGAGATTCTGAAGAATTTCATCTTAAAAGTTGAGAATCAATGGTCAAAACCATAAGATGTGGATCAAGGAAGAATTCAAGAACCAATCCTTGATACATTTGTGATGAAAAAGGTATTACAAGACAATATAGTGCTCCCAGGACTCCTCAGCAAAACGGAGTTGCTGAGAGAGAAACAGGACACTTATTGAAGCTGCAAGAACTATGTTGTCTGACTCTAAACTGCCTATCACCTTCTGGGCAGAGGCAGTTAATACTGCTTGCTATGTGCAAAACAGAGTTTTAGTAGTTAAGACACATGGTAAGACTCCTTATGAACTTTGGCACAAGAGGAAACCTTTCATTGGTTTTCTCAGGTCATTTGGATGTCCCTGCACCATCTTGAATACCAAAGATCAAATTGCCAAGTTTGCTGAGAAATCAGATGATGGACATTTCATTGGATACTCTTCTCAAGCTAAAGCTTATAGAGTATACAATCTCAGAACTAGAATTGTTGAGGAGTCAGCCAATGTGACTTTCAATGAGCACACTCCTTGTGTGGCTGGTTCTGGTCCGGATTGGCTGTTTGATCTTGATTTAGTTACCAACTGTTTTAACAAATCTTGTGAGCATGTTTCAGGATCTGCAGAAAATCTAAATACAGGTGATCCTGATCCAAGATTTGAGCTAGGAAGACCTTCAACTCATACATCTTCAGCTCCAGTTGGAACTACTTCAGCAAATGAGGTTTCTATCAGCACAACAATGACAAATTCAGCTGATACATCTGGCATGCCTTCAAATTCCAGCTCAGAGGCCTCTCAACCAGATAAAGACACCTCACTTGTAGAAGACAACAATGGTGATGGTGATAGTGATCAGGAATTTCTTGATGCTAATAACCATACCATAGATGACAACATCAATGATGTCTCACACTCATTGGATCAAGTTAATCTTGATAAGTGTGATAATGTGGAGGGTGAATCTTCTAGACCAGATTTAAATTTCTCAAATTTAGATCTTTCTCAACAACTTGCTGTGATCCCTCAGCTAAGGATCCACAAGTCTCACCCCACCACAAACATCATTGGAGATGTTGTCACAGGGGTAAGAACAAGAGGACAAACCCATGAAGCAAATGTTTGTCTTCACTCTTGTTTCTTATCTCAGATAGAGCCCAAGAAAGTTGATGAAGCTCTAAAGGATGGAAGTTGGGTTGAAGCTATGCAACAAGAGCTGCTTCAATTCAAAAGGCAGAAAGTTTGGAACCTTTGTCCTCTTCCTCATGGGAAGACTACCATTGGAACCAAATGGGTTTTTAGAAACAAGAAGGATGATAGAGGAATCATCATCAAGAACAAGGCAAGACTAGTTGTTCAAGGATACACACAAGAAGAAGGGATTGACTACACTGATGTCTTTGCTCCTGTAGCAAGACTAGAAGCTGTTAGGATATTCCTGGCATTTGCTGCATCCAAGAACTTCAAGGTCTACCAACTTGATGTAAAGTGTGCTTTCTTATATGGAGTGATTGATGAGGAGGTTTATGTCAAACAGCCACCTGGTTTTGTAGACCCTGATCATCCTGATTATGTCTGCAAGCTTGACAAAGCTCTTTATGGGCTGCATCAGGCACCCAGGAAGTGGTATGAGACACTATCTGAGTATCTCTGTAAGCATGGATACAGAAGAGGTACTATAGATGGAACTCTCTTCATCAAAGGACAGGGAAATGACTTATTGCTGGTTCAAGTATATGTGATGACATCATCTTTGGTTCAACTAATCCAAAGCTCTGCAAAGACTTTGAGAAGCTGATGAAAGACAGATTTGAGATGAGTTCAATGGGAGAACTCAACTTCTTTCTGGGAATTCAAGTGAAGCAGGTTGAAGATGGCATCTTCATAAGTCAGTCAAAGTATGTTCAAGACATACTCAAGAGGTTCAACATGACTGATTGTAAGATTGCTAAGACACCCATAGCCAGAAACCACTCCCTTGGTCCAGATCTTGAGGGGGAGTGTGTAGATGAGCACTTATACAGGGCTATGATTGGGTCTCTTATGTATCTTACAGCTAGCAGGCCTGATATCATGTTTGCTACATGTATTTGTGCAAGATATCAAGCCAACCCTAAGATGTCTCACTTAATCACTGTGAAAAGGATTTTAAGATACCTCAAAGGTGCTTCAACACTTGGTCTATGGTATCCAAAGAATCCAAATTTCAATCTGTATGCCTATACAGATAGTGATTATGGTGGTTGCAATATGACTGCAAAGTCTACATCTGGGGGATGTCAATTCCTTGGTGGAAGGGTGGTCTCATGGCAATGCAAGAAACAATCCTGTGTGTCTGCATCAACTGCTGAGGCTGAATACATTGCTGCTGCAAGCTGCTGTGCTCAAGTGCTTTGGATTCAAAATCAGATGCTGGACTATGGATTTAACTTCAAAGAGACTCCTATCCACATAGACAACAATAGTGCTATCTCTATCACTGAGAACCCTGTGCAGCACTCAAGGACCAAACACATCAACATCAGGTATCATTTAATAAGAGATAACTATGAAAAAGGATTAATTAAACTAGTCAAAGTTCATACAGATGAACAATATGCTGATCTGTTCACAAAAGCTTTTGATGAACAGAGATTTAAGTATCTGATATCAGCTATTGGGATGATTAACTTTGAGTAGACTTTTATTAAAACTAATTCTAATTATTTCTTCTTAAAATATGTGTGTCCTAAGTTGTCTAGTTCATCACTTTCATAAGCTCATGTTTTCTTTGGATGTAAAATTCTTTTTGAAGACTTTCCTTAGATTCTTGAAAATTTTTGATACTTCGGAAGATAAAATTTTATCTTCGGAAGAAAAACATGTCTTCAAAATATAACTGTCTAAGAGATTTTACCTTCGGAAGAAGTCAAATTCATCTTCCGAAGCTTAAAATTCTTATCTCAGACACTTATTTATTTTTAAGGACCTTTTCCTTCCGAAGCAAAATTAACCTTCGGAAGCTTTGTTTATTTCTATACAAAGCATTCAAGGGTTTATTTCTCTTCCGAAGCATAAATCTTCAAGACTCTCAGGAAAATCTTCCGAAGCCATTTTAGCTTCGGAAGCTTTTTCAATCAAAACTTCCGAAGACAAATAAACTTCGGAAGCTTTTCGAATTCCAAGAAAACTACTTTTGAGCAAAAGTAAACTACCTTTTCAGAGGTGGGACCGACTTTCGGATTTCAAAGTTTATCCTCTTTCATTAACTTTGGTTCAAATCCCTTTTCATATAAATACCCAACGGTTCCCCCTCTTTCCCACTATCTTCCTCAATTCTACTGTTTCTCTAACCTAATTCTCTAAACCGCCTTTGCTTTCTACCTTTCTTCACCCTTAAGCTTCTGAAATGGCCAACCTTAACCAAGAAACAACCCTGATTTCTCCATGCAACTACACAGGCAACATAATCAAGTTGCTCTGTTAAGCTCTGAGAAAGATGCAAGTTTCTCAGAGATTTGCCAATTCTTGACTCTGTCAAATTACTTCACTCCCTGACCATTGATCCTACTCTATATGAGGATCACTTGCTTGAATTCTGGAAGACCTGCCAAGAGGTCATTATGGATGGGGAGAAGGCACTGTCTGCCACAGTGCAAGGGAGGACAATCTTCATCACTCCGGCCATCATTAACCAACATCTTCAGCTGGATGATGAAGAAGGTGAGGTGTCCTTCCCAAAAGAAGCTGTTAATCATTCTTTTGAGCAGATGGGCTATGAGGGAGATTTCTCTGTAAAGACCTTTAGGAAAGGGAAGGTCTCATCCCAATGGAAATTCCTGCTCCATGTGGTTATCCACAGCTTGTCAAACAAGCATGGTGGATGGGACCAGATTCCTGAGGATCTCTCCTTTATAGTTCATGGAATGGTTCAGGGGGTCAAGTTCAGGTATTCACAATTTGTTATACTAATTTACTTGCAAACTTAGACTCCTTAGAGTATTACATGTTTCCTAGATATGTTCAACACATTCTCAACTGTGAACTGGGCTCACAGTTGAGGGAAACAGGTAATATTCTTAAATTGGGACAGATGAAGCCCGGCATCTTTAAAATAATGAAGAAGCCAACTGTAGGCTTCTGGGGTAGAAACAGCCCTAGTCCCAAAAATGTTAGAGCTCATTGCTCAAGGTGACAACCTAGCAACACAAGCTAGTGTTGAACCCACACCTCTTTTGTCCTTACCATTAAAAAGACCAGAAATTACCCTCACCTACCAAAGAAAATCCAAACGAACCCCTGCTCAGGCTATTGAGTCTGTGCAGGCCCCCAAATACTCAACCTTACAGGAAGAAGTGGACACTAGAGCTCCCACTTCTCCTGAGGAGCAAACCACTCCCATTACTTCACCTATCAGGGCTGAGGTTCCTCAAGCTCAACCTGATGAGCTCATAGCCCAACAACCTTAAGCCTTCACTCTGAGTCTCAACACTCAAGTGGACAACCTTCAGGGGACAGCTACCATCCCCAGCCTTTGGATCTCAACCAACCAATTCCCAACCTATCCTTTTACACTGATGAAGACTTAGGATTCAGTGAGTACCATGAGTCTCTCTTCTCCTCCCCTACTCAAAGAGAGATGAGTACCTCTGACTCTCCTCAGTCTATCCCCCATCAGTCACCTATTACTGAGGTGGACACTTCTGAACCTGTTCAGGATGTCCATATGGAAGAGGCTCTCACTTTTGAAAGTGATTACATCATTAAGACCTCAACCATGGCAACTCAGCCCATTGGCATCTCAACTGAGGCTGCCAGTGAGCAGAGGAAACCAGCAGCCAAGAAACTCAAGCTGGTGGTGAGAGAGAGGACTTTGGTCCAATCATCTCATCCCCCAATGAATCTTCTGATGAAGATGAGGGGAATTTGAGACTAAAGGTGCAAAAACTGTCAAAAACATGCACCTATTTAGTCTCTAAGGTTAGTCACTTGGAATCTCAGGTGACTACCCTGCAAAACAGGGTCAATGATCAGCAACTCCAGATTTCATATCTGCAGGAAAAACTAGCTGGGAGACCTTTAAGGAGAGCTCAACCAGGAACACAAGAACCTGTGGAAGTGATTGACTTATCCTCCAGCTCACCTATGCAAGTGGGTGATGCTACCAAAAAGGGGGAGAAAGTTGTTACAACCACAGAACCTGGGAGTTCTTCAGAGAGAATGGACATAGAGGACTCACCATCCTCACTTGCTGTTGTGCATTCTCAGCAACTTCCTCAAGTTCACATTAATGTGGACTCTATAGACTCTCTCATCAGGAGTCTCTTTGAGGAAGGTATACCAAGGGCTGTCTCATCTCCACCACTAGGAACTGGCAATCACATCATAAGGTGGAGGTATGATGATGACAGGAGAGCCCTTATACTTCAAAGAGTTCAAGGCCAACAAGAAGTTTTTCAATTCCAAAGCCTGAGCTTTTATGAAAGACTGGATTTAGTCAACTTGCCACTTGTCAATCCAAGCAATTCAAGACAAGCTGACAGGCTGGCTCAAAGAATCCAAGACAGGATCCTTGCAGAGTTTACTCTAAGAAGGAGACTTAGGGAATCAGGCAATGTCATCGGTCAACTGGATGTTGAGGTGGACCCTAAGATTAGTTTCATAGGGGAAACCTTGACTGAAGGCCCAGTGATAGAACTTGAGACCCCTGTCTCATCATCAACAACTGCTGCTGAGGTTCCAAACTCCATCTGAGACACCTGCTGGTGAAGGTGTTTCTCAGCCTCTCTCTGGCCAGAGCATGGAAGCTACTCCAAGCAATGAAGGCCAAGCCTCAATCCACCCTGAGTCACAAAGGTCTGTTGGTGAAAAGGGAAAAGGATAATGACTCCTGAGGAAATTGAGGAGGAAGAGAGAGAGAGGAAAAGGAGACTAAGGGGAGAAAGTTCCACTGGGTCATCTAGCTTCATGCAAGCTGCAATCAGGGCTGCTCCCAGACCAAATACTCAAGATGATGAGTTAAGAGCAGTCAGGATTACCTACTTACAGACCAGGAACTATGACATTGATGAAATCATCTCCCTCCCCTTAGAAGAGCTAAATGAACTGGCTGACAAGGAAGTGTCAAGAGAGTTGAAGGAGAAAGAGGATGCAATGATACTTCTCCAACTCAAAGAGGAGAAGAGACGGAAAAGACTTTACAAGCGTGCTCCTACTCTCTCACCAGTTCAAGAAAGTCCTGCACAGGAAGATGTGGCTCCACAAGAACCTCAGGTAGACAAAGAAGAAGATAGGATCAAGATGATCAACTACCTGAGTGCCACAGGCTTCTATCAGGCAGATGCACTTCTTCCCTTGTCCTATGACTTCATTGAGTTCGAGTATCTAAAGCAACTTGAGCTTGAGTTAGTCAAGGAAAGAAAGACAACTAAAAGGAAGCTAAGGGAAGAAGCTGCAAAGTCAAGGGCCATCATTCAAAAGAATGCAAAGAAGTCTGCTGACAGACAAAGAATGGTGAGCTTCTTGAAGCTGTATGGATTCTCCGGAAGGAGACTTGGCCCTATGTCTCTATCCACTATGGATGAGCATATTAGGGTGATCAAGCAGAAGATTAAAAGTGGAGAACTCATTGACTTGCACTCTCTTCCAAGTCAAGTCCCACCTGAAGTGGAGGTCAAGTTTGAACAACCAGAGACACTTCAACCAGCACCTCCAGCTGAGCCTCAGCAAGCTTCATCTTCTGATCCTAGGCAGGGTCAAACTCCCTCTCCTTCTGAACCTGTGAGGGAGGAACACCCAACTGAGAAAGACACTGATGATCAACATGGTGCTGCAGACCAGTCTTCTCAGTTAAAGACATCCAAGAGGAAGAAGAGGATGGCTTCTAAACCAAAGACTAAGAAGAAGAAGCCAAAGTCATCTACATCTGCACCTCAGGCTGAATCAGATCAACCTGAGGAAGTGCATGATGAGGCAGCCCAATCAACTCCTATTCAAGTGGCTCATCTATCTAGTGAGACACCCATCTTGTCCTGGACTTACTCTACTAATCCAGAAAGATGGACTGTTATCAGAGATCAAGGTGTTGAGAATGTCTACTCATGGCAAGACATAATCAACTTACCTCTGCATGATCTCTTTGAGATGAGAAGATACTATGAAAGTCTTAATGATCCTGACCATCTCATGAAGAAAGGAATGGTCCTGATTGTACTGAAGACTACCAACATTTGAAGATCTTCTAAGTGTTTTGGTAGCATCAGCCTAGGGGGAGTTTGTAAGGATTCCTGAAGTCTGATGCAACCCAAAACAGCCTAAGTGTCTCAGCAACATGTACTAAGTACTGAAGTGAAGAATGCTTCGGAAGTTTTACACAAAGCATTAGAAAATACTCTAAGTGTAAAATCTTCCGAAGCCAAGACCAATATCTTCCGAAGCCAAACATGAAGTCTTCCAAAGCTTCAGAGACAAAGTCTTCCGAAGCTTCAACCTATGAAGACAGATTTCTTCCGAAGACTTTTAGTACACATGCTTTATCTGATGTACTGTTCCATAAAGCACCTTTTCCGCTGCATCTCTGTAAAGTCACCAACTTACATGAGTTGGTGAAAAGGGCCTTGCTTTTGGTAACTGTACATTGAGGTCTTGAGTCTTCAACTTTCCACTTTATGTACTTTATCCTTTTTGTATTGTATAAGGATGTGAGCTATGGCATGTCATAGTCACAAGGTCAAAAGGCAGATATGCCTTTTGATCCTACAATTGATTTTGTTAGTGTCTAGTCAATTGTATCCAGCTGGCTTTCAAAGTATAGCCGGCTGTAGGTTGTAGTATAAGTATTTCAAGTTCTTGTATCTTTTCTTTATGCTTTGTAACACTTGTAAAAGAACTTGAGAAAGCAATATACTGCCTCTTTGAAACCCATACTCTCTTGTTCTGTCTCTTGCTTTACTTGTGTTCTTTGTATCACCTTTGTTTACCCAGTTCACTGTTTGATTAGAGTTTAGTTAATCTCCTCATTGTGTTGTTGTGTTGTAATTGTGTTAAAGCCCTTAAACGGTCCTGCACCATCTTTTATATACTTATGTATTGAAAACTATGGAATGCTCACCAACATTTTTATGTTGACCTTTTATTTTTAACATGTTTCAGGAATACCTCAAGTTTGTGTTCTACTCTTTGAAGCTTATTACATCTAGGATTGGACCTAGAGATAAAATGGATGATCATGTTATTTGTAGAATTTGTACATGATGTATTCTTTGTTGAAACTTTTGCTTGTAATGTTACTAATGAAACTTATGAATAATATATTTGGAATTAATAAATAGCGTTATGTGGCTGTGAACAATCGTAACCCTCACATCTCGACGCTTCCGTCGTCAAGGTTGGGGTATGACAGATTGGTATCAGAGCCCATAACTATAGGGATTTAGGTTATTAGAAATGGTGACCTAGACTATAGTTGCATGAACCTCATAGAAAGATCCTTATACCTTTGTGCTTACATGTTGTTTGCATGCTACATAATGCTATGCCTTTTGTGCAACTTGATGTCTTAGCATAGGATTGCCTTATGTATGCTTAAACTTAGTTACTTGTCTCTCTAAACTTAATTTTAACTCTTTGACTCTCCCCGACAAATGAACTTCCTAAACCTATTCTCAACGACATGTGGAATCTACACTTATCATCGTGGGTTCAATCCCTAGACTCTATGTCTAATTTATGAAAATCTCATCAAGGTTTTGATTCTATGAACCAAAGAAATTTGTGTGACACATAGACACCTGTATCCTGGATTTCCTGGCAAAAGGCCTTCGGGCTAAGGCAAGCATATCGTATAAATCTCATTGCGAGACTAGTTATGCTTACCTGGGGATTTCTAGGATGAGTGATAAACTGTGGTCAACATACACAAGTCTCTAAGGCAAATGGGTCAATTTACCTTGACGTGTCAACGATTCCAAATGGTAATGCGTTACCAAATGGAACCATCCTCTTTGTATCTTAAAAATCTTTGATTCCTTGAACTGGTATCTCTTCATTCTTATCATACATAATGTTCCTGTTAATATTGAACCTATCCTACATTTCAACTCTTACGTTTAAACACCGTTACACGTTGAGCATTTCATACAACTATTTCTATACGTTGACCAATGTGTACATGACTCTTAACATATCCAAAGATATTGGGAATCTAAACCGAATGGCCTTCAAAAAATTTAAACCGTTACTTATGGTTCTCAAGTCTTCTTAAGGATGTGTCCCATAACTAAGAACATGAAATGCTGTAGGTGGAATTCCTACATCTCGGGATACTTTGTCTAGGCAAAGTGTAAATGGTGATTTGACTCGATCATTGAATCCATTTACTTGACTCGAAACCTTGAGATGAGTGATCGCTTATAAGTACGCATGTCTTTAATAAGGTTATGGCTGATCTCATATCTTGAGAAGACCATGTATTCCCTTCGATTGTGAATCGAATGCTCACATCTTATTATGATGTAGAATCATTCTTGTCCTTGATTTTGCCTTCCTGATTTAAATTATTCAAGATTTGAACATCATCATAACAAATTCTACTATATCGAACTTTGATCTTAAGCTTGTAAGCATGATTTTTCCTTTTGTTACATTGATGTAACTTGAAATTTTCCGAATTTCTAATTGATATTATTTTCCTTTCGTCGTTAAGTCAAACTCCGTACCGTCTGCATTGTGAGAGATGCAAGTGTTTGCAAGCCAACCTATGACTAAGAACACTCGTATCTCCTAAATGATTCCAACTCATCAAAACAGGGGTGATTTCTTTACTTTGATGATTCTCTATTCGTTTCAATAAATGGTTTCCAACTGTGATTTATAAAATTTCATCCTCTAGATTGGGGTGATTTCTTTATCCCGAGGATTGACTTCAATTATTTTCTTTGGAATGGCATTTCACAAATGACATGATCTCACCAAAATAGGATTGAAACCCGTACTTTGGTGACAAATGTCAATCTTCGATTGTTTTCTTGCTATTATGAAATTCAATCATCAAGATAGGCGTGAATTCCATACCTTGATGATAATATCATCTTTATGAATTGTATTTGTTCAAATGAGACGACTTCATCAAAGTAGGAGTGAATTCTGGATTTTGATGAAGAAGTTCATCTTGTTATATTTTGTTTTTGTAAAACTTCACTGTTAAGATAGGAGTGATTTCCCTTACCTTAATGGTGAGTTACCTCGTCTTATTTCTGTGGATCCTCAACAAGGAGTTGGGATCGAACTTTTTGATTGGTAAGATAGTGGTCATACCTTGGGAATACACCATCAAGTTAGGAGTGAAAACCACACCTTGATGACTATTCTCATTTCTTGATCTCCAACTTACCAAGGTTTTAATCAAGTGACAAGAAACATGTAGTAACTTGAAGGGTGAACCAATGTTAGTGTTTGGACCTATCAAGCCAAAGCATGATTTCTGAACTTGAAAGGAGACCCGATCACTCTAGGTGGATTTTGATTCCGAGCTTGGAGCATTTAAATTCTTAAATCGATTTCATTCCCTTTATCCTCATGTTTTGATTTGACCTAGCTAAATGGAACCATTTATTCCTTACTTATCGACTTTCATTTTGAGTTATCATCAAAACCTGATTGCGCGATGGTAGCCTTCTTAAATAATCTTTCTGCTAAATAAAGACATTATCAACTTGTGTTCATGACTTTCTAGACACACAAATGTTCTCAGCTGTGCTTATGTTTTGTTGAACTGTGTATGCAAACTGTAGTTGGAAATTTGCTACCTTGCAGAATATAAGTACATTTCCTATTGTTCGCGTCATTTCTTAAATCGTCTTTAATCCTTAACCATTGAAAATCATTAAAACACTATCTTGATTTCGATCAACGAGACTCGTTATTACCTACATTGTGACGCGGATATAAAGGTTTATAAAATTTCGTAATTTGTAGTCATGGGTTTGGCATAAAAGAAAAGACATAACTTGGTATGTGTCCAAGTGTCTTACCTTCACATATGGCAAAGCCTAACATTCGTGATCCTATGGATCTCCTGTTTAACTTTTCATTCACTAAGTGCCTCTTATCTTAGCTGTCATGATGACAATTGGTGCATTATAGACCGATTGACTAAAATTCAATTTGATTTATGTGGGATAACGGGTCGAGAAATTGACTTGTAGCGGTTTCAAATATTCGTATACCGTGGTATGACGTTAAAACATCGATCGTTATTTTGGATGACTGATTCATTTCCTGCTATTAGCCATGTTCCTAATCATCGTTGTAAACTTATCCCAAAATCTTCGCATATCGTATTATTCTTAGACCGATGGTTGGTCAAAGGAGAAATACCTATTCACAAGGTATGCGTTAAGATCGTTTCATATAGTGACGTTTGGGATTCTTAAATCCCAACGGTTAACTTTTCTTATCATCGTTGGTCTTTTATTGATTTTTTTAGACATCATTTTACTACGAAATTATATTCTAGAAATTATGGCTTATAAGTCTAACATACCACGGTAACTCGTCATCGTTTTTCCAACGTTTCATCTCAAAACGTCTCGTATTTCACTGGAAGAGTTCAAGTTGGCATACATTATGTCAAGAGACTTGTAAGATTCCATAAAGTGAAATATCTCATCTGTAAATAAACGTCAATCACTGTTCGTTTGTACACTTATTTTCTTCATTTCAACTCTTTTACTCATTTGAGTTCATTCTTAATTTCGGGACGAAATTCTTTTAAGTTGGGGAGACTGTAACATCTCGTATTTTTGTTAATTAAAAGGGTAACTTCGTTAAGTTTATAAAAGGACCTTTTATGACTTTTGTGAAACATGAGGGTTTATTGTGCTTCATAATTAATTTGATGGTTAACAAATTAATTTAATAAATAATAATAACATTATAAGTGTTACAATGTTTACTTAATATTATAAAACTTAACTTAAAGTAATAAAAATCTTAAAAAAATAATTGTGATTAAAATAATAATAATAATGTTATTGTTATTATTACTACTAATATATTAATAATAATAATAATAATAATAATGATGATAATAATAATGAAAATATTAATAATAGCAACATTATAAAAATAATAATAATAACTAAGAATAATAATAATGATAATAATATTACTATTATTATTAATAATAACAATTTATAAAAATTATAAAACCTAAAAAGGTTTGAAACTTAAAGTTATAGGGTTAGTTTTGTCAATCTATAAACTTTAAAAGAAAGCTTAAAGCATAAAATGTTAACTGTTTAAACCACAGGGACCAAACGTGTAAATCAGAAAACCCAACCCCCCATTCTTTTCCCTTTTCCCGCAAAACCGGCGAGGCGCCGGTGGGCGCTCCGGCCAAGTCCGGCAATGATTGTTTTCAATTGTTTTTCGATCCAAAACCGTCCCCAGCCGTATGTGAAGATGATTCGAACTAATATTGGTCATTTAATCGGGTTTAACGACGGTTACCAAAGCGTTTGAGCTCGAGTAACCGTCGGCCATCCAGTCCAAGCCGTTTGAGTTTTAAAACACAATAATAATCGAATTAACTTAACAAAATCGGTCGTTTATCTATTTCCAGTCGGTTACACCCTTCAATTTCACCTAAAATAAAACAAATCTTCGAATTTTATCACCATCTTCTGTTGCCACCTACGCCATACTCGAACACAATCACACGATTGAAGTTTGCCCATCCATTGTGCACCTACGGTTGCCGCTTATTCCTCGTTCGTTTCTGGCATACTTTCCAACCAAATCGGGTAATTGAACACACCTAATCACTCGTCTCTTCATGGGGAACAAAAGCCCCATGATTACAGACATTTACATTATCAAATTCGGATTCAATTTGGGGGGGTTATTTGAATAATATATTTAAATATTTACAGTTGGATTTGTAACAAGATTGAGCTCTGGCTCAACTGGTTACAACACTTAACTTGTACTCAAGGGACCCGGGTTCGACCCCGGGTACCCACATTCCTTTTATCTTTAGTTTTTTTTATTACATAAAGTTTTAATATATTGTTTGATTAAAATTATAATTACCTTGTTAACAAAAATATTTCGAAAATTAATAAATTAATTTTTAAAAGGTTTTATAAACTTATAACCCATAAATTTAATTAATTTCTAAAGAATAAAAAGGCTATAAAAACATTATTAAGTCTTTTATATATTACAAATATATTATAGTCTAAGCTTGAATTATTTCAAAACACTTCAAACCTACATATTACAAATACCTTATATGTTTAATCATATAAATGATCATTTAAATAAATATTTAAATCCATTTAATCATGTTATATCATATTTAGTTGATATTCTCTAAACTTTTATTTAAACTCTTGAAACCTATAAAACAATAGATTATACTTCATTTTTACTAAAATCATGTGTTATAAGATGTTTTTTAATAAATAATTTTAAAAGTTCAAAACTTTATAAAATGATTTTAGATAATTCTAAAGTCATTTAAATAAGTATTTAATTAATTCTCTTTATCAAATAGTTAATTAATTATCTCTTTTCACACATTATACTTAACCTTTATTTAAAACAATAAACTAAATTATTGAATATTTTTAATTATTACTGGTCTTAATTGATTTATACCATCTTTATTAAACTAAAAGTAAGCGATCCATTATTTTATTTAATTATTTAAACCCCCAAATTCCCAATTGAAACCCTAGTTCACACTTATTCATTAATTTTACCTTTAAACTTAACCTTGGAATATATATATATATATATATATATATATATATATATATATATATATATATATATATATATATATATATATATATATATACGTTAGGTATCTTGTATAAAGGAATCGTTGGAGCATCGTTAATTTCTTACTATCGTCTTATTTATTTCATGTGAGTATTTCCATACCCCTTTTTGCTTATTTTCACACTTTGGGGTGAAACATGTTAACTTATGCAAAGTTGTGGTTAGTTGAACTTTTGTGGTTACCATGTTATGGCGTTATATGTACAATCATTAATTATTGCTAGCCCAGCGAAGTCATAGATCTATGGGCCAGACAAGCCTGCTTTGGTTGATCCAAGTACACTTAGCTGATCGTATAATCTTGTAAACATTTGAGACTTGTAAACCTTTGTCGAGGTTTGATTGTTGCATTGTTCATAACATCTCTAATCACTTAATTCACTAACTTATGACTTGAATTGCCATCTTTTATATACTTATGTATTGAAAACTATGGAATGCTCACAAACATTTTTATGTTGACCTTTTATTTTTAACATGTTTCAAGAATACCACAAGTTTGTGTTCTACTCTTTGAAGCTTATTACATCTAGGATTGGACCTAGAGATAAAATGGATGATCATGTTATTTGTAGCATTTGTACATGATGTATTCTTTGTTGAAACTTTTGCTTGTAATGTTACTAATGAAACTTATGAATAATATATTTGGAATTAATAAATAGCATTATGTGGCTGTGAACAATCGTAACCCTCACATCTCGACGTTTCCGCCGTCAAGGTTGGGGTGTGACAGTTTAACTTGTGAAGCAATAGGCTTGGGCACCCTAGAAAATTAGGGTCCTCATTTTTGAAAAAAAAATACATAGTGGGATTTAGTATTATATAAGCCAAATGAAATGTTGAAGCAAAAATAACACTTGATAGTTGAGTCCCAATGAATATTCAGGTAATTTGATCGGTTATTAAAGAGGCACAATTCTCAAAGTAGACGATCCTTTTTAAGTTCATTTCTCTCCAAATGATCTGATCGACGTCGGTTAACACTTTTTTGTCTCTTTTTTTTCAAAGAAATCAACTATTAATATACCAAATTTTCTTTGATAGACAATATTCTTTGATAGGTAATTTTTGTTTAAAAGGAATATGTTGCTTTTTGATTATATTATTTATGTTTAGATTGCGTTTTTAAAAAAGTCTTTATTTTTTATTCAGTTCGGACTCAAAAAACTTTAAGCCAACTTTACTTTTAGTGATAGTTTACTCAGATTAATTTTTAAAGCTTCGGTCAATCCCATCATTTAGCAAGCGCCCTTAGAATGCGGATATATAATGTCATGTATAACATGTATAGAATGTTGTTTTCAGGTCCAAGATCATGACCTGCTTACCTTTCTCTCATTCTTAGCCCTACAGCCAAGGGATGTTCCTCTGACCGTAAACGACTCTCAAAACGGCTTTATCTTCTTACCTTGTGCTCTGATACCAATTGTTGGTTTCAGGCTCAAGATTACACACTCTAATTCTTGCATTCATTACTTGCAATACATACATATAAATAGACTAAAACCAATATCATGCAAATATGTGTTACTACTCCTATAAAATAGACCACTACTTGACATCCACCCACTACTCCACTACCTAGACTAATTTAAATTAAAAACTTGCTGCATAATATTAATAAAACATATGACTTAAATAATAGACCCGTGACTCATAACTTGACCCGACTTGACCCAATCAAAATTAACCCAACATAGAATACATTTTATTTGTACTGTGCTTTATAATTGTCTTTTCTCATTGTAATATTGTTGTATCAATCATGTCTTGTGTACTTGTGTGAATTAGATTAACATAATAACATTATAAAAGTCTGTTATAGTAAATCCATTTAACTAGGTTGCAATGATTGTGAACTGATTAACATGACATCTTCATATAATTAACGTGTTACTCCTTAAGTTTTTCAGATTTAAAACACAATCATGTTAATTATCGGTCACCTACACTTCTTATGCGACCTTGCTTTACAAAAAACAAAAACAAAAAAGAAAATTAATCACCACTCAGGTGTAGCATCTCATTCAATTCATCAGTCAAAACAAATTTGTAAAAGAGGAATCAATTAAGCAAGTCAAACTTGTGTTCGCCTATATAATATTATTAATAATTAATTATTATTATTAAATTATTAATTATTAGATTAAAAACGACAAAATAGCAGGGAGAAAACCAAACAAAACAAAAGAGTGCACCCACCACCTCACGCGCACGTTACCCCACCCCCCTTCAAACCCTAATTCCAAAGACCCTTTCTCTCCTCTCGAGTCTCAATATATGAGCCAATTTATATCTTAACAAATTTACACCAACATTAACCCATCGAGTAATATGCATATACATCTAAACACAAGATATGTGTATCGTAAAACCTTTGTTATATAGATATACACCCACTAAAACCTATACACAAGCTTATACACCATCACTCTAGCTTTCTCTCCATCTTAATTTCCAATTTCTAGCTACTAATCATTTAATTTCATTTGTAAACATTTGATCCTTTATAGCTTGTTGAAGATCGAGCATGTCGAATCCGTGGTGGAGCGGGCAAGCTAACTTACCTGGGACGGACCCGGGTAGTATGGCTCTAAAGAAGCCAGATCTGGGATTAATATCAATGAACGACGGCAACAACAACAACAACACAGCAAGTGAAGAAGATGAGAGAGATAATACCAGCGATGATCCACGAGAAGGCGGGATCGAGACATCGAATAGGCGGCCTAGAGGCCGGCCGCCTGGCGCGAAAAATAAACCGAAGCCCCCGATATTTGTGACGAGGGATAGCCCGAACGCGC
The DNA here is from genome assembly GCA_025215565.1 of Flaveria ramosissima. Taxonomy (NCBI): domain Eukaryota; kingdom Viridiplantae; phylum Streptophyta; class Magnoliopsida; order Asterales; family Asteraceae; genus Flaveria; species Flaveria ramosissima. The sequence goes on along the minus strand of CM046035.1, from coordinate 55,421,371 downwards.
TTCGTAGCCATGTTATGGAGGTGGAGAGTGGGAGTGATATAGCTGAGAGTATAGCTCAGTTTAGTAGGAAAAGGCAAAGAGGGGTTTGTGTGATGAGTGCTAGTGGGACTGTTGTGAATGTGACTTTAAGGCAATCTGCAGCCCCTGGTTCAGTCATGGCCTTACAAGGCCGGTTCGAGATTTTGTCGCTAACCGGAGCGTTTTTACCAGGTCCTGCGCCACCTGGCTCCACCGGCCTGACCATTTATGTTGCCGGGGGTCAAGGTCAGGTTGTGGGTGGGAGCGTGGTGGGGCCGTTGGTGGCGTCGGGACCTGTGATGGTGATCTCCGCCACGTTTTCCAATGCTACTTATGAAAGACTCCCGGTTGAGGAAGAGGAGGAGGCGGATAGCGTGGTGCAGGCTGGGATGGGAAGTGGCGGCGGTACAGGATCACCGCCGCCACTTGGTGGAGGGGGGTTGGGTGATCCCATCCCGGGGTACACGTTGCAGCCTAATTTGGTCCCTAATGATGGTGGTCAAATGAACCCTGAAGCATTTGGTTGGGCTCATGGGAGGCCTCCATATTAGAGGTAAACATGAACATGAATTATATATATCAATATTGCTATAGTTAAATTTTAATAATTAAGGTCGATTGTGTTGTTAAAGTATCAATCATGTTAATGAACTCGAGAATCTGTATATTTTGGTTCGATTATTGTTATGGAAATGTGCTTAGTATTGGAAGAGTGAAATAGATAACACTTGCAACTTGTATGTTCTTCAATCTAGCTATTTTAACTTGGATGAGATGAAGAGCATCTCGATTAGTGGACTTTTTTAAACACTTATTCATCTTTATTATTCTTATGAAACCATTTATATTAGTTAGTTTAATAAAAAGGTGATCACTATAGATGGAATTGATATCACTAAATACATAGTAGATACACATAAAAGGTAATAACTAATTTTGTTTCTTGAGGTATGAATCAAAAATACACATGATAAATATAGTATTAAGTTTATATATATTTCGCTATAATCTTATGTCTAATGTGATTGCAAGTATCATTTTTGCTCACACTTTTTATTACTATATATATATATATATATATATATATATATATATATATATATATATATATATATATATATATATATATATATATATATATATATATGTAAAATTGCATAAATCATTGGATATTAATAAATAACGTGTTGTTGTAAATAAACATATCTTGTTTAATGTGTAGGGTTTACTTAAGCAAATACATCATGCCATAGGTTACCATTTTGGTGAAAACAAGACATGTCCTACATATTTTTAATTATTATGTATTTATAAAAATTTTCTAGAAATGGTGGTTTTCAATCAGTATCTTCATATGTACAGAAGGATATATACAAGATTAGGACCAAATTTGTCTCACTTTCTTCAAACTAATTTTGGAATAAGTAGAATGATATTCCTCCAGTGGCAAGTTGAACGACAGTATTATAATGTAACATGTATAAATTGGTCGTTTGTGGCAAATTAAGCTTTTTAAATATCTATAATTAATCCGTTTACTTGGTTTTAGTTTACTCTTTCAAGCTAACTAATAATCACAACTATATATAATATCTGTAGACATACATTTTCAACGCCATAAGATTTGTTTAAGGAGTCACAGTTGATTTCACCATAATATTATTAAGTACTAGAAATCATCTTTAAATCCTAATGTAATTCTTTTGGTTCTATTTTTAAGGGAAAATGAATTCCTCGCTCTATCTTTGTTGTTTCGTAATCAGAACATAGCCTATTATTATCTGTTTCGATGATCTTTCGGCTATGTAAAGATTATGAAAAATCTTTAATACTTATAGAGGTCATTCAATTCAGTTAACACATTATTGACTTTGCATATGAAACATTCATGAATGGATAAGTTGTGTGTATTGTCATATCGTATGGAATGGAGATCCAAGTTGTTGAGAAACTTGTGTTAGATAAACAAAAGGTTGACAAGTTATCCATGTATATTTGCACCAAATTGCGTGACCCAAAAAGTCAATTACACATAGCTATTGACACTGGATTTGAACAAGTATTGTACTATTAATGAGTTGATAATTTTTCAACAAAATAACCAATTGACCTTTTTAATACTTGACTAGCTTAAAATAACTTCTTGTTGTAAGTGGATCATTTGGAAGCAAATTTTCGTATTCATTTGACAAGCATATTTATAGTGGGTGGGGGTGTCACGAAGTTATGGTTGGTGATTCAACTCTCCCGTCCAAGTGATACGACGTGAGAATCCAAAACAATGAGCCTCGTTACTAAAGAGACAGGACAGTCTGGTCGGTAGGGTTGTTAATGAGATGAACGTTCAGCCAAACGTAATGAACCATGAGGTGGAAACTTCATTTACGACAAGAAAAAGAAACTTCGTTCGTTTAGTAAAAGTAACGAACATGAACAACAATCATGTTCGTTCATTAATTTGTGCTCGTCAACATTTGGTGTTGTATTTGTTTATGTTCGTTTCTTTGTGTTTGTTCGTATTCTTTCATTCAGTATTTTTATTTTTATAATTTTTATTTTTAAGTTTAGTTTATTGTTCACACATTAAAGTTTTTATATGTAGGATTAAAACTAGATTCTGATATGTGGCAGGGACCTGTATAGGGGTCACTAAAAAATTTTCGACCATTAGTGGCGACACATGTCGCCGGTAACATTGGCTAAAATCGCCGCTAATAATTTTAGCGGCAACCTGTCGCCACTATTAATTTGTTGCTAATGATTAAATTTCACCACTAATAAGCCGACACAAATGATGTCGCCGCTATTAACGTTAATAGCAGCGAAACTGTCGCCGCTATTTGATTAAATTTGGCCATAGCTGTTGGTAAGTTTTTCTGACATTTCATAAACGGACATCGAATCTGGTGATAGCTGTCGGTAAGTTTTTCGCACATATCTATAAAAGAGTTGAGTCATTGTTGATACTCAGGTGATCTACGGTTCGGATTAAGAAACAAATTTTTATCGACAGACATGATTATGGAACTACAATATAATTTCGGATTTAAGTGGATGAAAAACTATTCACGAAACAGGAACAAAAAGTAGGACAACGGATTGAGTATTCAAAAAGATAGTCTGCTATACCCACTTTTTGAATACGTTATCTCATATATGAACGTGTATTAGATGATTGTTTGTTTAAGAAAAATTCGAAAGCATATCGTATTAGCCCCGAAGTATATACATATAAAAATATATACTTGAGTAACAAAGAGAAAATGACAACCAAATTTTTCTTAATCAAACAATCATTTAATAAACATTCATATCCTAAATCAAAGAAAATTTTCAAAAAGCAGTCACAAAATGGGAACAACCTGAAATTAATTACTAA